>CM053788.1:601514662-602714662 GCA_028749045.1 Cupressus sempervirens | reverse complement strand
GTGCATATCCCTATAGTCAGATTACCTTTCTCAAACTTTGTATAATCCTTCATTCTTAACACCTTTTTTTTTCTTTCTATACCTAAAAAATGCTTAGACTGTGTGGCCAAGACATTGGTGTCATTTTTCAAATTCAATCTTTTGTAAACATCCCTTGTGTTCCTCTTTTAAGAACCTTTTGAAAAATCTCATGCCAAATAATGATCCTAGCAATTCCTTTGAGAAAACCCTTCTGTTTGAACTAGTGGGGTTTGGAGTCTTGGACTATCCCTTGCTACCTTCAACCTTTGTTTGAAAAATTCTTGAGATAATCAATCTTTAAATTTGTGAAGTGTTGAGAACTTGTTGATCTACAATTTTGAATTCAAAATTGAAAGTATCCTTTTACTGCAAGTAACATCCATTCCTTAGTTGGTGTAAGAAACAAAATCATCAAAATGTTTTGACAAAGAAATACCTCTTCCAAAAAATTAGAACCAAAAGAGTGGTTAATAGGATATGTCAAGATTAAATCTTGAGTGCACCTAACCCCCTAGACTGACAAAACTTTGAAAGCAAATATGCAACTGAAAAGAAACACACTTACTAAATTTTTTTAATTTTTTTTGGTTTGGTGCACATGTACACCTTGGAAGGTGCACTGGTGAGCCTTTTTTTGCGTGTGTGTCTTTTAGGCTTCAAAGTAATGGCTCATAAATTTTCCATTGACTAGAAATAGAACCAATTCTCTCTATAAGGAACTTAGCCTAAAAGTGTTTTCTCTTGGAATTTTTGAGATTTGATAAGGACCAATCCATAAGCACTAAAACTTAGTGTAGTTTCCTAGCTTTTCTATTGCCTTGTCCTAGAGTAGAACAAGGTTAGATATTTTGAAAGACTTTATCATGGCCCTCTTATCAAACCACCTCTTGATGACAACTTGATGTTTCACCATATGCTTTGAAGTAGCTATCCATTTTTCATCCATCTCTAAAAGATTCATCAATCTAATTTGTATTCTGTCAGTATCTACAACATACCCACTCATGAATTTCAAAGTAGAAATCCTTAGGTTAAGTGGAAACAATGGCTCTTATCCATACAAAAAAAAAAAATGCAGATATCCCCAAAGTATTCTTGACCATAACTCTGTTTGTCCATAGAGCATATTTGAGTTGTGTATTCCAATCTTTAGGATTCTCCTTCAACAAACATCTTAATACCATGATCAAGTTCTTATTAGTAGACTCAGCTACACCATTTCCTTGTGGATAATAATCTGAAGAGAACTTGATAATAACTTGATTTTCCAATGCCCATTGAGTTAGAAATATTGATGCAAAAGCTGATCTGCTATTGCATGTACTAGGGAGAATGACATCCCAAATCTAGTAACAATGTGTTCTTCCAAGAAATCTGTAACCATCTTAGCCATGTAATTTATTAATGTCTCTACTTTTTTCCAATGCATACAATAATCAATAGCTATGAGAATAAAAGTGGGTCCAGTTGATGATGGTGGATTCATTGGACCAATAAAATCCAGCCCCCACTTTGTGAAGGGGTGTATCTCAAATACTGGTTGTAATGGCATTGCAAGATGTCTTTCTTTATTAGCACTAGTCTGAAAAATATGACAATTACACACATGCTCAAAAGTATCTTTTTATATTGTTGGCTAGAAATAACTTGATCTTAAGATCATATGAGATGTCACTTCTTTTGAACCATACCCTATTCCATTCTTATCATGAAATTATTCCAAAACTTCTTTTACTTCCTCACATCCCAAACATTTCAGGTAAATCCCATCATAGTTTCTTTTGTATAATTTTCTATCATGTAGCTTGTAGGATTCACAATTCATTTTGAGTCCCCTACACAATGAACTATTCATCCAAATGGGTTATTAATATTGTAAAAGATAGCAAACAATATCCTAGTACTAGACATTAGTTATTACATCTCGGTCAATATCAACTTGAGATATTACAATCCTTTTATGATCTTCAATATCTATTTCACTATCAAATCTAAACTTCTTTTCATCCTTGATCTGGTTATCTGCTATTATTTTCGATAACCCTTGGCCTCTTACTAACTTCATGGGTTGAATATCTAAATTAAATTCTTGAAGGATTTCCATCCATTTCTTTCATCTTTTAGCAAGTTCATTTTTCATCAACAATGTCTTAACTGCCAGATCATGCACAATCACATATACCTTACTCCTTAGTATATAATGGTAGAATTTCTTGACCACTTTGATTAAAGAAAAAGACTATTTATTGAGGTTGGAATAATTTAAATCAGCATTTTTCAAAGGGGAACTCATAAGGAAACGGACATTTCTTCTTCCTTTTCCTTCTTCTGTGTTAGAATCCTAAAGCAAAAGAGTATATTTTGAAAGGTAATCCATTATTTGGGCTCACCAGCACTAGGGCCATGGAGATGGCCACTTTGATATCCTCAAATTATTTCTTAATCTCTTGAACCCATTCTATTTTACCTCCCTTTTTGAGTAAATCATTAAGGTGACAAACTATCTCCACAAATTTGCTTATGAATTTTCTTACAAAATTTATCTTCCCAAAGAATTACTTAAGTTCTTATCAACTATAAGGATGAAATAACTTCAAAATAGCTTCAATTATGTCTAGATAAATGGAGGTTCTAGCTTTAGAGATTATATGACCTAGGAGCTTCCCTTTATTATCCCCAAATGAACATTTCTTAAGATTGAGTGATATTTTGTATTTATGACATCTATTAAATACCTATCTTAAATTAGCAATATGAGTGCCTCGATCCTTTGAAAAGATAGTTAATTCATCCATGTAGATGACTATACACTTGTTTATTAATCACTTAAAAGCTTTTTCCATGGCTTGTTGAAATGTAGCCCCTGCATTAATCAACCCAAAAGGCATTCTTCTGTAAGAAAAGGTTCCCCATTTAGTCATGAAGGTCATCTTTAGCCTATCCTCTTCATCAGCCATTACTTTATTATATCCAAAATATCCATCCAAGAAAGAAATCATCTTTGAACCATTAACAATTAGCAAAGCTTCATCTAGTGATGGCAAAGTGTAGTTGTCCTTTTGAGATGCGAGGTTCAAGTTACAAAAATCCATGCAAAGAAAAATCTCTTTGGTCTTTTTTCACACAGGAACCAAATTAGGCATCCACTAAAATTTTGAATGGGAAAGATGAACTTGGCATTAAGTAGCTTCTTAACTTCCTTCATTATCAAAGGTTCAATAATGGGATTAATAGGCCTTTTCCTTTGACAGAAAGGCTTTGCATCTAGCTTCACTAGAATATCATGCATAATAATTGCAAGATCATATATTTCTAGCTCTTCATAGCTCCAAGGAATGACATCCTTATACTCTTCAAGTAATTTGAGCATGTATTCCTCTTCCTATGCATTGCATGCCTTTTTTATCCTTACCATTCTGGGGTCCTCATCAATACCCAAATTGTACAAATCACATTATTCGATCCCCTTTTCTAGAACCATTCTTTTGTTAAGGGCTGATTCATCACAATAAAAAACACATTCCAGTTCAACCATTCCCTTAGGAATAGTGTTGGTTTTTAATTTTAGGAACCCATCTTCATCTTCAAGTTGATCTTACTTAGGTTTTTCATCCAAAGTGTCATCAATCTCTTGCCCTTTAAAGTGGCCATTGCACATGATAAATTCGAGTATGTATTGATCATCCTAAAAGACTTGAAAGTTTGAAATTTTGTCTAGGACAGATGGAACAACAACCAATTCTACTAAAAATCATTTTAGTTTTGTTCTACTAACTGGTTCTAATGTGCTAGCTGAAATAGCTAGAGCATCTACTACCATGTTTTTGCTCCTTGAAATTGACTTTATATTCAAAGTTTCAAAATCATCCATTAAATCCCATACTCTTTTCTTGAAAGCAAGAAACCTCTTATCATTGCAAGAGTATACTCATTTCATTTGTCATATAACCAACTGATAATCTCCCTTGACTATGAGAGTTGTGATTCCTTCCTCTAGTGTGAAAAGAAATCCTTAGATCAATGCTTTTTACTGTATAATATTGTTAGTACATCTAAACTATAATCGATATGCTATGTAAAAAGACTTACCTTTTGGGTAGATCAACTCAATACCTATGCTAGCTCCTAGTTTTCACTTGGAATTATCAAAGTAAAGTGTCTAGATTAGATCTTTTTTATGCTTATTTATCCTTATTTTTTCTTTTACTTGGTCTTGAAAGGATTGTTTCTTGGGAATCCACTATAGTCTTTCGTGGAGTGGACTCAATGGTTTTCCATTGTTAGTCCTTGACACTAGAATTGTATGTTTTTCTTGTTTGTCTTGAATTTTCCCTATCAGCTTTGTAATTTCATCCATTTTGGCTTTAGGAGGGATGACTACCAAAGTCCATCCCTAACCTTTCATGTATTGTCTTCTTCTTTGAACTTTGATCATTCTTGGTGGAGGGGAAGACAAACCTCCACTATCTAAAGAGGTATCACTATGTGATACATTTAGATCTTCAATTTCCTCTTCAATATTTTCATAGATTTAGATATGTTCATAGAACTTTTATTTTCTACTAGTTTATCTTTTGAAATGTTATCACTCTTCACCTTCATCATATGTGTTAATACCTTAGCGACAGCTTCTTGGCACAATGAACATTTGAACTCTAGATTACTAACTTTATGCAATTGGAAAAATCTAGGGAGAAATAGGATATTGGGGTTAGCTTCTTCTCCTAAACATTGTAAATTATCCATCATGTTATATATGAATATTGTCATGATCTCTAACTTTGAAATCTAGGAACTTTCATTTTGATTATCTGGCCTTTCAGTTGAAATTGTATCAAATTCCATTACTTTGTAGGAGCCTAAATTTGATTGTAAGAATGCCACTTCATTCAAGGCATTGTATTTTGCAATCATTATTTTTAACTTTTTATTTTCATCTATCTTGATTTGATTGTTTAATCCCTTCCATGGTAACAACAATTGAGTAAAATCCATAGAAAACCATCCTCTTAGGTATTTCATCCATTCTCTTCCTAGAAGTAATTCTTATGTTTCTAGAATATCAAACATGTATATCAATGATGTCTTAAATCTAGGGGTGAACTGTCAAGTGTATCTAAACATCTTTCAACACCCCAATGAATTTCACCTCTGTTTTATCCAACTGTATCACTATTTGATTAGAGGGTTGAGGAGTGACTCCCAACCTTTGTGTTATTGATAATGGCATATTATTACAAGAGGATCCTAAATCAATTAGGCAATTATGAAGATTCTTCCCATATATCCTAATGCTAAGAAAAAATGGGGGCACCTTAACCTTTTCTTTAAACATAGTTGGCATTACTTCCAAAGCATTGAATTTTTGAGATATTGTCTTTTGAGGAACAATACTAGTATTATGGGGTGCCTTTGTATGATAAAAAGTCTTTATGAGTGCTTCTAATTAATGTGGATAGTTTTGTAGCATGTCAAACATGGATATGTTGGCCTTTTTTCATTTCAAATCTTCTATTGCACTATACTTTTTAATAGACTAAGCAAGATTCTTCAATATTTTTGGCACATTTCCTTGATTCTGATTTTGTTGTCCTCCATATGGGGCCTAATTGGCACTGGATTGTTAATATCTCTTAGATTGGGAGGAGTTGGTTGTAATACCAGAGGAATTTTTTCTATCATAGGTTCTTTTCTACTTAATAGATTGTAAGTATTTCAATTTTAATTTTGAAAAGCATACATCTCCTAAGGCTAAATGTCTAGTTCCTAGTTGAATGGAAAAGAGAAGTCTTCATTATATGATTGTTCCACTTGTACGTTTTGTGTAGAATCATAAGAATCTAGTAACATAGCATTAAATTGTATAAGAGGCACATCATCATTCATCTATTAATTCTAATTCATCTCTTGATTTCTATTGTAGTATGAACCATCATTGTTGGGTGTATTTTGACCATCATCATACTGATTGATGTCTACATACTAAAAATTATTGTTATTGTTATCTATAGGAATACTTTCATTATTTAGACAAGTGTTCCATTGTCAATTCTATCTTTGGAAGTTGTTGTTATGATCAGGAGGATTGAAATTGTTTCCTTTGTTATTGTTTCCTATATTGTTGTTTCCACTGGAATTCCTATTGTAATTCTGACCATAGTTGTTGTTTTTGTTGTAAGGACCAACATTATTTCTTTGAAAATTGTTATTTTGTCCTTGTGAAAACCTGAAGCAAGTCAACTCATTGTTTATTTGTGAGATGGTCTTCTTCATTTGACCAAACTTAGAAGCAAAACTATTGTCTACCCCAATAGAAGCTACTACATTTTGCTCAAAGAAAGCAACTTTTAGAGGTTCATACCCTGGATATGTTAAAGTGGGGTTTTATAGAGAAGGTGCCTACAATAATGGAATTGGATTCATAGGTGCTCCCATAGGATATGTTGGCATCATTGTAATAGCTTGAACAAGAAGCATCAATCCTCCTCCATTAGGATTGGCTTGATTAGTAAAAGTAATTACTTCTGCGAAGACTTCGTCCAATGTGTTGATATTTTCTGTAGCAAGTCTTCTTAGAAAAATAGTAGTGAGATGGTCCATAGCATTCAGATAAATCTAAATAGCAACATCAACTAGTATAGTGTACAGTGTTTCTAGTTTTCAATATGCCATATAAAAGTGATGGTTGAAATGTGAAACCATCTCAAGTGGGTCCCTTTTGATTGATATGAATTGTTGATGTATCACAGCTAGGTTGATGAAGGTTTTAAATTGTTCCAAGAACAATTTTTTGAAACTATCCCAGTCTCCAATACATCTAGGTGGAAAATTAACATACCAATTAAAGGCAACTTCCCCCAAGGAATAGGGGAATAAGTGAAGAGCCACATTCTCATTTGCAATCTTCTTTCAGTTGCGAATTTCCTTGAATACCTTAATTTCATCTTTAGCAGTTTGAATCTATCCATAGATGAACCTTGGGAAAAACTTCTCAGGATTATTAGGAAGATCATTAAGTATATCTATCAAGTTGATTGGTGAGTCTTTAAAATTTGCAAAAAAGGCCATCAAAGGATTTGGTGGACTAATGAGTGGTTGTTGTAGAGGTGGAACCATCACAAGATTTTGTGGAATGACAGGTGGTTGTTGTGGAGGTGAAACTAAAGAAGATGATGAAATTTTAAATGGAATGATAGAATCTAAGGTACTCCTTTGTCATTACAATGCTTACAAAAATGGCTAAGTTTGACAAACTTGTGTACAATTGGTGAAGATCTTAAAGCTCATTGAAATAGGGATGATGGATTAGAATCCTCTAGTTTGCATCAATTACAATTTCTCACAAAATAAGACACACCTTGGAAGATAGTGCACCTAGTGCACTTGCACACTTGGCACACCTTAGAAGCTCAAAAGCTCAGAAAATTTATTAAACATGTAAAAAAATGTAGAATTTTAAAACTACAAACTTTTTTCTTCTATTCCTAATGTTAAGGGGCCCTCCTTCTCTCACTACTTTTTTTGAGATGTCATTTTGTGTGATTCTTAATGGCAGGAATCCTTTCCAACTCCGCTCTTCAAAAGCTAATCTGGGATCAACTCCAAGGTTTTGGGTGAGCTTGTGACCTGTTGAAATCTTCTTAGTTGAAGTTGAATGTATTTGTTCACAAGAAGGTCTTTTCTAGTTTGAACAATTTGGATAAGATGTAGATTCTACTTGCTATTTCAAAAGAACAAAACACACAAAAAGAAAAAAAAAAATTATATATATATATTCTATTTTTTAATGAATGCAATCTAACAATGCAAATATATGAATTCCTAAATTAACCAAGTGTTTGTAAAAGAAAATAACAAAGATAGGGTAATGAGAAATTTAAGCAAATAACATGAAAGTAAAATCTTGACAAACATAAGCCATGGAAATAGCATGTCTACAAGTTAAGCTTTTGAAAAGATTGGTGTGTAACTAATGAAAATAGGAGCAGCACTTCCTTAATTCCACTGATGCAATTGTCAATAGAAATTTAGAAGCCATAAGATGTTTAACTTTTCATCAAATTGAAAGGCCATAGAAAGTGCACTCATGTGAGATCAAAAGCCATGTAGGAACAATATGGTGATCTCTTCTTGAACTAAGTAAGTCAACAAAATTTGTAGACCTATAACAAATACTAGAATTAAAAGATCACACAACTAGAACAACATAATAAAACTATTGGCTCAATTATACTTGATGAACATACATTCAAAAAAATATAACACACTTAGGCAAGGATCACTACACTCCAAATGTGAGCACCAATAGCATATATTATTGCATAAAAATAAAGGTGGTCTGGAATACATATTACATTCCTAAATTTTATAGGAAATCATCTTGTCAATTGGTGTTGAGAGTGAGATATCTCTTTATGCAAACATATACCTCTAAACTAATAAAAGAAATCTATTTATGTACAAACTAACTATCTAGCTGGTGCTAAGTAGGACTCCATCCATATTTTCATCATTTAATGGATGCATGAGCCTTTACATGTCTTAAGAAAAAGAAAGCATGAGATAATAAGAAGAAGAAATCCTTTAGATAATTTAGGAGTATGTGGAAGTACCAAAAATAGAGGCTCCATCTTTAATAGGTTTCTATAGGAGATAAATTGTCATCAGAATGCATTTCTGGTCCATGGAAAGCTCTAAATTTAGAATTGACAGTTAACTATTGGCGCACCTCTGAATCCTTCAAACTCTTCAAGAAAACCTATAAAAAAGAGCACCTTGGAAGCATGTCACCTATGCATGTGCTACACTTGTGCACCTAGCACACCTACAAACCTCAGAAGAAATTTTAGGAAATGTAAAATTTCTCCAAGTGTTGAAACTAAAATTATAGCTTCTGGGTTTTGTTCCCCTTTATAATAGAGCTATGTCTGAGTATTTTCCCTTGAATTTCTCGATGATCTTAGTAACTTGAGTTGCATCTGGAAAATCTAAGGCTTCATACTAATCCTATACATTTTGCCTATAATTTCCCATCTCAATGTGAGTTTTTGCAAAATCTCCAAGTTTCACATCCAACTATAATAATGCTTCCTCCATTATGAATGCTCATCTAATGTCATCATCACTAGAAGCTTCCTCAAAATTCTTCTGAAACTGGTCAACTACTACCTCTATAACTATTAACTTATCCCTAGAATCATCTCCAAAAATTTGTAAACATGCATCACTATAATTTTCTCTACCTCTAAAATTTGCTCTTTGGTTTGATCCTTGAGCTTGTGAATTTCCACATGTCATGTTTTCATTACTTTATTGTTATCCACAATCTTCTTTATCCAATCATCAATCTTATCTAACTCTTCCACTATATACACCTCCATTAACATCTAATACCTATGGCCTTTGATTTTTTGTAGTGCCTATAAGTCCTTGCCCCAGGTATGTACTTTGTCCATCAAACTAAAATCTTGATTCAAAATGGCCACTAGCCTATCCCCATTATCCTACATATGGTGTAGTAGCTTAAGATTTCCCTATAATCTATACACCTTTTTCTTCAAAACTTTCTCGCCATTACTGACAAGCTTTCAAAAATTGATCTAAGTGGACTAACCCCTTATCTCATCTCTACAATGTTGCATTAAAAGTTTCCTTGGGATTTGGAGGATCTAAAGGACCAACTTCATTTAAATATCCTTTTAGGAATTCATTTTGTCTCTAAAGTGTTACCAATTCTACCCCATTGTATTCTAAGTGCCTAAACACTTCTTTAATTTGCGTTGTCACCATTAACTTAGCCATGTCCAACATAGGTTTACCAAACATGACCTCCTTGATATAATAGTCTCATGGAGTCAATTCTTGAACATTTTCCTGCAGAGGAGGGATAGCTATGTGAGAAAATAAGTCCTAGTTCTGATCACTCATGATAAAGGCTAATGTCTATGCATCCTTTGGTGGTCACTTAGATCTCCTAAGAACTTCAATCAATTCCATCCTATCCTTTTCCTCAGTAGTGAATTGATGCCTTTTGTTTCTAATGACTTCTTTCCTCAACCATCTTGGTACATGCTCTATGAAATATTTTCTTCTGAGTTTTCTCTATCATGCTCTTCCCTTTATCCCTCCTCTCTAGAGTCTTCTCCTTCTATGGGAGATCCACACCACAAGCCTCTATAACTATGGAGTCCACGATTCTCACCTTTATGCCTTGGGAAGTTTTCTTAGGTTGCTCACTTATTTTCCCTTCCTTAGACACTTCATTGATAGATACTTATTGTATCTCTTCCTCTTGTTCTACTTGACCTTGTTCTTCTTTAGTGTTTCAAGGTAGAGGGGTAGCCAATCCATTATCTGCACAAAATGTAACATGAATGGGTTATGGTGGAGTTTCTTTGGGTCCCTGTAGCTTAGGTGGAAAGTGATTCCAATCCTACTATTGAGGTTTATTAGTTGCAGTGTCCCTTATTTTGTCTCCCACTAATTCAATACTAACTGGCATAAAATCAAAATCTAACATTTCAAAGATATCAATTCCTTTGCCCTCCTACTCATTGATCCATTGTTGTAGCTCATCCTCCTAATGTAGTAGACTAAATAGGCTTCTCAACAATAGATGGTTGTGTAACTATGGAGTTTCTTCTCCATTCTAACTCTGTGGCTCTTGTAACATGAGTCATCTAGCTCAAAGGAAGGTTTGTAAGAATTTTCCTTAGGGAAAAATCACCAAAGATAAAGGAACTCAAGCACAAGAAAAAAATGGACCAAAGTATGATTAGAATAACAATATGATATTCAATTCATGTACAAGTACACTAGGAGTGCTTGTATATAAAGGCCTCTAAAATGCTTCTAGAATTCCTAGGAGTCAGCACACTAATAAGTCTTACAACCAAGCACATGTCCACTAGGAGTTGATTATCCTCCGTTAAGCATAGGAGTAAGTGCGATGGTGAGAGGATAAGCCTACAAAGGTGTAGCACATAAAATTATGTTGTAGAGACCATGTGCTAAAATAAGAGTATGAATAACTATTTTGTCTACATGACAACTCAATTAATTATGCAAATTCTAGTGTTGTGGACACCATGTACTCAATTAGAGTTGTTTACTCCTATGTTGTCAATATGATAAATCATAAGATTACACAAACTCGTGAGTGTCTCACCTAATAAATAATAAAATAATGCATTGACCTAAGTAAACTTAAGTAAGTATAAATAGTGAATACTTATTTACACCAACGCACCCCTTAAGTGCAACTTAGGGGAAACACACTTAAGCTTAAGAAAGCTAGGATGAAAAATGCATGCTGGCTCCTAGCTACTAGGCCATGTTAAGTACCCATGCACAAAATTCAATGCAATCTCTCATAAAGTAGAGAAAGAGGGAAAACCTCATGGGAAAAAACCTCCCCCAAAATGAGAGATGAAAAATGAAGTTGCATGGATGGATGGAGTAATCAAGACCCTCCCATTATGACATAGACCAAGTATATACAATAAAGAAGTATGAGAAGAATAAAATCCCAAAAGAGCAAAAGGTTCCCCCCAAGAGAGAAGAAGAAGAAAGGAGACAAGGTAGTCCCCCCCCACCCCCGTAGATGAAGAATGCCAATCAGTGATAGTCACCCCAATGTAGAAGCTAATCCATGACTGCTGAATAATGTTCCTCCCTTTTGGAAGAAACAATATCATAGGTACATATGAGATGATTCCTAAATGTGTGGAAAGAATCCCATAGATGAATGGTGTCTTTGAAACTTGCTTAACTATCCCTATGTCAATACTAACTAGCACCCCTTCCAATCCTATTGAAAAGAACAATGTTGGATAGAGCAAGGATGAATGTAGAACCTATCCCAAAGAACCAACTATCTCCTCAAATGATAAAGAGACCTCCTACAACTATTGTACATAAGGATTCACAATCATATCAACCTATGAAGAATGATCATGTAGAGAATGGACAAGAGGGTCAATGTGAGCCCTCATGACAACTAAAGAAGGATCTGCTTCATCAAAGAGAAGATGTATATCATCAATGATGTTTCCCACATCTTCAATGTGAGACTCCATGAACAGAGTTGAAATATCTATCAAGAAGTCAATCACTGATGCTGGAGCTAGATTAGTAGTAGCAACAGGAGCATTAGGAGGTGTGATCTCATTTGGAGAGGATGCAACTACAACTAGAGGTAAAAGATCTTTTGGAAATGGAGGAATGTGTGGATCTCCATACATCTCCCAAAGATAGATCCAAATATCATAAAAATTAGTTGACTTCATGTCATCAAGTGAATTCATAACCTCCATATCCATATGTAGAAAGAGTGCATGGTAAATGATTGAAACAGTGCCACCATTGTATGAAAGTCCTTTGACATATGGAAATGCATTATGCTCACTAAGATAAGTGAGAACTAAGTCACTGCATTGCTTATAGTTTTCTATTGTCAAGGTAACTAAATCTTCCTCATCCATGATGTACTAATCAGTGTACCCCCCAGAATGAAAAAAAAAAAAAACAATCAACCCCCCCAATGTATAATTTGGTGCTTTATACGTAGTGCATGTACAATAGGCCACTTGTCAAAAAGTACAAGGTGGACTTTTGATTTTTCTATTTACAACTACCTTTTGAGGTTCAAATCAATCGCTAAGCACTATAGCTCAAATGTACAACAATTTTGAAAGGTAATCAAAGCAATACAATGCCAAAAAGGCCCTACATCTAAAAGTGATATTTTTGTCCACACAACCCTATAATCTGATTGTAGATCTAGAAAGTAGATGAGGAATTAAGGACTTTCAAAAAAATGGAACCTAAAAATGTATCTAGATGAGCTTGTACAAAGCATTTAAAGTTGTAAAATGTAGGATTGGATAGGTATAGTTGGCAAAAATGAAATTTTTGACAAACCCATGCATCAAAACTAGAAAAGAACTATACCACTAAAAAGTCTAGGAAATTCTACCCCAAAAAAAAAAAAAATTGCACTTGATTTGGAGTCTAGATGGCTGAGTTATGGCCTCCCAAAGTCGAACTATCAAATTAGAATTGAATCTAGAGAGGAGTCTAGGTAGCAAAATGATAGGTTAAATTTGATAGTCAAAAAACCATCAAATAAACTCAAATTTTCTTTTAAATGATGGTTAGATGGTCATCAAATTTAGCATAGTAAAATGATGACATCAACAAAAATGGGCCCCCTTGTTGATGTGGCAAGGTTGTATAGTACAGATCATATGGAAAATACATGTGTCATATGAACTAGTTGTTGAGTCAGTGCTAACATGTAGGGGTCCACATGGAAAAGGTATAGTGGTCCACATGTAGGGGTCTTGTCATGTCCCCTTTTCAAATAATTAAAAAAGAAAATCTTTGCTAAGGCAGGCAGGCCCAAGAAAGTGAAGTTTCAGAAAAAAGGGGTTAATCTTTGGAAACCGTTGGACTAATAAATGAAAATTATTATTAAAATAAGTTTCATTAACCTCTCTTGGACGTGAGTTACAGTTATGCCCTCTTTTAAGGGGTTTGGAGGCATTTTGGGCTCATTCCAGAACTTGATTTTTGCTCATTCTTTGTTATTCTTCAGAGGCTGCCAAACCTGTGGAGAAGGAGACCCAAGAACGGGAGTTTGTAGGTTTCCAGGGAGACCCAAGAATGGGATTTTTCAGGTTTCTAGGAAGGCTAAGGATAGGAGTTTGAAGCCATTCCATGTGCATGCTCATACAGAGTTTGCCTTTGTGCTGAACAGTGTAGATTTGTGGGTTTTTGGGTGTGGTTTTTTGCATGAGTTTGGTGTTTTCAGTTGAGCATTTCATATCAGTTTTGGTTGCTGCTGTATTTTAGACTTTAAGCTATTAAAATAGATCTGAATATATGTATTGGGATGTGATTAAACTTCTGAGATAGTTTATTAGTGTTTTTGTGGTGTTTTCGGGCATTTCTGTGTTAATTTCGGGAGCCCGATGAGCATAGTTTTTGTCCTACATTTGTTAGCTGTTTTGTAAAGGCTATATAGATCTGGAAATGACATTTTATAGGCTGTTATGCTTCTCAAATTTCTGTAAAAATATCTACTTTCAGATTTATTAATAACAGGTGAAGCTGTGAAGCTTTTTGGCACTATTTTCGACATACCCGATTTGGGGTTTCTTAAGAAATTTGGTGGATCTTTGTGATATCAGTTGTTTGATCTTAAAGATCTGTTTAAAGGTTGTAAATATCATAAAAAATCAGAAAAGGGACATTTCAGTGGTATCAGAGGCATGATCTTGCCAGCCTGAGGGTTTGTAGAAGTTGCAGGTCAGTTTTGACAACTACCCAGATCTTGCATGTCAGTTTTGACAACTACCCAGATTTTGCATGTCATAATTTATGGTTGCATATTTCTTCTAATCAAATGCATGTTAAAATTTATGGTTACATTCTACTTCTAATCATTTTCATGTTAGTTCTTGGTGAATTTGGTGGTTGTAGAAGTTTGCATTTCAGTTTTGACAAGTACCCAGATCTTGCATGTCAGTTTTGACAACTACCCAAATCTTGCATGTCATAATTTGGTGGTTGCATGTTGCTTCTAATCAGTTGCATGTCCAAATATATGGTTTCATGCTACTTCTAATCATTTGCATGTTAGTTCTTGGTGAATTTGGTGGTTGTAGAAGTTTGCATGTCAGTTTTGACAACTACCCAGATCTTGCATGTCAGTTTGGCAACTACCCAGATCTTGCATGTCATAATTTGGTGGTTGCATGTTGCTTCTAATCAGTTGCATGTCCAAATCTATGGTTGCATGCTACTTCTAATCATTTGCATGTTAGTTCTTGGTGCTTGAAGAAGTAATATCCTATTGGGGTTACACTCTACTTTATCCAGAATGGACAGGTATAGTACAGAGTCTCAGAGGGAACAATCTTGGACAATTGATAGCCAAAGTCAAAATAGTAGAAAGGATGGTTATTTAGACATTCGAGATAAACTTATGAAAATAAGCCATGACATGTCTAAATATTTGGTTGAGCACCACCGTATAAATGACATGTTATCTGACCCAGCTAAGGTGGATAAGTTGACTGGATTTCTATTTGGCAGATTTTCTCACAGGACAGATGACACAATTCAAAAGAACTTGCATGAGGAGTTTGAGAAACTAGCTGATAGCCAGGTAGAGGTCTCAGATTCTACTTTTCCACAGGAGGTGGTGGGAAAGGATATCACACAAATTGATAGTAACAGTCAACTTGATACTCAAATTGAGACAATTGTTTACAGGTCATCAAAGGGTAATGCCACAGGTATTCAAGATGGTATAGTTACAACAGGCAGTGACTACAGTGTAGTGGGTTCAGATGATGATTATGAGGATGTTGTTGTGCAGGATGGTGAGATACCTGGTAGAGATGAGCAGACATTGAGCATTCATGACTTTGCTAAGAAAGAGTACCAGGCACAGTTAGATGCTTCATCACATGAGGTTGAGGCTGGTAGTACTTCACATGGTTTATCCAGCCAGCTGAAGGTGAACCAAGATAGTATTGTGACTTCATTATCTCATCATGACAGGTATGTGGAGTTAGTTGGTATTGGTCATATTACTCAAGTGAGGAGTTTGCTTGAGTTACCAGTTGATTCTAGTTTACAGATATGGACTCGAGATTGTTATATTGGCATTTGGGATTCAGTTGACTGGAGATCTTTAACACTTTTTGGTAGCAGTGTTTGTTTGGGTGCTATCATGGATTTGATTAGCAGATTACACGGTGTTGTCTTTTCTTGTGCCAGTATCTTGTTTGATGTTGGTATTAGTTTTTATACACCAATGTTGGGCTTTGTTCATATATCTAGTCGACCATACTTGCTGGAATGTGTTGATGATATTTCATATTTGGCAGTGTGTATAGATGAGTCCCAGGATCATATTGGCATTGATGACATCCAGGAGGATGCAGTGGGCAGTTTTGAAGACTTAGTTTCCTTGGGTACAGAGGAGTTGGATAGAAATGCTAATGTTTTTGATACTCCGTATGTTGATATGAGCTTTAGATTTGATTCACAAGATATGGATGGTAATACTCTAGAGACTAGTAACTTTGAGGACACTCCTTCAAATAGTACATCAGAGGAGGTTTGTAGGAGATAGTCAAGCCAGTGCCATCATGTGTCTAATCAGTTGAGAGTTAGTGACCAAGACATTTCTATCACTTGCCAACATTTTGATGCTGCTCGTCAGTTGTTAGCAATTTATGGATGGGGTTCTCCTACTAGTGATGAGCAGGGAGGAAGTTATCTTTCCTTGACAGAGATCCACTCTTTATGGGAGGCTTTTTGGATTTTGAGACAAAATTATATGCAGTTGGTAGCCGATAGAGATTATCTTATGGAGTGGGGCAGTACAGCATATGATGCATTGTTGGCCAAGGAAGATGAGGTGAGTGAGCTTACTGAGCAGCTTGAGGTGACTTCTGAGATTCTTGAGAGTACACAGTTGGCTCTCAAGGAGTCACAGTTTCATTTGGCTAAGGTGACCATGGAGTTAGAGCGACTACAGTCTTTACCTAATTCTATACAGTCACAAGCTGTGGTGTTTGGTGATCCGAGGATGTCCATGGCTGAGATTGTTAGAGACAGTGGAGATGGGGATGCATCCATCCTTGATACTAACATTGGCATATCAGGTTCATTCCCACTAGAGTCAGGTTCAATTGAGTTGGGTGCTGTAGCAGATTTTTGTGGTGTGCCTAACATGGTGGTGACCTCTAGTACTAATGGCACGAAGATTAGAGATGTTGTATCAAAGACCATGTGTGATGTTGGTGAGCTAATAGTTGGCATGGTTCCTACTAGTAATACTACTCCCTTCCCAATGTCTTTAGAGGTAGTAGTCAGTTCCAACTTGGTTAATGATCGATTGCAGTTAGTTACATCCGGATTGCAGTCTGAGCCACTAACTGAGATTGGTGCATTCTATCGGCATTACACTGTGAGGTATGCTCATCTATCTACCTTTGATGACCATGTTGATGAGATGATGATACAGAGATGTACTTTGGTTCCTAGTGCTTATCATCAGTTATGGGATAGTTTGATGCCTCGAGATGAGAGTTGTGATGGGCATGACATGGTTATAGGTCCTACAATTGACAGGTTGATAATACATGACTTAGAGCAGGAGTTTTGGAGTGATGCTTTAGCAGGTGTTGTTATTGATTCTACTCCTTTGGCTATGACATCTCTTGACTTAGATGGTGATCAGTCACAGTGGGTTGTATCACTTCTTCATGGTGAGCTATTGACTGAGGTTGGTTTTTTTAATCAAAATTATATTGCAGGGTATGTACATCAATTAGCATTTGATCCTTGTGCTGAGGAGTTGATGGCAGACAAATTTGGTTTGGATTCCATTTCTTACTCTTTATCTTGTAATGTCTTTTCACCATCAGTAGTGTATGGGAGTTATGGTTATGAGATAGTGGCTGATGATTTGCAGAGTTGTGTTGACTACAGGAGTTGTACAGTGTGTGGATTCTCCATACTTGGTACAGTTTCATTCGAGAGGGTTCACCATTGTTGCAGAGTTGGATTCTACATTCCATATAGGCCAGTGGGATGCGTTGATGGTATTTACTGTGTTGGTAGTTTGATTTGTCCACTTTACTTGGGTTCTGATGTTCTAAGAGTTTGTGCCTCATGGGTTTTTGATTGTGGTAGTGGTGATTTCAGAGTTTGGTTGAGCTATAATTGTCAATTTGATTATGGATTCCTCTTGGTCATATTGCAGAGGATATTACAGGAGCCTGTGTTAATTGGTAGTAGTATAGTTCACAACTACATTTGGGATCTAGGTGGATTGATTGATTTATTTTTCAGCCATTTCTTTAGGACAAGCAATGATTGGCAGGGGAGGACTTGTCATGTCCCCTTTTCAAATAATTAAAAAAGAAAATCTTTGCTAAGGCAAGCAGGCCCAAGAAAGTGAAGTTTTGAAAAAAGGGGGTTAATCTTTGGAAACCATTGGACTAATAAATGAAAATTATTATTAAAATAAGTTTCATTAACCTCTCTTGGGTGTGAGTTATAGTTATGCCCTCTTTTAAGGGGTTCGGAGGCATTTTGGGCTCATTCCAGAACTTGATTTTTGCTCATTCTTTGTTATTCTTCAGAGGCTGCCAAACCTGTGGAGAAGGAGACCCAAGAACAGGAGTTTGTAGGTTTCCAAGAAGGCTAAAGATAGGAGTTTGAAGCCATTCCATGTGCATGCTCATACAGAGTTTTCCTTTGTGCTGAACAGTGTAGATTTGTGGGTTTTTGGGTGTGGTTTTTTGCATGAGTTTGGTGTTTTCAGTTGAGCATTTCATATCAGTTTTGGTTGCTGCTGTATTTCAGACTTTAAGCTGTTAAAATAGAGCTGAATATATTTATTGGGACGTGATTAAACTTCTGAGATAGTTTATTAGTGTTTTTGTGGTGTTTCCGGGCATTTCTGTGTTAATTTCGGGAGCCCGATGAGCATAGTTTTTGTCATACATTTGTGAGATTTTTTGTAAAGGCTATATAGATCTGGAAATGACATTTTATAGGCTTTTATGCTGCTCAAATTTCTGTAAAAATGTCTACTTTCAGATTTATTAATAACAGGTGAAGCTGTGAAGCTTTTTGGCACTATTTTCGACATACCCGATTTGGGGTTTCTTAAGAAATTTGGTGGATCTTTGCGATATCAGTTGTTTGATCTTAAAGATCTGATTAAAGGTTGGAAATATCATAAAAAATCAGAAAAGGGACATTTCAGGTCTCTATAGAGCTAGCATTGAGATTAAGACATGTCACTATAGAAGAGATCATTAGGGGCTCTGCTATCCACTGCGTGGCACTAGCAAAAAGTGCCACATGTTGCGCATAGGTACCAAAAAGAAGGCTGTTCAAAAAACTCTACAATGGTGCCAAAAGGGTTTTAAAAGGGCTAAGAACTGCTATTTCACTACTAGGACCTCGAACATACCAAGAAGCAGGGACCAAAAAAATTTCAACGAGCATTGAAATCTTGAAAAATGTCTTTGGATTGATGGGTAATATCCCACATTTCCATAGAAGAAAGGCAATGGGTTGTTTAAAAGATAGGCCACTAGAATGTAAACCAAAGAAGGCATCAAAGATTATGTGTTGCCAGCAGTTGTGGTTGGTGGTAGAGATTTTTTGCCCAATGTCAGAATAAAGTGTGTAGAAGTTAGTATTGTTTGCTATTTGGACTTGTCCAATGAAATATTTTGCTGAGAAATTAGTGATGCCTACTAGTTACAAGTGGAATATTCTAGATTTCATAGTGAATATTCCTCGAGGGGGCTAGGGTTTCACTATAGGCCCAACAAGCTAAAAATTATTAAAAAATTTCCAAATAAAAAATTCTAAAATACCTAATGGATTTGTAAAGAAAAAAATTACATCTGAAGAATAAATTAAATTGTAGATCTAATAGATCATATTGTACTTGCAAATTGGGCCTTTGGGTGATGATTTGTAAAAAAAATCTACCTCAAATTTGACTATGGCCTAAGGTAGGGAAATTTATAGTTGATTTTCACTGAATTGATGTTTTAGACATAATGGCAAGGTCCATTTTAGCTCTAGACACTCCTAATGACTTCGATACTCTAGATCTAGATTGAGGTATCCTTAAAGAGGTGAAGCAAGATTGGTCTCCAATGACTATGTGAAGAGAATTTCCCTTAGCTCTGATACCATGTAAGAATTTTCCTTAGGGAAAAATCATCCAAGATCAAAGAACTCAAGCACAAGCACAAAATGGACCAAAGTATGATCAAAATAACAATATGATATTCAATTCATGTACAAGTACACTAGGAGTGCTTGTATCTAAGGCCTCTAGAATGCTTCTAGAATTCCTAGGAGTCAACACACTAATAAGTCTTACAAATAAGCACATGTTCACCAGGAGTGGATTATCCTCTATTAAGCACAAGAGTAAGTATGATGATGAGAGGATAAGCATAAAAAGGTGTAGCACATAAAATTATGTTGTAGAAACCATGTGCTAAAATAAGAGTGCAAAAATATATTGTCTACATGACAACACAGTTAATTATGCAAACTCTAGTGTTGTAGACACCATGTGCTCAATTAGAGTTGCTTACTCCTGTGTTATCAAAATAACAACTCATAAGAGTACGTAAACTCCTAAGTTTCTCACCTAATAAATAATAAAATAATGTATTGACCTAAGTAAAATTAAGTAAGTGTAAATAGTAAATACTTATTTACACCCACAAGGTTATCTTCTTCATCCTTAACATCCTCTTCTTCCTCTCCTTCAGGGATAACTTCTGGGACTAATAGGAAAGGAATCACTCTCCTAATCACCTATAACCTCCTCTTGATTAGAGTCTTAATCTTTCTTCTCTTAATAGAAAATGGGGAGGCTTGTACTTCTTGTCGAGGTGGAGACACCTCTTGTATTTTGGTTTCAACTCTTCCTTACTCTTCCTCCATTGGTGGCACTTAAGGATTGTCCTAGGTCTGTGAAGCTTCAATATTTTCTGACCCTTGTACATTTTCTTCCCTTAGCTATAGATGTGCTTGAGTTTCTCCCTCTTTTGGCTCATCTTGTTGAGAAGAATTCCTCTTCCTCTTACCTTTAACTTTCAAAGCCCGATAATATCCAACTTCTCTATCAAGTTGATACACTGTTTCCAACCTTACTCGAGATTGATTTGTAAATGTAGGCTCTATAACCTTAGCTCCTCAACCTCTTTCTAGGTAGACTTGAGCATGGAAGACCACTGCTTGAGGAACTGGATCCAACTTAAAAGGTCTTTCGATCTAGTCCTTTGTCAATTTGATAACATGCCTAGCCCTATGATTAATGTCTAAGTTTTCTTCTTTGTCCATCTCAACATTCATGATAGGTTGATCACCAATCTTATCACTATTGAAAAATGGATCAAGAACATTCTCTATATCTTATTATGTAATCTTCAAATGTATCTTTAATTAGATAGAGAGCCATCCTACAATAATCTCTTATATAGATATCGTAGTCATCTACTACATTCATCTAGTGATCCTCGATTGCATCTTCATGTTGAAATGTCTTGCCAACCAAATATTGTACCCTTCCAATGATATGAAAATAAGGGCAAGGAGAGTTATATTCCTCTAAGGGATATTGATCCCATTCAGGATCAAAAGATGGAACATCTTGTCTCCCGACCACACTAAATGGTCCTATCATAATAGGCCAAAACCATGTTATTTTATACTGCTTCCTTACTCTGTCATAAGTAGATAAGAGTTGTCAAGAAATCTTGAGTAGAATAAGTCTATCACTAAGATACCGAGGGAGCTTCTTGGGGTTGATAGTGGTACCAGCTACTCTTAAATAGGTGAATGTTCAAAACTTGATGTAGTAGGCTCCAACCTCTAAAATCTTAGCTGCTACCTCCTCTAATATCCTCTTCACATAATCTCCCTCAATGAACCTAATTATTATGAATATAAATGCATCATTCACTATTCTTTATTCATTGTTGTGCTCTAGAAGCTTATTTTTCACCAGCTAAGGATATACTATATAAGACCATGCATTTTCATCTTGCATGCTACACTATTTGTAGAGCATTGGATAATCTATCACCCTTGCAACTAATAAGTACACCAAATATGATGCCATGTAAAACTTATAGTTATTATTAAGAACCACTAGCTACTCACCCAAGTTCTCACTAAGAATTGAAGCCCAATCAATTGGCATCTTCATTGTCTTGATAGTTTCAATGAAGTGCACCATCCAAATATTCAAGTGCCCCGATGCTGGCAACCCCCTTACTATACTCAAAAGTATTATAGAATATCCAATATCTTATTTCATGTAGCCTCTCATCGTGTCCACTTTTTCTGCTTTATGCCCTCAAGGAGTCTTCTCAATAAGGTATGAGGACTAGATGACTTCAGAAGCTTCCTCTACATGTTTCCTATACCATCTCTTAAATTGGCGATAAGTGAATCTAATGAATTGATCTACCCTCGAAAGATGGAACACTTTTCTATGTTCTTGGGTTAGAGATCCAAGATGATCTATCTAGTTATACTCTTTGTAACCCTTTCTTCATAAACAAAATTCTTAGCGATTGTCATAATCAACTCTGAATATTGCACTAATACTAGATGGGATACTACATTAATAATTCCTAGTTGAATCAAAGAAGATATCATTGGCAATATTTTGGTGGTTTGTTCTATAGTGCCATGAATGTAATCAAGTCTATGTATCTAAGTTCAATGTCAACAATCTCTAAATAATCATCTTGAGAATGTGATTTCACCAAAACACCTTAAAATTTGAATGCCATGGGTTTTGGGACCATCTTTATAGTAAGGGAGGATTGTTGGTGTAAATTAATATTTACGATTTACACTTAAGTTTACTTAAGTTAATGCATTATTTGAGACACTTAGGAGTTTGAGTACTCTCATAGAAGTACGCAACTCTAATTATGCACATGGTGTCTAAAACATAGGAGTTTTAATCATTCATTGAGTTGTCATGTAGATGAAACATTTATTTTCCCTCCTAATTTAGCACATGTTGTCTATACCACTAATTTGCATGCTACACTATTGTAGGCTTATCCTCACATCATCACACTTACTTCTGTGCTTAATGGAAGATAACCCATATCTGGTGGACATGTTCCTAGTTGTATGACATATCATGATGTTGAATTCTATGCATTATAGAAACTCTCCTAAGGCCTTTATATACAGGCACTCCTAGTGTACTCTTGATGTGGCTGATATGGTTGTATCACATATTAAATGAATATATCATCATTCTAATCATACTCTCTCTTGGTCTATTATTGTGCTTGTGTTGAGTTCTTATTTAATTAGGTGAATTTTGGCCTAAGACAAATTCTTAAATGGTATCAAAGTGGAGGGAGATTCTCTACACATAGTCATTTGAGACCATTCATGCTTTAGTACCTTAACCTGAATCCAAAGAATCTATAGAAATTGGGAGTGTCTAGAGCCAAATCTAACCTTGCCATTATGTTTGGAGTGTCAATTTGGTGAAGAAGAACTATAAATTTTCCTATGCTTGGTTAAAGTTGATTGTGAGGAAATTTTTTTTTTGCAAATCAAAACCTGGAGGCCTTGATTTTTAGTTTGGGGAATTATTTATTTTAATAAGTGGGCATAATATTGCATATAAACTAGTGGCTAGACCATACCATTAATTCTACAGACCTTTAAATTTCTAGCATCAACTCATGGAAATTTAGGGAGCCACATAATTTTCCATCAGTGAGTGATCCTCAACTCCCACCAGTCACTTATTTGGTTTATACTCTCGCAAGTTATCTAGTTTACAAAGCACTCACAACACATATCCCATACATGTAGGATTTTTCCAAAACTCTTCGGCCACTAAATTAAAAAAAATTGCAAACATTTTTGCAAAACTTTTTAGTAACTACAGTGTGTGCTTCAGCCTCCACTACAACAGGACACACATCACATAGTGATTAGATAAATTAGCACCAATGTGACAAATTTCATCCATTCCATGCAACCAAAACTATAGACACATGGCAAGTCAAGGACACATGGCATTATTAATACTCTACCACATGGCATAAATTAAATTGCACAAATATCTCCTCTAGGGTCCTACCCACATCATTGTAGGACAAATAGTCACCATGCCATGTCTGCAAATATTTATGTAGCTGAACATGTCTATATCCATGTAGGAGTCTAGCTCATTGATTCCATACATTTGAGTCACCTAGATAGTTAGCATATATATTCTTGCCACATCACCCATCTGTATAGGCTATACAATGCTAACATCATCATGACATCATGCTAATATTATCAAAGGGCTTGGAGTCACTAACGTGATCAGGTTCACATGCTTAAAATTGATGGCCATCTGACCATCATTCCTAGCCAAATTTGAACTGCAACAATAGCCATATTACCATCAAATTTAACTTAGTCTTTTGCTGATGTAACCCCTTTCTAGATTGATTTTTGATTTTGTAGTCCAACTTTGGGAGGCCATAACTCAAACACTTGAACTCCAAATTAGGTAGAATTTCCTAAGCTTTTCAGTGGTTTAGCTCTTTTCTAGTTTTGGTGCACAAGTTTGTTAGAATATGCATTTTCGGTGACTATACCTGTATAATTCTACATTTTGTAACTTTAAACAGTCTGTATGGGCACATCTAGAGTCAAAAATAGGTTCTATTTTTTTGAAAGTGCATTATTTTTCATCTACTTTCTATATCTATATTCAAATTATAGGGTTGTGTGGAAAAAAGTGTCACTTTCAATAATATGGCCTTTTTTGGTTTTGTATTACTTCCGAATTGTAGCACATTTTAAAGTTCCAAATTTTTAATCTATTAAGAGGTTTTTACGAGAAAAATTAGAAGTCCAAGAAGGCCAATATTGGTAAGTGGCCATTGTAATCACACTACTAATAAAGTGCCAAAATTATCTCTTTTGGGGGGGTTTCTTGATTTAATGAAAAGGGGGGGGGGGGGGATGTTCTTGGTTTTGTGTTCTCTCTTTTTTGCACTTTTCTTTCATTTTCTACATTATGGGAAACTTTAAGTTTCCTAAATTAACTCCTCATAACTATGCTACATGTTCTATCAAATTGTGGTATCATTTAATGCATAATGGAGTTTCTCAATATGTAGATGGTACTCTTCCGAAACCAATAGGTGATAATGTATCAACAACTAATATTTTAGCTTGGGTAGCAATGGATAGGAAAGCCCTAGGTGACATGTTTTTGGGGTTGATGGTAAGATCATGTATCAAATTAAGAAGTGTTCTACATCTAAGGAAGCTTGGGATACCCTCAAATGCCTATATGGTAAAGTGTCTTAAGAGGATGTTTTCAAAATTGAAGATGATCTTGTCTTCTTAGATCATAAGTCATATGACTCAATACAAGATTTCATCATCAAGGTGAATGAACTAAGGACAAAGCCTACTGATTGTGGGAGTTCTATCAAAGATGAAGATTGATCTATCTTATACATAACAAGCTACCACCAGAATATTCCACATTTGTATCTTCTTTGAAGACCTCAAAGACTACCTTAGGGTCTACCTACAAGAAAGTCACTTTTGATGAATATGCTGATCTATTGGATATTGAAAAAAAGAAGTTGAAATCAATGGGGATTCTCAAATCACCTAAGTCTAAAGCATTGGTGGCCAATAATGAGGGTTCTCAAAATTCAGCTAGACAGTCTTCAAATAAAGGAAAGGGTAAGAAGAAGTGGAAGAACAAATCAAAGGATGCAGAAAAGACAACACCACAATCCAATCAACAAGACAAGTCCTCAAATTCCAACAAGAATGGGGATAGTAATAAGGAGAAGAAGAAGTGCACTTATTGCAATAAATTGGGTCATGAAGAGCATGAGTGTTATCTTAAGAAGATTGATGAGTTGACCAACATCATGAAGAAACATAATGTTCCATTGCCTAATGCTTATAAGGATAAAGGATCTTCTTCGGATTCCAAGGGCAAAGGGCAAGCACTCATGGAAAAATCAAACTCTTCAAAGGAATGGATATTTGACTCAGGTTCCTCATATCATATGGGTTCTTCAAAAGAGGATTTTTCTTCAATGAAGCAGTCCAAGGTACCCCACATGTTCATAGGAGATGATACCAAAGTGGAAGTTGAAGGGAAAGGAAATGTGGAGATGGAAAATGGAGAGTTTTAAGAGGTTCTCTATGTTCCAAACCTAAGTTCAAATCTCCTATCAATCTACCAAATCACTCACCTTGGAGATGGACATAGAGTTGAGTTCCTTTGAGACTCAGTAAAGGTGCACACTCTTAAAGATGATTCATTGGTTGAAGTGGGGAAAGTGAATCATAACAAAAGGTTATACTCTTTCTCCCATTTTGTGCCCAAGTCCCCTTCAAAGGCCTTGTTATCACAATCAAATTCAACAATCCAATTATGGCATCAATGGTTTGGACATCTTTCCTTCACCTATCTTTAGCAACATTGCAGAAATAGAATGGTCAAAGGTCTACTCCAAATCAACTTTTCTAATGGTGAATGTTCAAAAAATTTAGTGGATATGCATCTAGAGGGGAGGTTATAGAGAGGGAAGTCTTCAAGGACACCAGGTGTTCTATAGATGGTTCACATGGTATTAGGAGGTCCTTTTGCATTCAGCTAGGGTCACTACATACTTACCTTCATTGATGACTTTCCAAGGTATACTTGGGTCTACTTTCTTCATAGTAAGAATGAAGTGTTGGACAAGCTTCTAGCCTTCAAGACTCATGTTGAATAGAAATCTAGGAAAGCCATTAAAGTTCTTTGAATGGAAAATGGAAGCATGTATGTGAATAGAAGACTTAAAAACTTTCACAAACTTGAGGGCATTGATCTTCAAACTCCGCCAACATTTAGTCCACATAAGATAGATGTTGCAGCCTTGAGGATCCAAAATCTTAAGTCTATGGCAAGTTGCATGATACGTCAAGTCTCTAGATCCATCACTTGAAGTTGAAGCAATCTGTAGTACCACTCACATTCTTAACAGGTCTCCTCATCTGGCCTTAGATGGCAAGACACCTTTTGAGGTATGGTGCAACAAAAAGCCTATTGTGACACACTTTAGAGTCTTTGATTGTCTTGCATGGGCAAAGATATCTTCTAGGGGTTGCTAGGCATAGTCACCTTGGCCTTTTACATTCATTGGTTATGAAGATAGTGTGAAGGCATACAAACTTCTAGACCTAGAGACACATCAGATCTTTGTGGAGAAGGATGTATACTTTGAGGAAAATTCACCAAGCTTGTCCTCTAATCCTCTCCACACATCATACAAAGTGGAAACTAATAGTGACACCAGTGATAATGCTTCAATATATTCAGACACATGGGATTCTATTGATAGTTGTAGAAAAAGGTCACTACATAAGTTCAATCCACATGTATATATCACCACAGTGATAGGTCCAACATAGTAGGGTACATCTCGTCTTCTAGGTCTAGCTTCAATGATAGATTTGGAGGACACTATTGATGATCTACCTCTTCTTCTTGATGTAGTAGCACCTTCTTCAATGGTCACAAGGGCTCCATCTGACTCTCTTGTTCATTCTCTAAATGATTGATCATTTTAGGTTGAAGTGATTGTGGATACTTATGATCAGTAGTTGTAGTAGGGTTCTTAATTAGTTGCAAAGATAGATAGCTCTATGAGATAGGTTCTTCAACTAGTTGAGAAAGTTTTAGAGACATCACTTACCCATGGGATTCTTTCCATGCACAATGGAAGAATCTCATTTGTACTTTTGGCATTCTTTCTTCCTAAGGGGAGGAACACCATTCTACAGTCTTGGATTAGCTTCTTCATCAGATTAGTCACTGGCAGGCATTCTTCTTTGGGGAGGGGAGCCTATCTTGTCTCTCTTCCTCTTCTCATCATTCTCTTATGTATATATTGGATGTATGTCGCAATGGAGAGGTCTTGATTACTCCATCCATCCATGCATCCCTATTCATCTCTCTTTTTGGGGGAGAGTTTTTCCCATGAGGTTTTCCCTCTTTCTCCACTTTATGAAAGATTTCATATCATTATGTACATGGCTACCTAACATGGCCTAGTAGCTAGGACCCATTATGCACTTCATCCTTGATTTCATAAGCTTAAGGGCATTCCCCTAAGTTTCACTTAAGGGAGGGTGTTGGTGTAAATTAGTATTTAATATTTACACTTACTTAAGTTTACTTAGGTTAATTCATTATTTTATTATTTTGCATTATTTTATTATTTGTTTAGGTGAGACACTTAGGAGTTTGTGTACTCTCACAGAAGTATGCAACTCTAATTATGCACATGGTGTCTACAACACATGATTTTGCATCATTCATTGAGTTTCCATGTAGACAACATAGTTATTTGCACTCCTAATTTAGCACATGTTGTTGACACCACTAATTTGTGTACTAAACCATTGTAGGCTTATCCTCACATCGTCATACTTACTTTTGTGCTTAATGGAGAATAACCCATATCTGGTGGACATGTGCCTAGTTGTATGGCATATCATGAGTCTAACTTCTATGCATTCTAGAAGCTCTCCTGAGGCCTTTATATATAGGCACTCTTAGTGTACTCATGATGTGGCTAATATGGCTGTATGGCATATTGAATGAATATATTGTCATTATGATCATACTCTCTCTTGTGGTCTATTGTTGTGCTTGTGTTGAGTTATTAGTTCTTGGGTGAATTCTATCCTAAGATAAATTCTTACAAGGACAATGAAGAATCCATTGAATCTACAAAAAAATGACATCGATTAGTCCAAATTTGAGAAAAAAATTATTAATTCAAACCCTAATATAGACATAGAAAAATAATAGAAACCCTAATAAGAATATCATAAACCCTAATTTTATCCCCTCTAGGCAAAAAAGAGTGCACTTGGCACACCTCTAAGTTGTGTGAGGTGCACTTAATTACACGTTATGCCCTCATATATGGTAGTGTGCACTAGTGGACCACTTGGGGTGAACTTGGTGCTCACTTTATTTTATAGTTAAGTACAGAAAAGGTGCACAATTTTTTTCTTTGTGAGAGATGTTGATGGTGAAGGTGTGTAGTAGTGCACCTTCACTAGGGTATAGGAAATGTTTTTTTTAAGTTTTAAGTTTTTTAAAATTTAGTAAAACAAAAAAAAGTCCATAGAAAGGAACCCAATAGGTGCATTGTTGTGCACCCTTTTGGATATTTTAATGTGATGGTGAGAGGAGGACAAGTGGTGATGCACACCTAATGAGCTATAGTGTTTTGATGTAGGAGATTGGTGAGGAAAAAATGAAGTGAAGGGGGTGGGGGGGTCCCAGGTTTTATAGACCCAAGAACCCAGCACACCCCTTGGTGTTGTGCAACTGCATTGCTACACTACTTCACATCACCATTGATGCCTTCTCTTAATGTGTTTGGAACACTAGCACACCTTGTGAGGTACACTGGTATGCCTTTTTTATTTGCAAAAATTATTTATGCTCTCTAATGGTTTTTTTTATTTTCAAGATGAGACTTGGATTGGGTCAAAAAACACTAGATAAACCCTAAAAAGAACTTGGAACCTAGAATACGGATCAAGAAAGATGAAAAATAAAATGGGGGGTCCCTATTTCTAGCTAAAATGGAGCATGCTTTTGAAACCACAACAATTATGAGGATGAAGAAGTTGGAAGTTACATTTCAAGTGATGAAGGTAAAGTTGTTGATTTGATATTTTATGAAGAAGCATCATGTGAAGATAATGATGAGAGTAGTTACTCGAGTCAAGAGGAGGATAGAGATAGCACATGTTCATCTTCATATGAATCTGATGAAAATTAGGAAGAAGAAAGAAATGATGGAAGTGAGTACTCTTATGCAAGTAAAGATATGAGTTATTTTTCTAGATTTGAATGTGAAACTCTATTTCAAAATTATACAAATCAGCTTGAGGTCAAAAGTTGTGAAGAAGACTTGCTTACACAATATGAAGACACAAAGATCATTTATAAGGATGGACTACTTAATTGTGTAAATGAGGGTCATAAGGTTGCACGAAGTAGTAATTAGTAGTGTATAAGTAATTCTAAGATTAATGCATTGGTACCTATTGATACAATAAAAGATGATTAGTTTGCAAGACATTTGAATCATCTTAGACAAGACAATGTAATTAACATTGACTTATATTCTATGTGCTTTGTTGATGGAGTGGATGGTGTGTCTTTGTGTGATGATTTTGATTTTTCTTCTTCATATGCTGAAAATGGCCATGACAGTGACATTGTTTGAAAGTTTTCACTAATTCGTTGTATGGTGAAGATTTTGATGTTGATTAGCACATCACTTGTCATGATGTCTACAAAGGATCTTTGCATGGAGTTATCAACTTTCTTTCTGAAGAGAACATGGAATGTTTAGATTTAGTTGAGGATAAGATTGATGTTGATATATTTTCTTACTAATAAAAGAGATTAGATTGTTCTTCTTCCAGATGTGATAGTGAAAGTGATAATGATGTTGCATCTCATTAGGTTGATAACAAGGTTTTTAACAAAGTCATTATTGAAGATCAACATGCACCTTGAAATAAATTTTATGGTGAATACTCTAACCTAATGGCTAATCCATTTATTGTTTGAAAAGAATCATTAGATGACTCTAAGTTAATTTTAGACATTGACATTGATTACATTTGTGAGTATGAGTCTGATTGCTTGTTCAAGTATCATCCAATTATACATAATGACACACAGTTTCAAGGTATGTGTGGTTTTTTTCCCAAAGTTGAGTATGCATCCTTCATAGTCAAGATTGATAACATGCATGATTCATCTAATGAGAAGGATTTTTAGTTTGTGTATGATATGTTTGAGCAAGTTGTAGAGAATGAATCTAGTTTTTATATGTGTTATGAAAGTGAAGATGTAGATTTTTTTTTTACCAAGTTAATTCATAATGCTAATTTGATTGGTGAAACTATTAGAAATGATGTTTCTAGATTACCTCATGAATATTCAAATGAAAATTAGATTTATGATAGAGGTAAAAAAAATTGTTGAAGTCGGTGGCCCGAGGCCATCATTTGTACAATTTAGGAGTAGTTATTTTTGCTTTCAATAAAGTTGTTCGAGAGAAGTTTTTTCTATCAAGTGTGTGGTCTACTTCTTCCAAAGATCTAAATCTTTACCATGCCCAAAAGGGACATGCATCCCTAGATAGAGCCACTGTTGGTACTCAAAATTAGAGCCTTGATTTTGAATACCATTCTAAAAATCAAGCCCTATAAGAAATTCTTAATGCATGTGTACCTGACTATCCTTTTGATGCCTAAGAGGTGTTTAATGTTTCTAATACCTTGAATTTATTATATCCACTCATCCCATAAGGATAAACTACCATTCCGAGTCATTTTCTTAAGTTCCATTTGAGCAATGTCCAAATCTGCATTTTTGCCTTAAAGTGTCAAACAATGAAAGGAGGCCTAATTTGCATTTGAATATCTCACACCTAGTAATTTTTCATGACTTACCACATTGGAATTATTTACTATACATATTATATAATCCAAGTTTCAAATTTCAAATCATTTTGATGTGTTTTGACTAGGTTTTGAATCCCTCAAAGTTGGTTGTTTACTATTGTCATGTTGATGCTAATTGTTTAGAATTCTAGGAGGCCCTATTTGACTTGTTATAACTTTGACCTACTTGATCAAAATGAAAAAATTACTTTTGCATTGCATTTTAGGGGTTAGATAATTGTTATGCATCAATTTTGAGCTTATGACAAATCTATTTGTTAGTTTTCAAATATGATTCCAAATGCAATTTGTAAACTTTATCGGTGTTATAAAGTGTAGTTTAATTATTACCCCTATTCATGATTTCATAACTCTAAATCCATGATAGGTGAGATCAAATGGATTGTATAATAGCATTATACTTTGAAAATTCTTTAAGTGTGTTAGTTTCCAAGTTTTGATGAATTTTTCTGAATATTTTCCCAAGTTGATTCCATTTGCAAAAACTACTTTTCTACCAGTGTTTCTAGTCCTGCAAATCCAAGTAGCCCAATTTGACTGCTTGCCAAATGCACCCAATTATTTTTCATGAGATAAAATCCTATATTTATAATCTCCTCATGATAGTGAACCAATGACCTAGTTTTCATTGCCCTAAGTGTCATTTCGACCTATTTTTGAAGCCAAAATAGAATGCATTTTATGGTTTTCTAACTTGATTGCTTACACATAGTTCTAAGAAGGAAACTTTGATAGGAAATATCTTTTGACTAAGAATTCATCATTAGATGAGATTTGGCAAGGTCCAAGAATGTGTAATAGAGAATTTTTGTGTTTGATTTTAGAGCCCAGTTAGGTGTTTTGGTCAATTTTAAAATTAGTTAAAAGACCCCTTGGTAAGAAAATCATAGTTTGCAAATAAGTGGAAAAGTGAGTTTCATTTTTTTTCCATTGATCAATGTTGATTTTAATTAGTATGATGCTTCTAGTGAATCAATTTGATAGGTTAAGTGTTTGAATTCAAATTTTTTTTTAGCTACACCCACTTTGGGGCTTGACTAATTCTCATAAGATTGACCAAACATCAGGAGTTGAAGATAGTTTGTAAGAAGGATTATAATGGTCATCATCAATGAGATTAAACATATAATAAATAATAGGGAGATGTATAGCTTTGTTCAGGGAAAGTTTAATAAATTTTGTCTACTATTTAGTAGGATCAAAAAATTTGGTATGGAATAGGTTACAAACATGTTGAGAACTTCAACTAGTAAGGATCAAACATTTTCTAAAGATGAGATCATAGTGATACTTCATTTACAAAAATAGGTGTCTCTATGAAGGCTACTACAACACATATACAAATGTCAATTACCAAAAAAATGTTTCTCCATAAGCTAGAATAAAAGACTCTCCACCATCTTCAATGATTTCCCTGAACAATTTCACTTTTCAACATCCAAAATGGTGATGCTATAAATGATATGTCCAATTCAAATTCCATATGTGCAAGTGGTTCCTCAATGCTCACTTGTCAATAGTTATGTGAGAAAATGAACTATCAAGTGTTGATAAATTCATCTCAAAGTACATGGTATCACTAGCCATTACAAAGGAAATGAGTAGAATACATTGGTAACCACCATTTGGAGTTTCTCTTCACTGTTTGAGGGTTGTATGTAGAGCTTATATCTTAAAGGTCATGTTAGGATAAACCATGGACAAAAAATAATAATTACATGCAAATATAAACAATATCATAAAATAATAGATCACATAGAAAAGAACACAAGACACCAAGATTTAACATGGTTCACCCAATCCCTGGGCTATGTCCACTAAACAAGAAGTATGATATTATTATGATCTAGTGATTACAACCTAAATACAATCCGTAATCTCTTACAGCTCAATACTGTTGCATGAACCAATTTGGCATCACCACTATAAAACAATCCCTAACCCTAAGCTCTTTTTATACAAGTATTTTTATCACTTTAGGGTTATAATTAAAAATTACATGTCAACCCAAAATCTCGATAAAATAGGGCCCCAAAAAAAAGTGAGTCCCAAAGAATTTATGAAGTATGTATAGTGCTTTCTTGATCAATCACCACAAACTAATAGGTCATCACCCATGGTAGGAGATAAGCCACCATTTTTATCTCTAGTTTGAGAGATAGAGTCATGGATTGGGATGGAAGAAAAAATAGTAACCAATGCTTGGTAGAAGCTTCCTAGTACTACAGTTGGCATATAATCCAATTCCATTGAATGTAACAACATGAATGAGCCATTAAAAATGGTGCTAGGGAGGAAAGCATAACAGAGGATGATGGGAATGTTTCCAAGATAGAGACAATATTCCAAATGTATTTTGTTGTTCTGATTACCTCCATTTTGGAATGATTTGTATCAAGCAATATATAAGCCAAAAATTTTAATTTTTTAAATCAAAGGAAGGGTGTCATGATAGAACTCCATGAAAAAGGAAGTCAATTTGGATATTTTAAGAAAAGGGGAAAGGGAGTCCTTAGAATCTTAAAGGAGGAGGAGAAGCTCCATGCTAGGCAGTATCCACACCTAAAAAGGATCCACAATGTGGAAATGTTGGAGTAGATGATATGAATGGAGATGCCCATTTTTCTAGGAAGTAGCAAGTATTTTTCATTATTTTCCCCTTGTCTTTACAAAGAATGCCTATGTTGAAAGGTGTCAATGTTTTCCTAAAGGATTATTGTGTATGCAAGTACATGTTTTTCTATGTGTTTGCGGTATCAGCAAGGAGTCACATAGGGGTTGAGACTAGTGAGGCATATAAATAATGCCTTCTAATGAGTGTTTTTAACAAATAAAATGATGCTCTTATTATTTTTTCAATCATATAATCAAGATCCATCTTTTATAAAAAAAATTCTTTGACTAGTTTGCACTAGAATGAAGGTTTTGATGCTCATATTGGTGCATAGGAGAATTTTTTTTATTTTGTCATCCATGGTTTTTAAGGGTATTTGATTCATAGAAATGTATCCAAAGCTTAGGAGTGAGGAACACGCATGACAGATATAGAGGCAGCTGATGGTGTCATCAAACTATAATATTCCAAATTCTTCCTACATTAAGCTTTAATCTCTTTAAATATCTTATAACTCACAAATTGTGATGCTATCAAGACAAAGGCTTTTAGAAGCCAAGCTATGTATGGTGGGTCTAGCCAGTTTTAGGCAAACATAAATAAATTTTGAACAAATATGTTGACGTATCATGTGAGGTGGAGATGATGTTAGCATGACATGAAATTCATGAAACAACCACATGTTGACAAGTGGTAGTGACATGGCACCAACAGACGAACCTAAAGATAACATGTGTTAGGGATGTTCCATCCTAGCAAGAAAACCAAGATGTTGATATGTCATAGTGGGACATGTATTAGAAGGGCACATTCTTGCATACATAGTAGCTAGTGACCATGCATGCATGGATGTTCCTAGCCAACATGTGGTAGTGGATCTTGGTTGGTGGTGATGTGGCAAGCATCAGCTAAAGGATGATGTGGCACTAACTATGATAGTTTGAGAGCCAATGAGAAGCTACCATGTGGCAGTGTGACAAGTAAGACCAATTGGAGGGTGTCACATGGTGTCCAATGTTAGGTGACAATGTAGAGGTCTAACCAATGAGATGGTTACATGTGTCAGCCTAGTCAAAATAGGTTTGACTTGAATGGGAACAAGTGGAAAAATCCAAAATGGTAGAGATTCAATATTTTATTGTTTTATCCAAAAATCACATGCAAAATTTTTAAATTCAAAAGGTGTTAGAAATATTAGTCCACCAATATAACTAAGAGGGGGAGTGAATCAGTTATATAAGTATCTAAAACATTTAACCTTGTAAACAATCTTAACCATTCAATCAAAGTAAACTAGAACCATAAAGAGATGTGCATACACAATTACACCAAATATGTTGACTAGGGAAACACTTGATCAAGGGGAAAACCCTAGTGGAAATGATGCCCACAAAGTGATGTACTAATATGAATATTCCTTGTTAGAGGATGGACCCTGTTAGGAGTCTATTACAACACTTAGTACAAAGAGTTCCTCTTAGGAGACCTTGAATCCATATTAGGAGATTCCAACCCTATTAGGAGTTGTAGAGGGTAGCTAAACCCGCTATTTGGATAGTACAAAGAGTTCCTCTTAGGAGACCTTGAATCCATATTAGGAGATTCCAACCCTATTAGGAGTTGTAGAGGGTAGCTAAACCCACTATCTAAATAGCTTTATGATTAGATCAACGAACCCACTATCCAATTGATCTTGGTACAATTCCTTTTTGAATAATAGATGTGATACAATATTTCACTTTTTCCTCTATCTAGTGTGTTGGACTTCTTCACCTTTAGATCATGCAATTAGATCTAGAACTTATATCCATCAACAATAACCCTTTAGGACACTTACATGCATTACCAAATCACTCTACTCTGTTTCTTCATAATTCCTAATTCTTCTCTACTTCTCAATCTCAATCATGATATCTAAAACTCAAAAAACATCTTTCCTTTATACCACACTCAGCATTAAATCCTTGAGTTAGCTTCACATTTTATCATAATGTTAATTAAATGAAATGCACATTTAATTAATGTTTTTGGCTCATAGTTATACCCAAACTTTCACATGTGCAACTTTCATACCTACACACTTGCTAACATCATCAATGGTCAATGTACTATCTTCATTTAACTACATAACCCTTCATTCCAAATACATTGTGTTGTATCAATTATACAATAGAAATTTTTTTCCCAATGCTTTGTTTCCATGCGGTTCTTTGTAAATCATTAATATTTTTTGTACTCTATCAATTCAGGTTCTCCACACTTGCCCATATGTCTAGTACATACTATAGTATGTTCTAGTAACTACACATAAGTAGATACGTAATGTAATGTCCTTAATAAAAAGATCGCAGTCTACTACTTTGTCAGTCTTTACAAACTCAATACTATGTTTTCATCAATGAAAAACATAGTCATAACAATATTTTGCAATGCTCCCCCATAGCATCAACATTCATGCTAACAATCTCCCCCTTTGGTATTAATGGCAACATGGATGAAAAACATCTAGTTCCAAGAATACCAATTAGTCTCTTCATTAATTAGATATTGCTTCGTGCAAATCATTTACTGCAACACTTCTCCCCCATACTAAAATATCTCTCCAATTTTTTTCATGTCACTCTCTCCCCCATTGACATCAATGTCAAAGATAGTACATAAATGGTTCAATTATTTGAACATACAATAATCTATCAGTATAACTACAAGCTAGTCTATTGCTTTACAATTTTTTCATATATCTCTATAAACAACACAAGTGTATAAAGACACTATTGCATACCAATTACCTATTACCAAGAGTCATTGACTAACTCTTTTCATCATAGATACTCCCTCATTGAGGAAGCATCAACATTCACTCTAGTATAAAATTGGTGCTATATACCCTAGACTGATGCATTTTTGCATCTTCTATTTTGAACTAGGTAGGGGCATAACCCTAAGCATACTTGTTAGGTACTCAAATGTATCCTTTCGTAAGGCCTTTGTGAAAATGTCTACAATCTATTCCTTAGTGTTAATGTACTCTAGTCAAATTTCTTTCTTAGCAACTTTCTCTCTTAACACATGATATTATATGGAAATGTGTTTAGTCTTAGAATGTAAAATAGGATTCTTAGAAATGTTAACTATACTTGTGCTATCACAGTAAATGATAACAAGTTCTCTACATGTAATTCCAATATCCTTCATTATCTACTTCATCCATATGACTTGATTATAATTGTTTTCTATTGCAACATATTCTTCCTCTGTAGTGCTTTATAAGGTACAATCTTTCTTTTTTCAGAGCCAAGAAACTAATCTTCCTCCAAGGAAGAATGCTCCTCCACTAGTTCTTTTCTGGCATCCCTATCTCTAGCCCAATCAACATCTATATAAGTGCAAAGAGTGAAATCATTGCTTCTGTCATACCAAATGCCATAATCTAATGTCCCTTTCAAACATCTGAATATCCTTTTTACTATTTCATAGTGATATTCTTTAAGGTTCGCTTGAAATCTAACCACAATTCCAACTGCATTAGCTATATTTGGTCTATTATGAGGTAGATACTACAATCCTCCAATCATAGATATGTACTTTTTCTATTCAATAGTAGATGTCTCATCCTTGCTTGATAACTTGTGACTAGTTACCATAGGATTTCTAATAGGTTTACAATCTTCTAGATTGAATCTTTTCAATAAATCTTTTAAATACTTTGTCTGAGAAATAAAGATACCTTCTTTGTTCTAAAAAATTTGCAATCCTAAAAAAAAATTCATTTCTCCTATCATGCTCATTTCAAACTCATTCTTCATGTCTTCTAAGAATTTATCGTTGGCTTCATCATTTCCTCCAAAAATGATGTCATCAACGAATACAATGATTATTAACAAACCATTTTCTATTTCTTTTAAGTACAAGTTATTATCTCTTGTTCCTTTTAGCAAATCCAAGCTTTGCTAAGTATTTATCCAATCTTGCATACCAGGTTCTAGGTACTTGCTTTAATCCATACAAAACTTTCTTTAATTTTCAAACCATATCCTTCTCCTTTGTCAAAGGAAAATCTTTTGATTTCTCAACATAAACTTCTTCGAGTTCTCCATTCAAGAATGCTTACTTAACATCCATCTGATAGACCTTAATATTCTTATTTTTTGCATATGCCAGAAATATATTGACTACTTCCATCCTTGCTATAGGTGCATATGTTTCCTCATAATCAATTCCTTCCTACTGAGAGTAGCCTTTGCATACAAGTCTTTCTTTATTCCTTATTACTTCTCCTTGTATATTCATTTTATTTTTGAGTACCCATTTTGTGCCAATCACATTTTTCTCCTTTGGTCTAGGAACTAATTCCCAGGTGTCATTTTTAATTTTCTATTGAAGTTCCTCCTCTATTTCTTTTATCCAATGATCATCTTTGATTGCTTCATCTATTCACTTTGGTTCTATTTTGGATATTATACATAGTTCTTCATTAATTCTACTACTTGTCATTACTCCCTTTTCTTTACTTCCTATTATCTGATCAATAGGATGATTTCTTATCAAATTCATATTTGGGGTAGGAGTTGCTATTTTAACTCTTATTTTAGGTACTATGCTCTATTCTTCTCTTACTACTTTAGTTTGTACATTATTTTGCAAATCATTGTTAGCTTTGAGAAATAGTTCATTGCCTATGATGTTCATCTTAGAATAATCATCTCCATCAAAGTTATAATCCATCATCTTTTCCTTGGTGCCAAACTTTTCATCAATTTTAACATTTTCACACTCTACTATAGTTTTTGTTTTATAGTTAAAACATCTATAAGCTTTAATTTTTAATGAATAGCCAAGAAAAATACTTTCATCACTCCTTGGATCAAACTTATTGATATTATCATCTCTTTTGATGTAGCATTTGCTTCCAAATATCTTGAAGTATTTGACTGATGGTGAGTGACCAAACCATAGCACAAAGGGTGTTTTGTCAATTCCTTTCCTAATCTACACTCTATTCAGTGTGTATACTATTGTATTGACTACTTCTCTCCAAAAGGTTTTTGGTATATCATTCTTGAATAACATAGCTCTTGTACTTTAGTAATTGATTTGTTTCTTCTTTCAAAAATCCCATTATATTTAGGTGTATGGGGTGACGATAGTTGTCTCCTGATACCATGCTCTTCACAATAGATATTGAATTCTCTAGAAGTGAATTCTCCTCCTCTATCAAATTTTATGCTCTTGATTTTAACTCTAGATACATTCTCAACTTTATTCTTGAATGTCTTGAATTTCTCAAATGCCTCTAATTTTTCTTTGAGAAAAGCTACTAACATCATTCTTGTAAAATCATCAACAAAAATCATGAAGTGCCTTTCTCCATAGAATCATCTTATTCTTACAAGACCACTTAGATTTGTATGAACCAATTCCAACTTTTGTGTAGTATAGAACTGCTTGCTAGGAAATGAGACTTTTTTCTACTTAGCCAAGATACATTCACAATGTTATCAAAGTTAATGTGACAAAATCTTCTGTGCCATAACCAACTCTTGTCAATCTTAGCTACCAAACATGTTATTTTAGTGTGTTTAACTGAAATACATTACCTTTGGTTCTTGTACCAATACAATTTCCTTCCTTTTTTTTGATAATGCATGTGTTATTACCAAACTACAATTGATAACCTTTGTCCATAAGTTATCCAACACTCAACAGGTTATGCTTCAGTCCATCAACAAAATAAACATCATCAGTATATGTTTTACCATCTAGTGTGATAGATCCAATTCTTGTATTATGACAGGCTAAATTGTTTGCCACTCTAACAATTCCTCCATCATGTCTTCTAAATTTGACAAACTTTACTAGTCATGTGATTTGAACAACCACTATTAATTATCCAATCTTTCTCTTCAACTTGTGAGATCAGCTCACTTTCTTCTCTAATTTCTTTGTCAAGATCATCCTCATTTATAGCTATGAATCCTAAGTCATCTTCACTCAAGTTTTGATCAGATTCTTCTTCCTGTTCTTCTTCATTAGCATATAAACAATTTCTACGTCTTCTAGACTTGAATCTTCCCTTATACTTTGTTTCTTGTTAAGGAAACTTAGATGCATAATGACAATATTCATTACACATCCAACATTTAAAGATATTCTTACCATATTTTTCTCTTTGCACAAGAAGAGCCACTGCTTCTTGGATTTTTTCCTCAATAGACTTGTTGTTGCTAGCAATATCTCCCTATGCTTTTGTGTTCTTTGCTAAACTAGGATTGATATTCAGTGCACTGAATCTTGTCTCAACCTTTGCTAATTCTCCAAATTATTTTAGATCAAATTCTATAGGTTCCAATCTACCAAGCAATGTTTCTTTGGAAAAATTAGTAGTACAAGATATCATCAGCTAAATCATTTGTGCTACTATCTTGTAAGGTGGTGTTAGACTTTTCAAGATCTTCCATATCACTTCATCATCAAATTTCTTTCCATAAAGAGATGTGATTCCTACAACAACCTCAGATATTCTACCAACATAACTTCTTATAGATTCATTTTCCATCATTCTAGCATCTTGGAATGTGCAATGAAAATTTTGCAATCTAACCCTTTTTACATGTGTATCACCCTCATAATTAGCCTCTAAAGTTTTCCAAATTTCATGAGGTTTTTGAGTTTTTTTACCTGACTATACTCACCTTCAAGTAGAGCTAACAATATTGCTTCTCTTTCCCTTATGTTGCACATAACTAATTCTCTTTGTTCCTTGGTGCAAGTTTCAAGATTTTCTTCTTCCACAATGTTCTTAGATGCCTTGGTTACAAGACAATAACCTGGACCCATGCACAAGAGATGAGTCTTCATTTTATCTTTCCAACTATCGTAGTTTGTGCCATAAAATCTAGGACTTTCCTTCTTGAAAAAATTCACCATGGATCTCCCAAATTTGTTAAACTTCCCTTCAAGGACCTGAAGCTTTGATACCAATTATTAGAAATAGAGTCCACCAATATAACTGAGAGGCGGGGGGGAGGGGGTTAATTAGTTATATAAGTATCTAAAACATTTAACCTTTTAAACAATCTCAACCATTCAATCAAAGTAAATTGTAACCAGAAAGAGATGTGCATACACAATTACACCAGATATGTTGACTAGGGAAACCCTTGATCAAAGGGAAAACCCTAGTGTGAATGATGCCTACAAAATGATGTACTAATATGAATCTTCCTTGGTAGAGGATGGACCTTGTCAGGAGTCTATTACAACACTTAGTGCAAAGGTCCCGTTAGGAGACCTTGAATCCTTGTTAGAAGATTCCAATCTTGTTAGGAGTTTAAGGTAGCTAAACCCACTATCCAAACACCTTCAGGATTAGATCAATGAATCCACTATCCAATTGATCTCAGTACAATTCCTTTCTAAATAATAGATGTGGGACAATCTTTCACTTCTTCCTTTTTCTAGTGCATCAAACTTCTTCATGTTTAGATCATGCATCAAATCTAGAACTTGGTATCCATCAACAGTAACCCTTGAGGTCACTTACATGAATTAGCAAATCATTCTACTCTGTTGCTTTACAATTCATATTTCTTCTCTACTTCTTGATCTAAATCATGATATCTAAACTCGAAAAACATCTTTCCTTTATAACATAATCAATACTAAATCCTTGAGTCAGCTTCACATTTTATCATATGTTAATTAAATGAAATGCACATTTAATTAATGTTGTCATCTCACAGCTATACCCAAACCTTTACACGTGTGACTTTTGTACCTATGCACTTGCTGACATCATTAATGGTTAGTGTATTACCTTTAGTTAACTATGCAACCCTTCATTCCAAATACAATGCACTATATTGATTATACAATAAAAATTATTTTTTCAATGCTTTGTTTCCATGTAGCTCTTTATAATTTATTAATATATTTTGTACTTGATTTAGGTTTAGTGCACTTGCCCATGTGTCCAATACACATTGTAGTATGTACTGGTAACTTTGCATAAGAGGATATGTAATGTAATGTCCTTAACACAAAGATCACAATCTATTTCTCTCTCAGTCTTTACAAACTCATTACTATGTTGTCATCAATGACAAACATAGTCATAATAATGTTCTACAATGCTTCCCCATAAAATCAACATTCATGCTAAAAAAAGAGATTTAAGCTAAAGTTTTAAACTTTAGAATATTTTAAATCTTTGAGAAATGAAATTCGATCATAGAGCCATGACAAGGGCATGATTTTCAAAATGGTATTCTAGGCATTTTCTGTAAGAAAATATAGTGATATTATATATTGCCAAAATTTGGAGAGAATGAACTTTCTATTTTTGGAGTTTTTTTCACACAAGAAGCCATCTACTTAGGTTATACAAGGTTTTGTTTTAGATACTCAGTTTGTAATCACATTCAAGTATTGAAGTTCATATTTTATTTCTAGAAAGGTGTGACCTGAATGTGTGTAAAAGGTAGTAAAAATGTAGTTAGGGTCAAGTTTTGTCATCTCCAAGTTATTTAGATAATTATTTTATCAAAATTTTAGATATTTTGGTGACACGAGTTTTCATCATTCATAAGAGATATTTCCAAGTTTATAATAAGGAAACTCATGTTAGATTTCATGGGTAGAAAGAGGAGAGATGCTTTACAAATACATAGAATGAAGATTCAAGTAGACACATGTCACTTCCAAATCAAATCTGAGACTTCATTCATCTCCTATATCTCTCTCTTTCTAATTCATTATGGGGGTTCCAATCTTGAGTTTTCTCAAATTTTTTAGACAAGGGTTCCAATTTTGGAGAAAATTTCTCACTACAGTGATATCATGTTGGTTGGTAGTTTTCACTATGAGACCAGGGTTCCAATTTTGATGTTCTTTCATCACTGCGATACCACACTGTTTAGCATATTTCTCTTGTATGAACAATAGTAGTTAAGCTAATATAGGCAGTTCTAATCTATTTATTGGTTTTATGAGTTGTTTACATGCATCTTGAATGTATAGTTTCAAAGAAATAAATACAAATGAGCAAGAATCTTCTTAGTTTCATTATGATTCTCATATCCTGTCTAAGTAATCTACAATGTTATGTGGTTTAGGGATAAATAATTGAGACCCATTTGCATCCCCTTAAGGTTGTATGTGTAATATATTTTGTTGGTGGAACAAAGGGACAAGTAAATGCTTGATGTATTTGATAGGGTTGTTGGTTATTTGAGAAGGATACTTCATAAGAATGAGGTATTTTTGAACACCAATGTTTGATTTACAAAGTGATAAGATATATTTGATGTCTTGATGTATGGACTATGTTACTAGTATCATAAATTTATGTGTGTGATTTATTGAACTACCCAATAGATAAGGCACTAATCAGGTACATGATCAACTTGTTCTTACTATTGAACATTTGGGGATTTTTTGAAATCAAAATTATAATCATCTATTTCCCTTTCTATTTAAGAGTTGAAAGGATTCCCTCACTTAGCTTATCAATTTCTTACATCATGTTATTAGCTATTTCATGTTTGGGATATTTTCTTAAGTGTTAGAAGATTAAGGGTTTTATTTACTTTGTTGGATTCAGGTGTATTTTTTAGCACTAGTACCATATAAGTGAATCTAAGGTCCACCCACCTAGATTTTGTAGAGCTTGAAGTAGAAGAAGGGTCTAGCTTTATATTTGGTCTGGTGTTTGAAAAGGTATGTTGAAGATGGGAAGTAGCTTCCCCTAGATGTATCTTGTTTTCATTGAGGTAATTTGAAACCATAACATTTCAAAACACCAACACAACTAATCTCCAAGATTGTCCCTTTGAAATATATGTTGTCCTGCGTAGTACTCACAAGACACCTAGCCAAGTGGATCATGCTACTTAGTGAATTTGACATCCAATATGTTGATAGTAAATCTATCAAAGGTCAAGCTATAGCAGATGACTTGTCTATTGCACCCTTGGTCATAGATCAACTTCTCATTATGGAATTCTCAAATAAACATCTCTATGTAATAGAAGAACCACTATTGTAGAAATTATACTTTGATCAATCTTACACATTCTATGGTTCTAGTGTTGATATACTTTTGGTCACATCCCAAGGTGACTATATTCCTAAGTCTTTCAAACTCTAATTCTAGTGCACCAAAAAAATCTCAAAGTTTGAAGCTCTTATTACATGGCTCAAAATAGTAGTTGAGTGGAATATCAAAGAAATATAGGTCTTTGGAGATTTAAAGCTAATAATCAAGAAAGTCCTAGATGAATATCAGAATAAGAATGATAAGCTTTAGCCTTACAAATAATTGGTAGATTAGTTGAAACAACACTTTACTCAGATCCAATTCACACAAGTTCCTAGTTTACAAAACAAGGCTACAAATACCATGGCCACTATTGGTTCACTTTTGGAGATCCCTCAAGAAGCTACACAATATGAATTCTTAGTTGAGCAGCTAAATGAGCCCACAAATGAGAATGATGAATCAATATTGGTATGTGTCTTGGTTGGTCCCCAACCCCCATGGTACCATGAAACTCATGCTTACCTCCTAAATGGTATCATATCTCCCCATCTCATAAGAAGCCAATGCCATAGCCTCATTCACAAAGCAACTCACTCCACTATCATAGCTAACGCCCTATATTTTCATGGTTATCATGATACTCTCTCTCAATATTTAGACTAGAACAAGGATTCAATGGATCTTAAAGAGGTACACACAAAAATTTGTAGTTCTCACACAAGTGTTATAGTCCTCACTAAAAAAATACTTAGAGATCAATATTATTGGCCTACTCTAGAACATGATGCTTGTGACTTTGTCAAAATGTGTCTACCGTGTCAAAAAAATGTAAATTTGATCTGAGCCCAAACTCAAAATATTCAACTTGTAGCACTACCATGGCATTGTATGTTGGGGGTTTGACCTTTTTGGTGTTATAGTAGCTCTCTCATTAGAAGGACATAAGTGGATAATCACTATGATTAATTATTTCACTAAGTGGGTAGAAGAAATCCCACTCATCACCACCACATGAGTTCAAGTTCTCATATTAATCTTGTATCACATTATCTACCACTTTGGCATCCAACTCCCTTTTTCACAGATCATGGATGTAACTTTGAAAACCTTAACACAAAAGAGTTATGCACCTCCCTCCACATTTAGCACCATTTTTCTAGCCCCTATTTTCCACAAGGTAACCACCATGTTGAGGCAACTAATAAAACCCTAATAGAGATCCTAAAACAAGTTCTTAATGATTTTGACCATGATTGGCATTTGAAAATATACCCCAACCTTTGGTCTTACTGCACCTCATTCCGTACATCCATAGGCACAATCCCATATTCCCTGTTCTATGGTACCAAAGAAATATTTCCTATTAAGGTTGAACTTCCATCCTTGTGCATTTCATTGCAAGGGAATATATTAGATGAGGATTATATAGTATCTAGACTCACCCAACTTGATCTACTTGATGAAAAAAGGCAACAAGTATATAAGCATCTCATGGTTTATCAAAACCACCTAAAGTCCAACTTTAATAAGAAAGTCCATTCATGCCAATTTCAAGTAGGTGATATTGGTCCTTAAGGAAAACATGAAAGTCTAGGAAGACTGAGAAAAGAAGGCAAATTTTGAGTCCACATGGCTTGGTCCATATGTTGTCACAACATCCTTTGGCTCCAACGCTTATTAGTTATCAACTCTTGCAGGTTAAACATTGAATGATCCCACCAAAATCATTCATCTCAAGAAGTTCTATGCTTGAAACCCTTAGTGTATCTTGCTAGTCTTACAAAAGAACAAAAAAATCAAAATATCCAAAAAAGAGAAAAAGAACAAATAGTAGAGAAAAATAAGCATCCAATGGTGAAAACTTGCAAATTCAAGTACCTTGGATAGGTACTTTGGTGAAAACCTAGCAAATAGGCATCATGTGTACTTGGCCTTTTCATTATCTATTAGTGAACCAGCAACTCACGTCTCATCACATCTCTCCTTACCTTAGTCACTCATCTCCCCATTTTTCCAAGGTGCTCCAAAATTGTATCACTATACTCTCATTATCACTATCCTATTACCAAAATCTTCTAGTCTTTACAAGGAATTGTTAATTTTGAGATGATTAGCTCTTGCTTTTCTTCTAAATCCATCTTTATAAATTTTTGTATTCCTTTTTCAAGGAGTCTTAGTTTATGTTGGCTCTAGTTTAATGAGTTCCTAAGCGATTTGGTTATACTATCTATCTAGTTATAATTCCCAAAAGTCCATCTATTCTAAAAATATATAAAAAAATCCAAAAACATCAAAAAACATTTGCAAAGAAATCTGAAAAACATCATAAAATATATGCAAAAACAATCCAAAATTATTTACAAAATTTCAAAACCTAAAAAATACTTCCTTCCAACAAAGGAAAACACTTAATTTTATCTTCATTCCAATATTTAGGAATATTTATCTTCCCAATGATCCAATATTTCCATGTTTATCTAGCATTTGCATATAATTGTTGCTCCTTTAGGATAGGTTTTGCATACCTTGACAGGGATTATATGAAAATGTTGGTGAGGCCCCAAGCTGATGTTTTGCAAAGTTCTTTTTGAGACAAGTTTGAAAAAAAACACATATTTTTTTTAATAAATAGCCATTTGAGATGAGAAATAAGCAAAATAAAAAATTCCATTACTACCTTTTATTTATTAGAATTCCCACTACTTATAAACTATCCAAACAACAAACATAGGAACACTTGTTTATAAACACCTTTACACAAAGATTGTAAACAAGGAAAAACACATTGCAAAAAAAATAAATGCATGTTCATTGAGCACCCCCTAATGGAGTTGGAGCATTTGGGTTTCTTGTAGAGGGCATTCTCTCTTATTCAATTCTAGATGATGATGTTGCTAGAGTAATCCTCACACATATCCAAACTATATCCATTAGGATCAAGATGTTACTATGCCTCAAGAGAGTGTTTATCTGCTCCATAATCTGTTTCTCAAATAATACCACTCCTCTAATTTACTCCAAAGGGACCACATGGTGATATAATCCCATGTAGTATGCCACCTCTTGTACCACTTTCATAGACTTTTCCACAACATGCTTCATTTCTGCTCATAGTCTTTCTACCCTCGGACCAATTGTCCTCTGCATAATACCGTGTTCCCTTTCATATGTATTTTCTAGTATTTTCATCTAATCCCTATCACATTTCACCATATTATCCTAATTCTGGTACCAAGTAATGCACACATTACTTGCATTCAACTGCTCTTGTGCTCTACATGCTAAACTATTGGTCTACATTACTAATTACCTAAATGCTTCTACGTGCGATCATTATAGCACCAATTCATCTTAACTTCTCTCCATAGTAGCTCTCTCGGTTTACAAATCTACCTCTTTAGTCTTCACTCACACTCACTCCACAATTAACATCATCCCCAAGTGCTCATCTTTCATCTTTGTGCCATATTCTCATGCCCTTTCAGTTAACCCTTGAAAGAACTTTGTGTCTTTCTCTACTTTGTCAGCCTATTCTTTTTCCACCACAAGTTCTTTCTCTATTACCACCACTGCATCATATGCTCCTTGTACCACAACATCAGACTACACTACTTAAAAGGGTTAAAATATAGACAACATTGGGTCATCCTTTTTTTCTTTAGGGATTTTTGTCATGTCCCCCCTAATGTTCTTTCCCTTCCTCCATAGGGGTGCTATTGGCCTCACAATGGATCTATGTTCTACTTCTGGCAATGTCCCTCATATAGGTGGTTGATCTCCTACATCCACTCCTTCTAATAGTACTCTCACACCTAAAGAAGATGCCTCCTCTTCCTTTTACATTAGTTTTGTTCTTTTCATCACACCTACTAAAAGCTACAACAAGGTTGGATCTTCTTCTACCTAATCTTGCATTGGATTTATTTAAATAGCATCCATCACTCCCCACTCACGTTACCACATGCTTTAATGAGGAAAAATTTCTCTCCCTTCTTTTTGGGTCTGCTTTATGCCTTGTTTCTATCTTGTCAACCACTTTCTTTCTCCTTGGCTTTCATTTTCCTCTTCACTCCATCCTCTCATTCCTCCTTTTACCACTTCTAGCTTTCTTGGGCTTGCTCTTGTGAATCTTCCATTGATAATTTATAGTGTTCAATTCTTTACTCACACTTCTATTATGATTTTTAAAGACACTCAACTCACTTGGATTTCATTAGGTTTGCTCACCTTTTATAGAACCAACAACACTCTTCATAGCTTTTATTACATGCTATCAATACCTTCAACAACAAGCTCCAACTCCCACCATCATTACATTCAAGTCAAAAACCACCTCCATCCTACCCACACATCACCTCCCCTATAGTAACAATATACTATTTCCTATCTCTTTCCACTATCTTCTCATCCCAAGGTTATCTGCCATCTCCTCATCCTAAGCTTTTCCCACTATCTCCTCATGTTGAGCTTTTCATCCACTATCTTCTCACCTTGATCTTTTCTCCTGCTATCTTCTAATTCCAAGTTTTTCATTCACTATCCCCTTATTAAATATCATGTTTAGTCTATTGAATATCCTTTAGAGTTGTTTCTTTTCCTAAGCCCATTGTACACACCTTGGTTCTCTCATATCAGTTTATGTTTTGATCACAAATTCTAGTTCTCTTGGTTAGATGCTTCAGTGAATCCTTGTATGAGATCCCTTGTCATCAAAGTGTTGTCCTCAAGGGTTCTAATTTCATATCTCATCCTTTTTCTCAATACTAAAATAGATCCTTGCAAGATGCATCTTTCCTCTTGTCTAATCTTGGTCTGTTAGTATCTAGTCCTACTAATCTCTTTGCAAAATGTTACTTTTTTTTATGGATTTACATTTTTTATTTATTTATTTTCTTTATGGGATTTCCAAATTTTTTTCTTAAAGTATCTCTTCCAAGAAATTGGATTGTTCCCTCCTTAATGTCACCATGATTTCCTATATTGTGGTGTGCTACAAATGGGGCAATTCAAGATAATGGTTTTGATCAAGTCTTTTTCGTCTTCTTTTCTACTTGTCAGTCAGTCAAATATGAGCCTTCCTTACTACAAACAAGTGATCACTTGTGGTTACATGGTGCACTTGGGAAATATTTTTTTCTTTTGGGTTACCTTCTATTATTTCCACTCTTCTTCCTTCGAGATTTAGGTGTGATATTGTAGCAATCTGTGTGTGCTTGTTTCGAGTCAGTCCTATGTAATATTGGTAAAATGCCTTGATATTATTGGTAACCTTACCATATACCCATTATTTTTATATCAAAATAAGTGATCAACTACATGGTGGTGCTCCCCCTTAGAACACCCCCATGCTCAAGATTCAATGTATTCCTTCACACCTCACTTCCACAACAACATAAGCCTTTTTTCTACATCCTATCCAAGCCTCTCATCTATTTAGTCCTATAATCATAATCCAACATATCTATCAATCCCATATTACCCCAAGTCTTCCATCTCCGATCTACCTCCTACATCACACACCCTTAAATCCCCACTCTAATTCGTTAAATAATTCCTTTTTCATCTTCTTCTAAAGTGGGAGTATGTGTCCCTATTAATTGTCTCTAAGCCAATCTAAGTTCTCCCTCTTGCACCCTAACTTATTGTACCTTTTCAAAAAAATTCTGCACCTCTTTTTCTTTCCCCACCACCTTCTTTAAGGGTATCATCTATTCCATTCTCTCCTCATCTAATCAAAACTATGGGAACCATATTTCCTTAAAAATATTTCTTCATGTCATCTATCTTCAAACCTCTTTGAAATAATATTGTTCAAACACTTTCTCAAAGAGGGGAAAAATGTAGACACCTAAATCTGATTACATCACTTAAATAATCCTATTTAGTCATCTTTTAATTCATCATTAATTATTTATTTAATATTTAATTAATCTATTGTCATCCCCTAGTTAATTAATTCAATTAATCAATTATATCCCAATTGATAAAATTAAATGACAAATCCAAAGTCTAATTATCAATTAAATTTCTATTCTCCTATGAAATTTAATCCCAAAAATCCCCTTTGATGTAATAAATAATTTTGAATCATTTCCCAACCCCTAACTATACCCAAATCCCCACCATTAGCTAAATCCAACCCATTGACCCATGCTAACCTTGTATAACTAGTTAATTAACCTACCTCATAAATGCTAGCCCACTTGCATCCCTCTAACATGCCACTTGTACCCTAATTCCCTCCTATGCTAAGCCTAATCCCTTCCCTAAGCATGTGCACAACTTTATCCAAGGTTAAGAAAGTCCTAAACCAAACCAAAGTCAAAGTTCTATCCTATCCCTCTTGCATTCCTATCTAAGAGCCTTGAATGCCTTTTACACCCATTTTATACACTCATCTTCCCTCATCCTCCCTTATCCTTCCTAATAACTCCCTCTAACCACCTATCTTGGCCATCTTACCTATCCAATCCCCTTGTGACACTTGTCACAAAGCTAGATCATTTACCACTTTGAGCTTGAGCATATGTGAGCACACACCCATTAATCTTTAAACACATCAGCACCATCAAGGTCTCTTGATTTTCTTCCCTCAAACATGTTTCCTTCAGCTTATCATGAAGTAATACTTAATTTCATTTATTATGTAAATGTTTAATTAAAATTCTAAATGTTTCTTTGCATACTAGTTTAAATAAGGCATTACACACAAAAATGTACAATTTTTCCCACCCTTGATGGTCTCAAGGATGGGGGTACACAACTGACTGAAGCCTCTAATGAACCTTCTATAGAAAGAAGTAGGTCCATGAATAATTTTAACTTCATTCATGGTCCTAGGAGAAGGCCAAGTCAAGATAGCTTCCACCTTCTTAGGATCCATTTTTATATTACCTCTTGTGATTAAAAATCACAAATAAACTTCTCCCTACATAAAACACACTTGTCCAAGTTTATGAAAAGTTTTCCTTCATGCAATCTTTCTAAAACAAAGTTAAGATGTTCTAAATGTTCCTCCTTAATCTTACTAAAATTAAGGATGTCATCAAGGTACACTATGAAAAATTTCCCAAGAAATGGTTTGAGTACTTCATTCATGAGTCTCATGAAAGTGCTTGGGGCATTTGATAGCCCAAAAGGCATCACTCTCCATTCATACAATCCGTCATTGGTTTTAAATGAATTTTTCCACTCATCACAATCCCTAATCATTAGTTGGTGATAGACACTCTTTAATTCTATCTTTGAATTGCTTCTTTCTCGCCCTAGTTGATCTAATAGGCCTTCTATTCTAGGAACAACTAACCTATACCTAATAGTGATTCTATTTATTTCTCTAGAATCAATGCACAATCTATTGAAAATATTATGATAGTCTAAGTTACTAAGAGGGGAGGATTGAAACAACAACTTATAAAACTTTATCCTTGATTAGAAATTAATCCTTTATATAACAATCCAATAACACAACTAAAAATTTGGCCACAATACAAGTTTACACAAATATTACAAAGTTAGCCAAAGTGTAGAAACTCAAGTTTTGAAGACTGACTTGGTAAGGTTCTAATACTCTGCATCCACTATCAATTCTCAACATCATTAAACACTCAATAGAAATAGAATCTTAGTCCATATTGGTCACTTCCAAGTAGTCTTGAACTCGATTTTCACTAGTGACTTGTCAAATACTATGAAACTTGACATATAAACTAAATCACTTGATTCACACTGCATAGCTCAGTCAATGCTATCACCTCGAGCTCAGTATAAACTAAGTGACTTCGTTAACACTGAGTAGCTCAGTTAACACTAGACTCATATCACATCAACTATGAACTTGGTAAGCATTGTACAACTCAGTTTACATTAGTAAAATTGACATATATTGAGATGCTTAGTTTACACTGTTGATCATCACCTTAGTAGTAACCACTTGGTGCAAACTGAAATCTATCCAAATGACTTGGTAGCAACTATAGAACTCGGTAACAACTAAAATTTTTGGTTAACATTGCTAACTGTACAATATGCTTAGTATTAGCTTACAATTTGAATAAGTGTATGTGACTAATAATAAACATGATTGGAATGTCAACAATCTTTCCCTTTGGAATGAGTAACAAAAACACTTATTAGTCAAAACTGAATTCAAGAATGTTCAACAACATCTTTATCGATCACCTTATGTCTCCAACTTGGTAGAGTATACTATTTTTGAGATTTTTCAAAATTATTTTTGTAAGAAATATATTTCTCTACATGGTAATGCTCCCACATACATAATATATAGTATACTATATATACAGTATACATTTTCTTCACAATCTACAATTTTCTTTCAATTTTCTCTCCCTTTCTCTTTTTACATATTATCCAATCTTCTCCCTATTTATATCATGTTATAGTTTCTCCCCATTTTTGATATTAATGCCAAAGATTTATGCTATATGTATTTACATAGTAATACCAAAATGTGACAAGAAATCTAAATGTATCCTTAAGATAAGTGCCAACATCTTGTCCCAATTCTCTTGCAAGACCTTGCATGTGTGCAATACAACCTACACTTCTACTAACAATTCAATCATGTTGTCTACAATAGAGAAATTATTTTCATGGATGAGAATTTTGCACTGTGCAATGTGCTTCTACAATACATCCATTTTAGGGAGAATCATATTCTAAATATCTATCGATTTTGATCTGATTCTTGCTTCTTCTTTGAGTAGTTCTACCTATATATCTATTATTAATCTTCTCTTATGATGCAGTGCAAGGCATGACAATCCCCAAAGGAGATGTCCTAGCCCCCTACTATAAAATCATGCAGTGGAAACACAAAAATAAGAAGTAACAATGCAAGATCTGATACCAAATCATAATAATATATTCATAAAATATAACTGATTACATGCAATGTGTCAGGTTGTAAGGCCTTCCCAGTTATGACCAAATACAAATCAAGTTAAAGTTCTATAAGATCCCTCAAGATCCAATCCCAAACCCTAGCTAGTCTAGATCTACACTCTAGTAGAAACCTCCAAGGAAGATCTTAACTTGTGCTTGCAAGCCCACCAAGCAATCTCCTTGTTTTCCAAGCCTTAGCTACTAGCCCTTCTCAAAATTTTCTCTTCCAAGCTCTTCCACTTCTCCAAAATGGAAAAATAATACCTAAAGACTTCCCTACAACCCCTACTTATACCAATCTATGCCACAGGTCATCCCAAAAGAAAAATTAAATACAAATATATAAATTAAATGCCAAAGTTGGCCTCCTACAACAATTAAATTCCCAAAATTGATGTCTTGGTAAAATAGCAATATCTCCTAGCTCCAAATGAATTAGAACTCAACCTTCAAATCATAGATAGAAATATAGGCCCTATTGCATCTCTAAAATTTTCATCCTCTAACTCATTGTAGAAAATTAGATACACGGCCTACAATAGGAACCAAATTCCTAAGCAAAGCCGAGCTCCTCTCAGACCATGCCAAGTAACCAAAGACCATGTCGAGTGACCAAAGACCATGCCAAGTCCCAAGACCATGCTAAGCAACCATAGACCATACCAAGAAACCAATGACCTATCCAAGCTCCCAGACCATGCTGAGCTCCATAAACCATGCCGAGCTCCTAGTGTATGTCGAGCTCCAGAGCATGCTGAGCACCAGTCCAAGCACCTTTCAAAGAAACTACTGAGCTTCCTCTCATGAACTCCAAAGTAGCCACTAAGAAAACCCAAGATGGTCTTGCATCAGACTCCATAGGTAAATAGAAAAGTGTGTCCCACATTTTGATGCCCAAAGAAAGAGAAACAACCAAGTTCATCTTCACCAAAGGCTTCCACTCCATCAGGGATAAGAAAACCAATCTACACATCATCCACATCCACATCATTATATCAAAAACTAGAATCTCAACCATCCAATCAGCATGCTTACTCCTAGGAACAAACTGAACATAATGTTTCAACATCAAATCCTCATCCACAACAACTAGTGAATCCACAGTAGTAGCAACGAACTCCATATCAGCCACAAAATCCACATCAATAGCAACATGAAGATCTCCATCAACACATGCCAAACTCTCAACACCAACCATCTCATTTCTTACAACAAGATGCTCTAAAACACACAACTCACCACTAATAGAAACCAAATCATCCACGACCAAGTGATCTACAATTTCCATGTCAGACTCATCCAACTAATCATTAAAATCAATGTCCATCCCAGCATCAACAAGGTTAGGAATATCATCAACAACAAGTTCTAGCTGTTCTGTAGGTTTTGTATCAGACTCCACAAACTTATCAACAAAACCAAACTCTACCACGTTGACCTTCTTAGCTTGATCAGCCAATCTAGCATCCAACCAAAAAAACATCTTAGAAAAATTCCTCTCCACTATATCATGGAGTTTTTCAATCATCTTAGGGTCCAATCCTCTCGGACCCATCTCCCAAGATCTTCAAAAAACCTCTGCAACAAATCCTTCCCATGCTCCTTGTGACAATCTTAAATTGTTTGCAAGTTTGATCGCAACTTCCACCTTGCACGAACAATTAGGAACCACATCACAAGTCCAAGACCATGGATCTACAATCCACAACTCTCTACAATCATGCCTCAACAAGATTGGATTCCCATCTCCACAGCCATCGATCCATCTATGAGCCCCCTATAATTGTAAGTTAGAACCATGATCTACCACCACACAACCAAGAGATCTAAGACTAAAGAAATACAATCCACCATCAGATCAAGATCAATTCAGATCCACTTCTCTAACCCAAGTCTTGGTGCAAACTACATCAGCTTCGGCGATCTATCTACACTCTCAAGAATGACTATGCTCTGATACCACCCGATGTAGTGCAAGGTAGGAGAATCCCCAAAGAAGATGTCCTAGCCCCCTTCTATAAAATCATGTAGTGGAAACACAACAACAAGAAATAAAAATGCAAGATCTGATACCAAATCATAATAATATATTCATAAAATATAATTGATTACATGTAATGTGTTGGGTTGTAAGGCCTTCCTAGTTACGGCCAAATACAAAGCAAGTAAAAGTTTTGCAAGATCCCTCAAGATCCAATCCCACACCCTAGCTATTCTAGATCCACACTCTGTAGAAACCTCCAAGGAAGATCTCAACTTGTGCTTGTAAGCCCACAAAACAATCTCCTTGCTTTCCAAGCCACAGCTACTAGCCCTTCTCAAAATTTTCTCTTCCAAGATCCTCCACTTCTCCACGATGGATCAATAATACCTAAAGACTTTCCCACAACCCCTACTTATACCAATCTAAGCCACAGGTCAGCCCAAAACAAAAATTAAATACAAATACATAAATTAAATGCCAAAGTTGGCCTCCTACAACAATTAAATTCCCAAAATTGATGTCTGGTAAAATAGTGATATTGCCTAGCTCCTAATGAATTAGAACTCAATCTTCGAACCATAGGTAGAAATCTAGGCCATATTTCATCCCTAAAATTCTCATCCTCTAACTCATTTTCTAAAATTAGATACGTGGCTTACAATAGCCACCAAATTCCTAAGCAAAGCCGAGCTCCTCTCAGCCCATACCGAGTAACCAAAGACCATACCGAGTGACCAAAGACCATGCCGAGTCCCAAGACCATGCCAAGCAACTATAGACCATGCCAAGAAACCAAGGACCTTTCCAAACTCCTAGACCATGTTGAGCTCCATAGACCATGCTGAGCTCCTAATGTATGTCGAGCTCCCAAAGCATGTCGAGCACTAGTCCAAGAACCTTTCAAAGAAACTACCGAGCTTCCTCTCGTGAACTCCAAAGTAGTCACTGAGAAAACTCAAGATGCTCCTGCATCATCTTATTGAAGTGACCAGAGCTAGAACTCAGGTTAAGTTACAATTGCTATGCACTTTCCTTCAGATCTTCATCAATCTTGATAATTTATCCCTTATGTCTTTTGTGAAAATTGATGTATCACATAATTTACCAAAAAGTAAAGATACATTAATACAAGAGGTTTATAGAGAACCTAAAATAGTAGAAAATTCTACTTGATGAATGGAAATTTGTTGGGCAATAAGTTCTTAAACTTTATTCTCAAAAATTTTCAAAACTTTCTACAATAATTTACCATGTCCATCCAAATCTTCATTATATTTCTAGACTACCTCTACCAACTGATACAAAATTGATTGAGAAATATCAACCTCTATGCCTAGAGCCTCTACTAAAATATTCTTATCATCCTCAATGATCTTAAACTCTTTGTTTCTTTCTTCTCTTAGCCTTTGTTACTTGGCTTTCTTTTGAAGTAGTTCACCAAAAGTTTGCATCTAATCAAGATTTAGATTTGAGATGTCCCATTTAGGAATGACAATCTCCTCATCAATATCTATATCCTCTTCTTTTTCATTGCCTTTACCAAAAAAAAAATTTCTTGGTTGAGGCTTGGTCTCAACTATCCTTGCACTTATTGCGTGTGCACTAGGAATGGAAATATTTGTTGAAAAAGTAAGACTTGCTACAAAAATGGATATTGTACTCATTGTTAAAATAGAAGTAGTAGGAATACCTGATGTAGACAAAATTGATGTAGAAGGTAGAACTTGTTGCTTAGTAGATGAAATGTTAGACACTACTATCAGTGAATTATTGAGCTAGACTAGTGCAAAGATTGATTTGAGTGCTTGTGCTTGTAGTTCTGGTCACAATCAATCTTGCTAAGGTTATCTTCATTCTTGATGTTATCAATGTTTTGCTGGGAGAATGAGGAAGTGAGCCTTTGACCACTACAAAAATCTTCACTAGGTTGGTCCCCTCAACATCTTGCACATCTTCCTTGGTAGCCTCCTATTCCTATTCCTCTTCATCATCTACATTCTCAAAATGTGTCACTTCTTCATCATCTTTCTCCTCCTGATCATCATCATCTTGATCACTTATACTTACAAGAAAATCACTCAATTTGTGAAGAAGATAGAAATTATTTCATGTATTTGTAGCATTCTTCACATGCTCTATTTCATTCAAAAAAATAGAACGAGTATTGAATCTTAAAGTTAAATTTTCTTCATTTTTATTCAAAGATTCTTTCTCCTCCTTGTCAATTTAATTTGGTATAAGTTGGCTCAGTGTCTAGTCATATATATCTTTTGTAGTTTGCAATACATGTTCCCATCTTTTCTTAGTTTTTCCCATTAAAGCATTGGGAATCTGCTGAGAAGCTGATTAGGTGAGTAATTCCACTTACCCATCTTGGATATCAATATATCTTCTATTTTCTTTTGCTCCTCAATAGTCCTAATCTCATATTTTAGCACCTTGAAGTTTGTAATTCTAGAACCTAATTCCAACTCTTTCATTCTTTCCTCAAATGTGGGTGGAGGCCTCTTGAAAATTATGTCTCCTCCTTCTTTATCTACTTTCTTTCTAGAGGATCTCTTGGTGAACACAACAATGGATGTCTTGGCAGGCTTGGTAATGATCACCTTGCCCTTATTCTTTAGTGGTTCCTCTTCTTTTGACTTTTCTTCATCCTTTTCTTCTTCATCCTCACCTTTTCCTTCAGTTAATAGAAGAGTAGAACTAGTTTTCAGCTTGGTAATCCTCTTCTTGCCCTTGTTAACTAATTGAGGAAGCTTGATCTCCAATTCTATCCTGGCCTTTGCCTCATCATAGGTGCCAAAGTAAGCAACCTTGGGATTCACTAGCTCATTTATTAATGCCTAAATTATGTCTTTTGTTTCATCAATATTCACCTCATATCCAAGAGGTTTTACCCATGAAATTCTTGGCCTAATTGCTTAAATATACACCTCGTCACTATCTACAATGAAACAAGCACCATATTTATAATCCTAAACTAATTTCCTTGGAATCCAAAATCTGTTATTCATTTTCTCCTTAAATGCATCAAAATAACTATCCATGATACTTGTATAATTCTCTCCCATTTTAGTAATGTATTCATTAATCTAATAAAGGATTGGCACATCTTTTCTCTAGACAGTAGTACCTTTTAATGGGAAGAATTTTGAACATAGAAAAATAAACATGTCAAGAGTGAACCAAACTTCCATGGATTGTTCTTTGGAGTCCTAAAGCTCTCCATATTTTTGTTGAACTAGTTCAACAATAGCTCAGAAAGGTCTAGAGAAAGGTTATTCTTGACTACCTTGTAAGCCAAATCCATAGCTTCACATGACACACTGTTTAACTTACTAGAGCTATATATCTTGTGTGTGATGATGCAAATGCCAAACTTCAGTTCCATATTAGTCACAATACTTATTTTCATTCCCCTTCCATCCCACTTGGCTAGTATTTTCTTTTCTAGTTCAACCTGACCTAGGGATTTGATGATTTTGGCTTTTGTTAAGATGGGGAGACCGATGATCCTGTGGATCATCTTCTTTGTTATCAAAATTGGTTACTTCAACCACAACTGACTACTTCAACCACAACTAACTATTATGCACATGAATGAGGATGTATCTTATCTAATTAATTTGAAAATCTCATGGCATATGTGGAACATGTGTTAAATCTTTAGCTTCTAGATGTTGTTGTTCCAGTTTCAATATGCCATTAACACATAGTTTCTGTAGGGTTTCATCCATTTCCAAAGTACTAATATCTTGAAATACACATTTGAAATGAGAATGGATGTCATTGATTAAGAGTACTTTTGGAGGGATTTAAGATTATGCTCCATGAGGATCTAGGGTTTCTGCAATGGTAGTAGTAAGCTTGAAATCTAGTGCTTTACATTCCACACCTTGAACCAACATGTCTAAACCTTTTTTTGCTTTGCTAGTGGTAGCTACCATCTTTGCTCAGTAGTTTTTGAAAATCTTTCAATAATTTTCTCAAGTCACTTGAATTCTTGAAAATTGCTTCACACAAATAGCTGTCAAAAATTCACGATGAGAAATAACTTCAATTTCATTCTTTCTATAAAATTTCACCATAAATGCCTAGTACAAATGTTAGATCAAAGTGATAGACTATCATCCACTTTGACTAGCATTGAATACTTGGAAAAGTTTTTCATGACTCGGTAGCCATACAAAACTTTGCTTACTTCGACCTTGCTCAATAGGGTCTACAAATTGGCCTTACTTGGTAAGGAAGGTAATTCAGTAGTAACTGGTACCTCTTACTTGATAATCCCTTTGCATCTTGAATGCTAATGTGGATTGTTGGAAATATGATTGAAAAGATCATATTATTTACAAAGAGGGAGATTGTTGATAGAGAATATTTTCAATCATTATTTTGTCACTGATGCCAAACCTACTATTTGTTGGAATCATAATTTCTTATAAGATCCAAGTACTATCACTTAGTTGATTGATGAAGATGATTTAATCAACAAGATGTAACAAAAGTACCTAAGGGAAAGGTTGAGTTATGGTTTTGTAATGAAGTGCAAGGATCAGTTAAGACAATGGTAATATAATGTATTCATAATACACTTAAAGATACAAAGGTTGGCCACACTTAGAAACCTTAGAAGAATAAGTTGTAACAAGGCTATTTGCAAAGCTTGACTAAGTTCATTGGTGAGTGTCGAGCAAGCTAGTTCATGCTGAGTAGATTTTTCAGTTAGTGACAAGAAAAAAAAAAAATCTAGTTTCTGTCGAGTGATATAGAAGGAGTTGAGCAAGTAATAGTTGTCAAGCAATAGAAAAACTTAGTGGTTACTGAGTGAATTCATAGTAAGTGTTAAGCATCAATAAAATGTAGTTGGTATAAAGTAACATAGTATGTGCTAAGTACCAAAATTTCAATAGTGTCAAGCTGTTGCATTTTTTGAAAAGTCAAAGATTTGCAAAATTTGAGCTAACAAGTTTATTACCTTGAATTTTGTGAACTAGATTGAGGATAAGGATGATGAGCTGGTGGCATAGACTTTTAGGTAAACCATTTTTAGGTGAATTTAGGAGGATTCTTCATGATGTTTCTAGAAGGAACAAGATATGGGGTAGATTCATTGGATCCTACCTAATCCATTCGATATGAAATTGAAAGTGGGAAGATTCAAGAGGGAAAAATATTCTAGACTTCTATTTAAGGAGTCACAGGCCAAAAGGAAAGAGTGGTTAGAGTACCAAATTATGAAGTTGTTGAAGTATATCAAGGAGAAGGCATTGAGAAAGAAGAATAGAGCATAGAGGCTTTGCTTTGATAAGTGGCCATATAGGAGATTACACTTGTACATTAAACATGGAGACTCAAGGAGATAAATCTTGAAAGGAGAACAAGTTGTTAGAGCTACAGAGATTGAAAGCCAGGCAATGTTGTGAGTTGAACTAAAATTTGAAATGTACAAGCTAAGTTGTGAGTTTTATTAGGTCAAAAGCCCTTGTTGTTACTCTCTAACAATTATATTAGTTAGGGTAAAATCCTATGGACTTAGGTTGGTTTAATAGCCATTTGTAAATCCTTTAATAGGCTGGTATTTCAAGTGAATGTTCTAAAGTCCTCTAACCAAGCCCACTTCTAATAAGGTGGTTAAATCCTTTAACCAGGTCATATTTAATAGTGTGTTGTAGACTTTAATAGGATAGGCCTTTCATAGGGCATCACTTCGGAAGAGTGCGAATTGAGTAGCATGTTAGTGGTGGTTTTTCCCAAATTGGATTTCCATGTAAATCACTATGTTATGTGTTGATTGTTCATTTTTTATTTTTGCATGTTGATTTTTAGTAACTTGCTAAGTAGGAAAGTTTAAGCTTGGATGCATGAACAATTTAATGGGCTCACTTTACTTGGTGAAAAAATGTTTAATTAGGACATTTGGATCTTGAATAACTAATTCACCCCCCCTCAATTATTCTAAATCATTTCTAACAACTAGTATTAGAGCCATCTATTGATTTAGTTTAAAGGCACTAGAAGCAAGAAGATCAAGGATGTCAAAGAGAGAAGTTCCCAAGCTCAACAGAGATAACTTCACTGCATGGAAAAAGTGTATGAAGCTACACCTTGGATCAATAAGTAATCATGCACAGACCTTAATTGAAGTAGAACATGTTGATCCAGTTGTACCCACTGTAGAAGATATGAAGGAAAAGAAGGAGCACAATCAGGCAATGTTGGAAATTTTCTCTACCCTCAACTATGTTGAATTTGATGGCATCAAGCGATGTGACTCTACATTCAAGATGTGGAAAACCTTGACTAATATCTATGGAGGAGATTAGAATGTTCAAAGAGAAAAAAGAGAAAGCCTCAGAGGAAAGTTTGATGACATGAAAATGGAGGAAGGTGAGAATGTTGCTCAATATGCCTCTAGAGTGAAAGAAGTAGTAAGTGCAATAACAAGTTTGGGTGGTCATTTAGAAGATTACATTATTAATAGCAAATTCTTAAGAACCTTGCTCCCCATCTATGCTATTAGAGTTTTAGCCATACAAGAATTAAGATGTGTACTAGAAAACACACTAACTTTTGAAGGTATAATAGGAAGACTCAATGCATTTGAGTTTTCCAACTTTGACAACTATAGACCTAAAAATCTTGAATTTTCTTTCAAGGCCAAGATAACATTGAAAGACACTAAGGAGGTGAAACCAAAGAAGAAGAAGAAGAAAAAGGTAAAATATGCATCCAGTGACAACAACACACATGAAGAAGATTTCACAGAGGGAAAGGTAACCTTCCTATCAGTTGTTTTAATTGCAATGAAGTAGGACATATTTTAGTAAGATGCACATAGAAGAATAATTATAGAGAAGGCAACAAGAATAAGAATAGAAGTTAAGATGATTGTCGAGATTACAAAGACAAAGGGAAAAAGTGTTACATTGTTGAAGAAGAGGACTCTGATGAAAATGATAATGAACAAAAATGAAAAATGGATCATAGATAGTGGATTCTCACATCATATGATAGGAGACAAAAGTAAGCTTTTTACCTTTACTCAATATGATGGAAATAGTGTTAGATTTTAAAATGATGCTCCATGTCAAATTAAAGAAAAAGGTTCTATTAAACATATAGAGAAAATTTCATGTGATAATGCATATTATGTTGAAGGATTGAACTACAATCTACTGAGTGTGTCACAATTAGGCAATATAGGTTGCAATGTATAATTTGGAAAAAAATCTATCAAAATCTATGACATTGATAGAAATCTAATAAGAAAAGGTGAAAAAACAAGAAGTAATCTATTTTACCTGGATATGAAAGATGCATCCTATTTTGTTGTTATATTTTATGATGTTTTATTATGACACAAAAGGCTATGTCATGTCAACTTTGATAATCTGACTAGCATCAGCAAAAAGAAGAAAGTCAGAGGTTTGCCTAAGCTAAAGAAGCCTAAAATAACAATGTGCAAACAATGTAAACTAAGAAAGGTGACTAAATCAAGTTTCAAAAGAAAAACCTACACTTCCAAAGAAGTACTAGAGTTAGTACATACTGATTTATGTAGCACAATAGAAGTGCAAAGCTACCAAGGAGATAGATACATAATGTTCTTTGTGGTTGACTACTCTAAGATGATGACTACCATGTTCTGAAAACAAAAATTTGATGCATTTTAAATGTTTAAGTGATATTTGGCTGAGGTTGAAAAAGAAATAGGAAAGAGTCTTAAGTGCCTAAGATCAGATAGAGGATTAGAATTCATATCAAAAGAGTTTTGAGATATTTTGCAATGACAAAGGAAATAAAAGACAAACATCAGCACCAAGAACTTCACCTCAAAATAGCATTGCAAAAAGAAGGAATAGACCAGTGATAGACTATTTTAGAACATCAATGATGGAAAAGAATTTTGCTCTAAATTAGTAGAGAGAAGCTATAAGTACACCTATCTACACCCTACATCAAGTACAAGTCAAGAAAGGTACAAATGGAACACCTTTTGAATTATGGTATGGTCACTCACCCAATGTAAAACATTTCAAAGTATTTGGTTGTAAATGTTATATTCTTAAAGATTCTAGAAATGGCAAGTTTGATGCAAAGAGTGATGAAGGCATATTCCTTGGATATTCCACTAGAAGTAAAGCATATAAGTGTTTGAATACTAACACTAACAAGATTGTGGAGAGTAAAAATGTAAATTTTGATGAGCATGTAGAAGCTCAAGTTGATGAATGTTGCTTATTTTTGCACGCTTGCCAAAATTTTAATTCAAATACAAACCCCACCTAATAGTTAGTTCCCAGGTTTAATGTTATTTTAATGCCTAAGAAATACCAAAAAAATAAATGATTAAAACCTTAGTGTATTTCACTTTTTTCCTTCCACTAGCTTGCAACTTCCCATGCTGTCAGATCTTCCCCAAATCTACAGTTGGCACTATCTCGCCATGAGAAGTTGTGAGTTGTTTTGCTATGGTGACATAGCACCCTTTTGCCACATGTCAGGTGGGTCCTCCTTTTCTCTATTGTTTCTCTGACGATGGGTTTTGCTAAGTCAACAGTGGGCGCTATGGCACCATTGAAAAATCCATGCTTCTTGCCATTAGTGACATAGCACCCATATGGAAAGTGATCCTGCGACATTAGAAGTTAGGTGGGTCCCAAGTATGCCATATCAGATATTAGCAAGGATTTGTTAGACATGTTGGTAGTTGGTCATCTTTTCATTGGCTAAGGTATGAGTGTGTGGAATATGGGTCCTACTTCACTTGGTGGGTTGTAAACAAAGGTTGTCAGATAGGTTGGTACATGGCCAATTTCTATTGGTTGGTACACTGATAGGTCAGATCTATCTTGTTTGTTGTCAGATTAGTTCAGATCAATGATAGGTGCTATCTCGCTATGGAAAGCTGTGAGAATTTTAACCATAGTGACATAGCACCTCAGTGACATGTAGCAGGGTGGGGCCGAGTGTTATGAAACTGCAAGGATGGTACCAGTTTGAGCCGAGTTAGATGCTAGGTGTGTTGAGGTGTTTCTAGGGCCCAAAAGTTTTAAAGGGGCAAGTACAGTGTATGGTGAGTCTTTCACTATCGTCAAATTAGTATTGATCTATGGTCCTCACTAACTTGCTATGGGAAGATGCGTGTTCTTTAGGTATAGAAAATTAGCAACCTAGTGACACATGAATTGTGGGTCGTGTTTCCTTGCAAGTTGCAAAATGTAGGGCTACCTAACAAATTTTACTGCACTTTTAGGGCCATTAGATGGTGGCAAATCAATGGTCCTTGCTATCTCGCTATGGAAAGGTGCTCAAAAGATATGCATAGTGAGATAGTGACTTGAGGACATGTGTCCTCATAGGCCTAGGAAGGTAATGCTAGGTGCTAATAGTGAGGCTTGGCAGTTAGCGAGACCATCGCAATTAGGGTTTTGAAGAGATGGTGTGGTTAGTAATGAAGGATGTGGTCAAACTCATGAAGACCCGCAAGGTGGCATAAAGGAATAAGCTCATTGGTCCACATGGCTTGTCTTTCTTGCAGAGTTTAGTTGACTTGCTAACTATGTTGATTCATGAACCAAAAATGACAAGAGATTGAGTTTTTGTGAGAATTTGATCTTCATGATCAATTCCAACCACCAGAAGTGAATGCAAGACAAGGAAGAGCACTCCACCACCCCTAGTTGATCCATCTACCTGATTAGAGCATAGTTATGGCATTGCCTCTATCTTCTCAAAGCCCTATTTTAGTTAAAAATTAGATTTCATGGTACCAAAAGGTTGTACTTAGATTAGATTTCTTCAGATCCCCATGATTTTTCTTGATAGAGCCTTGATGGCAATGGTTGTAGGATGGTTTGGAGAGAAAATCTCAGTTATGCTTGAACTATAAAGGCATTTTTTGTGAATTTTGAAAAGGTCGATCTTTCTCTGTTGTTCTCTACTATTGCTCTACAATTCTAGTTTAAAATTCCCCTTGCCTCTGAACTATATGATTTCTGCCTTATCTCTTTCAGCCATTGGTGTGAAGTGTAAGAACTCTTTGCCTCCACTAGTGTTTTATGGAAATCAATAATCTACATGATTGTATCTCACTGACTTATGAATGATAATATAAGTGAATCTCTCTTCCTTGTGTCATTCCTCTTGGTCTTTTGATCTGCATGTGACTATTAGATTAAAGCAAGTCTAAATGTGTATATCCTTAGTTTTATTCTAGTTCAATAGTGCACATATGGGCAGAGATCGATCTGATAACTCTATTTTGGTGCATCACCTCTTTAGATTAGATTAGGTAGATTTTTTTTCATGCTTTCCTTCTACCTTTTCCTCTCCAAGAGTAGTTAGGTGCATCCTAATAGTAAGAGGAAGCTGGCCTTCTCTAGAGACTCAACCTCACAGTTCAAGTCCCACAACTTGGAGGTTGTTTCCATGGTTCACTAGGTTTTCCTCATGCATAGGCTTTGGACAAGGGTGCAAACCTAAGTGACAATAGTTTTTGGCCCTCTCAGTGGGACTACATTCTTAAAAAATTTCAAGCCTACTAGTGTCAAAAGGGAAGATTTTAAGATCAATACCAAGGAGATAGTAATGGTTTTGGTGTTTAAGCCTTTAATAGGCCCATTCTTCAAGTACTTGGTGACTCTGAACTTCAAATACATATCTGGTTCTAGACCAAAGTTGCAGTGATTCATGCCCAGAGCTAAAACAAGGGCATCTTCTAGAGGTAATTTTCAGTATCAAGAGCTTTCATTTTCAGACCCTAGAAGAAGGAAGACTAGAGTATCTTTATCACCAATTAGGAGTGCAACAGTAACAAATACACCTACAAGATCTATCTCTACTCCTCCTGCTATTAGATCTCAGCCTAGACTTCCATCAATACATATCAATAGATCACTTGTCTATATGGAATTTCCTAGAGCTCATACTTTTTCCACCTTTAATTGTGGAGGCCGTCTCATATTAGCCCAAAGACATGACATACCAGTAGCTACCCTCAAAAGTATACCAGAGTTTACTGGTAAAACTTCTATTTCCCCCTCAGCACACATTCAAGAGGTTGCAAATGTCTATAATATCCATGGTATTACAGAGGATGATGTTGCAGTTAGGTTCCTAGCCTCATCCTTGAAAGGAAAAGTGCTACAATGGTATAGAGGTTTAGTTCATGGTTCTATAACAGATTGGGATGGCTTAGGAGTAGGATTGTGCAAACACTTTGAGGATAAAAGTGTCTATTTATCACTTTTAGAGCAATTGACTACTATAAAAAGAGCCCCCCATGATTGTATGACTGATTTTAATTATAGATTTCAAAAGACATGGGATAGAATACCTACTTAGTGAAGCCTACCCCTGGTAATGCCTTCTTGCATTACCTTAGAGATTTTAATAGTGATTTTTCCAATACAATCCAAACTATGGGAGGAGATACCTTGCCTAATGCTTATGACATATCAATAAGGGCAAAAAATATATTGATACAAGGAGATAAGTTAGCTCCAAGGCATCCTATGCCTTTCTTCCCTAATGTTCAAAATCATCAACTAGCAATGGCTCCTCTTCCCAAAACTTCTACATCACAATCCCTTGTCCCAGTCCCTAAAGCTTCCACATCCTCAAATGGGATAGATGAAATCAAAGAGATGATGCAATCTCTAATGCAGAACATGGACAAAAGAGAGAAGAACCTTGATAAAAGATTGCAAGATCAAGGGAAGAAGTTAGAAGATCAAGGAAAGAGGCTGGAGGATTATTTCTCTATGATGCAGAAAATGAGCAACAAGGTGGTGACTTTAGAAAGACAAAAAGCTCAAGGTAGTAAACCTCATCAATTGCAATATCAAACTCCAAGTAGTGGTAGGCCTCCAAATCCTAATAATTGGAACAATTCTTTTGATCAGAGTAGGTAGGGTGGCCATGCTTCAACCTCAAATGTAAACCAAAGTAGGGCCATAGTCCCTCAAAACAATATGGCTCAAGATCAAGATTTTTTTCCCTCTTGTAACTACTCCAATGCCTATTGCATGTGTCAAAAGGCTGAATCTTTAATGGCTTTAACAGTCCAAGAACCTGCAGCAAAACAATCATACAAGGAGGACCAATTTAAAGATGCCTTAGATATGTAAAGACAAGGTGATTGCTCTTTTATGAATCATTAGATGGAGGAGCATTATAATTTAAACTATGATTCCATTGCTCATAATAATAGAAGCAAAAGAAGAGCTATGGAAGATGTTTTCTTTCCTCCTCCCAATCAGGCCTCAACTTCAAATGCAGTATCTTATGAGCAAGCAACAAATAATCAATCAAGTACCTTTCAACAACAAAGGCAAAATCATGGTAGAAAAGATACAAGTGATCCTCAGGTTATTCCATCTCAACCTCATACAATTGCAGCTCCCAAGGGTTCTACCAAAACACCTACTATTCCATTCAGTGTGGTAGAGAAAATGAAGAAGACAAATGTGAATATCTCCATGTGGGATGCTATTGCTACTACACCCATGCAAAAGAGGTTGTTGCAGCAAGAATTGGAAAGAATTGAACCAAAGGATCAGCCACTTAGCATGGAAAGTACCACAAACCTAGTACAACCATCAAGGGAGGTAGAAACAAGTAAAAAGGTTAGACCTCCTCCATTCTATGTTTCTCTAATTATAGTGGGCAAACTAGTCCATAATTGCATGATTGATTCAGGGGCTAGCAGTTTGATGATGCCTAGGTGTGTTGTTGATTCTTTAAGAATGAAATATGAGCCCATTGTTAGGGATGTATTACAGTTGGATGGTAGTACTGTCAAGACTGTAGGGACCCTTAGGAATGTGGAGATGGCCTTACATGCATGCCCTAGTTGCACTATAACCCAAGACATCTCTGTTGCTGAGGTCAAGCCATATTTTTCCATCTGTCTTTCAAGAGACTTTACTACCCAAATAGGTGGTTTCATATCTTCTGATTGGTCATATATGTCTTTTAAAATGAGGTATGGAGCCAATGCTTCAATCAAAGAAAAGCCTCAAACCCTCCATCATACTAAATCTTACACCCCTAATTCCATCAACATGAATTGCCCTATCCTAGAGATAGATGAGAATGACATAGTGAATGAGCCCACCACTCCCCTAGTAGAGATACCTAATTTTTTCTTGGTTGAATGGGTTGATGCATATCAATTTGATTCTACATCAGAAATCCTTGAGATAGGTCTCAGTACATATTATATATTGGAAAAAGATGCTCTAGTTCCCAATCTTGTAGAGACTGAAGAAGATGTAAGTGGGATACAAGGTATATACTTTGATGGCTCAAGAAATAAGGTTGGGTCAAGGGCTGGTGTGATGTTAGTTTCCCCTGCACAAGTAAGGTACTACTTCTCCTTTAGGCTTCAATTCAGCTACACTAACAATGTAGCCAAGTATGAGTCCTTGATTCAAGGTCTCCTACTTGCTCAAAGAAGAGGAATCCAAGCCTTAAGGGTGTATGGAGATAGTGAGTTGGTGTTAATCAAGTGAAAAATCATAATACCACCAAGAATGGTTTTCTCAAGTCTTATAAAAATGGGTTATGGGATTTTCTTGAGGGTTTTAATGCATTTAATATTCAAAGGATCCCTAGAAAAGAAAATAGGCATCCTGATAGACTTGTAGCAATAGGTGCATCTTATGATGTGCCAGGGAATCTTGAGGAGGAGAAGAAGCAACAAATTAGAGTGGTAGTAAGGCCTACCATCCCTTATAACAACATCCATTGGCAAGTGTTTAAGCCTGATGAGAAAATTGTGAGCTTCTTGCAGAATGAGGCAAAATTTTTAGAGAGAAATCAATCAAGATTGCAAGATCAGTATGGTGATCAGATCATTCATCTTAGTTCTAAAAAATTGCCTAAGGGTTTCATTACCTTAGAGATTTTTTTTAATCCTAATGAACAGGCAAGAGGCAGGGCCATGAACCTAGCTACTGATGAAGGTGACTACACCCTAGTCATGGTTGCTGATGGAAAGTCCTTAAACATTGGTAAGGTATGTTCTAAAATTGAACAAGAAAATTTTATTCATCTATGTCAGGAAATTAATGATGTATTTTTTGGAAATATGATGAGTTAAAGGACTTTGACCCAAGGTTTTTTCAGCATTCCATATATTTAATTAATGATGTAAAACCAGTAAGACAAAAATAGAGGCCAATGAATCCTAAAATTGAACCCTTAATGAGAAAGGAGCTATCCAAGTTGATTGAGGCCAATATGATTTTTCCCATGAAACACTCATCATGGGTAGCAAACCTTGTCATTGTTAGGAAGAAGAACAGAGAAATTAGATTGTGTGTGGACTTTAGGGACCTTAACCAAGCTTCCCTTAAAGATCGCCATCCTTTCCCTTCTATGGAGAAAATTTTGTCCAAGGTTAGTGGTTCAAAGAGATTTTCATTTCTTGATGGATTTTTTGGCTACAATCAAGTGCTAGTTAAAGAGTCTAATAGATACAAGATTGCATTTACTACTAAATGGGGTACCTATGCTTATTGTAAGATGCCATTTGGGCTAACCAATGCAGGTGCTACATTTCAGAAGGCAATAGAGATGGCTTTCAAAAGATTGATTGACAAGTTGTTTTTAGTTTACCTTGATGATATAACAGTGTATTCTAAGGATGTAGAAGATCATTTTGATCATCTAAGGTAGGTATTCTTAAGGTGTAGAGAGTTTGGGGTATCCCTTAACCCTGGAAAGTGTGTTTTTGCTACTAATCAAGGAAAAATATTAGGACACATTGTATCTAAAGATGGCTTAACCATTGATCCAGAGAGAACAAAAGCAATACTTGCTCTCCCTCTTCCTAAACACAAGAAAGGGCTGCAAAGTTTCTTAGGTAGGATAGATTTTGTGAGAAGATTTATTCATAATCTTGCTACCATGGTGAAACCTCTTACAACTATGGTCAAGAAAGGTATGGTCTTTGCATGGACCAAGGAAGGGAAGGAAAGTTTTGAAGAGATTAAGATAGCCATAGCCTCAGCCCCTACTCTCATGAATCCAAATTTTGAGAAAGATTTCATCCTTTATACCCTAGGTGGTGAGTCAAGCATTTTTTCTATCCTGAATCAAAGAAATGATAAAGATGAAGAGCAACCCATAGCTTTCTTTAGTGAAGGGCTTAAAGAATACAAAGATAAATATAGCTATGTAGAGAAGCAAGCCCTTGCAATCATCAGAACTTTAAAGAAATTTAGACACCTCTTGTCTCATAATAAGATTCATTTCCTAGTACCCCATGCTAGTGTGAAGGATTTTCTTTTGAACAAAGATGTTAGTGAGAAAAGAGCTGGTTGATTACAAAGGTAATGGAATATGATGTTGACATTCAGATTACCAAGCTGGTAAGAGGGAGAGGGTTATGTAAACAGATGTTGTTATTTCAAGAACCTAATGACAAGACTACTATGATATTGACAGAGCAACAAGAGGTGAGAAATGATGACCCAAGGAGTTGGATGGATGATATGAAGAATTTCTTGCTAGGAAATGGAGACCCTCAAGGATTAGACAAAGCTAAAAGGAGATAGTATAGATTATAGTCAATCCCTTATATCATAATTGATGGCATCCTTTTTTGAAAAGATTTTAATGGAGCCCTATTAAGATGCCTTGATACAGACTAGGCTAAAAGAACAATCAAAGAACTTCATGATGGGCTTGATGGTGGTCATTTCTTAGTGAGGACAACTACAATGAAGATCATGAGGGCTAGTTATTACTGGCCATCTCTGTTTCATGATTATAATAAGTATGTGAGGAAGTGTGAAAAATGTGCCTTCTTCTCTAGCAATCAAAGACTTGCAGCTCTTCCCCTTCATCTTATTTAGGTGAATCAACCTTTTACTCAGTGGGGATTGAATTTCATAGGCCCTATCAATCCTTGCTCTAGTTCTAGTCACAAGTGGATTTTAGCTGCTATAGATTACTTCACCATATGGATAGAGGCAGTTGCATTGAAGGATGCCACTGAATCTTTAGTTGTTGAGTTCCTTGATGGAATTGTGACTAGGTTTGTTGCCCCTTCAACCATTATTCAGATAATGCAAAGTATTTCGTTGGACCTTAAATTTGTGCATGGGCAATGGATCATAATATCTATTTGAGCACATCCTCAAATTACTATCCTCAGGGTAATGGTTTGGTTGAGTCCTCCAACAAGAACCTGATCAGAATCATGAAAAGGACAATAGAAGATAACCAGAGGTGTTGGCATAAAAAACTAAAGACTACACTGTGGGCTGACAGAATAATGCCTAAAAGTTCAATAAGGAACTCACCATTTCTGTTAGTTTATGGTAGAGAAGCAAGGCTTCCAATTTCATTGTAGTTCCCAACCCTAGAGCTAGCTCATTAGCTAGAGTTGATGGAAGATGATGCCATGATAGTAAGAATCGTAGAGCTAATGGAGCTAGAAGAGAAGAGAAATAAAGCTATGCAGACCCTAGAGACACACCAACAACAAGTAAAAAAGAGTTTTGACAGGAAGGCTAAGGTCAAAATCTTCAAGGAGGGAGATTTGGTTCTAAAATGGGATGTAGATAGGGAAAAACTAGGAAGACACTCAAATTTTGATCCATTATGGAGTGGCCCCTATCTAATTATCAGTTGCAAGCAGGCCAATGCTTTTTAGTTAAGCAAGCCTGGTGGTGAAATTCTACCTATCCCAGTAAATGGGGTTTATCTCAAGCCATGTTTCTGAGGGTTTGAGATCCCATGTACATAGTTAGCTTAGTTTTGTTCCAATTTTTTTCTTGTTTTTTCAAGAAGTGCATGAGCACAGGTTGTGTCTCTGTGAGATAGCAAGTTTTGAAATTTTGAAGGGCACAAAGGAGGTTTCATCTCTGGTTCTAGTTGCAGAGACAAGGGTTTTAGGGTTTTCTTCTTAGAGGTGGGGTTAGGGTTTCACAATACTTAGAATCCACATGTTTTTAATGACTCTATAACCCAATGGATGTTGTAGGTCACTGGTCTTATGTGTAGCAGGCTTGCATCCCCTGTGAGTCACCAAAAATGTTGCTTATATTTGCACCCCCGCAAAAATTTGAATTCAAATACAAACCCCACCCAATGGCTAGTTCCTAGGTTTAATGTTATTTTAATGCCTGAGAAATACCAAAAAATTAAATGATTAAAATTTTTGTGTATTTCACTTTTTTCCTTCTGCTAGCCTGCAACTTCCCGTGTCGTCAAATCTTCCCCAAATCTACGATTGGTGCTATCTCGCCATGAGAAGTTGTGCATCATTTTGCTATGGTGACATAGCACCCTTTTGATGGGTGTTAGGTGGGTCCTCCCTTTCCTAATTGTTTCTCTGGCACCAGGTTTTGCAAAGTCAACGGTGGGCGCTATGGTGCCATCAGGAAATCCATGCTTCTTACCATTAGCAACATAGCTCCCAAATGGAAAGTGATCTTGCGACAACGTTAGAAGGCAGGTGGGTCCCAAGTATGCCCTGTCAGATGTCAACAAGGATTTGTTAGACACATTGGTAGTTTTTCATCTTTTCATCGGCTAAGGTATGACTATGTGGAATGTGGGTCCTGCTTTACTTGGTGGGCCACAAATGAAGGTTGTCAAACAGGTTGGTACGTGGCCAATTTCTATTGGTTGGTACATTGATAGGTCAGATCTATCTTTCTTGTTGTTAGATCAGTTCATATCAATGATGGGCACTATCTCGCTATGGAAAGCTACAAGAATTTTAACCATAGTGACATAGTGCCTTAGTGACATGTAGCAGGGTGGGGCTGAGTTTCATGAAACTACAGGGATGGTACTAGTTCAAACTGAGTCAGATGCCAAGTGTGCTGAGGTGTTTTGAGGGTCCAAAAGTTTTAACGGGGCAAGTATAGTGTATGGTGATTCTTTCACTATCATTAGATTATTATGGATCTATGGTCCTCGCTAACTCGCTATGGGAAGATGCACGTTGTTTAGGTATAGCGAGTTAGCGACCTAGTGACACATGGATTGTGGGTCATGTTTCCTTGTGAGTTGAAAAATGTAGGGCTACCTAACAGATTTTATTATACTTTTAGGGCCGTCAGATGGTGGCAGATTGATGGTCCTTGCTATCTCGCTATGGAAAGGTGCTCAAAAGATATGCATAGCGAGATAGCACCTTGAGGACACATGTCCTCACGAGCCCAGGAAGGTAATCCTAGGTGTTAATAGTGAGGCTTGGAAGTTAGTGAGACCATCACAGTTAGTGTTTTCAAGAGATGGCACGATTAGTAAAGAAGGATGTGGTCAAACTCGTGAAGACCCGCAAGGTGGCATAAAGAAATAAGCTCATTGTTCCACATGGCTCATCCTACTTGCAGAGTTTAGTTGACTTGCTGACTCTGCTAATTCATGCACCAAAAATGACAAGAGATCAAGTTTTTGCATGAATCTGATCTTCATGATCAATTCCAACCACTAGAAGTGAATGCGAGACAAGAAAGAGCACTCCACCACCGCCAATTGATCCATCTACCTGATCAAAGCATATATAAGTGGCCATATAGAAGATTGCATTGGTACATCAAGCATGGAGATTGAAGGAGGAAAATTTTGAAAGGAGAACAAGTTATTAGAGCTACAGAGCCTAAAAGCCAAGCAATGTTGTGAGTTGAACTGAGATCTAAAATATGCAAGTTAAGTTGTGAGTTGTATCAAGTCAAAAGCCCTTGTTGTTACTCTCTAACAATTGTATTAGTTAGGGTAAAATTCTATGGACTTAGGTTCATTTAACAGCCATTTATAAATCCTTTAATAGGGTGGCATTCCAAGTGAATGTTCTAAAGTCCTCTAACCAGGCCCACTTCTAATAGGGTGGTTAAATCCTTTAACTAGGTCACATTTAATAGTGTGTTTTAGTCTTTAAAAGGGTAGGCCTTTCACAAGGCATCACTTCAGAAGAGTGAGAATTGAGTAGCATGTTACTGGTGGTTTTTCCCAAATTGGGTTTTCACATAAATCACTGTGTTATGTATTGATTCTTTATGTGTTATTCTTGCATGTTGATTTTTAGTAACTTGCTAAGTAGGAAAGTTTAAGCTTGGATGCATAAATAGTTTAATGGGCTCACTTTACTTGGTCAAAAAAGGTTTAATTAGGACATTTGGACCTTGAATAACTGATTGTCCTCCCCCCTCCCCTTCCCCCCACCCCCCCCCCCCCCCCCCCCAAGTTATTCTAAAGCATTTCTAATAGTTGATCTTTTGTCCTATCAACTAGAACTAATTTACATGTCTTATTTAGTAGCCTAGTTCCAATTCTTCTTTGAGAAATCAAGTGGAAATGGTGGAGTCACCCAATTCTTGAGTGACTTCATCATCATTGGTCAAACTTGCATTCTTAATAGACTTTGGAACTCATTTTTGTCCCATTTTCTTTCTAATTTTATTAGCTTTTGCCTTCTTTTCATCTTCAATTCTTCTAGTATTAATATAGTTTTTGGCAAGGTGACCAAGTTTTTTACAAATGAAGCATCTTTTCATAGTATCTCTTTTCCTCATGTGATGCCTTACATAATTTATTCCAATGTGTCAAAATTATCCACAGTAATGATATTTGCACCAAGTGTTATAGTCCCAACCAAATATAGCTTTTACAATTTGTTCTGCTGAATTTAATATCTTAGTTTTACATTCTGATGAATTTCATCCATGCTTCTTACATTTGTGACATTTTCCTTCAAATCTTGGTTTTTCTTTGCATTCATTAGCTCTATGACTATGCTGATTACAATTGCAGCATTTTCCATTGAATTTTTCTTTCCCATTGCTCCACCATTTGTTTGATTTATGACCTATCTTACCATAGTGATTGCAAGTAGCATTTTGATTCATTTGATCTCCTTGCTTGGATGATTCACCTTCCTCTATATATCCAATTCTTGCTTTCCCTTTTTATCTGTAATGACTTTGCCGATTCAATTAATTCACGTCTACTTGAGATTTCATTATTCTTTCAATTGTTTGCCTTTGAGTCTTTAGATCATTCTACAATTTCTCATTGTTTGATCTCAAATTCATGATTTCTTCATTTGCATTGGTGAACTGATCAATGAAGTCTTCTTGCTAAAGGGATAGATTCTAAATTTTATTGTTCTTTCCTTCTATCTCTTCTCTTATCTTTTCTTCCTCTTTTTTGACTTCACACAATCCTATTGATTAAATTTCTTACTCTCTTCTTAGTTTTCTTACTTCTTCTTAAAGAGTACTATTCTTTTCCAATAGTTCTTTGATTGCTTCATCAACTTAATCTAAATTTCTTCAATTCTTTCTTTAATTTAGAATGGATCATTCATTTGGATTGCAAGATCTTTTCTTCCTTTCAGGGATTGAGAGAGTTTCTCTTTTTATTTTTTGAGTTATCTGATAGCCAATTCTAAACCTAGATTCTCATTGTCAATAGCCTTGTCAAGTTTGAATACCTCCATTTCCTTTGATAATTGCTCAAGCTATTAAAATTTTCTCTGAGAACCACAAAGCTCTGATACCAATTTTTGGAAATATTATGATAGGCTAAGTTACTAAGAGGGGAAAAGTGAGTAATTAAATGAAACTTTATCCTTGATTATTAACTAATCCTTTATGTGAATTTTGATCTAATTGCACGTATGAGAAACTGAAAACATGAAAGCATACACAACACTTTAACGCACAAGATTTGGTGACCCAAAAACCTTCCAAATAGAAATTAAAACTAGGGTGGGGATGACACCCACAAGCATTAGTACTACAACATAAAGTTTTCCTATTAAGGCTTACAATGATCACTTCTAATGATCTACCCTATTAGGAGCAATTAATACTGCTAGGTCCACCTTGCATAAGGATTTGAAAAACCTGCAATGAAGTATGCTCTTTGTAAAGAGATTTACATAAGACTATTAGTTCTATCTTGCTAAAGTATTTAACTCATCCACCTATTAGGATGAAGTAGTAGTTGATCTTTGATCTACAACTTGATTTTCTAAATGAGATTCCAATAAATGTATAATTCAACTTAGTGTGATAGATAAATATTTTCTGCTCTTTACACTATTGTAGCCTTGGTAATTTTCTCTTTTACTCTTCCATGATGATTACATTACTTCTCTTCTATGATTTGGATGTGATAAAATACATCACATATATACCAATCCAATTACACAATTACAAAGTCAACCATAATACAAGTTTACACAACTATTACAAAGTTAGCCAAAGTGTAGAAACTCAAGTTTTGAAGACTAATTTGGTGAGGTTCTGATACTCAACATCCACTATTAATGCTCAAAATTATCAAGCACTTGGTAGATGTAGAACCTCCATCCATACTGGCCACTTCCAAGTAGTCTTGAACTTGGTCTACACTAGTGACTTGGCAAATACTATGAAACTCAGCATATAAACTAAATCACTTGATTCACACTACATAGCTCAATCAATGTTATCACCTTGAGCTTGGTATAAATTGAGTCACTTGGTTAACACTGAGTAGCTCAGTTAACACTAGACTCATGTCACATCAACTACAAACTTGGTAAGCACTATACAACTTGGTTTGCACTAGTAAACTTGACATACACTAAGATGTTTGGTTTACACAGTTGATCATCACCCTAGTAGTAACTACTTAGTGGAAACTAAAATCTATCCAAAGGACTTGGTAGCAACTATAGAAATTGATAACAACTAAAATGCTTGGTTACCACTGTTAACTATACAATATACTTGGTATGAACTTACAATCTAAATAAGTGTATTTCACTAATAACAAACATGACTAGAATGTCAAAACAATCTCCATGTGCCTTCTTAGGGGCCAAAAGGGCAAGTACTACACAAGGATTGAGGATTTTTGTTATCAAACCTTTATCTAGGAGTTCTTGTATTTGTCTTTCTATTTCCTAATTCTACTTTATATTCATTTTTTATACTTATTTATTAGGTAATGTTGCTCCTGGGATCATACCTATGTTATGGCTTATGTCTCTAATTGGGGTAAACTCACTTGGAAACTCTTTGGTCACAATGTCCTTATACTAGTCCAATAGGTTTGCAACCTCTTTAGAACCTACATGTCTCAAGGGCTTCACTTCACTCACAACCTTCTTAGGTCTATCAACCTTAGAAAAAACCACTATGGAAAGACATGGAGCCTTTTCCTACTTCATAACTTTTAGAAGCACTTTTTCATCTAAAAACAAAAATTAGGATATTTTTGTTCTTCTGCAAAATCTAGAAATGGTAAGAGAGTTACCATTTCATCTTTGTGATTAATGGTGTATGTGTTTTATTTCAATAATGGTGTGCCTCCACATTATATTTCCAAGGTCTCTCTAGTAGCAAATGACATGCATCCATTGGAACAACATCACAAAGGACTCTATCTTTATAGTTTCTAGTCTAGAATTCCACCCAAGCTTTCTTCTTTATGATAGTTTGTTGATTCCTTGTGATCCAAGACACCTTGTAAGTTTTTTGATGTGGCACCCTTCTTAACTTCAACTTCCTCACTACTTCTTTAGATACCAAGTTGTTTGTATATCCATTATCAATCAAAACCCTACAAATTTTTTCTTCACACTTGTAGGTGGTTCTGAATAGGTTCTTCCTCAGAGGTGGTTCATGAGTGCTTGGAGCATTCAATAGTTTCCACCTCATCATAGGTGCGTCTTCCTTCTCAAGTGTTACATAAGATCCTTATGGGTCCTCTTCTTGAAAAGATTCTTCTCTAACTAAATTTTCACTCCTATTACTCTAGTTCTTTTCCTTTTTAGGAAATTTGGAAGCCAAGTGCCCTTGTTGTTTATATCTATAACACCTTGGGGGTCTTGATGATCTCCCTCCAAATCTTCCCCTTGATTCTCCTCTTCTCCCTATATGGGATCCTCTATAATTTTTCTCACTAAAGCAATTCTTCTAACTAGTCTCCCCATAGTCTCTAGGAGTTTGTCCCCTGCCACTACTTGATCCTCTTCCTCTATTTCCAAAGTTTCTTTAGCCTCTTCCTTTTCTACCTTGTTATTGCTTCCTCTTAATATTTTCCTCCAATTTTAATGCAAATTGAATGTCTTTCTAGATAGTTTTAGGAGAACATAGACTTAGCTCATCTTGGATGTTCATCCTCAACCCTTGCACATACCTAACAAGTTTGACAAACTCTGGTTTCACCAACTTAGACTTCATAGTGAGTTTTTGGAATTTCTCATTGTAACTAGAGATGTCCATCTCCTTTTTCCATAAACTCTACCTCTTTTTATGAAGTATAATCTCATAGTCCTTAGGTACATAGGCTTCCTTTATCAAGGCATCATCTTCTTCCATGTACTTATCTAATTTTTCTCCATCTTTACACTCTCTATTTGAGTGAAATACCACCAAGTTAAGGATGATGCCTTCAACTTGGATTTGTCTATTTTTAACCTATGATGCATTGGTATTTCCTCATAGTCAAAGAAGCTAGTGAGTGCATCAATCTAATCTATTACTTCTTTTGGATCCATCTTTCCACTGTATACATCAAGATCAAGTTTAGTGTCCATGGTCCTTCTCTCCATGGATTTCAAAGTCTTTAGGACAACCTTTATTTTTTAGGAATCTCTTCCTCTTCCTCTTACCAAGGGCTTTCTTCACCATTCCCTTCCTTCTCAATCTTATAGTTACCACTAAATCCTATCTTGACTTCTTCTTTTAGTTTTTCCATCTCTTTCTTCATTTTCTTCCTTTCTACATCATGCTCCTTCACTACACTTAGTACTTCAAAATTTGTCATTCTATTAGGAAGTTCACCATCATTTTCTTCTTCTAATATGATTGCAAATTTTTCTTTCTCCAAGACCTACTAGTTTCTCTAATACCACTTGTAGTAGAGTCCCCAAACTATATCAAACTTGTTACTTCAAGGTTCACAATATAATTTTGGGCTCTAACAATGGTTCCCAAAATGCACACTATCTAGACTACAACTAATTCAAAATCTAGGAATCCTCTTTAAGGAATAACAAGAATCAAACTCAAGAAAAAAATTTTTAAGGATCTACTATGTTTTTCTTCAACACTAAGATGCAAATCTCAAATGTTTGAAACACAAACCCCTCAATAATTTCTTTGGAAATTCAATCTACACACCCAAACCTCCAAATAGGGCTACAACTAGAATCCAAGGATTTATGAAGGAAACCTTCTTAGAACTCCACCATATAAATACTTAATCACCTCTAGACTCTTCAATCCACTAATCAACAATCCTCACCAAGTTAGGACTCCTGACCAATCTCTGCACTCAAGTTGCTTGCAATTCTCTCCTAGGCTTAATAGGGGTAATTAGGTAATTTTTACAATGAAAGTACTAGGAATTATAATCATATTCTAACCAAACCAATTGGAACACTTTAGGAATATTCAAAAACAACTAAATGCAAGGATTTAGGTTTCTACTCCACCTGTGGACCAAGTTTTTCTTCAAAAACCCAAAATTGGATAGTTACATGTAGATGCATGTCCAGAGGGTTTAGTATTTTCTCCCCACATATTTTTCCACCTATTATGAGACCCAAAAATTCTTATATTACATCCTCCCCTCTTTCTTTCCACTAGGTCTTAGATTTTTCCCATTGTTGAATCTCTAGGAAAGATGGATTTTCTCTCAAAACCCTAGTTCTAGCCTTAATAGAATGGCAAGGATGTAAAATTAGATTTATCTCATTAAATATCACTTGAAGATTTAAAATCACTTGAAAATCATTCATAATAATTTTGATCAAATTTTACAATCATTCAATGGTTCACATGCATTTGTACAATTCTAATTCAGGCAATTTTGTAGGAAATAATAGATTTTTATTGATTTCAATGCAAAATATATATTAGATTCTTCTCTCCTATCTTGAGAAAGGTTTATCAAAATTATTTATAACATACCCAATAAGTTCCAACCAAAAAATATTGTCGTGAATATTGGTATTCAAGTCTTTCATTTTTTGCACAAAAGTTGCATTATGCAACATTCACAACTGTGACAACTTTTTGAAAAAGTTGTTAAATTTTAACAAAATCTTACAAAATTTAATCCTAGATTCTACCTAGTAACCTAGAAGGTTTGTGATCATAATATAACCATTATAATCATTATTAAACCTTCTAAACTACTTTCTCATATTTGTAACTTAGAAATTGCCCATAAAATGACTAAGGAAGACAATTAGGTTTATAACACATCGAATGTCACCTTGGCTTACAATTTGGACATTATTTCTAAAAATGGATTCTAGATCCAGCTAATACCCTAACACTTTGTCTTTGATCCTCCAGATGTTCTTTCAATGGATAAAATTGAAGGTTCTCTTGCATTATCATGTTACATTACAAAATATTCTAATAGTGATATGATGAAGATCAAGTAGTTTATATTGTTCTTAAAGATGAATTTGATGATGAGGAAAATGAAAAGATGGAACTTATCTCTCATGTTAGAAAAATTATACATGGATCATAGATAGTAGTTTTTCTCATCACATGATTGGTGATAAAACTAAATTTGAACATTTGGTACACTATGATGGTGGAAGTGTTAGATTTGGAAACAATGAACAATGTTATATAAAGGGAAAAGGAATCATAGCATTAACTAATGGAAACAAATGTCAAAATTCCTATTGGGTTGAAGGATTAAGACATAATCTACTTGGTCTAGTATAATTGAACAATATAAGATACAAAGTTGAATTCATGAATGGAAAAGCTAAACTATTGGATGGAAAAGGAAAACTAGTTGGAACTAGAAATAAAACAAAATGAAATTTGTTTTACCTATATATCAATGAAAGTTCTTGTTTATTAGCTCATATATAGGAAAGTTGGCTATTGCATAAAAGAATGTGTCATTTTAACTTTGATAGCATAATCAACATAAGAATAAATGACAAACCTAGAGGCATTCCTTATATGAAGAAATCCAAGGTAGGCATCTACAAACAATGTCAGATACATAAAATGAGAAAAATAAGTTTCAAAAGTAAATCCTAAAATTCTAAAGAAGCTTGGAATTAGTTCACACATATCCTTGTAGTCCAATACGGTGGAAAGCTATTGTGGAGATATATATTTCATTCTATTTATTAATTATTGTTCTAGAATATTGACTATAATATTTTTGATGTTCAAGTCTGAAGCTTTTCAAAACTTCAAATGGTATTTGGCTAAAGTTGGGAAGGAAAAATGAAAGAATCTAAAATGCCTAAGATCATATAAAGTAGTCTAGATCATATAAAGTAGTCTAGAATTCATCTCAAATGAACTCAATGAGTTCTACAATGAAAGTGGAATCAAAAGATAGGTGGATAAGTGCACCAAGTTGTGATGCCAAAAAGATGACACCCTTTTTTTTCTAACTTTACAAAGTGCATATGTACTATAGTGCATATGCACTTTGTAAAACCCAAAAATTTTATAAATGGTTTGCAAACCCATAGCCCATTCAGTTTTTCCTTATTTTGTAACTTCATCTCCTCATAGTGCATATTTGAATTTAGGAAATTGAAGATTTTCACCACCTTCCTCCTCAATATGCCTCCTCATCGTCGAAGTTTGAGATCATGATCATACTATATGTTGTCTAGCCTTATTTTTGCATTTTTTTATATGTTTTTGTATTATTGTGTAGGTTTTTTTTAATTTTTCTTTAAATTTGTTTATTTATTTAGATTTTAATTGGTTTTTTATTAGGAAATGTGAATAATGAACTAGAAAATCCCTCAAAACCAAAACCCTCAACAAGATCCAAAATATAATTGTCAACAAGATCCAAATCAATACCATCAACAAGATGAGAATCAAAACCCTCCACAACAAGAAAAAGAAATCTTGCAACCTATACTAATTAGATGACCTCCTCCTAGCACACAGGAGAAAATAATAAATAAAATAGAAAGAGGAAAAAATAAATTAGAAGCACTCATTGGTAGGTTGAAAGTTTGTGGGAAAACGAATCCAATGAGACCTCAATTGGCATCCTCCCTCGATTCCATTAAAACCCACATAACTTCTATTAGTGGTCAGTTGGATATTTGGTGGGTTAATAAAGATGAACAAAAAATATATTATTCAAACAAATTATCATATCAAGATGTAAAAAAAAAAAAAATACTAAAAGGTTACATTTGTGCATTGTCTAGAAATCCTAGTTAACAAAATACTATTAGAGAGACAAAAAAATAGTTCCCCATCCATTGGTGCATACATGATGGTATTAGAAATAATTTTTGGGATAGATGGTGAATGGTTTTTGATGCCCCTCCCTACAATAATCATGAGGTCCCAATGTATTTCTTAAATAAATTGTATTGTGAGTTTGTTCTTGGGGAGATCCCCAATTATTTTGATATATTAGAATCTTAGGGTAGAGGTGGGGAGTCAACATTCGAGAGGCCAGGGGAATGTCATGACCCAAATGTAGTTAGGGCACCTATTGTCAAACCACAAGGTGAGCATGTGACTATTCCTTTAGTTGTGAAGGAACATGTAAAGGCCAACACTTTAGGGACTATTAATGCTTTGATGCAGACCCTCATTTAGTGCACGAGTCCATTAGTTGAGGAAGAGCCTTCTGTGTGTAATGGTCACATGTGCACATCATGCAGATCCTTATGCACATTTGGCAATCATGCTAGAGATAGTGTGGATGATGGGCTAGTTACTCATCATTTCCTGAAAGAGACATTTGGCATTCACACATAGGTAAATTACAATTATAATAAACTAATTTGATCACATTTCATATGTATATTGAATGACTAATTAATTAGCATGTATTGACATTGTTCAAAATTTAGGGTCATAGTGTTGGCGACCCTAGTAGCGATCACTTAGCCTCATTTTTCATCCCGTCAATGAGTCTAGAGGTATGTATCAATATAATCATATAAATTAATACCTATATTTATTAATTAATCATATGAAGGATTGAAAAATAATAATAATGTATGTGCATCAATTCTCTACAGGACTGTTGACATTCACTAGGGACTTCGAGCCTAGACATGATATGAGCTTCATAGAGGAACATTTGTTTCATGTTAATTTAATTCATTTGATTATATTAGTTTCATGTTTCATGTTAGATGTAACATGTATTTTATGGCATGCAACTCTTGACATCTGACACTCCTCCTCATCTTTGGCAGTCCATCAATCATGGAGTGGTTGTAGCTATGGCTAGTTCATAGCCATTGACTAAGATATGAAAGAATTTTCTTGGTTTTAGTTGTTATTTATAATAGTTAGTATCAAAATTTGTAATATTATTTATAAGTGATTATATTGATTGAATTGTTGTAGGGTCTTGTTACACTTGATCGTCTCTAAGCCTTTGAGGTGGACTTGCAGAGTGACTATTTGATAACAATAAGAAAATAATTAATTTTGTGTTTACATATATTTTATTTCAATGTATAATAATTATTGATTCATATCTACTTTGTTTGTATCAACTTGAGTTAGAAAAGAGCCTCAACAAGAGTACAAGCATGCATGTGAGGAAAACCCCATCATTCCAATCATCTCCCTCCACATGATGACCAGAGACCTCTAGAGTATTTGTTTCCTTCCCCTCATGGGAAGGATAAGATATAATTTATAGACACACATGTATAGGCATTAGTGGAAATTTATGTTGAATTTTATGTCAGTGGACATATTCAATATACATTTGATGTATATATGACATTTTATATTTGATGTATGACATTTATTTGATGCATGATATTATTAGACTTATGATATTATTGGTTAGTATATGGCATGTTTGTTCATGTAAGACATCATTGGTTATCATAATATATTATATGTTTCTTCATGTATGACATTATTGATTAACATAATATATTATGTGTTCGTTCATGTATGACATTATTGGTTATCATAATATATTATATGTTCATTCATGTATGACATTATTGGCTATCGTAATATATTATGAGGTTGCATGGGTACTTGTACCCACACCCCTAGTACTCGTACCCACATACCTAAGTACCAGGTACTTAGTGGAGAGCATCATAGCTAAGGACCTTGGTTGACATTTTGGATTTTTTTTTTTTGGTTTTTTGTTTGTGTATCAACTCATTTCTTATCAAGCTTAATTAAATACCTAATCAGTTCAAAACTTTGACAGAATATTGATTAACAATAAACTTTATCACTGTTCAAGAATAAGTTTATCATTTCCAATATGTCATCACCATATGATTTATGATCTTGTTCATGTTTAAAGTTTTCCTTCTTTGTTATTTGTTTATCAAGCTTAATTCAATACCTAATTAGTTTGAAACTTTGATACAATATTGATCAACAATAAATTTTATCAGTGTTAAAGCCAAAAATTTATCATTTGCAATATGTCATTATCATATGATTTATGATCTTCTTGTTCATGTTTAAAGCCTGCCTTCTATGTTATGCATCTAAACATTTATCATAAATTATTATTACAAACATATAACAAATTTGAAACTAAAAACAATACATTACATTTGCAAACTTTATCACTATTCTTGATTTGAAAAATCATTGTCATTGCTCATAAATTTGGGTTTTCTATAAATATAAAAGTATAATTAAAAATAAAGTTTGACATACCCAAGTACTCCCATCCCCTATTATAAAAAATAGTTGTACCTATACCCATAGTACCCCAAGTACCCCCATAGCCATGAAACCTTGAATATTTTATATGGATCTTGGTGTTTTCTCTACACCTATGTGGTCTATAGGATATCTTGCTACTTAGAACATCCCCTGACCTTGTCCAACCTCCTCACTAGGTTAACTGATCCAAACTTACAGCATTACTCCCTTACTCTTCTAGGAACAGTATCCCTCCAAAGGCTTTATAGGTCTACTAGGGTACCATGGAACTCCTCAGTCTAACCAATGTTTCCATGATGTCCTAAAGTGTTATTGGAACACTTGTACTATGTTTGAATGGATAAGAACAATGGGTTTGTACTTGATTTCAAGATTTCTTCACAAAAGGGCTATAAGGAGAGCCCCTAATTAGGCCTCCACCCAGATTTCTAGGGCCAATAACTTCTTTTTCTTAGAGGTTTAACACCTCTAGCCTTAATAAAAATTGATACATAGGACCCATGCTCAAGGATTTTTAGGGTCTTAGGGTGCATATAGGCCATACAACAAAAATAGTAAAATTGAGGGCTTGGTAGGTTTTTCTTGGCTTCCTGCCATCCCCACATTTAAGACACCTTCCACACTTCATCAAGACTCCTCCTCCACAATTTATAACCTCCTCATACCCCTCATCAATCCCTCAAAAGGGAAAATTTTCATTCTTCAAGCTTTTCTCTTGAAAGCTCTTTCTTTGTTGATAGTCCCTAGCTGGGCATTTCCTAGCTCGCCTAGGGATTGGTCAAAGAATTCTTTGCACTCACTTTCAGGTCCCTTTCTTGCATAATATGATACATTATGGTCTATAGCCTTGAAATCTAGAAGACCATGGAATTTCCATGGTGGAGACAAGACTTACAGCCCTTTCATGATGTACAACTCCAAAACTAGTAGCAGACAGGTATCTTTGAAGAAATTTACAAAACCTTTCAAAACTTGGTCACAAACTATAACTAATGCATGGAAAATGGAAAAAAAACAATAAGAAAACTACAAAAAAATGATAATAGCCACATGATTTTCCTCCAAACAAGATTAAAAACTAGTAAAATCTATGCTAAAATAGTCACAACCTACTGCATACATTCGAACAATATAGATTTTATAAGAAATGAGTTGCAAACCCTTGATTAGGGTTCCTCCAAGCATAAATAGGTTGCTCGTCGAGTTAGAGATAGATTTTAGGGCCTTTTAAAATCTTCTTTACAAAGTACATGAAAATATTATACCTATGTTGGAACCCAATATTGGTTTTCATGACAAGAAAGAAGATATTATTAGTTAGTTAAATATTCTTTCTTGGTAGTCTAAGAGAACTCAAGAAGATTACCATAGAGCTAGTAGAGTTTTCCTGGAGGAAGAAGATATATATGATTTTCTTAGACAACTACAACAACAAAGACAAAGACAAAACCAAATAAACTCTAGAAACCAAGAATCCCAAATATCTTAGTTTGTGAATCATTGTTGGGAAAATTGGAGTTTGTCATCTTGAATATAAATTTGATGTAAAAAAATAGGGCAATATCCTGGTAATGTTAGAATATCTTTCATGCACTATTCCAACAAGAAGCCAACAAATCCTTAAGACTTGAGTCAATACATTGTGCCCAAAGTAGCTGAACAAAGGTAAACATCATTTTTGTCAAACCTCTGGTTCAAAATTTCAAATTTTAATGACTCCAAATTTTCATTTGCTAAAAAAATCCATACTTTTTAAATTCATCCAAAAGTTTAAAAATCACCCCTATGTGTACCTTAGATCGAACCCTAACAAATTGGATAAATTGATTGAATATGTCATAGGTCATCAAATTGTGCCTAAAGTTGTTCATAAATAAATAACTAATGTTTTATCTTTAGAAATCGGTCAAAATTATGTATTTCATTCCTCCATTGTTAGATTTGAGGCTAAAGTTGGTTCATATGACAAATATGTCTAATTAAATATGAAGCTCAAACCATTCTATATTTCTATGTTCATACACAACCATAACATCAATAGTTGTATAATTGACTCTAGGGACTCTAACAACACAATGCCTTGTATGTTTTGAAATCCTTAGATCCACCCCCCTCCCCCCTAACTAAAATCTTTGGTAAATGGTCTTCTATGGATTATAACAAGGCCCCACTAGTACAACAAATAAAAAATGCTCAATTTTCATTAGCCACTCATCTAGGAAAGACACTAAAGATAACTATTTTGGTTCCTAATATCCTAGTTAGTAATGATATGTTGAGAAAGAGCTTTTGTAGGGACCTAGGAGAAAAGTTAAATTGGATTGGTCCCAAGATACTATACTGGTGGCTAAGGAAATTGTGAAACTCCAACCAAATTGAAAGTCTATGTACATTCCTTTCATTAGAAGATCCCTAAGCCCAGATTCTATGCAATAGGTGTTAAATTTCTAACTACATAATTTTAGGAGGGGAAGAGGTTGTCGAATCCAAACTCAATAATAAGGATTCCCTATAGGATATTGAGTTCAATGGTATCTATTCATCCAATAGTATAGGAGTTGGTGTAGTGTTGATTTCACCACAAGATGATAAATTCCCTTATTCTTTTAAACTAGAATAACACAACACAAATACAATAATGAAGTATGAAGCCTTGTTGGTAGGAATTGTCGAGCCTTGTTGTTAAGGGAATATTAAATGTGAAAAACCCAAGGTTGAAGAAGTATTAGAATAGGGCATGGGATGAAGTATAAATATTTGAGGATTACCTTATTACCATAAAAAAAAACATGTTCAAAATGATGTGTATGATCAGCCCTTTACCTTCTATCATGAGTCTCTGCCATTGGATAAGATGACATTTCCAGTTACCATAGTCAAAGATTGTTGCCCTATGGCATTTAGTGACCTATAAGGAAATTTTGATTTGATGTACTTGAGAACATTTCAGCACTCAACGGGATGGGATGAGCTTGGGGCTAGTGTTTTCCTAGCCACCTGGAGCTAACAAAACACATAGTTTGATCCCACGACGAAAGGTGAGAGAGATTTGGTAGTTGGAAACTTTAGACTAGCCAACACTACAAGTTTTAGCATCACTCAAGATGACATCACAAAATCAAAATGGAGTAAGATAACCAAAAAGTGAGAGAGGTTATTGTAGATCTCTGAAACATAGTCCTATAGGACCTAAAATTGCATCCATACCTTGCACGAGCTTTGAGATATACCCTATCAGAGATTGCTACCCTATGGCATTTATTGACTCTTAGGGACATTTCAGTTTGGTGTTCTCAAGAATGTTTGAGCACTCAATGGGATGGGACAAGCTTGGAACTATGGTTTACTTGGCCACCTGGAGCTAACAAAATAGATAATTCAATCCCACAATGAATGGTGAGTGAGATTTGATAGTTGGCAACTTTATACTGGCCAACACTATGAGTTTCAGCATCACCCAAGATGGTGTGAGAGAGGTTATTGTAGGTCTCCACAATAAAGTTTTATAGGACCTATTATTACATCCATACCTTGCACAAGCTCCAAGTTATGCCCCATCAAAGATCGTTGCCCTATGGCATTTAGTGACCCTTTGAGACATTTCAGTTTAGCATGTTTGAGAATGTTTGAGCACTCAATAGGATGGGAAAATTTTGGGGCTAAAGTTTACCCAGCCACCCAGAGCTAATGGAATAGATAGTTTGATCCTATGACCCTTTTTCCACTAGGTTGCAAATTTGAGTAACTTTTACAACTTTCAACAATGCAACTTTGCACAAAAAGTGCAATTTTTACATTTTGCACTTGATTCCACTTCTATGACTTGGAAAAATTTTGGCAACACTAAAATAAATTTTATTTCCAAATGCTCATCCCTTCACCAATTCCCAAACTCCTACCATTCACAAATCAACATGCTACAAGAGGTCAAATCCTTCATGGTACTTGACCTAGGGCTTGATTGGAAAAATCACAAAACACATACCCTAGTCTTGAAACCCTAGAATATTAAAAAGGACCCTAATAACTATCATTTCCCAAGTGGGCATTAAATTTCAACCAAGAAAATTGCAGTTAGAGGCCCATTTTTGTTGTGTGCACCAAAATGTTGTCCTAAAAACCTAGTTTCACTAAAAATGCAATAACTTGAGTTAGAAAACATGTAGAATGATGAGAATAGAAGAAAAATAAATATGATTCAAATATCTATCTCAAAAATCCATTAAAATCTAGCCTAAAATTTTTTACATTTCATGCAACATGCAAACAACAATAAAAATGACTCGAAAACTAAATTTCTTTCTTTGCAACTTCTTTCAATTCATATATTAATGCCCTCTAGACCTCACAAATGAGGTATATATATCTCCTATGTATATTTTAATGGTTATAACCAATATTTTAATAGTTATAAGCCTTTTTCCACTAAGTTTCAAATTTGAGCAACTTTTACAACTATCAACAATGCAACTTTGCACAAAAAGTGCAATTTTTACATTTTTCACTTGATTCCACTTCTAGGACTTGGAAAAGGTTCCAATATACATAAAACCAACTAAAAACAACTCAGTACTATGAGTTCTTGACCAAAAACATTAAAAATCCAAAATTTTCCTATTGAGCAACTTTTGCTTATAAATTGCATAAAGTGCCTTAAGCATACAAAATGGTGTCTTTCTTTGAAAACCATGGACTTCTCATCCAAGGATTGTTTATTATAGCATAAGTAGGTAAAAAAATATGAAAACCAAAATATAAACCAAGTTGCAAGCACCTATCGGCTTATTGGTTTCATATTTGTTATAACACCTAAATTGGAGGTTGATGTTTTTTCCTATTAGTATGATGAAAACTCTACCATGGTTGTCTATCATTCCATTAAATTATAGGAAATCTCATAATGTATTTGAACAGGCCCTTTGATACCTTTGTATGTCTCTATGAACTTTGTAAAAATCACTAGACTAGGATAGTATCTAAGATCATAGAGGGAACATTGCATCTACTAATCCTATTTATCGTTATGATGGTATATATTAGCATGTATATCTTTAGACTATTGTGTATTTTAGATTTGATGATCCCTTTGGTTGTATCAATTATGTCATATGAATAATCAACACCATTTTTCTCACCAACTAGTCTCAAAACTCTAATTAGAGACTTCTACATTTGTGCAATTCTTGCTCATATGAATAAAGATCTCACAAACTATATAAATATACCTCAAATGATTAGAAAACCTATCTCAACTTGCTCTATTAAAAAAATTCATTGTTGCTTAGTGCTTTTTGTGATTTGGCCTTGTAATAAGTTCCACTCTATACTCTAAAGATAGGTGTGAACCAAGTTCAATAAGAGGTGTGAACAAAACAACGTTTATGTCTCCTTTGTTAGGCCTATTTGATATACAAGAATACAATTGAATTTTGAAAATCTAGGACTTGACCAAATGACCCTAAGGACTATTAAAACCTTCTAAGAATCACAAAAATCCTATTTGCATTGAAAAGCCACCAAAATTGCTTATTTTTGACCCATTGGTACAATTTGACACTCTGGCTTATAATGGCACCGAGAGCCCAATTGACCTTAAATTTTTGTCTTATTACAACATTCTTATTAATGTTCCAAATCCAAAACTAGGACCACCATCTATTTGCCTTGGTGCCCTACACCAGTTTCTTTCAAGCAAAATGATGTAACCATCCCCTTTCTATTCTAACTATGAATTGGGGATGGATTATTAACATGTATCATATGTAATTATGCATACTAATGCAAGGAATAGTTAGAGAATGTAGTGATTGGTGCAGAGTCTACAACCTTAATCCACCAAAACCTTCTTAAGTGCCTAGTAGCACCCAACCCACGGCAAGATGCCAAACAAGGTTTCTATCCTTTACCCAATTCTAACCCCTATCTCTTCAAGTGGACTCCACTTCTCCAAGGTCTTACCCTCTCCCTAGGGTTCTTAGCAAACTTGGGCAAAAATAAAGCTTTCGGGAGACTAGTCCTCAACTAGGCCAAATAGGGCAAATTAGGCAAAATGCTTTTAGGGGTTCAAACAAAGACTCTTTTTTGTCATACTTAGTCCTATCCCACTAGAATTCATACACTTTTAGGGTACCCACACCACCAATAGACCTATTTCCCAAATCTAGGCCTAGAAATCCTAGTAGGTCTATTTTTAGTTTTCTAAGGTTAACTCCAAAACTCCCCAAAAAATGTGGCAAAAAAAACACCTTTTTGGATACCCTTTTCCAAAACCTTGAAGATTCCAAAGACTCATGGGCTGATCCTACTCCAACATACCCAAATAGCAACTAGTTTCATAGTCCTAATAGGCCTAATTAGGCTAGATTTCCAAGGCAAGTGTCAAGAGTTGGGGTCATAGAATCAGCACAACCACTTGGGACTCTTCCTCTCCATGCCAAAAATCCATTCCACCCTTCACTTGGGTCATTATAGGAAGTTTGAGATTTTTACACCAATTTCTCTTCAAAATTGGGCTGAACACATGATGATGTTTAGCCTAGGGCCTATAAGAAAAAATAATAAACCAAATTTTCTACCCCTAAAACTCTTCCATATGTAAGAATACACCCCTAACTTTCTTCCCACCAAATGGCATCAAGATCCCACTACTGGATTGCAAGTTAGAGGGCCACAAGTGCAATCTTACACAAGTAACCCTCAGTAAAATGGCAATATCTTACACAAATGAATACATCAAAACCTCAAACCAAATTCAAATGAAAGATACTTCAAATACCTATCCAACCATATCAAATTTTCACATGTTCCAATATATACTCATCAATTTAACAACAAAACATAGGAAAAAAGGTAGAAAATCATGTTTTAATTGCTTCAAAAGACATTGAATTTTTACAAACATCACCCACTAAGGCCTGTATAGTCATCTCATACATATATGCTTCCATTCCAATGGTTATAACCACATTCCAAATGGCACTAGCTTTTTATGTAGAATTACCCATCTCAAATGAGAACAACAAATAAGTTCTACCCAAAAAACAAACACATGAACTATGTAACCAAATTATAACATAAAATATACTATTTAGATGAAACCATGAATGATGATAATGTACCTAGATTGAAATGAACATTATCATCAAATTTAACATAGAAATCAACATCCCATTTAGAGAGTGCTATAGAGAAGTAGATCTTGGTCTTTGCTGAGAGCTGATGGTAGCCTTCAACATGTTTGAGTCTAAGGAAGTCATTATGCTTTGCTTCTTCTTCTTCAATTGCATGATCCAAACTACCACTTGGTGTAGCAGTATGCCCAATCACAAACCTTATCACTATCCCCTTCTCCTCCTCCAACTTCTTTAGCTTTTCCAGTACAATTTTCATTTCCTATTTCCTATTTTATTCATGGGCTTCAAACAAGAAATAATAATATTCAAATTAAAAAACCTACAATTGTTACAAGTGTTTTAATTGAGTATAGTTGTTGACCTTGTGGCATCCAAGTGTGTCAAGTAGAATCACATCATTTTCTACTACTAAAAGTAGTGTTGATTCCCACCACAAAAAATGCTTTTTTGGCAGAAGATTTATTTTCTTTCTCCACTCCATTCATTTTCATTCCACTTGCAACTCTTACTACTCCTAATTCCATTTCTGATGAAGATATTGTTTTGTTTAATGACTTGCATCACTCGTGCCCCTTTATATTCTTCAAATGAATCTCAAAACTATCCATTACAATACCACTTATCCCAATAGATTTAGTTAATTTAAACTTCTCATACATTTATATATATCTTAGATGATAACACATAAAAATTCAATCTAGCATTATAAGATGTGTTTTATAAGTTTATGATTTGAAAATAAATTTTTTTTGGAGTTTATCTGAAATAATTATAGATGAAAAAATAAATAGAAGATAAAAGAATGTTAGTCATAATATCAATATTGGTAACAATGTTTCAAATGCAAAGAATTATTTGTTTGAGCTTCTAGCAATGATCAAGTAGCTTACCAAATGGCTTGATGATTCTTGTAAACTTCTCCCATTATATCCTTGCTTTCACCAGTTTCAAGCTTTTGGTTACATGCACATAGTATTGACTTTAAATCAAAAAGCATTCACATTCTAACAATTTTCATGTTCTTTCATTGGATTTTGATCTAAACAAAAAATTCTAAACTTTTACTTATTCAAATAGCCAATTTGAAAATGGGTCCTATTAAAAAATCAAATATAAATTCAAATGATCTATCTAGATTCTAAACAAATAAAAAAATAAAATCTATGATTTAAACTTATCTCATCACTTACACATAATAACAATACCCACCTTGTCATATGCACAATCTTGGGGGAGAGGTTGCAACATTGTATTGGGATCCAGTTGATCTCTCTCTCTCTCTCTCTCTCCCTCTCTCCTTATTCAATCTAATGAACCAACTTGATTTGCTCTACATTTTAATGTCTCAAGTATTGCCTTGTGGTATAACTCACAAACTTTCCAAAGAATCTTATTATGTGATTTTCCACCATATTTTATCAAATGGACATTTGATGTAACAACAAGGTTCGAACAATGAAGAATCTTCCTTTCTATTTTCTAATCTTCAAACAACCACAAGTTAGTGTTCTTCATAGAATATTGTCTAAGTCATGTGCCAATTACAACCACTACATCGATATGATACTCTAAACCTTCACCATCTATAACCGAGTGATTCAATTTTTGTTTGGCTTGGACACAATGACACAAATAATAAACTATCCTTTCTTCATTGTCTTCAGGTACAATAATAGCAAAAACATGACTTGTAGTGACAAATGTACAAAATGTGGTGATTAATTCAAAAAATACTTAGGTAAAATTTATATAGTTACATATTAAAATTATAAAGATATATATAAATATATATATTACAAGGTTACACTAGATCAGAAAAGTAGTCAAAGTCAATAGACGAATCCATTTCTACCATTTCTAGTGCTTTTGGGGGATGATAGGTTTCAATTGGGTCCAAAACCTATATATCCCATTTGTCCACCCATTCAGTTGGCTTACAGTTATCTCAATTTTCCTTTGCACATGATGGACAATAGCATGTCATTTTTCGTGTGTGGATGCTCCATGAACCTGCATCGAAGCTTCTAAAAGAGTGCAACTCACTAGATCCTATTAGTGCGCAACAATCCTCATATGGTGCATTGTTAGTATTATCTATCAACCAAAAAAATCTACGAACCATAGACTTGCCTTCCTTACCTGGACCCATTGTAGCGTTACACCACTAGACGATAGATTTTGCATCTATCAATATTGCTCCATATTTGTACTTTAGTTCTTCACAACCTAAGGCTCTTTTGATGCATGCACTTGCACCATTGTGCTCTCCCTTTCCATGACTAACATCTATGAAATTCCACATATATTGAATTCTACACAACCTGTGCACCCTGTTCAACCAATAGAACATCTGTGCATTCTTGAATTATGCAATTGTCTGACCAAATAATGTGCTTACAATATGTTATGCCCCTATTAGCCAAATCTTCATAAAATAGTTGAAAACAACCATGTACAAACTCTGTAGAATGTGATTGATCATCACTGATGTAAAAATGGTATTCCCTCAAAATCTTCCTATCATCCTCTATACTTGTAGGTGAATGCATGAGTGTTATGTGAACAAATATGGAAACCTATTGAGAAGTATAATACTTTGCTTGCACCTCATTTTGTGGTTGTAGTGTATTGTTCTCTATGAAGTCTACAACCAAAACAATGGTATCTAGTGGAAATGTATCCTTGCACAACTTGAATTGCAAATCCAACCATTGAGCTCTATGTGTATGCCTTGCATACTCGTCAACTTGCATACTCATCAATAATCTTTTCACAAAAAATCTTAATGAACTCATACACTAGAATCTTTTCAATGACTAAATCACATCTTTTACCATATTTCCCATCTTTTAGAGCATATGCCACTATCTTAAATTTTTTGTAATCTACTATTTTATTTCCAATTGCATGTGTACTATCCATATGTTCACAAGTTGATAAATGTTGCAAAGAACCACAAAATAAGAATGTACCATCCAATCATGATGTATTGTAATATTATTGGCTATCCTTTATTTCACATAAAATATTGGATATGAATTCCCTTGAAGATCTTGGTGGCTCATTCATGTCACAATCTTGCAAAACAAACTTAGAATGCAAAAAACACACATATATGCCTAAACATATCAAAATGGTTAGAAAATTCAATATGTATCCTACAACAACAAGTTGTGCATGTGTGACTTATCTTTACATAAAAAGGTTTACAAATCTCAAAAAATCATTCACTTATTTGAATTTGAGGATACATACCAATAAATTTTGCAAAAAATTGTGTTTGAGTTGAGTCCAAAAAATGTTTTGCACCTGGGTTGCAAATTTGGCTACCAATCCTCCTTCTTACAACATCTCTTTGATTAGGGGAAACATGTGTGTTATTTTTCAAAAACTCTTTGATCAATGATTTCAAAGCTTCACTAATTTCTTTATCCTTTTGTAGTAGTCCACCACCAAATGTGCATAACTCTCTTTTTTTTGGATCCTCCAATCTCTGACACCTTACCATGGCTCTCCTTAGATTATCTCTAACAATTTTTAATGTTTTTCTTGTCTTTCTCATGTGTTGAGATTTCTTCATTTGGGTACTTACCATTGTCAATGTAAGTACTCCTCTTGTGATATTACTATTTTTGGTGCATGATTTAGAACCCACTTTGTCATAAGCACTCATTAGATTCTTTACAATACTTTTTTCATTTGAATTTTCCATCATTCTTAGCCCAAGAATCTTCATGATAGGCCTAAATTTCAAATTCCTCATCATTTCAACAAATTATTGGCATTGACCTTTAATATTAAATTCTTCAAAGAATAATCTCCACATACTATTAACTTTTCTTTGACAAGTATGCTTGCTAATCTTGTCAAGCATTGATTTCAAAATGTTAGTATCAATATCAATCAAATATTTTGGTCTTCTAAAATGAATTCTAGAAGGTGTTATAATATCTTCCATTCCCTCAACATTTTGAACATCAACATAAGGTTGAGTTTTTTGCATACCTTGAACCGAAGATGATGTGCCTTGGCAATAAGATGCAAAAGATGAAATATCACCTATTTGATATGTTGATGTTGTGCCTTCAACATGACATGGAGTGTGTACATCATCAGATCTACAAATTAGCATCTCTTCAACATGAGAGGATGATATGACCCCAACATTGAAAGATGGTGTAGCTTCACAATTCAATTGTCTTCTTGAGTGTAACATTCTCATTCATTCTCTTTGTCTTTCCAATTCTTCCTCTTTGTTTCTTTGTATTGGTAGTTCTTGTTCCTCTTCAAAAGTCAATTCTTCATTATTGCTTTGAAATTTTCTTTGTTCACATAGTAGTTTCATTTTATCTCTTCTAATTGCCAAATCTCTCTCCCTCTCTTCATTTATTTGAGTTTTTGGTTTCTTCCTTGGCATGATGATGATTTCTACATGTCAAACTATTCAAACATCTAAATTACTCACAATTTATAAATTAGAAATCATTCAAATACATATAAAAATTACAATTATTTCAATGTATACACAATATATATCAAACAACTTGCCAAATTTCTAACTATTTCCAAATAACAATTCATTTAGACATACAAATTTCAATGAATTCACTATATATTAAACATGTCAAATTATAATCAAATTTGTCTCTATATATCAACAAACAATATTTAAAAAGGATTGCACTAGCCTTTTCTATAGAAATAATATTCAAAATGACTTTAAATAGTGTATCCAGTGATTGAATTTGGTGTTTGCTAGCTTCCAAAAGTCTTCAAATAGTGTTTGCTAAATTCCAATAGCTTGAAACTCATGTTTTCTATCGAAACAATAGAATGCACAACAGACAAAAAGTAGAATATGGATGAAAAGGGACCCAAACTTGATTTGTGACCATTTTTTGGTGATTTCACTTAGTGCATATGCACTATAGCATGTATGCACTATAAAGTGCATAAACACTATGTGAAAAAATCTCTCCCTATCCCACCATCCCCCATCCCCTAATCTCTCTCTCACTACTCTCTCTCCTCTTTCATCCCCTACTCTCTCACACTCTCCCTCTCCTACTCCCTCTCCCATCACCTACTCTCTCTCACTCTTTATCTCCCATCCCCTACTCTCTCATTCTCTATCCTCTCCCATCCTCTACTCTCTCTTGCTATCTCTCTCCTCTCCCATCCCCTACTCTCTCTGTCTCACACACTCCCATCCCCCCTCTCTCTTCTACTACCTACTCTCTCTTACCCTCTCTCCTCTCCTATCCCCTACTCTCTCTATCTCACACACTCCCACCCCCCTCTCTCTCCCATCACCTACTCTCTCTCTCTCTCTCTCTCTCTCTCTCTCTCTCTCTCTCTCTCTCTCTCTCTCTCTCTCTCCCCTCTCCCATCCCCTACTCTCTCTCTCCCTCTCCTACCGCCTACTCTCTCTCACCCTCTCTCCTCTCTCATCCCCTACTCTCTCTCTCTCTCTCTCTCTCTCTCTCTCTCTCTCTCTCTCTATCTCTCTCTCACTCTCATCCCCCCTCTCTCTCACTCTCCCACTACCTACACTCTCTCTCCCACCACCTATTCCCTCTCCCTACTCTCTCTCCCACCACCTACTCTCTCTCTCTCACTCTCTCTTAAGGCTCCCATCCCCTACTCTCTCTCCTCTCCCATCCCCTACTCTCCCTCTCACTCTCTCTCATGTCCCATCCCCTACTCTCTCTCTCTCCCCCCTCTCCCATCCCCTACTCTCTCTCTCTCCCACTCACACACTCTCATCCTCCTCTCTCTCTCTTGCTCTCCCTCTCCCACTCTGTCTCCCACTGCCTACTCTCTCTCTGATCCCTTACTCCCTCTCTTACACACACTCCCATCCCCCCTCTCTCTCTCCCTCTCCCACTCCCTCTCCCACCACCTACTCTCTCTCCTCCATTTGCTACTCTCTCTCTCTCTTGGGCTACTATCTCTCTCCCCTCTCCCATCCACTACTCTCTCTCTTTCACAGACACACTCCCATCACCCTCTCTCCCTCTCCCACTCCCTCTCCCACCACCTACTATCTCTCTCTCACTCTCTCTCCCTCTCTTCTCTCTCTCTCTCTCTCTCTCTCTCTCTCTCTCTCTCTCTCTCTCTCTCCCATGCCCTAATTTCACTCTCTCTCCCATCCCCATACTCTCTCTCACACTCGCTCCCATCCCCTACTCTCACTCTGTATCCCATCCCATTCTCTCTCTCTACCACTACCTACTTTCTCTCACACTCTCACACTCTCTCCCATCTCCTACTCTCTCTTACACACACTCCCATCCCCTCTCTCACTCCCTCTCCCACCACCTACTCTCTCCCTCCCATCTGCTACTCTCTCTCTCTTGAGCTACTCTCTCTCCCCCCTATCCCATCCCCTACTCTCTCTCTTTCATAGGCACACACTCCCATCCCCCCTCTCTCTCTCCTCTCCAATCCCCTACTCTCAAGATCTCTCACAAACAGTCTCATCCCCCTTCTCTCTCTCCCTCTCCCACTCCCTCTCCCACAACCTACTATCTCTCTCACTCTCTCTCTCTCTCTTCTTCTCTACTCTCTCTCTCTCCCATCCTATACTCTCTCTCTACCACCCCCTACTCTCTCTCACACTCTCTTCCACCCCCTACTCTCTCTCTTACACACATTCCCATTCCCCCTCTCTCTCCCTCTCCCACTGTCTACTCTCTCTCTCCCCCATCTCTCTCTCTCTCTCTCTCTCTCTCTCTCTCTCTCTCTCTCTCTCTCTCTCTCTCTCTCTCTCCCCCATCCCCTACTCTCTCTTTCACACACCCACACTCCCATCTCCCCTCTCTCTCCTCTCCCATACCCTACTCTCTAGATCTCTCACACACACTCCCATCCCCCCTCTCCCTCTCCCTCCACCTACTATCTCTCTCACTCTCTCCCTCTCTACTCTCTCTCTCTCCCATCCCCTACTCTCTCTTACACATAGTCCCATCCCTCTCTCTCTCCCTCTCCCACTCCGTCTCTAATTTCTTACTCTCTCTCTCTCTCTCCCATCCCCTACTCTCTCTCTATCTCTCTCTCCCCTCTCCTACCCCCTATCTCTCTCTTTCACACACACACCCATCCCCCCTCTCTCTCCCCTCTCCCATCCCCTACTCTATCTTTCACTTGCTCTCCCTCTCCCACTCCCTCTCCCACCACCTTCTCTCTCTCTCTCTCTCTCTCTCTCTCTCTCTCTCTCTCTCTCTCTCTCTACTCTCTCTACCACCCCTACTCTCTCTCACATTTTCACACTCTCTCCCATCCCCTACTCTCTCTCTTACACACATTTCCATCCCCCACTCCCTCTCCCACTACCTACTCTCTCTCTTTCACACACACACACACACACACACACACACTTCCATCCTCCTCTCTCTCTCACTCTCCCTCTCCCACTCTATCTCCCACCACCTACTCTCTCTCTTTCCCATCCCCTACTCGCAATCTCTCTCTCCCATCCTTTACTCTCTTTGCCACCCTACTCTCTCTCACATACCTTACTCTCTCTCTCTCCCCCCCTCTCTCATCCCCTACTCTTTAGATCTCTCACACACTCTCATCCTTCATCTCTCTCCCTCTCCCATTCCCTCTCCCACCACCTACTATCTCTCTCTCACTCTCTCCTCTATACTCTCTCTCCCCTATCCCCTACTCTCTCTCCCTTCTCTCATCCCCTACTTTCTCTCTCTACCACCCCTACTCTCTTTCACACTCTCTCACATGCCCTACTCTCTCACACACACACTCCCATCCTCTCTCTCTCTCTCTCTCTCTCTCTCTCTCTCTCTCTCTCCCACTACCTACTCTCTTTCTCTCTCTGCCATCCTGTACTCTCAATCTCTCTCTCCCATCTTGTACTCTCTTTTCCACCCCTTCTCTCTCACACACTTCCTCTCTCTCCCATCTTCTACTCTCAATCTCTAGGGGAGCACATAGATATTTCACATTTTTTGGATGTGTCTAGTTAAAAAATTCATAATAAAAAATACACATTATAAAATTACCCAAAAAATATGGGATAAACTACATAGTGTTAAGTAACTTTTGATTAGAGTGATTAAAGAATTTTTTAAAAAAAGGTTCAGAATTTTATGGGGGCCACACTTTGTATTGTGTTATATTTTTTTGGAATAAAAAGTACCACTTTTTGTGGCCCCCTTTTTTAAGGACCTAAAACTAAACCATTTTGAAAAAAAATAGTAGTTTAGAAACTAGATTCAAAGGACTACTGCTTTTGTTTTTGTCATATCTTAAAATTTTGAGCATAACTATCTTCAAATTCTTGTTGAAGTTCAAAAATTGTTGATTTTAGAAAAATGTGTCCACTTATAGGCCCCTTTTGGCACCACAACTTAGTGCACTTACCCAGGTATCAACACCTAGTACTCCAGAGATAAATGGAATAGTAGAAAGAAGAAAAAAATCCATCTTGGAATGTACAAGGAAATTATTGATAGAAAAAAATTTTACACCAAAATATTGGAGAGAATCAATCAACACAATAGTTTATATACTAAATTGAGTTCAATTGAAGAAAGGTATATAAAAAAGGAATCTTATCAACTATGGTATGGTTATAAGTGTAATGTTTGTTAGTAGTTACTCAATGTCATTAAGTACCATTAGAACATTCAAACATAAACATTCACTATTCTTCTTATCCTTTTATAACTCAGTCTCTACTAAATATTAATTAACAAAATTTCTAGTAATTCACCATCCTATTATAACATGATTTTTTGAAAGTAAATATCTAAATGTAAAACATCATAAAACCTTCATCACAAGTTTGACACTACAATTTTATGTGGAAACCTAATTTAGGAAAAGCCACTAGCAACATGTCAATTCTTTTCACTCTTTCAATGTGAGGTATGTTAGGATCCAACTCTATTAAATTTTATAATTCACACTATTAAATTTAACCTTGTTAGAGGATTTAATTACCTTGTTAGGAGTGGCCTTATTAGAGAACTTTAATCATTCCATTTAGAATGCCACCTTGCTAAAGGATTTAAATAGAATTTCTAGTCCCTCAAATGACTATTAGGTCAACCTCTATTAAATGGATTACAATACAAGATATTATAATTATTAGAAAGAGAATAGTAGGGTTTTGAACTATATGTTTACAACTCACTTTTGCAAGTTTGGATATTTCTTTGACTCATGTTGATTTTTTGAGAAGTCCCCCTTGTCAACTTTTTCTCTTAACTCTCTTGGAAACCCTTCAAGAAGCCATCTCTCTTTACATCAAACTTAAGCCTTCTACTTAGATTCACTCGTCAACTTTAAGAGCATTTATGCAAGCATTTCTTTTTATTCCTTCTCACTTACACACTTGCATTGACCCTTGTGTGCCTCTATTCCACCTTTCTATGTACACATTGCTTTCTAAAATTTGTCTCTATACCTCCTTAAATAGGTAATTCTTATTTTTCCATTTTCCATGATCACTGTAGATCTTAGGGTTTGTGACTTCTCATTTATTGAATATGATCTTAGGTATTCTACCTAATCATCTCCTTGAATTTAATGATCCAATCACCAATCTTATCTTTAAAATAGTTTCCATATCCCAATAAATCAACTAAGTTAGCTGAAAATCATGCTTCCTCAAATGTATTCAAAATATTATTACTTGGCAATAACTATGTTCTAATTCTTGGTCATCATTCAAGAACTCAATCACTATAGAACTTCTTCTCTCATAATCAACTAGTTTTCTTAGTCAATATTGATGCTAGGTCAACATTAAATTTGTTTGATACTTACTATGGGTCATTCAATGCTAGCATTACTTGAGAATACACTATTGCTAGGTTAACCTTTACATCAATGATATAAATAATCACTTTGTCTTATCAAATTCTAACTAATCAAATCTCCATTATAGCTTCCTTTTCATAACTCAACCTTTCCTCTTCAGTGCTATTGTTATGAGAAGTTTTTCAAATCATCTTCATCAATAAAAATAGATATGACATTTAGATTAGATATCAACATTTCTCATCATTAGATTTGACATTAATGACTCAACTTCAACTATTAATTGAAAAATACAATTCTTTTTCTTTCTTGTCCATGACACCAATCTCTTTTCTAGGAAGAATGCACCTCCAATAGTGGTTTTTCTATCATGAACATTTCCTGTCAAATCAGATTTAGTGAATACATTTAGTTCAAACCTATCACTTCTCTTGTAATACAATCCATAGTCTTTTTTACCTTACAAATATCTAAATATCCTTTTCACTATCACCATTTGATTCTCCTAGGACTTGCTAAAAATGTAGCAAATATCCCAACAACTAACGCAATATCTAGTCTTTTATGAACAATGTATTGTAATTTTTCAATCATTGAACTATAAAAAGTCTAGTTCACATCAGTAGATTCATCATTTTAAAATAACTTATGTCTTGTAAACATAGGTATACTAACTAGTCTTGAATATTACATTCCAAGAGTCTTTAGTATCTCCTTGATATACTTGAACTGAGTAATAAAAATACCAAACTTTCTTTGACACACTTGCAATCCAACAAAGAATTTCATTTCACAAAATATAGACGTCTCAAATTTCTTGTTCATTTCATTAGAAAATTATTTGAGAAGTGCTTCTTTTCCTCTAAATATAATGTCATCGACAAAGATTTCAGATAGGAATGCTTTATTCTTCTCACTAGTCATCAAAAATAAGAATTATTATCACTTTTCCTTTCAAAACCAACCTTCACCAAATAATTATACAGTCTTTCATACCATGCTCTTGGGGCTTGTTTCAATCCATAAAGATATATTTTCAGTTTACATACAATTTTCTTCTTGTTTGGATCCCTAAATCTTTAGGTTGTTCAATGTACACTTCTTCCTTAAGTATACCATTTAAAAATGCATAGATAACATCCATCTCATATAACTTGAAATTTTTGTAGGCTAAGTATACAAGAAGAGTTCTGAATCCTTCAAGTTTTTCCATAGGAGAAAAAGTTTCTACATGGTCAACTCCTTCTTCTTGAGCATATTCTTTGCATACCACTCTTGCCTTGTTCCTTGTTAGTTCACCATTTTCATTTAGTTTATTTTTGAAAACACATTTTTTCCCAATTAAATTTTTATCTTTTGGTATTGGTACTAGTGTCCAAGTATTGCTCTTCTCAATTTCTTCAATTTCTTCATTCATGGCCTAAATCCAATCTTCATTATCTAGAGAATCATTCACTATTTTGGGATCAAATTCATAAAGTAAGCATGTATCATCTTTGAATATTTTCCTTTTTATAATACTTGATTCATAATCACTAATTATTTCTTCAGGTTTTAGATGTCTTCTTACATACTTTGCTAGCATAGGTGGTTTCTTTCTCTATTCTTCAATAGGTTCATCTTGAAAGTTCATCTCAGGCTCACTAACTCTTTCTTTTTCAAGTTCTAGTCCAGGATCTACATGCTCAAAATTGTCTCTCTAATGAATGACATTTCTTGTTTCTGACTTGACATATTTAGCCTATTTCTTGACACCTAATATTTGTTGCTTGGAAACCTATTGTTGCACCTTGGAATTCCCTATTGGTTGGAAAATTGTTGTTGAAATAAGATTGTTGATATGAAGAAGATTGGTGAAACCTATCATGGAACTATCATTATTTTTTCACTGATGTAAAATGTACTAGTTGTTGGGGAGACAATTGCTTACTTTGGTCTGAGTACTATCATTTGATTGATTGATGAAAAGGATTTGAAAAGAAAGGATAACAAGAGAACCTATAGAAAGGTTGAGCTATATGGTTTATAAAACAAATACTAAGACCAAGCAAGACATTGATGATATAGTGTATTTTTTATCTAATTAAGTCTATAATGAAGGATTGTTGAGATCTGATTGAAAAGATCATTATTGAGAGAGATTATTGAAAGAAGGAGATTGTTGAAGAAGAGTATGTGTTTCAATCATTATTTTGTCACTGATGTCAAACCTGCTATTTTTTGGTAAGACAACCATTTATAAGATTTGATTACTATAACTTAATTAATTGATGAAGAGGATTTGATCAATAAGATGTAATAAGAGCACCTAGAGGAAAGGTTGAGCAATGATTATGTAATGAAGTACAAGGGTCAGTTAAGACAGTGATAATATGATGTATTCATAATCTACTTAATGTTACAAATGTTGGCTACACTAAGAAAGTTTAGAAGAACAAGTTACATAAATTTTCTTCCAAGCTTGACTGAGTGGATAGTAGGTGTTGAGAAAAGTTAGTGCAAGCTCCACAAAAAGTTAGTTGGAGCCAAGTAAAAGTAAATACTAGTGGATGTTGAATAAGATAGTTGATGTTGAGTGATTTCATAATAGATGTTGAGCAATGTAGTATGTGTCAAGCATTAGAAGTTTGATAATATTGAGCTATTGCATTATTTTGAAGATCAAAGATTCATTGAATCTAAGTTGACAAGTTTGTTTTCTTGAATTTTGTGAACCAAATGGAAGATAAGGTTGATGAGCTAGTGGCATAGAATTTGAGATAAACCATTTTTAGGTGAATTCAAATAGATTTTAGAAGAAATTTCTAGAAGAGATATGAGATATGGGGTAGCTACATTGTATCATACCTAATCCATCCAAACCCTAAATTTTGATGATGGAAAATGAGTGGAAAAATATACTAATTTCCTACTTATAGGAATGTCTATTTATAAAGAAAAGTTGTCATGTGTGAGAACCTAAGGAAGAGGAGTTAAGGGTTTTTCTTCATCAAGTGACCTAAGAGAAGAGTCTATAGTGGCATGTTAAGCAAGAAGGCTTAAGAAGATGGATGCTTGAAGGGAGAACAAGCTATCAGAGTTGCAATGTATGAAGACCAAGCAAAATTGAGGACTAAATAGAGATCTATAATCTACAAGAGAAGTTGTAAGTTGTATTAGATCAAATCTCTACTGTTACTCTCTAAAAATTGTATCAATCTAGGGTAAATCTTTTGAATTAAGGTTGACCTAATAGTCATTTCTAAATCCTTTAACTGGGTGGCATTCTAGTGAATGACCTAAATTCCTCTAACAAGGCTCACTTCTAAAAGGGTGATTGAAATCTCTTAACTAGGTCATATTTAATAGTATTTATGTAACCTTTAATAGGGTTGACCTTTCATAGGGCATCACTTCAGAAGAGTGAAAATGAGTAGCATATTACTGATGGTTTTTTCCAAATTGGGTTTCCACGTAAATCATTATGTCAAGTGTGTTGATGAATCTATTATGTTTCATGTTTTACATTCCTACAAGTTGATTTGATAGTAACCTACAAGTTTTAGAGATTGCATAATCTTATGGATGCATGCATGGATATGAATGTTTTGTGGGTTCACTAAGCTATGAGAAGTTTTATTTATACATCTAGAATTTGGATAACTGATTCACCCCTCCAAGTTATTCTAAAGTATTCCAACAAGGATACTTGAGAAAAGACTAGAAGAAGGCTCAACAAAGAAATGTCTCTACCAAACTTAATCGAGAAAATAGTGGAATTTGAGCAAGAGAGTGCATGCCAAGTAGAAAGTTAGTTGAATCTAAGAATGTTTAGTATGCTATGAGAAAAGAGAAATCTTAGCATGTGTTGAATGTCAGAAGATGGAGTAGCGACCAAGAAAAACTTAGTGTATGTCAAGCAACCCAATGTTGTTTGTGAATCAAAAGATAGTGTTTGACAAGAAAATAACATGTTATTTCTGAGTTCCAGTAAAATGATTTAGATCAAATATTTGACAAATCTATGATGAAAAAGTTAATTTCTTGAATTGTGTAAAGAATGTGGAAGATAACTATGATTAGTTGGTGACACAAAACTCAATATAAACCATTTTGAGATGAATTCAAAGAGGATTATAAGGGAAGTTTATAGAAGAGAATAAAATAGAAATATGGGCAGATTCAATGAATCAAACCTAACCCTAAAATGGAAAATTATGGTTAAGCAAAAAAAGATCTAAATTCTCTATATAAGGAGGTAATAAGTTAGAAGCAATGAGTCAAGAGCTCAAACTTGAGATAGAGAAGAAGTCTAGGGGGTTGCCTCATATGGTGGCCAAATGATAGAGTTTACAGTTAGCATACTAAGTAAGAAAGTTTAAGGAGATGAAGGATTGAAGGGTAAACAAGCTATGAGATATGAAGAGGATGAATGCCAACTAGAATGGAGGATTGAATGTGAGATCTATAATCTATAAGTTAGTTATTTCTGTTATCAAAACAAGTCTTGCTATTACTTTCTAATAATTTCATCAGTTTGGATAAATCCTTTGGACTAAGGTTGAGCTTATAGTCATGAGTAAATCCTTTAATAGGCTAACATTCTAATGGAATCTACTAAAGTCCTCTAACAAGGCTCACTCCTAACAAGGTGATCAAAATCCTTTAATCAAGGTCTCATTTAACAATATGTATTGTAACCTTTGACAAGGTTGGCTCCTCATAGGGTTCACTTTAGAAGAGTGAAAATTAGTAGCATGCTATTGGTGGTGTTTCCCAAATTGGGATTTCACATAAAGTCCTTGTGTAAAAATGTGTGATTGATTTTGTGGTGTTTCATGTTTATATTTCTCCAAAGTTATTTTTACCTAGGACAAAAATATGCAAAAGTTTAAGATGTTGAATGTGTTAGAATATATAGTCTACCAATATAGCTCAGAGAGGGGGTGAACCAGTTATCCAACTAATTTCATAATTGTTAACCTAATTATACTTTAACCACATGATCAATATAATAAAAAAACATAACAAGATACTCATACACAATAACCCTAGATATGTTAACTAGGGAAACTCCCAAATATGTTAACTGGGGAAACCCTTGATCAGAGGTAAAACCCCAATGGGGATGGTACCCACAAGATAATGTACTAATATAAGTATTCCTTGTTAGAGGATGGACCTTGTTAGGAGTTTGTGAATAAATTTAATACATATGAGTCACTATTAGGATATTTTGAATCCCTATTAGGAGATTCCAACCTTGTTAGGAGTTATGGAAGACTACTGGACCCACTACCCAAACAATTTCAAGGATAAGACCAATGAACCCATTGTACAAATGATCTATATATTATTCCTTATAGAATAATAGAAATGAAAGGTTCTTCCTTCCTCTTTCTCTGTCCTATGAACTAGGCTTCTCCTTTTGATCCTATAACTAGATCACAAAACTTGCATCCAATAATCCCTTGGATTGCTTACACACATTTACCAAACACTCTACTCCTTTTCGCACTTCACACTTCATACAACAATGGATACATTACAAAATATTGGAATTATTTAGAATAACTAAGAGGGGGAGTGACTTAGTATCCAAGGTTTAGATGTCCAAATAAAAATTTTCAATGCTAATCAGATTCACATCCATAAAACCTCACCATGCATGCATTTGTAAGATCATACAATATATATAATTTTACAAGATTTTCACACAAAAAACCATGTAACGAAATTGTTTTTTTATTTCAATTATTTATAAATACATAGATATTAAAGAAAAATTGCACAACAAAAAATATAGTGCTTTATTTAAACTAGTATGCAAAGAAACATTTAGAATTTTATCTAAATATTTATAGACCAAATGAAATTAACCATTGCTTCATGATAAGTTGAAGGAAACCCGTTTGAGGCAAGAAAACCAATAATGGAAGGCTCCCCAAGTGTGACCTTGATGGTTTCTTGGTGTGGTCATGTATGCTCAAGCTCCAAGTGGTGAATGATCATGTGTGGAGGTGAAGGATTCAACAATGGAGGTGTGTATGGATTTTGACATGGTGAAGATGTAAATGCCTATGTTGTGGTGGTTGATAGGGCATTATAAGTTTGCATAGAAGTTGATTCTAAATTGTAAAGGGAAAGGGTTTTGTTTATAGTCCAAGGGGTAGTGAGATGGAGGGTTAGGATGCAAGGAATGGAAATTGGTTAAGGAGGGCTAGGATGCAAGCAGAAGAGAGCACATGGATTGCATTGGATAGGGAATAGGGTCAAGATAGGTGGTCAGAGGGAGTTATGAGGGAGGTTAAGAAAAGATAAGTGAAGATGAGTGTGGAAATTGGGTGTAAAAGGCATTTAAGGAGATTTCAAGTCATGTAAGAGCCTTTAAGGCTCTTGGATAGGAATGCAAGAGGGATAGGATAGAACTTTGACTTTGGTTCAATTTAGGACTTTCTTAACCCTTGGTTAAATTTGTTCACATGCTTAGGGAAGGGATTATGCTTAGCTTAGGAGGGATTTAGGGTGCAAGTGACATGTTAGAGGGATGCAAGTGTGCTATTATTTATGAGGTAGGTTAATTAGTTGGTTAAGTGGGGTTAGCAGGGGTTAATGGGTTGGGTTTAGCTAATGGTAGGGATTTGGGTATAGTTAGGGGTTGGGAATTGATTTGAAATTATTTATTAAATCAAAGGGGATTTTTGGGATTAAATTAAATATTTTTGTGAATTTATTTAATTTAATAGGAGAATAGTGATTTAATTGATATTTAGACTTTGGATTTATCATTTGATTTTATCAATTGGGATATAATTGATTAATTGGATTAATTAACTAGGGGATGAAAATAGATTAATTAAATATTAAATACTTAACTAGTGATACCTTAGGAGATGACTAAATAGGATTATTTAAGTGATGTAATTAGATTTAGGTGCCTACAGTGTGCAATAAGGATGTAGAGGAAGCCTTCCAAATGTTAAAGAAGAAGCTAATGGAGAAACCTATCCTAAAGTTCCATAAATTTTAGAACATTTTTACTATTGAATGTGATGCTTCTAACCTAGCTATAGAGGTTGTATTGAGTCAAGAGAGAAGGAAAATAGCCTTTTTTTAGTGAGAAACTAAATTAATCCAATAAGAAATACTCCTCTTATGACTTGGGACTGTATGCCTTAGTATAGTCATTGAAGAAATGGAGACACTACCTCTTTCCAAAAGAATTTGTGGTTTTCATAGACAAACAAGCTTTAAATTTCTTAAATAACCAAGAGAAACTAAGTCACAAACACATGAAATATGTGGAATCAATTCAAGCCTACACCTTTTCAATAAAACATAAAAAAGTAGTTGGAAATAAAGTGGTAGATGCACTAAGTAGGAGGAATCTAGTTGTGCAAAAAATCCAACTCCAAAGTGTAGGGATCAATGAATTGAAAGACATGTATAAGGATGATAATGATTTTAAAGATATTTATAAGAAATGTCCTAACTTTTTTGAAACTTACTACACTTAATATGTAGACTACTTGATTCAAAATAGGCTACTATTCAAGGGGCACCAACTATACACTCAGTAATGTTCAATGAGGGAGAACATCATTAGGGAAATATATGAATGCAACATGGGAGGACATTTTGGCTTGGACAAGACCTTAGAATAGGTGAGAAGGTTCTATTATTGGCCAAGACTTTACATTAGAGTGAGGAAGATTGTGGAGACATGTATAATTTGTTAGAAAGCCAAGGGTACATCTACCAATGAAGTGCTATACCAACCTTTGGCTATTCCCACAAGGCCTTGGGAGAGTTGTAGCATGGACTTTGTAATGGGAATGACAAGATTATAGAGGGGAAATGCTAACATTTATGATGTAGTGGATAGATTTAGTAAAAGTGTCCACTTCATCCCTTGTAAGAGCACTAATGATGCATCAACAATTACAATTTTATTCTTTAAGGAAATTTTTAGGATACATCATTTTCCTCAAACCATACAATCAAATAGATATGTGAAGTTTATTAGTCACTTTTGGAGGACCTTGTTAGAAATAATAGTCCACCAAGATAACTAAGAGGAGGGGGTGAATTAGTTATCCAATAATTAAACCACTTATCTTCATTAAAAAAACTTAACAATTCAACCAAAGTAAAAAAAAAACATACAAGATGCACATAGACAATTACACTAGATATGTTGACTAAGGAAACCCTTGATCAGAGGGAAAACCCTAGTGGGAATGATGCCTATAAGATGATGTACTAATATAAATATTCCTTGTTAGATGATAGACCCTATTAGGAGTCTATTACAACATTTAGCACAATGAGTCCCTATTAGGAGACTTTGAATCCCTATTAGGAGATTCTAACCCTATTAGGAGTTGTGGTATAATGTAAGTAAGAAGAGCCCACTAACCAAACACGCAATTTAAACTTCAAGAAGAGCTCACTGCTTAAACAACAAAATTATTGGTATCTTCTTCTTTTCTCTTTACTTTACTCTATCTTGTCAATTGAACCAATCACTTTCAAAGCTTGTAGACTAGGTCATGAACCTCATATCCAAATACCAAACCTCAGATCACTCAACAAAACCTAGGCAATCAAGTTTCGTTCACTTTTGCACTATTATATTTAACCTCATATTCTATACTCTTTGCTAATTTTTGAACATTCACAATTCACATATCACCATATACACATCTTGTGATAAAGGAAAATGTCCTTCCTTTATACTAGGTCCATAAAAAAATTAATTAATTGGCTAGTAGTCCTTCTCAACTAATTATTATAGGACCTCACTAAGAACTTGTTACACTTAGGGATAACCCTAATCTTCCAACTTGGAACTTGAATAACTTTCCATACCTATAATATTATGATGAGTGAGCTTAGCCACATCATCCTTAACATGTCCTCAACCTTAATTCTCAAGATATCAACTCTACTATGAGATATAACAAGTTTACCAAAACATACTTTTGTAAGCTCTATCTCAGAACATACATCACCAAAACTTACATAACTTCTTCTAGACTTGTCCTTTATAATTTTAATGTTAACTACATATTCTAGACACTTAGAAGTATCTCTCATAACCTCAGGTAGTTATCATGCTCAACTAGCCATCTATACCAACTTAATCTTTCCACTTTTTGTCTGTCACATACCATAGAATACATCAAACATGCTATGTTGACATCAATAAAAAACTCAAACATGAATGTAACATATCATCATCAAACCAATATTCCAATCTTTCCCATCTTCCAACAATATCCCCCTTTGGTACTTATGGAAACATAGATGAAAAACATCTAGTTCTAAGAATACCAACAAAAGACAAACAATCTTCAAATCCTCTTCATCAATCATATTCCCCCATTGATGTACCTCTAAGTACTTTGTACCAAACTATTATTACGAATTCATGCAAAACTCCTCCCCTTTAGCATAATTTTTTTAATGTAATACTTTTCTCCTATAATATGATCTTTTTCATGCCAAACTTCTCCCCCATTGACATCAATGTCAAAGGTTTCTGCAATCAACATCTTTGCATCAAACTCTACAACAACTAATACTTACTTAGCTCAAGTGTCAAGAGACACTTTTCAAAAACAACATCAACAATATTCCTAGTTGACTCTATCCATCTCAGATACTCTACCATACATGAAGCATTAGCATCTAGTCTAAAAAAACAATGGTTCTCTATTACCCTAGATTGATGCACTCTTGCATCTTCTTACTCTGATGTAGAAAGTAGCATAACCCCAAGCATATCTCACAAATACTCAAAAGCCTCTTTGGGAAGAGGCTTATTGAATATATCTACAATCTGTTCTTTAGTGCTCATATACTCCAATCTAATTTCCTTTTCTGCAACTTTTTCTCTCATCATATGACACTTATTGAAATATGCTCCATCCTCAAATGCAATACTAGATTCTTAGACATATTTATTGTGCTTGTGTTTTCATAATGTATAACAATAGTTTCATTGATTTCTATCCTTATATCCTTCAACATTTGTTTCATCCAAATTACTTGATTGCAATTATTTGCTATTGCAACATACTTTGCTTCTACTATACTTTGAGATGTACAATCCTACTTCTTACTTAACCAAGAAGCCAATCTTCCTCCAAGAAAGAAAGCTCCTCCACTAGTGCTCTTTCTATCATGCATACTACCTACCCAATCTGCATCTGTATAAGCACTTAAAGTAAAATCATTAGATCTATCATACCATAATCCAAATTCTAAAGTTCCTTTTAGATATCTAAATATCCTTTTCACTACTACATCACGTACTCCTCTAGGATCAGCCTAGAATCTTGCAAAAATTCCAACTATATTTGCTATATCTGGCCTTATGTGAGCTAGATATTGCAAACCTCTAATCATAGATCTATACTTCTTCTACTCAATAGTAGGTGTCTCATCCTTTGTAGATAACTTGTTTCTAGTTACCATATATGTTCCAATAGGTTTACATGTTTCCAAACCAAACCATTTCAACAAATCCTTAAAGTACTTAGTCTAAGAAATAAAGATTCCTTTTTTATTCTATACCATCTGCAATCCTAGGAAATACTTCATCTCTCCTATCATATTCCTTTAAAATTCTTTCTTCATTTCTTTTGTGAAATTCTTACTTTGTTCATCATTTCCTCCAAATATGATATTATCAACAAATACTACCAAAATCATCAAACCATCATTAGTGTCTTTCCAATAAATATTACAATCTACCATACCTTTGCTATATCTGAGCTTTGTCAAATGCTTCCAACCTTGGATACAAGGTTTTGGGTGCTTTCTTCAATCCATACAATCCTTTCCTTAGTCTACTTACTATTTCCTTGTCATCTATCAAAGGACATCCTTTAGGTTGCTCAATGTATAACTCTTGTTTGAGTTCTCCCATTCAAAAATGCTAACTTGACATCCATCTAATATAGTTTAAATTTCTTCTATGCTGCATAGTCTAAGAATAATCTTATGGCTTCGATTCTAGCCACTAGAGCATAAGTCTCCTCATAATCTATTCCTTCTTGTTGTGAGTAACCTTTATATACTAATCCTTCTTTGTTTCTTACAACTTCTCCTTGCTCATTCATCTTGTCCTGAATACCCATTTGGTTCCCATCACATTCTTATCTACTTTTCTAGGAACTAATTCCTCTTTTGTAGCTTGCTTCCAATAGTCACCTTTACATGCTTCATTTGCATTCTTCAGTTCAACTTGAGATATTAGGCACAATTCTTCATTAACTCTACTTATTGTCATCACACCTTTGTCTTTTCTTTCGATGATCTATTCGGATGTGTGTTTCTTTATCACGTTCTTTCCTAAAGTAGGAGTTGGTATCTCAACTCTTGGCTCTACTAAAGCTTTTGAGCTTTGTTCCTTCTTTTGATCTCCCTCATTCTACAAATCATGGTTAGTCTCAAGAAATACCTCATAATTCCTTGGCTTAGTAACAACATCATTATCAACTAAATTTTAATCAACTATTCTCTCTTGTACTTTGAATTTCTCATCAATTATCACATTAGCACTTTCCATAATAGTCTTAGTTCCCTAATTATAACATCTATAAGCCTTTATTTTTGATGAATAACCAAGAAACATACCTTTATCTCTTCTAGCATCAAACTTACCAATGTCATCATTTCTCTTAATGTAACACTTCCAAATATTTTGAAATACTTAACTATAGGTGAGTGACCAAACCATAGTTCATAAGGTTCCTTATTTATGTCCTTCCTAACTTGAACTTTGTTCATAGTGTAGACTATTGTATTCACTACTTCTCTCCAAAATGTCTTGGATACATCATTTTCTGCTAACATAGTTCTAGCTACTTTTATTGCAAACTTGTTCCTTCTTTCTATAATGTCATTCTATTCAAGGGCTCTTAGAGCTAATAGTTATCTCTTAATTCCATTTTCCTCACAAAACATGTTAAACCCATTTGAAGTAAATTTTCCTCCTCTATTTGATCTTAAAAATTTAATCTTTACACTAGATTCACTCTCAACTCTATTCTTGAATATCTTGAACTTTTCAAATGCCATTGATTTCTCTTTAAGAAATGCAACCCACATTATTGTACAAAAATCATCAACAACAATTATAAAATACCTTTCACTATAAAATCTTCTAGTCTTTGTAGGACCACTAAGATCTATGTGTACAATCTATAACTTTGTTGTAGTGCTAAACTTCTTACTAGGAAAAAAAGTCCTATTATGTTTTGCCAAAACACACTCCTTGAAAATAGTGTTAGTAGGCTTTACAATCTTCGGAAAATCTCTAACAAAAAGCATTTTAATAGTCTTCACAATACTATCAAAGTTTATGTAACAAAATCTCTTACACCATAGCCAACTATCATCTATCTTTGCAACCAAACATGTCATTTCAATAGGATTCAATTGAAATGCATTACTTCTAGATCTGGTTCTTGTTCCAATCACCTTTCCATCTTTCTCTCTAATCATGCATGTCTTTTTTGTGAACTGTAAATTATAACCTTTGTCTACTAATTGTCCAACACTCAAAAGATTGTGCTTTAAACCATCAACAAAGTATACATCCTCAGTATTAGTTTTACCATCAAGAGTTATAGATCCAATACCTTTTACTAGGCATGCTATGTTGTTTCCAACTTGGACAATCCCTCCATCCTAAATTTTGAAGTCAACAAACTTGTTCATATCACCAGTCATATGTTGGGAACAACCATTGCTAATTGTCTAATCAGGTGTCTTCTTAACCTATGATACCAAAGCTACCTTCTCTATAATTTCCTCTTTAATTGAAACAAATCCAATTTCATCATCATTGGCACTTAATGCTTGATCATTAGAATCATTATCTCCATTTGCATACAGACAATCTCTATCTTTTCAAGGCTTATGACTTGCCTTATACTTTTTCTCCCTTTAGGTCACTTAGATGCATAGTGACCATATTCATTACAAGTCCAACACTTAAAGATTTTTTGACCTCCCTTTCCTCTTCTTACCAGAGGGGCAATTGCCTCGTCAATCTTTCTATCTTCTTCAGATTTACTACAGCTAGCAAACTCCCCTCTAGCACTTATGCTCCTTGATAGGTTAGGTCAAATGTTTAAGGCACTGAATGTTGTCTCTATTCTAGTCAATTCTTTGTATTGTCTAAGTTCATTCTCAATTGCTTCAAGTCTTCCAAGCAATGTTTCCTTTGTGAAATCTGTGGTACTTGATATCAACAACTCTATCATCTAAACTGCTAACTTGAATGGTGGCATTGTAGTTTTTCAGATCTTCCATATAACCTCATCATCTTCTTTATTTCCTCCTTGAGCATTAATACCTATATTAATTGTTGATATCTTACCTATATATGTTTTTATAGATTCATCTTCCATCATCTTAGCATCTTGAAATGCACAAATCCAACTTTATATCCTAAACTTCTTAGAATGAGCAGTACCTTCAAAACTATTTACCAAAGCTTTCCAAATCAAATGTGAAGTATAAAGTGATTTTACCTAATTGTACTCAATTTTAGGAATTGTAGTCAATAGTACTTCTCTAGATCTCATGTCACACATGAAAAGATCTCTTTCTATCTTGGTGCAAGATTCCAAATCTTTTTTCTTCAATGATTATCTTTGTTGATTTTGTCAAGATCCAATATCCTAGACCCATACACAAAAAATGTGTCTCCATCTTTTCCTTCCAGTTGTCATAGTTTTTTCCATCAAACTTTGGACTATCTTTCTTGAACATGTTCGCCAAGGATCTCCAAAAGCTATTAAGCTTTTTCTTCAAGGACCAAATGCTATGATACCAATTTTTAGAAATAATACTACACCAAAATAATACTCTTCAATTATCCAATAATTAAACAACTTATCTTCATTAAACAAACTTAACCATTCAACCAAAGTAAACAACAACCATACAAAGATGCACATAGACAATTACACTAAATATATTGACTAGGGAAACCCTTGATCAAAGGGAAAACCATAGTGGAAATGATGCCCACCAGATGATGTACTAATATAAATATTCCTTATTAGAGGATAGACCTCGTTAGTAGTCTGTTACAACATTTAGTATAATGAATTCCTATTAGGAGACTTTGAATCCTTATTAGAAGATTCTAACCTTGTTAGGAGTTGTGATATAATGTATGCAAGAAGAGTTCATTTCCCAAATATGCAATTTCAACTACAAGAAGAGATCACTGCTCAAACAAGTAATTTACTAGTATCTTCTTCTTTCCTTTGTACTTTCCTCTATCTTATCAACCAAACCAATCACTGTTAGACCTTGTAGACAAGGTCAAAAAACTAAAATCCAAATACCAAACCTTGGATCACTCAATAAAACCTTAGCAATGAAGTTGTTGGAATTCTTTTAGAATAACTAGGGGGGGGGGGGGCACACGAGGGGCGAATTAGTTATTCAAGGTCCAGATGTTCAAATAAAACTTGTCACAATTTAGTGAACCCATAAAACATTCTTAACCATTCATGCATTCATTGTGTGATAACCAAAACTGATATGTTACTATAAAATTAATATGTAGAAATGTAAAGCATAAAACACAACATATCTATTAGCACATTTGACACAATGATTTAACATGGAAACGTAATTTGGGAAAAAACACCAATAACATGCTACTCCTTTTTCACTCTTATAAAGTAATGCCCTATTAATGGCCAACCCTATTAAAGGTTACAACACACATTGTTAAATGTGACCTAGTTAATGGATTTCAGTCACCCTATTAAAAGTGAGCCTTGTTAGAGGGCTTTAGGCCATTCACTTGGAATGCCACTCCATTAAAGGATTTTCCAATTACTGTTAAGTCAACCTTTCTCCAAAGGATTTACCCTAATCTAATACAATTAATAGAAAGTAATAGTAGAGCTTCCATCTGATACAACTTACAACCTTACTTGTAGATTATAGATCACTATTCAATCCTCAACTCTACTTGGATTCCAATCTTTGCAATTTTGATAGCCTATTCATCCTTCAAGCATTCATCCTCTTTGAGCCTTCTTGCTTAGTTTTCCATTGCAGACTACTTGTCTTGGGTCACTTGATGAAGCAAACACTCTTCCTTCTCCTTGTTAGATTTTTGCAACCAAAACTCTCCAAACTCTTTGCTTCATGACTAGATATCCCTACATATAGGATATTAGAACTCTTTTTCCCACTCATTATCCATCACAAAAATTAGGGTTTTTGATGGATTAGGTAGGATACAATGTATCTACCCCATATCTTGTCTTTTTTAGAAACTTCTCCTAGAATCCATTTGAATTTTCCTCCAAAATGGTTTACATAAGATTATGTGCCTCCAAATCATCAATATTATCTTCCTTTTGATTCACAAGTTCTAAGAAAACAAACTTGTCAATTTTTAATAGGTGAATTTTTTATCCTTTTCATAATGTACCATCTTGACATTATCAATTTACTAATGCTCGGCACATATTGTGTTACTCAACATCTATTATAAATTAAATCAGCATCAACTAGATTTTTGTGGTGCTCAACGTCAACTAAAAATCACTCAACATCTACTAATTTTCTTGGCATCTACTAGTTTACTCGACATCCACTAGAAATTGCTTTCACTCGGCTCTAACTAACTTTTTGCTCATCTTGCACTAATTTTTCTCAGCACCATATATTAGCTTGGTCAAGGTTAGAAAATGAACTTTGTCCAACCTTATTCTTCTGAACTTTCTAGGTGTAGCCAATCATTTTGTAACCTTAAGTAGATCATCAATACATTATGTTATCACTATCTTAACTAATTCTTGCACTTCAACGCATAATCATAACTCAACCTTTCCTCTAGGTACTTTTGTTACATCTTGTTGATCAAATCCTCTTTATCAATCAACTAAGTGATAGTGCTTGAAATATATAAGAAATTATCTTACCAACATGTAGCAGGTTTGATATCAATGACAAAATAATGATTGCAAACACACAATCTTCTTTTAGCAATTTTCTTACTCAAATAATCTTTTCAATCATATATCAATAGAATTTTCCTTCACTTCCACACTATTCTACTCAACGTCACATTCTATACTCTCTACTACTTTCCAAACATTCATAATTCACATATCACCATGTCCACATCTCACAATAAAGAAAAATAGCCTTCCTTTATACTAAGTCCATAAAACAATTCCTAAGTTGGTTTTTAGTGCTTCTCAACTAATTATTATAGGACCTCACTAAGAACATGTTACACTTAGCAATAACCTTAATCTTCCACCTTGCAACTTGAATAAATTTTTGTACATACAATATTATGATGAGAAAGCTTAGCTACATCATCTTTAACATGTCTTCTTCATGTCCTCAATCCTGATTCTCAAGATATCAACTCTACTAGGAGATATAACAAGTTTACCAAAACATAACTCTGTAAACTCTATCTCAAAAAAGACATCTCCAAAAATTACATAACTTCTTCTAGTCTTGTCCTTTCTAATTCTGACATTAACTACATATACTAGATACTTAGAAGTATCTCTCATAACCTTGGGTGGTTATCATGCTCAACTAGTCATTTGTACCAACTTAATCTTTCCATTATTCTTCTATTAGATACAACAAATACATCAAACATGCTATGTTGACATCAATGAAAAAATCAGTCATGAATTTAACATATCATCATCAAACCAATCTTCTAATCTTTCCAGTCTTCTAATAGACCTTGTGGAAGAAGTTGGGAACTAATTTGATTTAGCTCTCCCTATCATCCACAAAAATATGGGTAGATAGAGGTGGTCAATAATTCTCTTGGGAATCTACTTAGGTTCTTTAAAAAGTAATATGGAGACAAGTGGGAATCAATCCTACCCTAAGAAGAGTTTTCTTTTAATGACTCGATCAAAAGGATTATAGGGAAAAGTCCCTTATAGATTGTGTATGGGTAGAATCCAAGAGGCATTTTAGAACTCAAGAAATTACCTTCACAAACTCCAATTAGTGCTCATGGAAAGGAGTTTATAGAAAGAATGAAGGAGATTCATGATTCAATGAGGGTGTAAATTGAGAAGAGTGTAGAGAAGTATAAGAAAGAAAAAGACAAGCATAGAAGAGATGTTCAATTGCAGGTTAGAGACTTGGTCTAGGCGTATTTGAAAAAGTAGATGTTACTAAAGAAAAAGCATACCAAACTACTCATGAAGAAAGTAGGACCTTGTCATATATTTAAGAAGCATGGAATGAATTCTTATCAGATAAAGTTTCCCTTACATCTTGATGTCTCTCCCATATTTAATGTTTGTGATCTAACCCCATATAAAGGTGATGTGAATGCAGGTCTAGAAGTGCAACTTGAAAACTGTAAAGAAGATGTTGCAAGGATAACAGCTCATGAACCAAGGTAGCTTTACAAGAAATTGGATACAAAGGTCATAAAAAAAATGAGGAAGAATGTATACAAGAAGTATTTGGTTCAATTGAATAGATACCCTAAAATAGAGTCTATATGGATGGATGAGCAAAAAATCTAGAATCAAGGCTTAACTTTGCAAGACCTTATCTCAAGAGGACTTAAGATCAGTGCAACCTAGGAGTATGGTGCTAAAGAAACTTCAAATTCATCCATTGCAAGAAAATATAGAGGATAAAAGATAAAGGATTAGGGTAGTAGTTGGATCTAGAATCCAATGCTAGAAATAATGTCCAAATCATAAGGCAAGGTGACATTAGGTGTGTTATAAACCTAATTGTCTACCTTAGTCATTTTATGGGAAATTTCTAAATTATAAATAGGAAAAATTAGTTTAGAAGGTTTAATAATGATTATATTATTATCATAACCCTTATAGGTTCCTAGATAGAATCTAGGATTAAAGTTTGAAGAGTTTGTTAACATTTGACAGCTTTTTCAAAAAGTTGTCAAAGTTGTCAATGTTGCATAATGCAACTTTTGTACAAAAAATGCAAGATTTGAATCCCAAAATTCACAACCACATTTTTAAACTAATTTGGAATGTTATAAATAAGTTTGATAAAACTTTCTCAAGATAGAAGAGAAGAATCTATTGTATATTTTGCATTGAAATCAATAAAACTCTATTGTTTCCTACAAAAACTGCCTAAAACTTCTATTGCATAGAATTGTATGGATGCATGTGAACCACTAAAGGATTGAAAAATTTGATAAATTTTATTATGAAGGATTTTCAAGTAGTTTTAATTCTTGATTTTTTATTGAATGAGATAAATCCAATGTTTTATGCTAGTTGGCCGCAGGAAGGCCCTAACTAGGGTTTCAAGAGAAAATCTCTCTTTCCTAGAGATTCCACCATGAGAAAAATATAAGCCTTGCTGGAAAGAAAGGGGTGAGGATTTAATATAATAATTTTTGGGTCTCATACTAGGAGGCAAAAGGAGTGCGTAGAAAACACTAAACCCTTTTGATAGACATCTACATGTGATTATCCAATTTTGGGTTTTTGAGGTACAACTTGGGCTAGGGGTGAAGTAGAAACCTAAATCCTTGGATTTAGATATTTTGAAATATTCCTAAAGTGTTCCAATTTCTTTAATTAGAAGATTATTATAATTCCTAGTACTTTCTTTTTAAAAGTGACCTAATTAGCCCTATTAAGGCTAGGAGAGAATTGTAAGCAACTTGACTTAGGAGATTGGTCAAGAGTCCTAACTTGGTGAGGGTTGTTGATTAGTGAATTGAAGAGTATGGAGGTGATTTTAAAGCTTTCTATGGTGTATTTACAAGAAGGCTTCCCTTGTAGCCCTATTTGGAGGTTTAGGTGTGTAGATTGAATTTCCAAAGAAATTATTGAGAGGTTTGTGTTTCAAACATTTGAAATTTTCATTTTAGTGTTGAAGAAGACCATATTCCACCCTTAAAAATTTTGTTCTTGATTTTGTGGCTTGATTTGACTTAAAGAGGTGTCATAGATTTTGAATTAGATCAAGTCTAGTTAGTGTGGGTTTTAGGAACCATTTTCAGAGCCCTAGATTGTATTGTGAACAGTAGTATTGTGAACCTTGAAGTGAAAAGTTTGATATAGTTTGGGGACTTTTCTCCACATGATTTCTTATGTTTTCCTTTGTAGTCCTCATAGCTTTTGAATTCTTTATTGCATTTGAACATTTTGAACTTCTTTTCATCTTTATCATCCTTGTTATGAAACATTGCAATAATGTGGCCAACTTCTTCACATGATAAAAAAATTAAAGGAATCTTTCATCAAAATTTTTATTTTCCTCTTGCTTCTATTTTCCTTAGAGGATATTCAATGAATTCAAGATCTTCATTTGAATCTTTTTCTTCTTTACTATCAACATGTTTTTCTTTTGATTTTCCTCCTTTTCTACCAAAGTTTAGTTTTTATTGAATACAAATTTAAGATTATTAGAAGAAGGATCATAGTTATCAAAGTTATCTAACTCAAAAGTAGTCAATCTTTCCACAAGAGTATCTAGGGTTAGATCATGTTCTAGATTGTATCTCCTCTCTTGAATAGCTGAAAATTTAATTTCATAAATAGGAAGAAGAGTTCTTAGTACCTTGATGATTACTATTTCATAATGAATTTTACTTCCTCTAGCTTTGGTTGCACTGACACTTTCTATGAATCTTTCATTATATGGGGTAATGTTCTCACTTTATTTAATTTTTAATATATCAAATTTGCCTCTTAAACTTTCTCCCTTAACTCTTTTCACATTTTTTTTTACCTCAAAAGAATTTCTTAAGCTTTTCCCACATGTAAAATGTAGTACAACAATCTTTGACTTCATCAAATACAAAATAGTTCAAAGAAGATGCAATATGAATAATCATAATATTGTTTTCCTTTGCCTCTTTTATTTGCTCCATAGTCATAGGCTTGGGTGGTGGCACATATTAATTTTCCAAGTAGAATACACCAACATCATTGATGGTCAATATATGTATCTTCATCAATTAGACTTAGTTTATGCTCTTGCATTTTAAAATTCAAAAATTTAAATAAATCTATATATTTAATAAAAGACAAAAACATTTCTTGCATTTCATTTATTATGAAGATTATTAAGATGCTTTGGTGTATGGTTATGTTCTTTATTACCCTTCCTTCAACATCTCTTTACCATACTTATGATGTTTATAGGAGTATCACTCACTTTATTATGTTGGTGATCCTTCATTTTGTGAATTTGACCAATACTAGTCTTCCTACATTCAAAACTTTCATTAAAGATTCATGTGGAGACTTATTATTTTTTTGGATCATGTGAAGGATTTGGTAGATGATACACAATCACTTAATCTTCCTAATCATAATACTATCATTCCTAATTTGATGCCTAATTCTTCATTCATTAATCCTTGTTCTTCCCATACTTATGATAGAATTCAAGCTATAGTTCAAGATGCAGATGTGCAAGACTCTTTGATTTACCTACTCCTCTAACTCATGATGATATTAAAGGAAATGGTAAAAAAAAAATTTCACAACCTATATTTCCACCTTATGTAACCTTTACTCATGAACATGATAACCAATCACCTACTGTAGATTCTTTATATGATATGCACACTACAGGGTATAATATGATAACTAAACAAGGTTATAGAGGTTTAGAGCTTGGAGTTAATGAGCATGGTATTAAGTATCCAATTCATATACCCCCCAAACCAAATTTACATGGTGTTAGTTGTTTTTAATCTCAATTTTAGGTAGGTGATGTTAATCATCATCCTTCTCTTCATAATATTCTTCCTACACTTACCTTGGATAACCCCGATATTCATTAAGAGGTAGCTAAAAAGGTGTACATGTTGAATTAATGAATTCCAAAAAAGAAATGTCTAAATCTATACCAAAAGATTCCTTATCAAAGTAAAAATTTCCTTTTTATTATTGTAATACACACTTACTTTGATAGTAAACATTTCAAATTATATGTCCTGGAAAGAGATACTTTAGGAATTATATCTCACTCTCATCTAGTTTTATAATTCCTTCATAATTTTGATATAGGGGATTCCCCTAATTATAATATAGTATAGATCTCTTCTCCTCTTGTCTCTAGACTGAGGTGAAGAAGTGTATTTCCATCTAGTCTCCTAAGATACATTGATCTTTTTATTAGGCTTAATTGATATTCTTTCCTTCTATTTTTCTATGATTTTTTATTATGCTCTATTCAAGATATATTTTATAAGACACTATTTTTTTCAAAGGTATCCCTTGTCTTCTCCCTTATAAAAAGGTTTTACCTAAGGACAACCATACGAAACATGGAAACAACCTCCAAGTTGTGGGACTTGAACTATGAGATTGAGTCTCCAAAGAAGGCTGACATCCTTTACTATTATGATGCACCTAAATTCACTTGGAGAGGGAAAGGGAGAAGGAAAGAATGAAAGAAAATCTACCTAATCTAACCTAAGGGGTGATGCACCAAAAAGAATGTCCAATCCTATCTCTACCCATAAATGTGCACTTTAACTATTATGACACTAAAAGATATACACATCCAAACTTTTTTTAATCCAACAATCACATGTAGATCAGAAAACCCAAAATAAATGACACAAGGAAGATGAGATTCACTTATATATCATTCAAAAGATACAATCATGAAAATTGGAGATAACCACAAAATATTGAAGAGAGGAAAATAGATCTTGTACATTCATCAATGGCTAAAGGAGATAAGGCAGAATGTCATTAGGTCTAGAGGCAAAGGGGATATATAGTGAACTTGCAAAGAAATATTAGAGAAATAGAGAAGAGTAAACCCAAAGAAAGATTACACAATATGCCTTTATAGTTCAGGCATAACTGAGATATTTTCAACTAGAAGTTACTCCACAACTACTACAATTAAGTCTTCAAAGAACAATCAAGATGATTCAAACAATAGATTTGATTTGGTACACTTGTAGAGGCATGAAAATCATGAAAACCCTAACTAGAGTAAACTTGAAGTGATATAAATGGCACCAATCAATGCCAAAATTCCTTTAAATGGATAATCAAGTCATGGAAAGAGTGTCTCTACATCATTACTAGAAAAGTAATAACTCTAGAGTAGTTGAGATTGATTGAAAAGATTAGATCATGCAAGAAACCCTATCCTTCGTTGTTCTTGGTTCATGAATTAGGAAAGTCAATAGGTCAACTCGGTCACACAATTAGAGAAAGCCATATGGACTAACCATCTTATTTCATTTCACCAACTAATAGAGTATTTACACGTTTGACTACATCATTTAACTAACTATGCCACCCTTTAAAAATTGAACATTAAAGCTTACAATATTGTTAATTGAAAAGAACCACTTGGGATCATGCACTTTCTATGATCAACCAAGTTCACAAACCATTTATTGACAAATATGATTTGATTTCATCCATTCAACCCCAATAGAAGACATAAGTGACAAAAACAAGGGGGAATTGTAATGATGATTACATATTTTAAATAGTGGTAATAAAAGAGGAAAATAAGGAAATAAGGAATGTAATGATGGTGATTACATGATCAAAAGAGTTAGAATGAATTAAAATTCAAAAATTAGAGTTTAGAAGAAAAATAGGGGATGAGACTAAAATAATTAGACTATCAGAGTCATGTGCATATATGTATTGATACATTGTTTATTTAGCATAAATCAAAGTTTTGAAGTTCTATTAGAAATAAGTAATAGGATTATGGGGAGTGCTCATATTACTATAGTAATTATGTAATCATGACAAAGTGATTTAGCCACTAATGTCAAAGGGGGAGATTGTTGGTATCTCTAACTATTGTCTATATGTGTCAAACACTTAGTCATATACTAGGTAGAGTCAAACGGTCATCACTATGATTGAGCTACTCTATATGGTCCAATTCATGTAAAGACTTGTGTATAAACATGTATATACCAAGCTCTATAGGAGCTGAGGAAGTCTTTGGTTCACAAGTATTTTCAATGTAGGCCAAGTCTAATATTTAGTGAGTAGTTAAAGCATATTGATATCGAGTTACATCAATGGTGTTGAGAATACTAAAGACCAAGCATTAACAACATATTTAGTGAGTGTTGAGCAACATAGAATTGACATTCAGGTTAGGAATGATACAAATTTTAAGGTAAACTATTTTAGATCGACTTGGACAAGGTATTTAATATTTGTATAGGTTGTCACAAATATTATTATGTATTTTATGATGTGGATCATAGATCCTTATCTTATATGATGAACAAATTAGATGGAGAGGAAAAATCAAGAAGTGTCTAGAAAAATATTTACAAAATCTTTAAATAAAGAAGATCTTAACCTATTTTCAAATAGATAAAGAGTATGGTGATGAGGAGCAAAAAAGAGAAGGAAAAAGATCTGTGTTATTACAAACTTGGGCAAGTGACCTTATCTAAGTAGTGAAGGACAACAAAGCTATTTTAGATCAGACATCGGATAAGATTGAAGAGATGAGATCCAAAAAAATTCTTATCAAAGTAGACCAAGGATCAAGTACTAAATCAATTTTAATAGATTTAGTAAGGGATAAACTCTTACATATTGGTATTAGTAGGTCTTTGTAAATCTCTTAATAGAGTTCTTACTTTGTTGTAAGTGTAAAATCTTTTCATAGGGTGAGACCTAATAGTCTCAAACACTTTTAACAGGGCATATCCATCATAGGGTAGATAATTAGATATGGTCAAACATTGTAACCCTAAAAGATTAACTTTATAACTGCAGTAGTGAAGATTTGTGGGTGGTGTGCCTACCCTAGTTTTATCTACAAAATTTAAGTGTTTATGGGTAACCAATGTTGGAAATGATTGAAAAGCTCATGAATGAAGACTAATGAAACTGGTAAAGAATTTTTTCAATCATTGTTTTGTCATTGATGCCAAAGTTGCTACTTGTGGGAATGACAATTGCTTTAGTGACCCAAATACTATCAGTTGGTTGATTGACAAGGAGGTGGCAATCAATAAGATGTAACTAGACTACCTAGAGAAAGGTTGAAGTTATGATGTTGTAATGAAGTATAAGGATCAGCTAAACCATTGATGAAATAGTATATTGATGACATGCTCTAAGACACAAAGGATGGACACACTAAGACACATGATGTAAAGAGTTCTAGCTAGTGCCAAATAGATTCTTGGTTGAAGCTGAGAAAGTTCAATTTGAGTGTGTGCTGAGTAAAGATCAAGTGCCAAGTGAAGATCAAGTGTTGAGCATTCTTCAGGTGTCAAGCAAGAAATAGGTGCCGAGTGAAGATATAGGTGTCGATAGAGATACAAGTGCCGAGTAACACAGAAGATGTCGAGCATTAGTAAATCAATAATGTTGAGTTGCTGCATTATTTTGAAAATCAAAGATTTGCCAGATCTGAGCTGACATGGTAGTTATCTAGAATTTTTTGAATCAGATAGAAGATAAGAATGATGAGCTAGTGGCACAGAACACTATGTAAAATTTTTTTTGGCAAATACAATTGGATTCTAGATGAAGTTTCTAGATAAGAGAAAGGTATGGGATAGATACATTGTATCATACCTAATCTATTGAAACCCTAAAGATTGGAGAGGGAGAATCGAGTAGAAAAGGTATTCTAGATTTCTATTTAAGGAGTCATAAGGTCACGAAGCAAAGTAGATGGTCAAGCATGAAAGCATGAAGTGTTGAAGAAGGTGCTAAGGTGGAAGAGAGCACAGATACTCTACCTTTCTTGGTGACCATAGATATAATTGCATTGGTATGATGAGTAAGAAGACTCAAGGTGACAAAGCTTGAGATCACAAGCTAACAGAGCTGAAGTGATTAAAGCCAAGCAAAGGATTGAACTAAAGTGTGATTTGTAATCTGCAAGATATGTTGTAAGTTGTATCAGATTAAAAACTATTATTGTTACTCTCTAGCAATTGTAATTGTTAGAATAAATCCTATGGACTTAGGTTGGTTTAATAGCCATGTTGTAAATCCTTTAATAGGGTGAGATTCCAAGTGAATGTTCCAAAGTCCTTTGATTAGGCCCATTCCTAATAGTATGGTGAAATCCTCTAACAAGGTCACATTTAACAATGTGTTGTAGCCTTTAACAGGGCAGACCATTAGAAGTGGTAGAAATCAATTGCATAATTATTTTGTGAGTTTCATCCCCACTCTAGTTTTACCTTCTTATTCTTGGAGGGTTTTTGGGTTATCAAATTCTTAGTGTTATGGTGTGATAAATGTTTACTTTTCATGATTGTTTAATGTTCAATTGCATGCATATTTCAGTTATGTGCCATTAAGTATTTGTAGAAAAAGTTGCATTGGACATCATTGGACCTTGGATAATTGATTCATCCCCTTGCTCCTCTCAGTTATTCTAAAAGATTCTAACAATTGGTATCAGAGTCTAGCTATTGACTTAGTTTAAAAGGGACTAGAAGTAGAAAAGATCAAAATACCTAAGAGAGAAGTTCCCAAGCTCAAAAAAGACAACTTTGTTGCATGGAAAAGCTTGATGAAACTACATCTTGGATCCATAGGAGATTATGCCCAAAATTCAATTATTACTAAACATCTTGATCCAACTAGTACTCTTGCTACAAAAGATTTGAAAAAAAAAATAGGAACACAATCAGACAATGCTGAAGATTGCTTCTACACTCAACTACACTGAATTCAATGATATCAAAGGATGTGACATTGCATTCAAGATGTGGAAAGCCCTGTCAGATATTTATGGAGGAGATCTGAATGTCCAAAGAGCAAAAAAAGAAAGCCTCAGAGGAAATTTTGATGATATGAAAATGGAGGAAAGTGAGAATGTTGCTCAGTATGCCACTAGAATAAAGGAAGTGGTAAGTGCAATAAGATGTTTGAGTGGTCAATTAGATGATGATACTATTAACAGTAAGTTCTTAAGAACCTTGCTCCCTATCTATGCTATTAGAGTATCAGCTATACAAGAGCTAAGATGTGTGCCAAGAAACAATCTAAGTTTTGAAGGTATAGTGGGTAGACTCACTACATTTGAGTTATCTAACTTTGACAACTACAGACCTGAGAATCTTGAATTTTCTGTCAAGGCCAAGCTATCACTGAAAGATGCTAAACAGGTGAAATCAAAGAAGGGAAGAAAGATGAAATATGTATCCAGTGATAGTAGCAGTAATGAGGAAGATGTGGAACAATTAGAAGCATTACTAGCTAGAAGATTTTACAGAGGTAAAGGAAAATTCAAATGTAAGCTGCCTATCATTTGTTTCAATTGCAATGAAGTAGGACATATTTCTGCAAGGTGTACACAGAAAAAGGAATAGAAGGAAGGCAACAAGTACAAACATAGAAGAGAAGATGATAAGAGAGATTACAAAGACAAAGGCAAGAAGTGTTATATTGCTGAAGAGGATTCTGATGATAATGATGATGAAGTTGTTTATGTGGCCATGAAGGACCAATCTGATGAAGAAGAGTCTACAACACTGGTAACATGTATGAACAAGAATGACAGATGGATCATAGATAGTGGATGCTCACATCACATGACAGGAGACAAAGGTAAGTTTGTTAACTTTACTCAGTATGATGGAAATAGTGTTAGATTTGGTAATGATGCTCCATATCAAATCAAAGGAAAAGGCTCCATTAAACTTACAGAGAAAATTTCATGTGATAATGCATACTATGTTGAAGGACTAAACTACAATTTGCTAAGTTTCTCACAATTAGGCAATGTAGGGTACAAAGTAGAATTTGGAAATAAAACTGCAAAAATCTATGATACTGATGGTAAATTGATAGGAAAAGGAGATCAAACAAGAAGTAATCTATTTTATCTTGATATTGAGAATGCTTCTTATCTTGTTGTAAAATCTGATTATGTGTGGTTATGGCATAGAAGGCTATGTCATGTCAACTTTGATAATCTATTCAATATCAATAAAATAAAGAAAGTCAGAGGTTTACCTAAATTGAAGAAGCCTGACAACATCATGTGCAAACAATGTTAGCTAGGAAAGATGACTAAGTCAAGTTTCAAGAGTAAAAACTATACATCTAAAGAAGCACTTGAATTAGTCCATACTAATTTATGTGGTCCAATAGAAGTACAAAGCTACAAAGGAGATAAATATATAATGTTGTTTGTTGATGAATATTCCAAGATGATGACTATTATGTTCTTAAAGCAAAAATTTGGTGTGTTTCAAATGTTTAAGTGGTATGTGGCTAGAGTTGAAAAGGAAATAGGAAAGAGTTTGAAATGCCTGAGATCAGATATATGTAGTGATTTCACATCAAATGAATTTGAGACATTTTGCAATGACAAAGGAATCAAGAGACAAACATCAGCTCCTAGAACTCCCCCATAGAATGGAATTGCTGAAAGAAGAAATAGATCTGTGATTGATTGTGCTAGAACATTAATGATGGAAAAGACTATTGCTCTAAAATATTGAAGAGAAATTGTAAGTGTGGCTATTCATACACTGAACTGAGTACAAGTCAAGAAAGCTACAAGTGCAACACTTTTTGAATTATGGTATGGTCACTCACCCAATGTAAAGCATTTCAAAGTATTTGGTTGCAAATGCTTTATCATTAAAGATGGTAGAAATGTAAAATTTGATGCAAAAAGTGATGAAGGAATATTCCTTGGTTACTCCACTAGAAGTAAAGCATATAAGTGTTTAAATACTAACATTAACAAAATTGTGGAAAGTGCAAATGTAAAATTTGATGAGCATACAGATGTCCAAGTTGAAAAACCAAAGAGAATGAATGAATACATAACCTTTATGTACTCTTATGAAGGAATGCCTATTGATGAGCATACTGTCAATCAAATTGAGATTCAACAGCAAGTTTCAGTTCTAGCTGAGTCACAACCAATGAATGTTGAGCTGCATTTAGAAGTCGAGTTACAGAATGAAGGAAATACACATTCTAGCTCTGAAGCTAGTACACATGAAAGAGATGTAGAACTACCTAACAACGAAGTACATAGTGACCTTGAATCTGAAAGATCAAACATGAAAACAAGGACAGAACCAAGATTATCCAAATATGTAAAGAAACATCACCTTGCTAAATAGATAATTGGTGACAAAGATGCAAGACCACTGACAAGGAATAGACTAAGAAATGAATCATGTCTGTTAAGAAAATTTGAACCTAAAACAATATATGATGCATTACAAGATGGTGACTAGTATAAAGCTATGGAAGAAGAGATTGATCAAATAAAGAAGAAAAAAACCTAGAGTTTGGTTCCTAGACCAGTTGAAAAGAATGTGATTGGCACTGAGTGGGTGTTTAGAAACAAGCTAGATGAGAATGGTGAGATTACTAGAAACAAAGCCAGACTAGTATGTAAGGGTTATGCTCAAGAAGAAGGATTAGACTATGGGGAAACATTTTCCCTTGTTGTGAGAATGGAAAGAGTAAGAACTTTACTTGCATATTCTGCATATAAAGGTTTTAAAGTCTATCAGATGGATGTAAAGTCTATTTTTCTGAATGGTATATTGGAAGAGGAAGTCTATATTGAACAACTAGAGGGATTTGTTGATGAGAACAATAGGGATATGGTTTGTAAACTACATAAAGCACTCTATGGTCTGAAACAAGCACCTAGAGCATGGTATGAGAGACTTCACAAGTATCTAGTCCAAATAGGATTTGAAAGAACTGATAATAACAGCAACATGTACATCAAATCTGAAGAAGGTAAGGATATTATTGTATCTGAAATCTTTGTAGATGACATAGTGTTTGGAGGAAAGAAGTGCTTTGCAAAATTTTTGCTAACAAAATGAAACATGAGTTTGGGATGTCTATGTTTGGAGAGATCAAATTTTTTGTTGATTTGCAAGTACATCAACTAAAACATGCTATATTTATGACACAATCAAAGTACATCAAAGAGATACTTAAAATGTTTGGATTGGAAGACTCCAAACCAGTCATCACACCAATGGCATCAGGACATAAGCTATCCAAAAATGATGTATTAGCTGAGTTAATCAAAAAATGTATAGATCCATGATTGGAAAACTACAATATGTTGTACATAGTAGACTAGACATAGCACTAGCAGTTTGAATAGTGGCTAGATTCTCTGCTAATCCTAAAGAAAATCATCTCATAGCAGTAAAAAGAATAATGAGGTATCTCAAAGGAACTAATGATTTTGGCCTATATTATAAAAAGAATGAAAAGTTTGATCTCAATGCATACAAAGATGCAGATTGGGGAGGCAACATTGACGATAGGAAAAACACAAGTGGATGAGCATTATTTTTAGGTAAAAGACTAGTTACTTGGACTAGCAAAAAAAAAACATGCACATCTCAGTCCACTACAGAATCAAAATATGTGGCAGCAGTAGTCAATTGCACAAACATTGTGTGGCTCACACATCTATTGAAAGGAATGAAAGAAGAGGTAATCAAGCATGGGATATTATATTGTGATAATACAAGTGCTATAAACATATCCAAGAATCCAGTAATGCATGCAAAAATCAAGCATATTGCAATCAAGTATCACTATGTCAGAGAATTGGTAGAAGACAAACAAGTGAAGACGGAGTACATTCACACACAGGAACAAACTGCATATATCTTCACCAAACCATTGCCCAAGGATGCTTATGAATATTTTAGAGGCAAGCTGGGGGTAATGCCCCTAACTCAAGCAGTTTAAAGTAACAAAGAAGCTACCCTGCATCAATAGGAACAAATCATTAAAATATCAGAAGAATGATGCAGAGGATGACAGAAGGAGCAAGAATTCCAAATCAGTCACAAGCATGGTGATAAAGGGAGAATACATGAGATGCAAAGCTTATATTTCGCATGTTAAAGATGCTACATATTTAGCATTTATGTCAAAGAGGGAGATATCTGATCAATACAAAGTAAGAGGGAGAATTATATATGAAAGAGGGAGATTTATGAGAAAATGACAGGTAAATATATGGAGATATATGAGATCAGTAGTAAAGGATGCCGCAATAAAGAAGGAAGCAAAAATTAGTAGAAAATGTATATAATTTTGGTGGTAACTATGTTGATCAATTGATCAGTTTGGTTTTCCATCAATGCCAAAGAGGGAGATTGTTGGAAATGATTGAAAATCTCATGAATGAAGACTAATGAAACTAGTAAAGAATGTTTTTGATCATTTTTTTTTCATTGATGTCAAACTTGCTACTTGCAGGAATGACAATTTCTTTAGTGACCCAAATACTATCAGTTGGTTGATTGACAAGGAGGTGGCAATCAATAAGATGTAACTAGACTACCTAGAGAAAGGTTGAAGTTATGATGTTGTAATGAAGTATAAGGATCAGCTAAGCCATTGATGAAATAGTATATTGATGGCATACTCTAAGACACAAAGGATGGACACACTAAGACACATTATGTAAAGAGTTCTAATTAGTGTCGAATAGATTCTCAGTTGAAGCCAAGCAAGTTCAATTTTAGTGTGTGCCGAGTAAAGATCAAGTGCCGAGTGAAGATCAAGTGTCAAGCGATCTTTAGGTGTCAAGCAGTCTGTAGGTGTCAAGCAAGAAATAGGTGCTGAGTGAAGATACAAGTGTCGAGCAAGATACAAGTGTCAAGTAACACAGAAGATTCTAAGCATTAGTGAATCAATAATGTCGAGTTGCTGCATTATTTTGAAAATTGAAGATTCGCCAAATCTAAACCAACATGGTAGTTATCTAGAATTTTGTGAATCAAATAGAAGATAAGAATGATGATCTGGTGGCATAGAACACTATGTAAAATATTTTCGGCGAATATAATTGGATTCTAGATGAAGTTTCTAGATAAGAGAAAGATATGGGATAGATACATTGTATCCTACCTAATCTATTGAAACCCTAAAGATTCGAGAGGGAGAATTGAGAAGAAAAGGTATTCTAGATTTCTATTTAAGGAGTCATAAGGTCATGGAGCAAAGTAGATGGTCAAGCATGAAAGCATGAAGTGTTGAAGAAGGTGCTAAGGTGGAAGAGAGCACAGATACTCTACTTCGCTTGGTGACCATAGATATGATTGCATTAGTATGATGAGTAAGAAGACTCAAGGTGACAAAACTTGAGATGACAAGCTAATAGAGCTGAAGTGATTAAAGCCAAGCAAAGGATTGAACTGAAGTGTGATCTGTAATCTACAAGATATGTTGTAAGTTGTATTAGATCAAAAACCATTATTATTACTCTCTAGCAATTGTAACAGTTAGAATAAATCCTATGGACTTAGGTTGGTTTGATAGCCATGTTTTAAATCCTTTAACAAGGTGACATTCCAAGTGAATGTTCCAAAGTCCTTTGACCAGGCCCATTCCTAACAGTATGGTGAAATCCTCTAACAAGGTCACATTTAACAATGTGTTGTAGGCTTTAACAGGGCAGACCATCAGAAGTGGTAGAAATCAATTGTGTAGTTATTTTGTGGGTTTCATCCCCACTCTATTTTTACCTTCTTATTCCTAGAGGGTTTCTGGGTTATCAAATTCTTAGTGTTATAGTGTGATGCATGTTTACTTTTCATGATTTTTTAATGTTCAATTGCATGCATATTTTAGTTATGTGCCATTAAGGATTTGTAGAAAAAATTGCATTGGACATCATTGGACCTTGGATAACTAATTCACCCCCCCCCCTCTCTTAGTTATTCTAAAAGATTCTAACAACCAAATCTTTTTGTCATGTGATTAACTTTTTAGTCATGTGATTGATAGACTAGATATATATGTTATTATAGTTTGATTTTACAAGTTATGCATGCAATCAAATATGAGATGGTAAATGTGGTGAATGCATTATGAATTGTTAAAAGGTTAGAAGTTATTATTGATCTTGATTCACCCCTAGCCCCTTCTTAGTATATTGGTTTCCAATTAAGACTTTCAATATTTTTAACATACTAAAAAATATACTAAGCTTTTGAAATAGCTCTATAGAAAACATACTAGCCCCCTCACCCTCAAATCACTCAAACAAGTAAGAAATCTATTCTTTCACCACAAAAGATTCAATACCATGTTAGAATATGAAAACGTGAACAACCTAAAAGAATAGTGCAAATGAATAGAAAAATAAATATGAATAACAAAATATTATAAGCCTCTAGAAGACAACTAAAAATTCTAAAGAGATAAAATTAAATTAGGAGAATGCATGAGAAAGTGGTATTGAATGAGATTAAAATCCAATGGAATCATATTCTTATATGAAAGCTATGTGTGATTATAGATAAAGTAATTACTACCCAAGAGACAAAACATAAACACTATGGGTTAAAGTGAATTCTTCTTCTAAGTAAAATTAATGAAGTGTGAGAGAAAGTGGAGAACTAGAGCTAATTAATAACTAGGTAGCTAAAGAGCCCTTTCTATAGAAACATAAAATTGGTTCAATATATTATGCAAAAATCAATAACATATTACACTATACTTGTAGAGAAAATTTCTCCTAGGAGTATCACCAACCAAAGATCTTGAGTTATCTGAATAGCTATAAGTGATGTAGGAGCATCATGGGTTTTCTCAGTGACAACTTTGAAAGTCTTGGAGGAATATTTGGCAGTTTCTTTGGAGAGTACTTGGAGTGTCACTTGATGAAAGAGGAGGTGCTCCATGGTCCTAGAGGTGCTTGATCATCAAAGGCACTCGACATGAATTGGGAACTCAGTGATTCTTAGTTGTAGTGTTGACCAAGTAGCTTAGTCAATGAAGAGACCTAGTCATCAAAGGAGTAGAACTCAATATACACTAGGGAGCTCATCTTATTTTGCATGGTTTAGTTTTTTTGTCGACCGAGTAGCTCAATCAATGAAAGGGGTTGGTTATGCTTGTTTGATTTTTTAATACTCAAAAAGTGGCTTCCTGATACTAGATCATGTCTTTGTTCTAGATTTTCCTAATTTATTTGTGTTTGGTTTCTAGTGTGAGTTAACCTTTGCATTTAATTTGGATCTATTTAATTTATGTTGTAATACAACTTGATAGGGATGTTGGATGAATCGATCAGAGATTCATGCTCTTGGTCTTCTTACAATATTCTTAGGGTGTCTCTCCCACACCAATCATCACCTATAAGACCTTAATTTCCTAAGGATTCCCTATTCTCTCTTTCCAACCCAACTACCAAGAAAGATTCATAAATCAAGCCAAAACTTGATGCATTCTCACTCCATTCACCATAGACCTTAAAGCAACATAAAGGCTCTCAACCTCCAAATCTTGAACTAGACCTTGCAAAGGTGTGGAGTTATTTTCAAATGCTACAACTCAAACAACTAGGTGTGTTAGAATTCTCTTCCATTTCATCTTCCCATTTGATTTATTCATTTCTTCACAAAAAGGCCTAAAAAGCTAGTAGCCCCAATTAGGTCTCCTATAGAGAGAAAATAGGTTTTTTTTCCTATGCCTTCAAAAAGAAACATGAAAATTTTTCTAGGCTTTTTGGTTCATTAGTCATCCCCTTAAATATTTGTTGAGTATTGAGGTCATATCCTTCCATTCATTGCCTTAACCCAAATTTGGTGAAAATTGGGGCTTTTAGGCTTCACAGGCTGCTTCAACAAGAAATATTGTTTTAGGATTATTCTTGGATTGGTATGATCCTCTCCACTTCATGGGATGATGGTGAGACTTCCTTCTTCCATTTCAAAAAGTAATTTTCACTCTATCTTTTCTCCTCAGCAAGAAATGTTGATTTCTATATGGTCTTTTGTAGTCAAAATCACCATAGGTTGGCCTAGGGAAAGACCTTAAAAATAATTAATCTATATTTGAGGGCCCTTTATTCTATACATTTCATTTACATGGATTCTATTCACTATTCCCAAGAGGCCAAATGGAATGGATAGTGGGAAAGTGAGTTAGATCTCCATCTTCAACAATTGTCTGGACAAAACTAATGACAATGTAAACCCAAAAAAAATTTACAAAAGGAAAAAAAAATGGTGAAAAATCATATTTACCAACACAAAGAATCAATAAAAAAATTAATTCAAAGGATGCGCATGTGAAAATATGAATCTTGAACTTCTAACTACCTACTATCACCAATAACATAGAAATTGCATAAAAATTGCTTCCAAATGTTGATCCCATAAACACTCAATCTATAAAACAAGAATACAACCATCCTCACAAGTCTTTTATTTCATTATATAGGGTTTTTATTTAACCCTTATGACTCCTCTCCATCTATTTGCAACTTTCTTGAAAAAAGTTGCAAAGTTGCACAATGCAACTTTTATATGTTTTAGCAACTTTTCCCCAATTTAGTCAAGTGACCTCTATATTTCTTCATGAACTTAACTAAAAACCTCAACTAAGGTAAAAAAATCACCCTAGCCCTTACTAGACCCTATTAACTTCATGAAAACATCACCATCATCCTTTGGTCCAATCAGAGGGCTTTACAACTTGCTAGCCCCTAATTGTACCTAGTAAAAGGCTCTAAGACCCTATGAACAAAATCCCTATTATAATCCTACTATGGTCAACATGACCTTATATCCAACACGTCCAAAAATCCTTGAGGATAACACCCACACAAAAAAAAATGAAACATTAGATCTCCTAGGAAATCCTTACATGCTCTTGCACCATTATCCCCTTTTTCTTTCAAAGAACATGAGGAGAAATCAGAAATGTATCAATGCCAAGCTTTTTGAAATTTGCTTCCTCTACCCATGTAGCTCTAGCTTCTTGTTTTCCTTTCCATTGTATTAGGTTCTCCATCTAGGTTTTGTTTCTAGTACACTTTCTTACCCTAGATTCCAAGATCCTTTGAGCTTGTTGTTTCACCTTGGGAGGTAAGGTTGCAATACTGACATCTTCTAGTAGCTCTATGCTATTCTAGCTTACCTCTGACAATGGCCCCCTATATTTGACCAAATTAGACTCATTGAACACTAGTTAAATGTTCAGGTATGTAGGAAGCTCTACCTTATAGGAATTTTAGCCATATTTTTCTAACACCTTACATGGACCCACTCTTGTCATTTTCAACCTTGTTGGTACTCCTTTCTATTGTATGAATTTGTTTAAGTGAACAATAAAATAGTCTCCCACTTCAAACTATAAGTCCTTTCTTAGCATGTCTACCTAAGTTTTGAATTTGTAATTATCCTCTATTATAGTTTTCCTCACTTGTTCTTTTATATCTTTCATTGCCTGAGAGAAATCCTCTATATGTCTACTTCTATACTCCATAGCTCCTAGTTCTTTGAGTTCACACACACCTCTTGGGTGCATAGCATACAAAATCTCAAAATGACTTTTCCCTATTGTCTTATTCATACAATAATTGTAGGCATATTCATCTTAATGAATGATATAGTCCCATATCCATCCATACTTCTTGATTAGGCATCTAACAAGGTTACCTAACAATCTATTGATCACATCAATTTGAGGAAGCTAAGTTGAACCAAATGATAGATTAGTTTGTAGCCTGACCCATAAAGTCTTTTAAAAGTAACTCATAAACTTCACATCTCTATCAAAGACTATTCTTAAGGGTAATTCATGGATTCTTACAATCTCTCTAAAAAAAATGAGAAATGCAGCTAGCATCATCAGTGGTTTTACAAGGGACAAAATAACTCATCTTACTAAACATATCTACCTCCACATAGACACTATCCTTTTAGAAATGTTTGGAATAACTAAGAGCGGGGACAGGGGGGAGTGAATTAGTTACTCAATGTCTATAAGTAACATTTGAACTTTTAAACACAAACATTTACTATTTAGTCTATCATGTTGTTGCTCAATCTTTACTAGAAAATTATCATCTTGCCATAACTTTCTTTGCATAATAAAAACCTAATCAAATGTAAAACCTATAAAGCATTCAACATATGCTAAACACTAGGATTTTTACATGGAAATCCAATTTGGAAAAAACCACCAGCAACATGTCACTATTTTTTACTCTTTCAAAGTGAGCTCTGTTAGGAGCCAACACTTTTAAAGGATACAAAACACACTACTAAACATGACCTTGTTAAAGGATTCAGTAACCCTATTAGGAGTGGCCTTGCTATAGGACTTTGATCATTCCATTTAGAATGTCACCTAGTTAAAGGATTTACGAAGACTATTAAGACTTCCAAATGACTATTAGGTCAACCTTTGTTAAAAGGATTTCAATACAAACTATTTACAATGATGGATTATGTTAAAATGGAAGCAGTTCCATGTTAAGAGCATTTAGTGCTCTTAGTAAGTGGTCTAGGGTCATGTCAAGTGCCTTGAATGGGTCTTTGCATGCATCTAGCCATTTTTCCCTATTGTGCTTCTCTCTATTTGTTTTCAACCTTCTTTTGATAAATTTCTCTGTGAAATTGAACAATTTGACTTTGTGAATCAAGGATGATCTAAAGTTTCAAGGTCAAACCTTCACCCGAACCTAGGTCAAGGACAACCTTGACCTTGATCTAGTGCAGGGTCAACCTTGTCCATGACCCTAGTCCAATTTTCATGTTTCAAGAGTTTTGGGACATCAGGTTTCAAAAAGATTCATTTTCCCACTTCTGAGTCTAATATTTTAGGTTTTGCAATGGTAAAATCTTAAATTTTATTTAATCTAGGTCCATTTCTAGGGGTTAATGTTAATGGGTTAAGGCACAAACCTGTGTCACCCTTTTGTAAAGGAAAAGGTTAACAAAAGTATAACTATTCACCTTCAATGACATAAAATTGGTATTATTATTTTGAAATTGAAAATGATGTAAACTAATTAAATGTGTAGAAATGAATGAAGTTTAGGATTATAATTTGTAATGATTATTTGGAATAAGAATTGATATGTTTTCCTAATTTTATAGATAATATTTTAGCTGCTAAAAAATGTTGAAAATTAGGGATCTAGTTCCCACCACAAAAATAGATGGAAATAAAGTTATTTCCCTTTAATCTCAAACTATGTTATAGATAAAATATATAGCTACAAAAATCAAAAATAAAAATCAGCTTTAGACCTATATTTTCACTTTTATAATTATTCAAATTTCAACTCACCTGAAATTGATAGTTTTCATCTCCCACCACATTTTTTAAAACAAATCTGTTCTAACTAGGAAAACAATTATACATTCTAAAGGAGGAGTCTCTCCTCTAGAACAACATATAATTTTTAAATTTTTTATATAATTTAATATTTTTTCTTTCTCAAAATTGATATCCTTTTGAGTGTTAAAATATGTACTTATAAAAAAATTTAATTACAATATATTATATCTAATTAAAACACTATAAACTCTATATGAGAATATTCTTAACTCTAAGCTCTATAAAATGGTGCTTATATGTTATTAAAAAACATCATAAAAATATTAAGAGTTATTGAAACACCACTTTTCTAAAATAATTGTATTTCTTTAGCAATTGGATATAGGGGTTAATGCACAAAGTTGGGTCGCAATTTTGCAGAAGTCAAATCCACAAAATGAAACTTCTTAAAAATGGGTACCCAATTTTAAAAAATGGGCACCCATTTTTGGTTCAGGTGCCTGACCCTAAATTTAAAAAATGGGCAACCGTTGTTTTTAAAAATTGGGTACCTGCTTTTTATTTTCAAAAATCGAGTACTCGTTTTTCATTATCAAAAAATGGGTACCCGTTTCTCAAAAAATTAAAAATTTAAATTTTTAAGAAATGGGCACCCATTTTTTAAAAATAAAAATTGGGTACCTGTTTTTTAAAAGTAAAAAATGGGTACCCGTTTCTTAAAAATTCATTTTTTAAAGTTTTTGGTGGATTTTGCATGCCGCTTTTATCTTTTCAAAATGGGTACCCATTTTTTGAAATTCAAATAACGGGTGCCCGTTTCTTACAACATGAGGTGGAATTTTTTTTTCTTGCCTTGGATTTTGGTTTGGGACAAGCTTGGTGAGACCAAGCCTATGCCTTGGCCTCTTAAGATTTGGCTAAGGCATTGAACTGGCAAATTCATGCCTTGCCATAATTTTTAGAGGGTCTTCCCGATCAAATTTTTTTATGAAACAAAAACCCATTAGAGCTCTCACTGTCCTAATTTCAAAAATATAAATTTTATAGACTTATGTTTTTATTTACTATTTTTTTAAATTTTTTAATCAAAGGTGGTACCTAAATGTAAAATAGAAATGTTCACTAAAACTTTAATAACTTTTTTATTTTATATTTTTTCTTAAATTAATTTATATGTCATCAATCTACATTCAATTCTTTTGAAGTTAAAAAAAAAAAAAAATTGAAAAAAGTGAAATTTTGATCAAATTATGGTGTCTGTACACGAGAGGTTTTAAAATTTTCTTTTATAGCCAATTAAAAATTAATTTAAAAAAATATTCATTAAAAAATTTAGAAAAAATATTCTCATCAATCTTTGGTGTATCAGGTAACTCCATTTAAAAAGATTCACAAAAATTCATTCATTTGTGTCAAATTATGGTGTTTGTACACGAGCGTGGTATGGTCCTGAAACAGGCATTTTGAAAAAGTGGTTTTTAAAGAGTCATACCAAAAAAATAATCTATCATATGGGTATACAAATAAATTACATATTCAAAAAGAAGATTCCAAGCACTACAATTTTTATTCCTGAAGTTTTTTTATATTTAATCTCTAAATGGCTCAAATTTTGGCATCAATTGACAAAATATTTCAAAAAAAGGAAAAACACTTCCACTTTTTGGCCAAAAGTGAGACCCAACTTCTTGCACTAACCCATAGACTAGTATAAAATATTCATTTAATAGACATTTCCAATTGGAAAAGTGTGAGACCATATATAGCATAGCTAGAATGAATTTATCTAGATCATATGTTTGGATAAAATTGATTTTTAGATATTCATTTATTTTGATAAGTCAACCTAAAAGGTGACATAACTTTGTACTTTTACCCTTATTGGGATTTAATTCTCCAACGTTGACCTTCTCTAGAAGTTTGTGCCCTAAATCTCTATATAAAGAAGCCATCTCTCAGTTTAGCTAACCATGATTTCACACATCTACTTTTTATGAGCAATTACCTATTTTTCATAAGGAGACAATCTAGAGATAACTTTCTATGATTAAGCATCCACATTCTACCATTCAAGCATTCAAATTCTCTATTTGAGACCAAGGATTCAAGCATTCAAGCCTTTGAATGGATTTGGTTCAAGCATTCAAGATTCATCATTCAAAACCCTAGATCTAACCATCATGGTGGTGTGATATTTCTTCAAGATCATGTGTTCATCTTTTAGATATATTCATTCTTTTCTCAAGGTGGATTCCAATAAGACAATAATGAAGGTTTTGATTTGCATTTGATAATGTTATGTTGAAGCTTTTATATCAACATACTTGTTTACATTTCAAATACAATTGCATATCTATTGAATATCACAGCTTCATTGTTAAATTTACTTCTACTACTTGTTAGCATTCTCTATTTCAATTCCATTATTAAGGTTGATTCCAAACTAAGGTTTGACCAAGGAAAACCCCTCATCCAAACAAAAAAATCATTTTTCTTGTAGGTATAGGTATAGGTATGGGATAGAAAATTAAAGTGTAGATTTGGATACCCTTGTTGGTGAACTTGTGAGATCCATGAACAAAATTTTTGTAAGAGCATTGTAGGTCAAGATCAAGTTTTTGGGGTACAATTATTCCCTAAAGTAAGATTTTGCCTTGCTATTTAGGTCAAAGTCAAACTACCCTCAGAAGAACAAAATTTTTCTAGGTTTTCTCCATCTTAACATTTTCAATCTAGAGTAGGTTGCAGAATTCTTTGAAACTATACACAACCATTAGAAATCAACATTTTCCAGATTCACCTTACTTTGAGGTTAGTATTTGTCTTTTATTCATTCAAAGATTCAAGTACTTACTTTCTATAGTCAATTATAAGATTTCCTCCTTTCTTCATGTTCTCCATTATTTGATTCATTTGTGCATTGATCACTTCCTTGTGGTTCATCAATTTGGATCATTCCTTTCGGGAATTTTGATTAAGGATATATCCTATATTCTCCCTCAAATCATTCCCCCTACACATATTTTCTTCTATTCATTTTGATGAACCTGATAATATTACCCCCTCTCTTTTGTAGAATTAGATGCCCTATTGTATTTTTGGTGTTAGATTTCCTTTCATATTATCTTGTGTGTTCACCTTCATTATTCATTTTGATTAACCCAACAAGCTTACTTCCTCTCTTTTGTGGAATTAGGTTCCCTATTGTGTTTTCTAGAGTTAAATTTCATTTCATATTTGTTAGGTATTTTCTTGCATTAAGATTAGACTTAGTTTATGCTCTTGCATTTTAAAATTCAAAAATTTAAATAAATCTATATATTTAATAAAAGACAAAAACATTTCTTGCATTTCATTTATTATGAATATTATTAAGATGCTTTGGTGTATGGTTATGTTCTTTATTACCCTTCCTTCAACATCTCTTTACCATACTTATGATGTTTATAGGAGTATCACTCGCTTTATTATGTTGGTGATCCTTCATTTTGTGAATTTGACCAATACCAGTCTTCCTACATTCAAAACTTTCATTAAAGATTCATGTGGAGACTTATTATTCTTTTGGATCATGTGAAGGATTTGGTAGATGATACATGATCAATTAATCTTCCTAATCATAATCCTATCATTCCTAATTTGATGCCTAATTCTTCATTCATTAATCCTTGTTCTTCCCATACTTATGATAGAATTCAAGCTATAGTTTAGGATGCGGATGTGCAAGACTCTTTGATTTACCTACTCCTCTAACTCATGATGATATTAAAGGATATGATAAAGAATTTTTTTCACAACCTATTATTCCACTTTATGTAACCTTTACTCATGAACATGATAACCAATCACCTCCTATAGATGCTTTATATGATATGCACACTACAGGGTATAATATGATAACTAAACAAGGTTATAGAGGTTTAGGGCTTGGAGTTAATGAGCATGGTATTAAGTATCCGGTTCATATACCCCCTAAACCAAATTTACATGACCTGTTAGTTGTTTATAATCTTAATTTTAGGTAGGTGATGCTAATCATCATCCTCCTCTTCATAATCTTCTTCCTACACTTACCTTGGGTAACCCCAATATTCATTAAGAGGTAGCTAAAAAGGTGTACATATTGAATTAATGAATTCCGAAAAAGAAATGTCTAAATCTATACCAAAAGATTCCTTATCAAAGTACAAATGTCCTTTTCATTATTGTAATACACACTTACTTTGATAGTAAACATTTCAAATTATATGTCCCGGAAAGAGATACTTTAGGAATTATATCTCTCTCATCTAGTTTTATAATTCCTTCATAATTTTGATATAGGGGATTCCCCTCATTCTAATATAGTATAGATCTCTTCTCCTCTTGTCTCTAGACCGGGGTAAAGAAGTGTATTTCCATCTAGTCTCCTAAGATACATTAAGCTTTTTATAAGACACTATTTTTTTCAAAGGTATCCCTTGTCTTCTCCCCTATGGAGCAAGGTTCTTTCTTCTATTTCTTTGTCCAGGGGATTGCTTTCCTTAGCTTAGTGGTACTTATTGCCACAAAATTTTGCACCCTTATACAAATTTTTTACCTAAGGACAACCATATGAAACATGGAAACAACCTCCAAGTTGTGGGACTTGAACTATGAGGTTGAGTCTCCAAAATAGGCTGACATCCTTTACTATTACGATGCACCTAAATTCACTTGGAGAGGGAAAGGGAGAATGAAAGAATGAAAGAAAATCTACCTAATCTAACCTAAGGGGTGATGCACCAAAATAAAATGACCAATCCTATCTCTACCCATAAATGTGCACTTTAACTATTATGACACTAAAAGATATACACATCCAAATGTTTTTTAATCCAAAAATCATATGTAGATCAAACAACCCAAAATAAATGACACAAGAAAGATGAGATTCACTTATATATCATTCAAAAGATACAATCATGCAAATTGGAGATAACCACAAAACATTGAAGAGAGGAAAATAGATCTTGTACATTCATCAATGGCTAAAGGAGATAAGGCAGAATGTCATTAGGTCTAGAGGCAAAGGAGATATATAGTGAGCTTGTAGAGTAATATTAGAGAAATAGAGATGAGTAAACCCAAAGAAATATTACACAATTTGCCTTTATAATTCAGGCATAACTGAGATATTTTCAACTAGAAGTTACTCCACAACTACTGCAATTAACTCTTCAGAGAACAATCAAGATGATTCAAACAATAGATTTGATTTGGTACACTTGTAGAGGCATGAAAATCATGAAAACCCTAACTAGAGTAAACTTGAAGTGATATAAATGGCACCAATCAATGCCAAAATTCCTTAAAATGAATAATCAAGTCATGGAAAGAGTGCCTCTACATCATTACTAGAGAATTAATAACTCTAGAGTAGTTGAGATCGGTTAAAAAGATTAGATCATGCAAGAAACCCTATCATTCGTTGTTCTTGGTTCATGAATTAGGAAAGTCAATAGGTCAACCCGGTCACACAATTAGAGAAAGCCATGTGGACTAACCATCTTATTTCATTTCACCAACTGACAGAGTCTTTACATGTTTGACTACATCATTTAACTAACTATGCCACCCTTTAAAAATTGAACATGAAAGCTTACAATATTGTTAATTTTAACTATGATTTCAACATAACTTTTCCTTCAAAACTAGGTTTTCCAGGACATGTGGCAAATCCTTGCTATGTTGCTATAAATAAAGGTTGATCATTTTATAATAGATACATAATGAGAGATGTTGATCTTCCTCCATCTAATGGCCTGGAAACATGCAACCAATTTATTGACCATGCTAGAATACAAACCAATTAAAACTCATTTGTACACCAACCTATATAATAAGTCTTCACTTTTGCAACCTACCAAGGTAAAAAGGACCCACAATCCATGTGGCAAGTTCTCAATATGTCACTATAAATAAAATACTTGTAGCTTTGGAAAGAGACAAAACAACAATAATGGGTGATCCTTAATCTAACGGTGAGTAAAATACACTGATAGAACTAGCCCACACCTTGCACAATCATCACCTCAGCCAATAAGAAACCAACAAACTACCAACATGTTTGTACAACTACTTGGCTACTCTAATAGGAAAGGGTCCACCAAAATCCATGTGTCAAGCCATCACTATGTCACATAAAATAATTTCCTTACATCTTTGCATAGTGACATAATGACAATCATAGATCATGAAAAGGTTTGGCATTGGACAAAAAGCACACTATTGACTATGCTAATTGAAGGGAAGGGGGCCCATGGTGGATAAATGTCAGGACCTCACTACATCACTATAACTAAAGGTTGATCATTTTCTCATAGTGACATAACAAGGGACATTGATCTTCTTCCATCTAATGGTCTAGAAACATGCAACCAACCTACTAACCATGCTAGAATCTAAACCAATTAGAACTTTTCTATGTGCCAACCTATCTGACATTGCTCCATCTCACCTGGAAAGTCTTTACTTTTTTTTCCCACCAAAGGAATGATGTCACCTGGTCCATGTGTCACAATGTCACTTTATTTCCTTCCATAAAACTCTTGTAACTTCCTAGGGTGACAAGGCAATGGTCATAGATCTAAAAAATACCTAATGGTAGACAAAAACTTGGTAGTTGCTCATGCTAGCCAAAGAAGAAAAAATGCCCCACGCAGATGCATGTCATACTATCAATTTGTCACATGGAATAAAGTTTATGTTTCTTTACAAGGTGACAAAGTGATGCTCATCAATCTAGAAATATTTGATGACCAAGAAAAATGTGACCACATGGGGATATTAAAATATGAACTTAACCTTGGGACTTAGGATATAACAGCATAACCAAGGTATTCTTGCATGCCCTAATATTTGAAATTTCAAATAAATGAATGTTAGGGTACTCTTAGGCCTTAAATTCAATTATTTGGTAGGAAGGCATTTTTGGTTAACAATTCTACTAACTTAGAGGGAATGTAAGCCTACCATCTATAAGACTAGTGACCTAAAGCATCCATTGGGCTATAGAGTCAAAAAAACATGAAAATTTTCCCTGCTAGAAGCCATGATACTAAAAATTGTGACCCTCTATGATCTCAAAACTTTGGAAAACTTTATCTGAAAAAAAACATGTGCTCAAAACTTCTTGGAAAGCAAGAACAAATGGGAAAAAAACTACTCTAACTATGTATAGGAAACATCAATTTTTTCTTAGAAACAAGGTTTGAGATATACTCCATTAACTAGAATAGGTAGAATTTCACCATTAGGCTTACTTAACTAGAAAACATTGGACTATTTGCAACTGATAACCACATGGGGACCATTCCATAATGTATCAAATTTTTAGTGCCTCCCTAGTTTTTCCATGTCTGCATCCCATTTTAATACATGACCACCTTCTCTAAAAATTTGGACTTTAACGTTCTTATCAAATCTCTTTTTCATTTGTTGCTAATGTGTTTCTAGGGTATGCATGGCCTAGTTTCTTCTCTCTTTGAGCTCCATCAACACTTCCATTCTTACTATCATGGCATCACTTTCCATTAGTTCTAATTGATGAACCAATTCTAGATATGGTAATTCTAATGAAATTGGAAGCCTTTCTTCCCTACCATATACCAACATAGAGGGTGAGTTTCCAATTTCCCTCCTAGGTGTTATTCTATTAGCCTATAGTGTTGTCTTTGACTTTTGATGCAAATACCTTTGGTTATCCTCTATGGTCCTTTTCCTAATCTTGATTAAGTATTTTTTAGATGACTCAACCAATCCATTCTCCTAAGGATAGTATTTTGAGGATGTGCTCAAGTAGATATTATGATCAACTACCCATGCACAAATCTGAGCTCCTACAAAATATTTTGCATTGTCTAAAATAATGGTTGAAGGGGAACCAAACTTGGTCACAATTCCATCAAGAAATCCAAAAACTAAAGATTTTGTGGCATCCTTCAATGCAACTTCCTCTTACCATCTGGTAAAGTAATCTATAGTAGCTAGGATAAACTTGTGACTAGATCTAGAAGCTAGAATGATAGGGCCTATGAAATCCAATCCCCATTGCAAAAAAGGTTGATCCACCTAAATGGGATGAAGAGGAAGTGCTACAAGTCTTTGTTTCCTAGAAAGGAAAACACATTTTTCACACTTTCTTACTTGTCTATGATAATCATGGGATAAACATGGCTAGTAGTAACAAACTCTCATAATCTTCATCGTAGTAATCCTTTCTTAAAAGTGACCACCATTAGGACCATCACAAAGCTCTTTGATCATCCTATTGACTTGATCTATATTAATACATATTAATAAAGCTCCATTGAAGTCTCTCCTAAATAGATTACCATCAACTATAGCATAGGGGATTTACTGCAATCTAAATTATCTCATTTTAACCTTATCCAACCCTTGAGGATATCCATGTCCTACTCAGAATTCCTTCATGTCATATATCCAACTCTTTGGGTTATCATTTCTTGCTTCTTGTTCTTCTATCAATACCATAGAAACTTCCTCATCTAATTCCTAAGATGAGATCATCATTCTGCACAATCCATTCCCCCTTACCAACTTGGCAATCTAAATGTCCACATCATACTCCATCACCTTAGTGATCCATCTAACTCTCTTCTCACTAATATCTTTGCTCAGAAGGAAGTCCTTTATGCTTGTTTGAGGCACTAGTAAATGGATCTTGTTGTGTGATAGAAGATACCTAAACTTCTTCAGAGCTCTTATGACTACAAGGGCTTGCTTCTCCACATAACTATATTTTTCATCATACTCCTTAAGACCTTCATTAAAGAGAGCAATAGGTTGCTCCTTATTCTTATCATTTTCTTGAGTCAAGACAACAAAGATACTTGACTTACCTTCTAAGGTATAAAGAATGAAATCCATATTAAAATTTGGATTGATGAGAGTAGGACCTAAGGCTATGGCTGCTTTGATCTCTTCAAAAATTTATTTCCCTTCCTTGGTCCATGAGGCGACCATGTTTCTCTTAAGAATAGTTTTAAGAGGTTTCACCATGGTAGAAAGATTATGGATAAATATCCTCAAAAAAAATATTATACCAATGAAACTTTGTAGCCTTTTCTTATGTTCAGGAAGGGAGAGAGAAAGTATTGCTTTAGTTCTCTTTCGATCAATTTTCAAACCATCATTTGATACAATGTGTCCTAATAATTTTCCTTGATTATTGGTAAAGATACACTTGCGTTGGTTAAGTGATACCCCAAACTCTCTACATCTTAGGAATATCTATCTAAGATGGCCAAAATGATATATTATATCCTTTGAGTACACTATGATATCATCAAGGTAAACCAACACAAAACTTTCAATCATGTTTTTGAAGGCCATTTTCATTTCCTTTTAAAATGTGGCACTGCATTTGTTAGCCCAAAAGGCATTTTTCTATAATCATAGGTGCCCCACTTTGTTGTAAATGCAATCTTATATCTATTAGCTTCCTTGATAAATACTAGATTGTAACTAGAGAATCCATCAAGAAATGAAAACCTCTCTAAACCACTAACCTTGGACAATATCTTCTCCATGGAAGGAAGGGGGATGATGATCTTTAAGGAAAGCTTGGTTAAGATCCCTAAAATACACACATAATCTAATTTCTCTATTCTTCTTCCTAATAGGAACAAGGTTCATTACCCATAATGAGTGCTTGACAGAGAAAATTATATTGGCTTCAATTAATTTGGATAGCTCATTTCTCATCAAGATTTCAATTTTAGGATTCATTGGCCTCTACTTTTGTCTTACTAGTTTGACATTTTCTACTAGATCTATGGTATGTTGAAATAGGCCTAGGCCAAAACCTTTTAGATCATCATATTTCCATTCAAACACATCACTTAATTCTTGACATAGATGAATAAAACTTTCTTGGTCAATTTTAGAACATACCTTTCCCATGTTTATAGTTTTTCCATCAACAACCACAACTGGTTTGTAATCATCTTTGTTAGTAGATAGGTTCCTGCTTTTGTCACTTTCTTGGTCATCAAAATTGAAGAAACTCTCTGAGGTAATGAGACCCCTTAGGAAACTTGTTAGAACTAAGATTTATGATTTGATCCCCATATTGGTCATACAACCTAGGTTTGTTTCTGTCTGAGAATTTTTCTTCATTCTACAAGAAACTTACAATCTGTGCATGAAATTCAAAGACTTGCCAATTGGTGTTGTTCTTAGGAATTGTGGGTCTAACTACCACTCTGACTTTTTGCTTGTTCTCCCCCTCAAGATTCCCTAGAACATCATAAGATACACCAACAACTATAAGTCTATCAGCATATCTATTATTTTTCCTAGGGATGCTTAGAATATTAAATGCATTGAAACCTTCAAGAAAATCACATACTCTATGTTTATAGGAGTTGAGCAAGCCATTCTTAGTGACATTCTAATTTCTTACCTCAGTAACCACCAACTCACTATCTCCATATACACTTAAGGCTTGAATCCTTCTTTTTTGAGCTAGTAGAAAACCTTGATTCATAGATTCATACTTGGCCACATTATTGGTACAACTAAATTGGAGCCTAAAGGAGAAGTAGTACCTTTCTAGTGTAGGGTAAATTAACATCACACCAGCCTCTAATCCATTATTATTTCTTGATTCATGAAAATACATACTCCATATCCCACTCATATCTACTTTGGTCCTCATAAGGTTAGGGACAAGAGCATCCTATTCTGATATACAATAGGTACCAAGGCCTATTTCAAGGGTTTTTGATATGGGATCAAATTGATATTCATTAGCCCATTCATCTAAGAGAAAATTAGGTATCTCTACTAGAGAAGTGGTAGGCTCATTTACTATGTCATTCTTATCCATCTCTAGGATAGTGCAATTCATATTGATGAGATTAGGGTTGTAGAGCTCAATATGATGGAGGGCTAGAGGTTCTACTCTAATTGAAGCCTTGGTTCCATATCTTCTTCTCAAAAATAGATATTACCAATTAAAAGATATGTAACCACCTATTTTGGCTGTGAAGTCTCTTGAGAGATAAATGGAAAAGTGTGGCTTGACCTCAACAACTAATATATCTTGAGTTATAGTATAAATAGGGCATGAATCTAGGATCATTTAAACATTCCTAATGATCCCTATAATCTTGAGAGTGCTACCATCCAATTGTAATACATCCCTAATAATGGGCTCATATTTCATTTCTAAAGCATCAACAACACACTTAGGCATCATTGAACTCCTAGCCCTTGAATCAATCATGTAATTATGGACTAGCTTATCCCCTATAATCAAAGAAACATAAAATGGAGAAGACCTAACCTTTTTACTTTTTTCAACCTCCCTTGATGGTTTTACTAGGATTGTACCACTTTGCATGCTATATGGTTGATCTTTTGGTTCAATACTCTCTAATTCTTACTACAACATCCTCTTCTACATGGGTATAATAGAAACAACATCCCACATGGAAATATTCACATTTTTCTTCTTCATCTACTATATAACATTGAATGGGATATTAGGTGCTTTGGTAGAAGCTTTGGGAGTTGTATGTATAAGAGATTGAGATGGAATAACTTGGGGGTGATTCACATCTCCTCTGTAATCACTCTATCTTTTTTGTTGAGGATCATTGGATTGATCATTTTCCTCTTGTCTATGAGGTACTACATATATGTTGAATCTTAATTAGGAGGAGCAAGGGTAGCATCTTCAACAGCTCTTCTTTTGCTCCAATTATTGTGAGCAATGGAGTCCTAGTTCACATTACAATGTTCCTCCACTTAATGATTTATGAAGGTGAAATTACCTTGTCTTTGCATATATGAGGCAACCTTATGTGGGCTTTCATTATATGACTATCCTACTATAGGCTCAAGAATGGTCAAAGCCAAATAAGATTTAGCCTTTTGACATGTTGGTCATGTTTATACCTTATGCTTGTCTAAATATGTTTCACAGTGAATATTCCTAGTTCTTTATGTGCATATTAGGGTTTAGTCTTTTTAAATTTCTTAACCCTAAGAAAACCCTAATTAGAATACTAAAAAATTGTGCCCTAAGAAAGCCTTTTAGGTTGTTTTTCTTTCATTATAATTAAGCAAGAGAATTATTTTTAAAACATATCCTTTTCTTGAACCTTTTAGAAGCCTATACATTTTGTTCCCTAATGTTTTCAAAATAAGATTTACCGTCAAATATTCTTCAAAATCTATGGCAGTTGTCATATTGTTATAAGAATTTGAGTGTATTTTATCACTAGTGACATGGAAACCAAGTAAATTACAAAGTATGGGACCTAGTCAGTGAACAAGTATGGTTTCAAACTGTGTTTTCTACACTGTTAGATCTTTTTAAAGATTTATGGTGGTCACCATGTCATGACAAAAAGTTCTAAGGTTTTTATATTTAGAAACATGGTGACCTCCCAAAAAAGAGAATTAGGGTGGGACTAAACCTAAACATAGGCACCATGATTTTTTGCTTGTGATTAATAAGCCTTGTTTGCATGATGGGGTGTCAGATATGGTAGACACAATTAAAGATATATCATCATAAGAGAGCATTTTTGATTCATGCCATCAAATTTTCATGATATCAATGATGGTCACTATGTCACCACTAGAAATTTATGAACTTTACCAATCACGACATGGTGACCTCCTATGAAAATAGAATACAATGGGTCCAAGTTCAAAGGTGGCACCATGAATTCACTTACCATTAGTAAGCCCCATTAGCATGATAGATTCTCATAAATGCCAAATGCACTTAAAGACACATAATAATAGGAAAATGTTGTTGAGACACACAGTCAAATCTTTGCAAGATCAATGGTGGTCACTATGTCATTACCAGAAATAATATGTCTTTTAGTGTTAGCAACATAGAGATCTCTATGAAAAAGGAAATACGGTGGACCAAATCTTTAAAAGTGGTGTCATAAAGATTATAGGTCATTAGTAGTTAGGTCAACATGTCAAAATTATCTAATTTCACATGCCACTATGGATTCACACTTAGAAAAATATACTTGTTGATTTGTGTTATCAGATCTCTCCTAGATGAATAGTGGTAGCCATGTCACTATAAAATTTGCTCAATCTTTAGTATTCATGACATGGTGACCAAAGGAAAGATATAAGGACCCACCACATTTGCAATAAAATAATTATGAAACATTCATTTCCCAATCAAGGAAGCATCAACAATGGTTTTTATTTCTCTATAAGGAGTTGGTTGATGTTTATGCTTAGCAACATAGTGAGAGTGTGACATGTGTCCAAAGGAACAAGTGGGTCTAGTATAAAGCACTACAATTGAAAAGGAGAGCTTATGTAGATGAATTCAATTGGTTTGAATGCCAACTTATCTTTAAAATTAAAAGGTGGTGCCACCTTTTTCTCCTTATGATCCATTTACAAAAATGAAGACTCCCCATGCAAAGTAGAACAAGATATATAGTACAATATTTCATGAATTCTTCTCCATGTGAACAAATATTAAATATGCCTCCAAAGAAAGGTTTTTCTAGAAAGGTAGAGTATGCCAAGAGGAACATACATGATGATTTTTTGGAATAGCTAACTAAGTCTACAACTAAATCAACTCAAGTTAAAAAATTAGTCCCTGTGAACCCTAGGCTTAAGATTGTAGATAGTTTATATGATAAGGGGAATTGGGTTAGGGATTCCATCACCTCAAAAACATGACTCCATATTTTTAGGAAATGGTTCTTAGAGAGGAAGTTGTTTGTACCCCATGGAAATTTTTGGAATTTTGATTTGGGAAAATTAGTGTTCCTTGGTGTTTTCATGGACTCAGACCTCCTTACTGCCATAGCCAAGAATTATGACTCTATAGCTAGGGTAGTAAGGAGAGTGGATGGGGAACCTCTAACAAGAATTAATGATGTAGAGATCTGAGAAGTTTTTTATTTGGGGCTAGTATCAGATTATCATGAACTCATTTATTTTTAGAGCTTGGAGAAAGAATATTTTTCTAAGAAAGATCAAGTTAGGCAAGGTGCATTGAGAGAACACCTTGCCATAATGACCAAATTGACTTTTGTTATAGTCTCAATTAAAGAACCTTTTAAAAAGGAATTTTTCACTAGCAGAGCTATAGATATATACATTACCTTGTGTAGTATTTTTGGTGAAGATAAAAAAAAATTTATGCCAATAAAATTCATGTATATGATGACATAGATGTCTTATTTTGGTGCACACATTATTTTTTATTTTGCATCTTATATAGAAGAAGATATCCATATAGGATTATGTGGGATTGTGAAGAGCAAGGTGGAAAAGACATTTTCCCATTACTCATTTTTGATGCACATGTTCCTATTTAAAAGGGTTACATATTTTGAAAAGGAGATGGTTTTAAGCCAAGAGTATGAAGGAGAGGCTCTGCCAATCTAGTTCTAGAGTGCAAATATGACTTGGGATGTAGAGGAAGCCAAATTTGTTAGATTTGATATGTATTTTGCATCCAAGTTGAGAAGCCTTGTATTAAGGGACAATCTTAGAATTCCCAAGGCATTGTTGGATTTCATCAGGCCCATGGAAAATTCTTCTAGGTTGAAATTATCCCACAACTAGGTAGATATTATACCTTACCCTATTTCTATAGTTTTTATGGTTTATGGTTTCCAAGGCACTTCCCACGTACTACCCTACCAAGTGCCTCTAAATATAGGGATAGTTGAAGTGCTATGGCAAATAGGTGGGTTGGAAGAAGCATAGTTAGTTGGTAGATCCACAGGCTCAATTTTCCCCACCTATACTATGGCTTACCATTTCATTATCACTAAGGGTGGTTGGGTATTCTTGTATAAATTCTTAGACCAATACAAGATGGTTGTGTCCCATGCCCCTTTTTTTGATACTGAGGGATTTTTTGGTGTTTGCAAGTGAAGGGCTAAAGTTGGTTCAAAAGAGCATCAAATCTATTTCCTTGAAGATATAATAAGGAATGAATTATCTTTGCAAGAGAAAGAGATAAAAAAGGAGAAATGGAGGGTTTATTCTAGGGTTTTTGAATTCATTAATTGTTTTGATAGTAAATATAAGCCTCTTGATGATGCAAAAATAGAGGCAGACACGTTGAATAAACTAATGACTACTTTTCCTAAAATTATAGAAGTCATGAATAAAAAAAAGTTATTCTTTATTAATTCTTTTCCTAATAAGGCCAAATAATATAATACAAGATAAAGGGGTTACATTAGATAAAGGAGAAAAAATAATAGGGTCAACTAGTTTTTTTCAGGAGGAAACACTTGATGAGCCCACACTCAAGAGCCAAAAAATAGAAAAGGAATAAGTATCCCAAATAGAAGACGATTCACCCACCCAATCCACATTACATATAGGAGATGAGCAACTCACTAAGGAGTAGGTGGAATAGTTGGGATCCCAAGGGAGAATCTTCATTACCATAGTAGAATTGGAGGAAGGAAATCCCTAGGAACCTCCTATATCAAGCCTTCATTTAACCATTTATAACTATAGAGGGAAAGAGCTAGACACTATGATGGAATAGGTCAGCCATGAATTCATCTCTAATGATAATTTTGTCAAATCTAGAGCCTTTTATCAATTTTTTTAGAGAACAAACATTGGACTGTTTGAAGAAACATGTAGTGAATTGAAAATAGAGCATTGTAAGATGGAGGAGGTAGATGTACAAAACTAAATAAAAGAAGAAATGATTTAGGAATTTAGAAGCTTGACTCTAGAAGAAGGTAGGAAAATGATAAAACCATCTAGGGTTTTGATACTACCTAATTGGGATATTATAGATGTGATGATTTTTAATTTAGTTATGAAGAAGTTGAGTATTGAGAAAAAAGGGAAGAAATAACTGGAAGGTGCTAAGTTTTGTGAGGACCATGTAGCATTGGTAATATGGTCAATGAGAAAAGGGTCTAGGACTAGCTCTTCCCAGCCTGATGATACTAGCCTAATGGGAAACTTAATTGTAAAATGAGTTGAAGAAATTACAAGTAAAGAGGCCACAAAGCTAAGTGTTTGATTAGTAGACTTCACCTTAACCACAACTTAGAGGGAGAAAAGTGAAAGGCTAGAGTTACAAGACAAGTATGAGAAACTTCTAGCTACTTATAATAAAGAAGTTCAAAAAAGAATTGAACTAGAAAATAAAATAATAGGACACCAAGGGCAGTCTAGTAGGCCTAGAATCACATATCCTTATCCACCAATGGAGCCTTTTAAATATATTCCCCTTATTAAAATTCTAGACACACCATAAAGACCTCAATACTATACTGTAGAGGATTTTGAGGAAGAAAAGACTAAGCTATGGGTGTTGCATGTAGAGATGGTGATCCTATATGAGGAAAGGTTAAGGAAAGCCATTATGTATCTAATTGATAAAATTGATTGGCCAACCTTCTATGAGAAGTTAACAAAGGTATTAAACACATGGGAAGAGCTGAAACAAAGTGATGATGCCCTTATTCTAATTTTCAACAAATGGATTAGAAGAAATAAGAATGGTACTCTTCTATTTTGTTCTATTATTAGTTTATCTTGTGAATATATAGAGAAAACTTATGATTTAACCATTGATATGTCAGAGTTTGATGATAAAAGAGTTGCATTACAAAGAAGGATCATAAGTTATCTTGACAAGTATAATAGTGCTAATTTTGAACTCTTCCCACATGCCATAGAAAAAAATGATAAGTTGAAGAAAAAAGATGAATGGGCCCAAGAATTGAATGATTTATTATGCCTTCAAATGAATAAGGTCATAAATGAGAAGGGAAATGCTTTGTGGGCAGCCACAACTAAAGAAGTTATAAAAGTTCATTTATTCTTTTATTCTTTAAGGAAATATTTCATTGAGATTGATAAGTTAAGAGAATATGTGATATAGAAGTAGAATGATATTCTAAATTTTAATTGGTTACATGACACACTATTTGACAAGTGGATTGCAAATTTTGTTCATGCAAAATAGTTATAATATGTTAAAACTAATGATGAAGAAATGGAACATGATGAAGTAGAAATAATTGACACACTAGTGAAAGGAAACGAGGACAAAAGTAAACAATCAATTGCAGTTGCAATCACAAAAATCCAAACTAGTGACCTAGCAGAGGAAGAGTCAGATATAACTAGTGTCTTGTCAGTTCATGATGATATGGATGGAGAGCCTCAAGTTAAAGTAAGTCTATGAAAATCAAAGCCAAGTCCATCAAAAAAAGATTTATTGGCTCCATCTTTTGAGGAGCAACAATAGCAATAAAGTTAATCATTAACTTCCTATCAATAAGTATTTTCAGTAAAAGATGTAGCAAAAATGGTCCCGTTAAAAAATATTCATGATGAAAACCATTTTGTTGCACTATTTTTTATCTTTTATGACAATAACAATGTAAATATCTTTTCTGTATTAAAGATAGTTGTTAGCTTCTCTATGCTTGAAGCTTGTTGCATATCACACTATATAAGTAAGATTCTAGGGCTAGAGAGAGGATCCAAGTCATTGTACAATTTTATTTTTACTAAGATTTATTCGGTCCATTCCTTGATGAAAACTTTATGATGTATTTTCTCTACAAGTATCTGAGAATACATAAATGTTACAGGATCATGATGTCTTATCTTGAGTTTTTTTGAGTTCTATTTTAGTTGTTATACAATTTTCAAAGAGAATTAATACAAAGATGAATTTTAGTCCTTCAACATAGTAAGCATTGTCACATGAAATCTTGCCTATGAATTTAATAGAACCTTTTCCTTTTATCAAACATGGTGCATCATTACCAAATCTTACACTATTTCCATCATAATAAGTTAAGGTAATAAACTTACTTCTATCTCTAGTGATGTGATGTGAGCATCCACTATCAATGATCCATCTATCATTTTTTTCACACAAGTCACAGGTGTAGTTGCCTCAACTTCATTAGATTCATCCTTTATCGCAACATATACCACTTCATGATCATGTTCATTAGAATCATCCTTGCATTCTTCTTTAGCAATGTAGCATGACTTCTTGCCTTTGTCTTTGTAATCTCTATCATCATCTTCTCTTCTATTTTTGTACTTGTTTCCATCTCTATAGTTCTTCTTCTATGTACATCTTGTAGGAATGTGACCAACCTCATTGCAATTGAAACAAATGATGGGTAACTTGCCTTTACCTCTATGAAATCTTCTTGCCAATAGCACTTCCAATTGTTCAACATCTTCCTCATCTCGATCACTATCACTGGATAGATATATTATCTTTCTTTTCTTCTTCTTTTTCTTCACTTCATCAAAGTCATTTAATAAAAACTTTTCTTTGAATCTAGATTCAAGACTCTCAACTTTGTAATTATCAAAGTTAGATAGCTTAAAAGTAGTGAGTCTACCTACCAATCCTTCAAGGGTTAGATCATTCCCTAGAATACATCTCAATTCTTGAATTTTAGAAACTCTAATAGTACAAATAAGTAGTAATATTCTCAAGACTTTACTTAACACAGTGTCATCATCTATATGACTAGTAGCTCCTCTTATTGCACTAACAACTTCTTTTATCCTAGTAACATATTGAGCAATATTTTAACCTTCTTCCATTCTCATACCATCAAACTTACCTCTAAGACTCTCATATTTCACTCTTTGAACATTTTTGTCTCCTCCATAGATAGTTTGTAGGGAATCCCACATTTTCTTTGTAGTTTCACAACCTTTGATATCATCAAATTCACCATAGTTAGGGCAGAGGCAATCTCCAACATTGCCTAATTGTGCTCTTTATTCTTCTTCATATATTCAACAGTTAGGGATCAAATTGCATCAACATGTTCCATTGAATGGTAGATTGTGCATGATCTAAAGTCCTCCAACGTGTAGCTTCATCAAACTTTGTCATGCAAGAAATTTATCTCTATTGAGCTTGGGTATCTCTCTTCTAGACATCTTGATCTTTGTGCTTCTAGTCCCTTAAAACTAGTCCTCTTAAGTAGATGGCTTTGATACCAATTGTTGGAATTACTTTAGAATAACTAGGGGATAAATCAATTATCCAAGGTCTAGATGTATAAATAAAACTTTTCACAACTTTGTGAACCCATAAAACATTCATACTCATGCATGCATCCATTATGTATTTACTAAAACTTGTATGTTACTATCAAATCAATTTATAGAAATGTAAAGCATGAAACATAACACATTCATCAACACATTTGACACAATTATTTATGTGGAAACCTAATTTGGGAAAAATCACTACTAACATGCTACTACTTTTCATTCTTCTAAAGTGATGCCCTGTGAAAGGCCAACCCTATCAAAGGTTACAATACACACTATCAAATGTTACCCAATTAAGGGATTTCAATCACCTTGTTAAAAGCTAGCCTTGTTAGAGGACTTTAGGCCATTCACTTGGAATGCCACCTAGTTAAAGGATTTTCAAGTGATGATTAGGTCAACCTTAATCCAAAGGATTTACCCTAGACTGATACAATTGTTAGAGAGTAATAGTAGAGCTTTGATCTGATACAACTTACAACTTCTCTTGTAGATTATAGATCTCTATTCAATCTTCGATTCTTGTTGGCCTTCATACTTTGCAGCTCTAATAGGTTGTTTACCCTTCAAACATTCATCTTCTTTAGCCTTCTTTCTTAACATGCCATTGTAGACTCTTCCCTTGGGTCACTTCATGAAGCAAAACCTTCAATTCCTTCTCCTCCTTAGGATCTTGCACATGACACCAACCTCTCTTGCTTCATGACTAGACATTCCTCTAAACAAGAAATTAGAATATTTTCTTGCTCATTATCCATTCTCTAAATTATTATTTTTTGGATTGATTAGGTAGGGTACAATGTATCTAACTCATATCTTGTCTTTTCTAGAAACTTCTCCTAGAATCTATTTGAATTTTCCTAAAAATGGTTTACATCAAATTTTGTGCCACCACCTCATCAATCTTATCTTTCTCCTATTCAAAAGTTTCAATAAAAAAAACATGTCAACATAGATTTGGAAAATATTTGGTCTTTAACATAATGTAACAGCTTGACATTATCAATCTTCTGAAGCTAGGCACATACTGTATTGCTCGGCATCAAATAAAGTTTATTGATTCTCAACATCAACTAAACTTTACTCGACATCAATCATTTTGCTTAGCATCCACTAGAATTTTCTGTCACTTAGCTCCAACTAATTTTCTACTTAGCTTGCACTGACTTTGCTCGGCACCTACTGTCCACTCAGTCAAGCTTGGCAGACAAAATTTGTTTAACTTGTTCTTCTAAACTTTCTAAGTGTAGCCAACCATTTTGCAACCTTAAGTAGATCATCAATACATTATGTTATCACTATCTTAACTAATCCTTGTACTTCATTTCATAATCATAACTCAACCTTTCCTCTAGGTGTTATTCTTACCTCTTATTGATCAAATCCTCTTCATCAATCAACTAAGTGATAGTACTTGGATTTTATAAGTATTTTTCTTACTAGCAAATAGTAGGTTTGACATCAGTGACAAAACAATGATTGAAACACATAGTCTTCTTCAACAATCTCCCTCTTTGAAATCTCTCTTATCAATGATCTTTTCAATTAGATTTCAACATACTCAAAACTTCAAATGAAAAGTAACAACCCACTAAGAGCCCTCTGAATTGATTCTCTCATCTAGTCAAACAAAGGATTGATAAATAGATTTCATGTAGATTCCTAACGAATGGATTAAATAGGGTGGAAGATTGTTTCCAAGTTGATAGAAAATTTTGATAGACTACATTTTGAGATTTTGAAGGAATTTGAGGCACTGGATATATGTTGAAGTTGGAGATTCAAGATTCTAAGGATTTGAGTATAAAGTGACTTGAAATATGCTTGTAGTATTTAGGATTGAGTTCATGCTTGACACATATCAGAGGAATGTTTGTTGATGAAGAAATGCCTTTTTCCTTTCTTCCTTTTTTTCGGGGCTATTTGTTTTGGTTTCACAATGGATACCCCATCTTCGCTAGAAATAGGGACCTCCTATTTTATTTTTTAGCTTTCTAGATCCCTAGTCCAGGGTCTGGGTCCTTTTTAGGGTTTATCTAGTTTTTTTGACCCAATTCGGATCTTGGTTCAAAAATTAGAAAAACATCGTCAGGAAGCATAAGTCATTTTTGCAAAGAAAAATGGTACACTAGTGCAACTCCCAAGGTGTGCTAGTGTGCCAAACGCATAGATAGAAGGCATTAGCCTTGGTGATGCATAGCAATATAGCTGCACAGCACCAAGAGGTGCACTAGGTTCCTAGTTCTATAAAACCTAGGACCCCCCTACCCCCTTCACTTAAGTTTCTCCTTATCAAGCTCCTACATGATAGCACCAGAGCTCATTAGGTGTGCATCACCACTTGTCCTTCTCTCACCATCACATTAAAACACCCAAAAGGGTGTGCAGCAATGCACCTATTTGGATGCACTACTGGGCACTTTTTTGTTTTACTAAACTTTTTTAAAAAATTAAAAATTTAATAAAACATTGACTACACCCTAGTGAAAGTGCACAATAGCACACCTATCTAGGTTCACTATTGGACACCTTAAACATCTCTCACAAAGATGAAATGGGTGTGCATTTAGTGCACCCTATGAGGTACTTAAGTGTCCATACCTAATGAGGTGCACTAGTGTGCACTACCTTATTTAAAGGCTTAACATGTAATTAGGTGCACCTAGTGCACCTCAAAGGTGTGCTAGGTGTGCCCTTTTTTGCATAGAAGGGATAAAATTAGGGTTTTCAATTTTTTTAACTATTAGAGTATTTGTTACTTTTTCATATCTATATTAGGGTTTGAATTAATTGATTTTTCTTCAACTTTAGACTAATCAACATCATTTTTGTGTAGATTAAATGACTTAATTATCATCCACTACTACAAAGATGGTCCCAAAACCTATGGTGTTCAAATTTCAAGGTGTTCTGGCCAAATCACATTTTCAAGACAATTATTCAAAGATCTGGAACACCAAACTTGGTCACATAGACATGAGTGCATTCCTGACACTATGCAAAAAACCTATTGAAAGATCCTTAATGATGTCTACTTTGATCTAATTAGGACTTGTTAATGTAGTATCCCATCTAGTATCAATGCAATCTTCAGAGCTCATTGTGACACTTGCTAAGAACTATATCTATGAAGAAAGGGTTGTAAAGAGTATAAAAGGACATATCCTAGATCGCTGACCCAAGAACATAGAAAAAGTGTTGCATCTTTAGAGGGAAGATTAGTTCATTATATTAACTTATCACCAAGCTAAAAGATGATACACAGAACATGTAGAGGAAGCTTTCAAAATTATCCACCTCTAGGGTGTAAATCAGGAAAAGTGGACATGATAAGAGGCTAGATGAAAGAAGATATTGGATATTCTATACTACTTTTGAGTAGAGTCATGGGGTTGCTAGCATCAAGGCACCTAAATATTTGGATGATGCACTTCATTGAATCTATCAAGATAGCAAAGATGCCAATTGATTGGGCTTTGATTCTTGGTGAGAACTTGGGTGAGCAACTAGTGGTAGTTAAGAATAACCATAAGTTTCACATGACATCATACTTGGAGTACTTATTAGCTACAAGGGTGAAAAATTACCCAAGGCTCTACAAAATGGGTAGCATGCAAGATACAAATGCATGGCCCTATATAATATATCCTCAGATAGTGAAAAAGAAGCTTTCAGATAATAGAAAGGAATACAAAGTAGTGAATAATGCATTTATATTTTCAATAATCTAGTTCATTGAAGGGGTTTATGCAAAGAGGATGTCAGAGGAGGCACGGCTAAGATTTTAGAGGCTGAAGCCTACTACATCTAGTTTCAAATGTTCACCTATTTAAGGGTATCTAGTACCACTATCAACCCCAAGAAGCTCCCTAGGTATCCTAGTGACAGACCTATTCTACTAGAGATTTCTCAAAAACTCTTGTCTACTTATGATAGAGCACAGAAGTAGCATAAAATAACATGGGTGTGGCCTATTGTGATAGGACCATTTAGCATGGTTCAGAGACAAGATATTCCATCTTTCAAGCTTGAATGGGATCAATATCCCTTAAAGGAATATAACTCTCCTTGCTCTTATTTTGATAATATTCTAAGGGTACAATATTTGGCTAGCAAGACATTTCAATATGAAGATGCAATCAAGGATCACTAGATGAACGTAGTAGATGACTATGATATCCATATAAGGGATTATTGTAGGATGACTCTCTATCTAGCAAGTAGTGTCTTGAAACTAAAGATCTCTTTGAAGATTATTCAATAGGATACAAAGAATGTTCTTGATCCATTGTTCAATAGTGATAAGATTGGTGATAGACCTATCATGAATGTTGAGATTGACAAAGAAGAAAACTTAGACATCAATCATAGGGCTAGGCATGTCATCAAATTGAAAAAGGATTGAATTAAAAGACCTTTTAAGTTGTATCCAATTCCTCAAGTGGTTCTCTTCCATGCTCAAGCCTGCCCAGCAAGAGGTCAAGGAGCTAAGTTTATAGTGCCTAAATTTATAGCTTAGTCCCTAGTAAGGCTGAAAATAGTGCACCAACTTGATAGAGAAGTTGGATATTATCAGGCTTAGAAAGGTAAAGGTAAGAGGAAGAGGACTTCTCCTCAATAAGTAGAGCTAGAAGAGGGAGCAACTCAAGCACCTCTATAGCTAGGGGAAGAAAATCTACAAGCATCAGAAAATATTAAAGTTACACAAACCCAAGACAATCCTCAAGTGCCACCAATGGAGGAAGAGCATGGATGAGCTGAAATTGAAGTATAAGAGGTGTCTCCACCTCAACAAGAGGTATAGGCCTCCCCATCTACTATTAAGAGAAGAAATATTAAGACTCAAATGAAGAGGAGGCAAAAGCTACTTAGGAGAGTGATTCCTTTCCCATTAGTTCTAGAAGTTATCCCTAAAAGAGAGGAAGAAGAGGATGATGAGGATAACCTTCCTTTGAGCCAAAGGACTCATCTTGCAAGAGCCACAGAGTTAGAATAAATAAGAAGCTCCACAGTTTCACTTCCATCCATTCTTGAGTAGTCTATTCAGTCTAATACATTAGAAGATGAGCTATAACAATGGATTCATGAGTAGGAGGTCAAAGGCATTGATGTATTTTAGATGTCATATTTTGATTTTATGCTAGCCGATACTAAATTGGTGGGAGAAAAAATAAGGGACACTCCAACTAATCAACCTCATTAGAAGGATTGCAGTTAGTTTCCACCTAAGCCACAAGGACCTGAAGCAACTCCACCATCACCCATTCATGTTACATTTTTTGTAGATAACGGATCGGCTACCCCTCTTCCTCCAAACACTAAAGAAGAACAAGTTCAAGCTAAACAAGAGGAAGAGCCACAACAAGTATCTGCTGATGAAGTGTTCAAGGAAGGGCAAATAAGTGAGAAAACTTAGCAAACTTCCCAAGACACAAAGGTGTCAACTATGGACTCAATGAATATAGAGGCTCCTAGTGGGGATCACTCACAGAAGGAGAAGACTCTAGAGAGGAGGGATAAAGGTAAGAGCATGGTAGAGAAAACTCCATCATCTTCAAAAAAAAAATTCCCAATAAAGCATGTACCAAGATGGTTGAGGAAAGAAGTCATTAGAAATAAAAGGCATTAATTCACTACTGAGGAAGAGGATAGGATGGAATTGATTAAAGTTCTTAGGAAAATTGATTCATCACCAAAGGATGTAGGGGCATTATCTTTTATCATTTATGATCAGAACCAAGACCTATTTGCTCACATAGCTATACCTCCTCTACATGCAAATGTTGAAGAATTGACTCCATGAGACTATCAAATCAAGGAGATCATGCTTGGGAAACCTATGTTGGACACGACCAAGTCAATTCTGACAATGAAAATAGGATGAGGTAGAATTGATACACTTTAGAGACAAAATGACATCCTAAAAGGATATCTGAACAAAGTTGTCAGTCCTTTAGATCTTGCAAGTCTTGAGGAAATTTTGAATGTAGCATTAGAGAGAAGAGATAAGGGAATAGTCCAATTAGACCCATTTTTGAATGCTTGTCAACAATGTTGAGAATGTTTTGAGCAAAAAGGTGTATTTTTTATATAGGGAAATCTTAAGCTACTACATCATATATAGGATAATGTGGATAGGCTAGTGGCCATTTTGAATCAAGATTTTGGTTTGATGGATGAAGTACATACCTAGAGCAATGACTTGCAGGCACTATAAGTAATCAATGTCCAATGGTATAAAATGTTAATGGAGGTGTATACAATGGAAGAGTTAGATAAGATTGATGATTGGATAAAGAAGATTACAGATGGCAATAAAGTAATGGAAACATTACATGCAGAGATTCAGAAGCTTTAGGATCAAACCCAAGAGAAATTTTTGGAGGCAGAGAAACATTATAGTGATTTGTGTTTAGACATTTTTGAAGATGATTCTAGGGATTAATTAATAGCTATAGAGATAGTAGTTAAGAAATTTTAGAACAATTTTGAGGAATCCTCTAATGATGATGACATCAGGCAAGAATTCATAATGGAGGAAGAATTATTAGAGTTGGATGTGAAACTCAAAGATTTTGTAGAGACTCGTATTGAGGTGGGCAATTATAGGTAGAAAGTGAAGGATAAGTATGAAACCTTAGATTTTTTTGATGTAGCTCACGTTACTAAGATCATTGAGAAATTCAAGTGAAAATACCCAAACATAGCTCTGGTATAAAGGGGGGAAAATTGAGAAGCTAGAATTTTAGTTTTGACACTTGGAGAAATTTTGCATTTTTTGAACCTGCTTCTGAGGTGCATAGGCACACTAGGTGTGCAGGTGGACTGCTTCTAAGGTGCACTTCTTTAGAGGTTTTCCAAAATATTTTGAAGGATTCAGAGGTGCACTAATAGTTAATTGTTATTTATAAATTTAGAGCTTTCCATGCATCAAAAATGCATTCTGATGATAGTTTAACTCCTAAAAATGCCTAGTAAAGATTGAGCCTTTCATTTTGGCACTTCTAGATACTCCTACACTATCTAAACACTTTCTTCTTCTTATTTTCTCATGCTTTCTTTGTTTTAAGACATGTAAATGCTCATGCATGCATTAGAAGATGTAAATATGGATGGAGTCCTACTTAGCATCAATTAGATAGTTAGTTTCTACATAAATAGATTTGTTTTATTAGTTTAGAAGCATATGTCTACATAAAGAGATCTCTCACTCTCAACACAAATTAGGAGATGATTTCCTATAAATTTAGGAATGTAATATGTATTCTAGGATACCATTATTTTGATGCAATAGTATATGGCATTGGTGCTCACATTTGGAGTATAGTGATTTTTTTCTAAGTGTGTTTTATTTTTGTGAATGTATGTTCATGAAGTATAATTGATCCAGTAGTTTTATTGTATTGTTATGGTTGTGTGATCTTTTAATTCTTGTGTTTGCTATGGATCTACAAATTTTGCTAACATACTTAGTTTGAGAAGAGATCACCATATTGTTCTTGCATAGTTTTCTATCTCACATGAGCACACTTTCCATGGCCTTGTGATTTGATGAAAAGTAAAACATTTTACAATTTCTAAATTCCAATTGACAATTGCATCAGTGGAATTAAGGAAGCGCTACTACTATTTTCATTGGTTACCTGTCGATCTTTTCAAAAGCTTAACTTGTAGACACATTATTTCTATGGCTTATGTCTATTAGGATTTTACTTTCATGTTATTTTCTTAAACTTATTGTTACCCTATCTTTGTTATTTCCTTTTACAAACACTTGGTTGATTTAGGAATTCATATAGTTGCATTGTTAGAATACATTCACTAAAAAATAGAAAAATATAAAAATATATTTCTTTTTGTGTGTTTTATTCTTTTGAAATAGCAAGCAAATTCTACATCTTATTTGAATTGTTTGAACCAACAAAGGCCACCTTATGAACAAATAAATTTATCTTCATCTGAGTAGATTCCAGTAGGTCACAAGATCACCCAAAACCTTAGATTTGATCCCAAATTAGCTTTTTGAGAGATAAGTTTGAAAGGATTCCTATCATTAAGCATCATGCAAAATGATAGTTGAACAATACCAAGATAAACACCTTTCAACTTAATGATTAGTGAAACTCTCAACACAAGGGAGATAATCAATAGGAGAAGCCATAACTAAAATTATTTCTTCTTGCACACATAGTAGATGAAGTGAACTAATTCTATGATATGATGTTGTGATACCACAAGCATGTGCACTATTTTCAGCAAGAAAAGGATTAGCTCTTCTTTGCATCATAGAAACTTCATTTTCACATTTTTTTAATTCCAAATTTTCAACAAGCTTGTTTACAGTAGCAGTAGTACCTACATGCTAATCTAAAATTGAACACTCTACATGACATTGATTTCTTCTTACAACTTCATCTTTCTAGTAAACACTTCTAGAGAAATGACTCTAAGTTAGTCCATACTTTACATTATTTTCAATCTTTATTGTTGTCATGAATGCCTGATGCAAAGTCTTGGGCTCTTTATCTCTTAATAGGTAACTCATCTTTTTATCAAATGCATTAAGATAAACCACTAAACACACTTGACCATCCAACTTACAACTTTCAAGAATCTCATTTTAAACTTTTGCAAATATGATATTAAATTTAGGAACTAATTCATCATTCCTAATTTGGATCTTCAAGAACTTCTCAAAAGAATTAGAGATGCTTAATCTTTCCCCAAATTGCTTCATGAAGGCTAAAAGTAATTCATCCCAAGAAAAAATAGAACATACCGGTAAAAAGGAAAACCAATTGCTATTATCACTTTCTAAATTTTGAACAAACAACTTCATATGCATGTCTTCATGAGCAATCTCAAAATCACCAATCAAATCACTAAACATTTGACCATGATGATTGGCTGAATTTGCACAGTTCCCACCAAACTTAGGAAAATGCTTTCTAAGAGCATATGACATAGGGTTTGGGAAACCATGAATGCCATCAAAAACTAATTGCATGTACCTCTTGGCAAAAATAGTTCTACAATCTTTATTCATGAACTGCATATCAGGTGAAGAGAAATTTTTCATTTCTAATAAACTTAAAACTCATTCACCAAGGTTACTTTCAGAATTTATCACTTGTAACAAATCTGAAAAAACTTTCTAACAATTTCAACTCCAAACATACTTCAAAATATAAACACCTCAGTTGAATCTATCTTTCACAAAGTATGTTGAGATGCTTCATATAATTCTCCTACTTAGTGCTCAAAATACTACATGATGAAGAAACTTTTGTAGAACTTACTTTCATGGAAAAGAAATCTCATAAAAGAGAAAAATACCTTGAGTGTTGATGCCTACAAACTCAATCTACTGATTTGGCATGGGTGCAAACTTCATCTCTTCACACCACTGATCAAAACCTTGTAGAGCTGTCATCTCCTAGAGGACAACCAAATGAAATCACTGCTATGATTCACTCTTAACATTCAAATTTCTTATGATAGCAGATCACATGCATCACTTCAAAACTTAATAGTCAAGAGCTCGTATATTTTCTCTTCTTGCCTAAATCTTATTATAATTTTTAGATTGGTATAACTAAATTTTAAATTCATGAAAATGTATACATAGAAAAAATTTGTATTGGTAAAGAGATCTTTTAGAGAGTCAACACTCACAATTGTGAGAAAGATTTAAAACATGATTTACAACATGACAAATTTGAACTAAAATTTCAACTTATGGGACTTGAAAATCATCAAACATTTTTGAAGAGAGAAACCACTTTTGATCAATTCTAACTTTGACTTTATAGCAGTACTTTGAAAACAATACCCAACTAAATAGATTGAAGATAAAATCTAGTAATACAATTTGCATTCAACCTTCAAAGATATTGTTGTCCTAAGAAAAGCATAACTGGGGTGCATGATATTTGAGTAAGAAATCTGGAAAACACATTAGACAACTTATTGTTGCAACTTTTTCATGCACTTCCTACTATAATAAATCTCCTTTTTAAAATTCTCAAGGTTTTTCTACCATTCAGATTCAATGCATTCCCTAGTAGAGTCACCATTTTGTTGGTGTTTTGAAATGTCATAGTTTTAAATTACCTCGATGACAATAAGATAAATCTAGGGGCAGATACTTCCCATCTTCAACATACCCTTTTAAACACTTGGCCAACTATAAGGCTATACCATTCTTCTACTTCAGGCTCTACAAAACCTAGGTGGGTGGACCTCAGATTTACTTATATGGTACGAGTGCTAAAACATACACTTGAATCCAACAAAGAAAATAAAACCCTTAATCTTCTAACACTTATGCAAAGATTCTAGACATGAAATAGCTAATAACATGACCTAATAAATTGATAAGTTAAGTGAGGGCATCCTTTCAACTCTTAAACAAAAAGGGAAATAAATAATTATAACTTTGATTTTAGCAAATCCCCAAATATGCAATAGTAAGAACAAGTTCATCCTATAGGTGATTAGTGCCTTATCTATTGGGCGGTTTCATAAATCACACACATACATCTATGATACTAGTGACATATTCCATACATCAAGATATCTGATCTATCTTATCACTTTATGAATTAGACATTGGTGTTCATAAAGACCTCATTCTTATCAATTATACTTCTAAAATAACCAGCAACTCTATCAAATATATCAAGCATTTACTTGGCCCTTTGTTCCAACAACAAAATATATCAGGCATACAACCTTAAGGGGATGCAAATGGGTCTTAGTTCTTTGTCCCTAAACAACATAACATTGCATATTACTAAGATAGAAGGAAAGAATCAAAATGAAACTAAGAAGATTCTTATTCATTTATGTTCATTTCTTTGAAACTATACATTCAAGATGCATGTAAACAACTCATGAAACTACTACTTAGATCAGAACTATCTATATTAGCTTAACTAATTTTGTTCATACAAGAGAAGTATGTTAAAGAATGTGGAATCAGAGTGATGAAAACACATCAAAACTAGCACCTTGGTCTTATAGTGAAAACTACAAACCAACATGGTATCATAGCAGTAAGAAATTTTCTCCAAAATTCGAACCCTAGACTCACAAAATTGAAAAAACTCAAGATTAGAACCCCCACAATGAATTAGAAAGAGAGAGATGTAGGAGATGAATGAAGTCCTAGATTTGATTTGGAAGTGGCATGTGTCCACTTTAATCTTCATTCTATGTATTTGTAAAACATCTCTCCTCTTTCTACCCATGAAATCTGACATGATTTTCATCATTATTCTATAACAAATTTGGAAATATCTCTTATGAATGATGAAAACTATTGTGTCACCAAAATATCTGAAATGTTAATTTCTAACTAATTTGGAGATGGAAAAACTTGACCCTAGTTACATTTTTACTACCTTTTGCACACATTTAGGTCATCACCTTTCTAGAAATCAAATCTAAACTTCAATAGCTAAATGTGATTGCAAACTAAGTATCTAGGACCAAAACCTTGTATAACCTAAGCAAATGGCTTCCTATACAAAAACAAACTCCAAAAATGGAAAGTTTGTTCTCTCCCAATTTTAGTGATATATAAAATCATTATATTTTCTTATAGGAAATTCCCAGAATACCATTTTCAAAATCATGCCCTTGTCATGGCTCTATGATTGAATTTCATTCCTCAAAGATTTAAAATATTCTAAAGTTTAAAACTTTAGCTTATGTCCCTTTTGGATTGAAAAATTTTGCATTTGATTTTTGGATAAAATAATAAAATATTGGATCTCTAACATTTTGGATTTTTTCACTTTTTTTCATTGGGGTTAAATTTATTTTCATTTGGCTAACATGTGTCACCATCTCATTAGTTAGACCTCTACATTGTCACCTAACACCAAGTGCCACGTGACACCCTCTGATTGGTCCTACCTGTCATGCTACCACATGGTAGCTTCTCATTGGCTCTTGAACTATCTTGGTCAATGCCACATCTTCTTTTGCCTAACTCCTACCATGTCACAATCAATTGGGGCCTGCTACCACATGTCATCTAGGTACATCCCTACATGCACAGTCAGTAGTTGATGTTTGTGTATGTGGAAATGGTTCCCTTTGACATGTGTCCCACTGTGACATGTTAGCATCTTGGTTTCCATGCCAGGATGGAATGTCCCTAACACATTTAATGTCTAGGTTTGTTTGTTGGCACCATGTCACTACCACTTGTCAATATGTGGTTTTTCCATGGATTCTACATCATCCTAACATCATCTTTACCTCATAGGATACATTGGCATATTTTTTCAAAACTTAATTGTGTTCATCAAACTGGTTGGACCCACCACACATTGCTTGGCTTCTGAAAGCCTTTTTCTTAACTATTAGAATTATGATATATTTTTCATTAGTGCAAACACTTATTCAATTATGAATGCTTATCTATCTCATCACTTATTCTATAGTGTATACTGAGCATTCATTGGTTACCTTGTAAGTTTAGTAGGTAAATAGTTCTCTCCGAGCATTCCAGAGGATACCGAGTGAATGAGAAGTTTAGCAGTGTTTACCAAGTGAAAAAGGTAAGCAAAGGACTCAGAGTTTACCGAGTGAAAAAGGAAAAAAAAGAACTTAGTGTTTACCAAGTGAAAAAGGTAAACAAAGGACTCAGTTTTTATCAAGTGAAAAAGGTAAATGAAGGACTCAGTGTTCATCGAGCACAGCAAGGTAAACGAACAAGTTAGTTTCTACTGAGTGACACTATATCTACCGAGTGCCAAGAAATATTGTGTGGCTAGTATAAATTGAGCCTCTACTCCTATCGAGTGCATGATGATACCGAGTAATGTAGTGGATCCCGAGTATTAGAAGGTCACTGAGTCAGTTCAGTGAACTCGAGTTATTTACTATTGAGCCGACTCAGTAATGTTTTGTTCACTTGTGTTTTGGCCAACACTACAATTGTAAATATTGGAATGGTATATATATAATGTGTGATATCATTTGCAGTATGATGAATATGAAGAGAGTGATGTTCACATGTGAAGAAGGTGTTGCTAATTTTGAGATAAGTGAAAGCAAATCAGTAGCAGAGTAAAAGGAATACAGCAAGGTCAACATAGGAGCAAAAAAGTTATATCTATCACATCAGGTGATCAATGCAAAAAGGATCTTATCAACAAACAATTGTAAGCAGATCCACTGCTTCATCCTAATAGGTGAATTAGTTTATAAATCCTTTAATAGGGTAGACTTAACAATCTTTTTGTAAATCTCCTAACAGAGTGCATACTTCACTGTATGTTTGTAAATCCTCTAACAAGGTGGATCTAGTAGTCCTACTTGCTCCTAATAGGGCAGATCACCAGAATGATCATTGTAAGCCTTAACAGGCTAACTTTATACTGTAGCATTGAAGTTTTGTGGACATCATCCCCACCCCAATTTTACTTTCTTTTTGGAAGGTTTATAGGTCACCAAATCTCTGTGTATATGTGCAATGAATGTTTAATCTTTCATTTATGCAGTAGATTAGATAAATGAATGATGAATGGTTAAAATGCTGAATTTCTTAAAAGTTTTATAAGTTATTGATTCACCCCTCCCCTCTCAGTAACCCATCTTATCCTAAATATTTCCAACAATCGATATTAGAGCTTTGTGGTTCTCAAGATAAAATTTGACAGCTTAAGCAAAGATCAAGGACTATGGAGATATTCAGACTTGACAAGTCTATTGAAAATGAAAAGCTAGATCTGGAAATGGCCATGGGTCAACTCAAAGAAGCAAAGGAGCATCTTTCTTAATCTCTAAAAAGAAGGAAGGAACTTGCAAGACAAATGAATGATCTTCAGTATGTTGAAAAAAATATTGAAGACCTTTTACCATCATGCAGTTCAAATAAAGCTAATGAAGCAATCAAGGAACTCCTAGCAAAGAATGGTTCTCTGCAGGAAGAAGTAAGAAAGCTTAAAAGAGAACAAGAAATACAATCAATCAGGCTATGTGAAGTTTTGGAACAGAGAAATAAGGCAAATAAAGACTTAGAGGCGAGAAATAATCAATCCCTTCAGCATGAAGATCTTGTAGGTCAACTATATAATGCAAATGAAGAAATTATGAATCTAAGATCTGAGAATGAAAGTTTGAGAAATGCTTTAATCATTGAAATAAAAATTAATGCAAGCTTGCATAGTGATCTAAGATCTGAAAGAAAAATCAATGAAAGCTTGGAAAATGACCTAAATGTTGAAAATCAAGTCAATAAAAGGATGATGAAATCTCAAGCAGACATGAATCAATTGAATCAACAAAATGAGAAAAATCTTCATAAGCAAAAAGGTAAAGCTAGTCTTGGATATAAGGAAGAAGGTGAAACCTCCAAACAAGGTGCACAAAGGAATCAAAGATCCACTTGCAATCACTGTGAGAAGATAGGTCATACATTAAAAAAATGTTGGAGTAATGAGAAGGCAAAATTCAATTGTAAATGCTTCAACTGCAATCAGCATTGTCACAAAGCTAATGAATGCAAAGAAAAAGCAAAATTTGAAGGCAAATGTCACAAATGCAAGAAACAAGGTCACAAGGCATCTAAATGCAAATAAAAAACATTCAATCTAGCAAAAAAAATTATCAAAGCAATATTTGGTTGGGACTACAACACTTGGTACAAGTGTCACTATTGTGGAGAATATGGACACATTGGGATAAACTGTGCAAGACATCACCTAAGAAAGAAGGATACAACCATAAGATGTTACACATGTACTAAACTTGGTCATATAGCCAAGAATTGCATGAATATTGGAAGAATTGAAGATGAAAAGAAAGCTAAATCTGATAACATTTAGAAGCAGATGAGACAATAGTGGATTCCTAAATCTACCGAGCAAGACAGTTCAAATAATGGTCATGTCACTCAAGAAGTGGGTGACTCCACCATTTCCAATTAGATTTAAGAAAAATCAAGAACTGCATCTTCTAGCCATATCTTAAGTAGTTCCAAAGCAAAAGAGTGCAAATGATAAAATCAATATTTCAGATACAAGGATCAAAGAAATTTATCATTCACCATGTTGCATCTATCGAGAAAGGTTGGCTAAAGACCTTAACGAGCTAGGTTGGGAATATCAAAGATTTTGTTCGACCATTGAGTTGCAAGGTTTTACCAGGTAGATCAATGATAGACTAGCAAGAACTATGTCATCTCATCTACCTTCGTACTGAGCATTAATGATAGTATTTCCATGAAAAGGGAAAAAGTCGATTTCATTTTTCACCATGACTTAAGAATACTCAGAGCTAAAAGATTTCTAGTTGCATGCTAGTGATTCCAAGCGATTTGAAGAAAATCTCCTGCGAAAAATTTGTTTGAAGAATTCATCATTCACTGAGCAGTAATGGAATCTGCAAGCACCAGCTCTAGCAAGGCGAAAAGGGGTTCTGAAATGCTCATGAAAGGAGTCAAATGGAAAGCCCTAAAATTCAAACTAGTGCTCACTATTACTGAATCACTTGACCCACATGGAGCTCAATCACAAATTCCACCTAAGGTACTTCTTGTTAATAATATTCATGCTCATTTCAAATGCACTGTTCAAGAAATTGGTACATTAGATATGGACAATGCCCTAGGACAATTATGTGTTGATGGAGCCCTAAAACCTGAGCATAAACACTTAGAAGAAAAAGGCTTGACCCACATTTCACACCTACCAAGGAATTTCCAAGTTAAATGGGTGAGATATGTTCTAATCCATGTACATAATGGTTAGTTGTGGTTGGAGCAACCCGTATTGATAACCAAGAAGATGATTCATAAGATCATGGGTTTGCCTATGCTCAGCAAAGCCAAAACCACTAAAACCCTAGGTCGGGATGAGTTGCAAAAGAAAACCCTAGCAGAATAGGATGGAAGAGGACTGAAGCTTAACAATATATCTGACATGGAACTTAGGTTTGGAATTCATGTAATTGCATATAAACTATATAGTTCCAGAAAATTGAATAGTGTACCATGTGAGGCTGTGGATTTAGCATTTAAGATAGTAAAGAAAAATTTGGAATATGACTTAGCAGACTTACTGTTGAAACAATTAAACAAGAATATGGAAAGTATTAGGACTTCAAAGAATAGCCCTTGTAAATTTGGCTCATTATTAATTTTCTTATTATTTTATGTGCAAAAATTATTTCCATCAAAAGGAACAGTAGTATGGAGAAAAGACATTCCAATTCTATATCAGATTAACAAGTTTATAGCAGAAATGGGTGAGAATTTTGACAAAGTCATGGATAACTATTTTGAAGACTTCAAGGAAAGAATGAATAATTGGTTTAGAATTCCTCCTAAGCTTGTTGAAGATTATAAAGATGATATATGTTTCATGGTTGACTGTGATAAAGTGTACATCCAAGCAGTCATACCCTGAGTGGCATGGGTAAAACCATTGCCTTATGAATTAAATATTGATGAAGCAAGAGACATCATTGAGGCGCTGGTGAATGAACCAGCTATTCTTGACATCCCTACCTTTGGAACTTATGAGGAAGCCAAGGCCATAATTGAGCTTGAAATCAAGCTACCATAGCCCATAAGCAAAGGCAAGAGGAAGATAGCTAAATTAAAAACTACAACCGGTCCTCTCATGCTAACAGAAGGAAAAGGCGAGGACGAACAAGATGATGAAGAAGGAGGAGAAGAAGGAAAAGATGAACAAGAATCTGAAGAAGAACCTCCAAAGAAGAAAGGTAAGGCAATCATTACCAAACCTAAGAAGAAGCCTACTACAGTATTCACCAGAAGAACTAGAAAAGGAAAACAGGAACTTGTACTAGTCAGGCCTCCACCCACATTTGAGGAAAGGCTCAAACAATTGGAAGAAGGAGCAGGCATCACAAATTCCAAGGCATTGAAATTTGAAACAAGAATAGATGCTGAGAAAATGCAGATTGAGGAACTGGTACTCTCCAAGATGGGTAAATGGAAATACTCCTTGGACCAGCTTGCCTCTCAAATCTCAAAAGAACTACTAGAAAGATTACAACCAAGATGGGAGTCAGCCACCCAAATGGTAAAATATATCTATGAGAAATCTCTGAAGAATCTTAGACCAAGTCTCACTGGAGCAAAAATAAATACTAAAATGAAAAATCATGAAGGTAAAATGATGATCAGATTTCACACCTATTTGATTTTAATCAAAGACATTGAGCATGTTGTAAATGATGCAACAAACATGTGGAAAAACATCTATCTTCTACATAAGCCCAATGAAGACCCCAGTAGAAATCAAGGATGATGACAGCAGTGATAGTAATGATCATGGCACTCCATCCATCACAGTCTCACCAGAAGAGTTGCATGCATTAATGGAAGAAGACAAGAAGGAAGAAGGAATGGAGGAAGAAGCTAAAGAGGAAGATAAGGAGGAAGATGATCTAGTAAAAATTGTAGCAACAGTTATTGCATCCCTTCCTCACTCTCCACCTAAAACTATCACATCATCAAGGCTTGATAGCATCTACATCAAATTTATCATCTGCACCTACCACATCATAGCTCCAGGTATCATTAATGGAAGTGTCTACCACTTCATCTACCGAGTTGTAGCCCTCTTCTTCAGCTACCGAGCCAGCCTCCTCAACTCCATCATCATCAGTTAGTATAACAATAAGTTCTACAATTTTGTCAGTTCCAGCTTGTTCTACAATTTTGTCAGCATTATTTGCATCTACTTCAAATCCAATTAGTTCAGATACTGCTATACCGAGTGTATCATCATTTTTGGGAAGTATTCTAATTTTTGATCCGGTAAATACTTCTATTGGCATTCAATCCTCAAGTCCTATCCCAATTTTTACTACTAGTCCTTCCATCTCCACTATTGTGTCTATTCCTAAGGTCAAACTAGTCATCAAAAAATTCAAACAAAAGCATCCATTAAGACTTCTGATCACTGGAAAGGAAATTCCAGAAGATATTGACTTAGGCACAGAGATAGTGATTCCAAAGATTGACTATAAAAATGCTACCATTGAAGAGATGAGGTATGCTAGTCAACTAATAGAGATGAAAGCTATGCAAAAGTAGTTAAGATCTAAAAGGGATAAGGAATACACAATAATTGAGAATGCCAAGAATATAATTACAGATGCTATAGGTGTTGAAGTAGATTCTACTCAACACATTTTGATTCAGTTAGAAGAGGTTGTAAATAAATTCAATGAGGACACCTCTAGTCAAGAAAAATTGATTGAAAAGGCTAAAAAGAAATTTGATAATAAGGTGCTTGAGCACATTGCTTAGCACATTGCAATAAATAGGCAAAATTGTCCACCATTTTGGCCAATCTTGAAAATTCCTTTAATAATGTAACTTCACTTTTTGCCAAACTTTGTGATGTCACTGAGTACACCAAGGAGATCAAAGAAAAATTGAATAAAATTGATGAGGATATGAAGGTCAGTGCCCAAATGCTACAACTTGACCCCAATTCAAGTTCATCCCATCATTTTAGAATCAATTTTTTGTCAAAAAATTAGGCAAAATTGTTGAGAAAGGAAGCAAGGATCAGGTCTACCTTGATTGACATTAAGAATATGATCCTTCCTATCATGGACACAATGCAGAAACACATTGTCTACTCCAAAACATTAATCCATGACAACAATTTTTCAGTTGTAGATCATGTGATTGAACTTTCAACTAAAGTTCGAATAGCACTCTCCACCTGCACAATTTTTCAAGAAAATTGGGATAAGACTTTGGCTCTTATTCTCAAGGTACACTCTGAGTTTATCTCTCATTTTGGTGCCTTTGTGTAAATAAATATTGTGTAATTTGCCATTATTGTCAAAAAGGGGGAGATGTATATAAATAAGGAAGCCATGTGTAAAGATAGAGATATTTGTAAATACTCTGTGCATATTGTATGGGGGAGATATATGCAAATCAGTACATCAAAGTTTGCACATAAGTTTTGGCTCATAAGTGTTTTTGTCACTAATGCCAAAGGGGGAGATTGTTGGAATTATGATATATTTTTCATTAGTGCAAACACTTATTCAATTCTGAATGCTTATCTAGCTCATCACTTAGTCTATAGTGTAGACCAAGCACTCAATGGTTACCTTATAAGTTTAGCAGGTAAACAATTCTCACCAAGCATTCCAAAGGATACCAAGTGAATGAGAAGTTTAGCAGTGTTTACCGAGTGAAAAAGGTAAAGGTAAACAAAGGACTTAGTATTTATCGAGTGAAAAAGGTAAACAAAGGACTCAGTGTTTACTGAGTGAAAAAGGTAAACAAAGGACTCGGTGTTTACCAAGTGAAAAAGGTAAATGAAGGACTCAGTGTTCACTGAGCATAGCAAGGTAAATAAAGAAGTTAGTTTCTACCGAGTGACACTATATCTATCGAGTCACCAATGGTTACCGAGTTCCAAGAAATGTTGTGTGGCTAGTTTGAACTGAGCCTCTACTCCTATCAAGTGCATGATGATGTCGAGTAATGTAGTGGATGCTGAGTATCAGAAGGTCACTGAGTCAGTTTAGTGAATCCGAGTTATTTACTATTGAGCCGACTCAGTAATGTTTTGTTCACTTGTGTTTTGGCCGACCCTGCAATTGTAAATATTGGAATGGTATATATGTAATGTATGATATCATTTTTAGTATGATGAATATGAAGATATTGATGTTCGCATGTGAAGAAGGTGTTGCTAATTTTGAGATAAGTGAAAGCAAATCAACAGCAGAGTAAAAGGAATACAGCAAGGTCAACATAGGAGCAGAAAAGTTATATCTATCACATCAGGTGATCAATGCAAAAAGGATCTTATCAAAAAATAGTTGTAAGTAGATCCACTACTTCATCCTAACAGGTGAATTAGTTTATAAATCTTTTAACAAGGTAGACTTAATACTCTTTTTGTAAATCTCCTAACAAAGTGCATACTTCACTGTATGTTTGTAAATCCTCTAACAAGGTGGATCTAGTAGTCCTACTTGCTCCTAATAGGGCAGATCACCAGAAGTGTTCATTGTAAGCCTTAATGAACCAACTTTATACTATAGTATTGAAGTTTTGTGGGCATCATCCCCACCCCAATTTTACTTTCTATTTGGAAGGTTTCTGGGTCACTAAATCTCTGTGTATATGTGCAATGAATGTTTAATCTTTCATTTATGTAGTAGATTAGATAAATGAATGATGAATGGTTAAAATGTTGAATTGTTTAAAAGTTTTATAAGTTACTAATTCACCCCTCCCCTCTTAGTAACCCATCTTATCCTGAATATTTCCAACATTGACGACATCACAATTTTCTAGTGATCGGATATTTAAAGATATTAAAACTTAATGTGGGAGGAATGTGGGATATTATAGCTTGATGATACCATTCATTGCCTCTCTATTTGTCATGCATGTTCCTCACTCCTGAGCTTTAGATACATTTCTATGAATCAAATCCCTTTCACAACAATGGATTATAAAATAACAAATGTTCTCCTATGCACTAGTATGAGCATCAAAATCTTCATTCTAGGGAAAACCAATCAAAGATTTTTTTTTTTTAAGATGGGCCTTGACTTATGCAATTGAGAAAATCAGAAGGGTGTCATTTTATTTTTTTTAAACATTCATTGGTAGGCATCTTTTCTATGCAAAAGGAATATGTTCATTTTGGTCAACTGGGTCAAAGTTATAACAAGTCAAATAGGGCCTCTTGAAATTCTAAACAGTTAGCATCAACATGACAATAATAAACAACCAACTTTGAGGGATTTAAAATCTAGTCAAAACATATTGAAATGACTCAAAATTTGAAACATAGGTTCCCTGGTATAGATAGTAAATACTCCCAAAGTAGAAATTCATGAAACATTGCTATTTGTGGATATTCAAATGCAAACTAGGCATCCTATTACTATTTGAAACTTAGGAAAAAATGCAGATTTGGACATTGCTCAAAATGAAACTTCATAGAATGACTTGAAATGGCAATTTATCTTTATGGGATGAGTGAATATATTGAAATCAAGGTGTTAGAAACATTAAACACCTCTTAGGTCTCAAAAGGATATCTAGGTACACATGCATTAAAAAGCACTTATAAAGCCTCAATTTTGAGTCCCAACAAGTTACACAGTGTGACTCAACATGTAATGACAAAGATTTTGAGTGATGAAAACCATAGCTAAGTAGGGCTTTTCTATGGGTGTATAATTGAGCTTATACCCAACTAGAGTGCAGCTAATAAAGTAAAAAGCTCACTCTTTTCTTGCATCATCAAGTTGTGCTAGAAGAGCACTTAGTGTTCTTGGGGTAGCTATGATGTATAATATGAGTGGTCTTCTTGCAATTGGTAGAACCAAGATAGGTGGATTAGCCAAGTATTGCTTAATCAGTTCAAAGTTGCACTAGCAAATAGGATCCCATCTAAAATTGTGGACATTTTTGAGTGTGTAAATGGTCAACACTTATATGCTAGATGTGAGATAAATCTTATGATTGATTACGTCTTCCCTCAGAGAGAGAAAAGTTGTTTGAGTGTCTTGGGAGGAGACATATCCATGATGGCCCTAACTTTTTTAGGGCCAATCTTAATTCCATGTCATGATACAATGAACCCTAGGAGCTTTCCAGATGTGAAATCAAAGACACATTTCTTAGGGTTGAGCATGAGATAATACTTAGCTAGTTGATCAAACATTTTCTCAAGGTGAGATAAGTGATCAAGGGAATTTAGAGACTTGACTAAAATGTCATCCACATAATCCTCAATAGTTTTATGGATGAGATCATGGAAAATTATGGTCATGGCTCAATGATAGGTTGCCCCAATGTTCTTTAGTCCAAATAGAATCATGTTATAACAAAAGGATCCCCAAGGGGTGGTAAATTTTTTCTTATGTTAGTCTGCTTCTACTATCTAGATTTGATTGTACCCAGAGAAACCATCCATAAGAGATAAAAGTTCATGACCTACAGTGAGATCGATAATCATGTCTATATTTGGTAATGGTAAATTATCCTTTGGATAAGCTTTCTTGAGGTCTCTAAAGTCTATGCAAATATTGATATAAATAGAGGGTTTGGTGATAGGTACCATGTTAGAGATCCAATCTGAATAGTCTATTGAGAAAATTATCTTTGCATCTAGCAGTTTTTCTAACTTTGATTTGACCAAAAAAGAAACTTTGGGATGAATCTTTCAGAGTCTTTGTTTGGTCGATTTAGCCTTTGGATTTATGGCTAGATTGTTCACCATTAACTTAATATCTAGGCCTGGTATGTCATGGTAGGACCATGAAAATCGACCAATATTTTCTCAAAGGACCTCTATGAGAATTTTTTCCTACTTAGGTAGTAAAGATGTTGCAATGTGTATGATCCTCGATGTATCTTTTAGAGTGATATTGATTGGTCGTGTTTCTTTTGTCAGGAATGATGACATTTTAGGTATACAATCTTGTGGGGGAAGGATGAGATATCCATCCTTAGGTTCCTCAAAAAGGTTTTGACCATTGGATACATCATTTATTTGATTTTTATTTTGTGGATGATTTGATGGTGCTCTGCAATAGTTTTCACTAGGGGACATTTTTCTTTTTCTTTTTTTCTTTTTCTTTTCTTTTCTCTATTCATTTTTTTGATTGAAGATTTCCTCCTCCCCAAAATAACCCTTTGGATCCAACTTCTAGACATATACTAATTATGGTCATGGTTTTTTATGTGGTGATTCTTCTCAAATAAATCTGAGTGTATGCTCTGTAGAGAATTTGTCAACATGGATAACACTTGGTTGGTCCCAATCAATGAGTTTGGGGGGTGTGAGTTTTAGATAAATAAGATTAAGGGATAATTGGTAGAGCACAGAGGCTGCTAAGATAACTTTATCAAGGAAGATATCATCATAGGCTTTCTTTTCTACTTCCTCGAGGATGTCTTCAAACTCAACAAGATTATTTTGGATTTTTGAAAAGGCATGACCATCCTTATTGGTGCTGCTAGTTGTGGGGAGTCCATAGCCTAAGCCCTTATTTTTTCCCTTTTTGTAGCTTTCAATAGGATTTCTAAATCCTAACTCTTCTCAACCTAAACCACCTCCTTGATAATCTCATTGCTTGGTAGCAATGTGATGTGACCATAAGCATTTTTGTTTGAAGTGATCAAGAAGCTCTTTATTTTTTGGAGGTGGATCATTGTATAGCCATATGCTATTATTGGGAGTTGTTTCCTCTCTATTGAGGATCCCATTTGTAACAAATGTGGTGTTCCCAAGTTTTGTGAGTTGTGGAATGGTGTTTGGTTTTGGCCCCTTATAGATCAAGCACCCTCTAGTATGTGGGTCCAATTGTAAAGCATAAACAATAAAAGCATCTAAAAGATTGTACTCCTCACAACCTTGGTATTTGATCTTAACCATGGAAAGAGTAGAGACTAAGATGGTATCCGGATCATGGTAAGTGCCAGATGAGCTAGCCATGGTATTTTTTATCTTGATTCTAGGATAATGATTAGTGTATGAGGCATCTACTACAGTGCAACAATTAAAGGGTTTAGGATTAGCGTGGATGGTTATCTTAGTGACATTATGTAGAAATTTGATACACTAGTGATATGTAGAGGGAATGACCTTCATAGCATGAATCCATGGTTGACCAAGGAGGATTTTATATGGAAGGTTAAGATTAACTACATGACATATTGTTTCATCAGTGGATGGACCAACTCTAATAGATAGCAAGATAGTCCCTTTGCTGGTCTATTTTAAGTTGTCATAGGCTTTTATAGTGATGACCTCATTTATAATATCTACCTCAATGTACCCTACATGTTTGATGAGTTTTAAAGTATAAATATTTAAGGTCGATCCATTATCTATCATGACCCTTTTGAGAACAAAGTCAAAAACCATGATGGCTATGCAAAGTAGAAGTATATGATCTGGCTCAACAATAGGGATTTAAGAAGTTTTAAAAGATAAGGTGCATGAGGTAGATAGATGGCCTACTAGATTACAAAATTCTAGGGCATTGATATTAGTAAGGATGTGTGACTCAAGAAGAGCACTATCAAGGATCTCTTGATAAAGTGGGTTTGTGTGCAAGAGATTTATAATGGATATTTGGGCTAGCATATTTCCAAGGTATTCCAAGATGTTATACTATGGTACTAATGGGGATGGTCTTGATGAAGATGGTCAAGAAGGGGTAGATACATCCAGTCTAGCTATGTTAATTTGAACTCTTCTAGGTGTCACTGTGCATTGGGTATCCAGGCCTTTGCCATTGATGACATGAATAGAAGGCCCTTCTTGAGATATGCAGACAATCAAATTTCCATATTCTAGATAGGGTGAAGTATAGTCTTGTAATTTATTGTGATTAACACCTTGTTGTGTTAGAGCATTGTTTGGTTTGATGGTGATGGGATTACTTGTAGGGGATTTTCCTTTGTTATGTGAAGGAAATGCATTTTGATATATCAATAAACCTATATTTGGTGAGGCTTGTGCCTCCACTATGATCTCCTTTTGATTGATAAGATCTTGCACATAGTCTTAGAGTTGCATACATTTAAGGGTGGCATGTCCCTTGACATGATGGAATTTGCAGAACTCATTTTCCTTATACTAGGGTGCCCTAGAATGATTGTTCTCTAATGGTTGTGTTTGTGGATGCTGAGTAAGGTTATCTTTGGCCAATTTCTCAAAAACAACATCAAGTGGTTCACCCAAAGGGGTGTATACTCAAGTTTTTCTTTGGAAATGTGGCCTTGACCGAGCTATGAGAGTAATGGTGTTAGTTTGATTGGGAGGATTTGATGATTGGGCATTGAATTTATTGCGTTTTGATAGAGAATATTGGTATGGTTGTTGGAACACATTCTATTGATAATCATACTATTGGGGTTGTGGCAAGACTAGGATGTGCATTGTTAATGAACATCTTGACAAGATAGCATTTAGGTATGGTGTAGGAAATCTAAGTAGTAAGAGTTTTCCACTATTGTAGATAATCTGTGAGGCTTTCCCCTCCCTTTTGTTTGGTATGAAGTAGATCCACTATGGATAACTCGGTCTCAAATAAATGAGCATATTGTGTCACAAAGGCTTCTGAGAGATCTACAAAGATTTTAATTGTGCCCTAGGGTATGCAACAAAACCATTCAAGAGTAGGGCCTCCTACACTTTTGGGGAAAAGATGCATGAGGAATATTTCATTGTAAGCTACCTCCCAGTAGTCCATATAAAACTCTTTGACATGCATAACTAGATCATCTTTCCCCCTAAATTTATCAAATTTTAGGATTTTAAAGTCTTTAGGGAAGGGAGTAATTTTTATAGTCTTGTCAAATGGATATGGACAATCATTTTCAAATTTTAATATTTTGAACTTGGTTCCATCCTCGAGTACTTTTAGGTCACTTTTCCTCTCTTACCACTTAGATTTTGAACTTGGTTCCATCCTTGAGTACTTTTAGGGCACATTTCATCTCTAAGTCAATTGGGCATACTATTGCATTTGCTAGGTAGGCTATTGGTATGGGATTTTCATTTGAGATATATAGGTATGGGATTTATGTTTGGATAAATAACTCTACATAGGTGCTTGGACATATTGTTGATGCGGCTAAAAGGGTAGTAGTATAAGTAGTACATGGGCCATTCTTTGAGAGTGTATACCCTACCCAATATATGTTAGTTGTGTTCCTTCTTGCAATAAAAATTGGGTGTTAATAGGTGCTAAATAGTTGATGTAGGGAATGGTGCTTATAGTTGGTTGTTGCGATTGCAAGATGGTTTGGCTACTTCCTAAGGGTGGCATAGAAAAGTAGTTGGTGATGGGTGGTAATAAATAGACTTGAGCTAGAAGGGATGAGTATGGTTGGAACATAGGTATGGATGCATTACTAAAGGGAATACATGTAGTAGACCCCTGTGCTTGACCAAAAATCCAAGGTCCAAGTAGAAATGAAGTAGCAGTATTTTTTGACTAGTGATAAATTGGTTAATAGTGATGTTGGGTGGGATGGAAGATGAAGTGCTTGACTTGAATTAAGGCATTCCTATAGTGTATTGGGATGTGGATTGGATGTTTGTGGCACTAGTGAATGGATTGGATATGGCTTGTGGAGGAAGAGAATATGTAGTACTACTAGGTGGCAAGGGAATGTATTGTGAAACTAGGATAGGGTTGGTAAAAGGAGGTGAAAATGGTATAGTTGTGGTTGTTTGGGATGTCGTATGGATTAAGGGTTGAGAAATGATAGGTTGAGTGATTTTTTGGATAGGGGCAGTAATTTGGGTTGAAGGGATATTTGGATCCATGGGATTTGTTTATGTTTATTGGTATTCATCACTTAATAAAAGGACAAGATCATGAGGGGCAAATGGCCCTATGGGTGATGGTTTCCATCCAAACAAAGGATGTGTAGGATCTTCAATGTTAATAGGTGGTGATCTCCCAAAATCAAAGGCATCAACATTATCCCTTAAGAAATTTTCCATGATGGTCTCTCTATTTCAATCTATGATGGCATTAACAATGGTTGCATGACCAAGTTGATTCATGAAAGAATCTATGTCTAGTATAGGACTTGATTCTTCTAGGATTTGTGGTGGTGGATCATGCGGTGTTGACGAGACTATGGGATATGACTGTGCACTAGTTGAACTATTGCTATGACAAGGATGCATGTCCTTCTTCTTTCATTTATTCTTATCAAGATGTGCAGTAAGTAGCATGAAATGATAGTTTTCCTAAGGAGGAAGTGCAAGGTGTAACAGATAAATAGATGGATGGTTTTATGAAAATTTTCTAAAGGACATAACAACTATGATTTGAGGATACTCTAAGATGCTTAAAGATGTATGCTAGATGTGGAAGCAGAATCCTATGTCTACTAATATGATACTCTAATTATATGATACCTAAAGACAAGTGATGTGATGCCAAAGTGATAGAGAGGATATTTCTCCCTATGAGTAAGCTTAAGATATGATGGTGATGTCAACTCTAAGGTAGACTAATGACTTTTGGGAAGACAAAATGATGATTAAGTGTGGAGCCCTATCTTTTGCTCAAGGTGATGAGGGATACATGTGATGAAGATAGATTACCCAAAACAATTCTTAGTTAGGGGGTAACTAAGATAGTGTGATGGATGTAGAATATAGGATATACAATTCTCAACAATAGGATATAAAGTGCTTATGTATGATGGGGGTGATGTAGAACTTTGATCTATGATGTGTGATTGTAGATTTCTAAAACATGATCAAAAGATGATGGATCTAAAATGTCTAAGTAGGATAGAGACCTATAGGAAGCCCTTAATCTATGATGAAAACCTAAACTATGATGTGGTAAATGTAAAAGTATGTGCAAAAGAAGGAGATCCTAGTCGAAGTGGGTATAGCTAATATAGTCGATAAGGCTGTGATTGACTCCACATCTTAATTTTAATTTTTGAATTCTATGGTCCCACTTAGTTTGTAAAGCAACTTCAATATCCTCCTTCTTAATTTGATCTAGTTTTCCAAGTTGTGGATTAGGTGTATGTTATTTGCATTGTTCTTCTATCTCTCCATAAACTATTGTTTGTGGAAGCTTGACTTTTTTGCACTTGGGTTTTGGGTGGTCTAACATGAGATATTCTCAATAGGTTGATCATAATCATGATTTAAGGTAGTGATTATGGTAAGTATACCTTTGAATTTAGGTTGGAAAACATAAATCTCTTGGATGAAAAAATAGATCTAAGAAAATGGTGTTTATCAAAGAAGAAAAATGGGTTTGGTTTAACTATTAGGAACAACAATTGAACAAACTAGGACAAGAATTATTGCAAATGGACTTGCTAACAACTGCTTTGAGATGGTGAAGATAAATTTTATCTAAAAAAGGAATGACCTTGAATGTATATGTGGCAACTTCTATCAAAAGATTGTGTAACAAAATTTATTTTAGAAAGCTAAAGCATGACCAACTAGACTAAAGTTCTTACAAAATAGACTTGCTAACAAATTCTTTGAGACAACAAAATAAAACTCTTTTGGAAATGGCATATTGTGAACATATAGTCTCTCAAAAGATAAAGAATCTCTGAGAGAGACAAACAAATGATCTCTTTAGCAAAAATAGATTTTGATAGTAACCACAAAACTATGTATGTTCTACACATGTTTTTCATAGGGTTTCTCCACAAGTAAGACAATTCAAGCACATTTTTTAGCCCTAATAAGAAGTGGATGTAGTAATCAAAATCTTTTCCCACACTAAGTATCACACAAGAACTAGCATGTTGGGGGATGAGTGAACCTCAAATTTAATGAAACCCCATGCATGTTTGTATTTTGTAGAGTACAGATGGTAGGTATAAAAAATATTTGGGTGATATGGGTTATCCACTTGGATCAATCCCTACACAAGGATTATGATACTTTCAAAGGCAAATTTGGTAGGATACTAATTTTTTTTGTATTTAAATCTATGGTTCTTAAATTATCTCTTCCAAGAAAATGGATTATTCCCTCCTCAAGGTCACTATGATCTCCTATATTGTGGTGTGTTGCGAATGGGGCAATTCAAGAGCAAGGTTTTGATTAGGTCTTTTTCATCTTCTTTCCTTCTTGTGAGTCAGTTAGATATGACCCTTTCATACTATAAACATTTGATCACTTGTGGTTATATGGTGCACTTGGGAAATATCATTTTCTTGTAGGCATCCTAGTATCATTTCCATTCTACTTCCTTTAGGATTCATGTGTGATATTGTGGCAATCCTTGTGTGCTTGTTTCAAGTCAGTCCTATGTAATATTGGTGAAAAGGCCTTGGTGTTCTTGGTAACCTTGGCATATACCCAATATTCCTATATCAAAATAAGTTCTCAAAAAAATGGTGGTGCTCCCCTTTGGAACATCCACATGCTCAATCATCAATCAACTCCTTCAAACTGCACTTCCACATCAACACAAGCCTTTTAAGCCTTTTTTTCACATCCTATCCAAGCCTCTCATCCAACCAATCCTACAATCATGATCCAACATATCTATCAACCCCATAGTATCCCAAGTCCTCCATCTCCTTTCCACCTCCTAAATTTCTCACCTTCCAATCCCTACCACTATTCCTTAAATAAGTCCTTTGTCTTCTTCTCCTAAAGTGGGAGTATGCATCCCTATTAATCCTCTCATAGCCAATCTAAGTTCTCCCTCTTGCACCTTGACTTATTGTACCTTTTCAAAAATTTGTCACACCTCTTTTTCTTTCCCCATCGCCTTCTTCAGGGGGCATCACATTGTCCATTCTCTCCTCTTCTACTCAAGACTAGGGGAACCATATTGCCTTAAAAATATTTCTTCATGTCATCTATCTTCAAACTTCTTTGAAATAGTATTATCCTAATACCATCTTAAAGAAGGGCAAAATGTAGATACCTAAATTTGATTACATCACTTAAATAATCTTATTTAGTCATCTCCTAAGGCATCATTAATTATTTATTTAATATAATTTAATTAATCTATAATCATCTCCTAGTTAATTAATTCAATTAATCAATTATATCCCAATTGATGAAATTGAATGACAAATTCAATTTCTAATTATCAACTAAATCCCTATTCTCCTATTAAATTAAATAAATGCATAAAACTATTTAATTTAATCCCAAAATTCCCCTTTGATCTAATAAATAATTTTAAAACAATTCCCAACTCCTAACTATACCCAAATACCCATAATTAGCTAAATCCAACCCATTGACCCATGATAACCCCACATAACTAGCTAATTAACCTACCTCATAAATGCTAGCCCACTTGCATCCCTCTAACCTACCACTTGCACTCTAATTCTATCCTAAGATAAGCCTAATCCCTTCCCCAAGCATGTGCACAACTTTAACCAAGGGTTAAGAAAGTCCTAGACCAAACCAAAGTCAAAGTTCTATCCTATACCTCTTGCATTCATATCTAAGAGCCTTAATAGATCTTACATGATTTGAAGGCTCCTTAAATGCTTTTTATACCCATTTTTCACACTCATCCTCCCTTATCCTCCCTCATAACTCCCTCTAAACACCTATATTGACCTTCTTCCCTACCCTAGCATTGAAGAAGCACAATCCATGTGCTCTCTACTCCTTGCATCCTAGCCCTCCTTAACTAGTTCCCCTTCCTTGCATCCTAACCCTCCATCTCACTACCCCTTGGACTATAAATAAAACCCTTTCCCTCTACAATTTAGAATTAACTTCCATGCAAACTTATAATGCCCCATGGACCACAATTTCAAATTACCTCGATGAGAAAAAAATACATCTAAGAGTAGCTACTTCCCATCTGCAACATATCCTTTCAAACACTGGGCCAACTATAAGGCTAGACCCTTCTTCTACTTTAGGCTTTGCAAAACCTAGGCAAGTAGACCTATTAGATTCTTCATATGGTACCAGTGTTCCAAAAAGCATACAACTAAATCTAAAACAAAGTAGATTAGAACCCTTATATCTTATGTACTTATGCAAAGATCATAAACATGAAATAGCTAATAACATGACCTAAGAAATTGATAAGCTAAGTGAGGGCATCCTTTTAGCTCTTAAATGGAAAGGGAAATGGATGATTATAATGTTGATTTTCAACAAATTCCCAAATATGAAATAGTAATAACAAGTTGATCCTATAGCTAAGCAATGCCTTATCTAATGGGAAATTCAATGAATCACACACATACATCTATGATACTAGTGACATATTCCATAGATCAAGATATTAGATCTATCTTATCACTTTGTGAAGCAAACATCAGTGCTTATAAAGACCTCATTCTCATGAAATATCCTTCTCAAATAACCAACAACCCTATCAAATACATCAAGCATTTACTTAGCTCTTTGTTGCAACAACAAAATATACCAAACATACAACTTTAAGGGGATGCCAAATGGTCTAAGTTATTTGTTCCTAAACCACTAAATATTGTAGATTATAGAGAGAGGAGACAAGAATCAGAATGAAACTAAGAAGATTCTTGCTCATTGTATTCATTTTTTTGAAACTATACATTCAAAATGCATGCAAATAACTCTTGAAACCACTAAATAGATTAGAACTATCTATATTAGTTTGACTACTATTGTTCATACAAGAGAAATATGATGATTATAATGATACCATAGTAATGAAAAATGTCTAAAACTAGAACCAACTAGTCTCATGGTGAAAACTTGAACATGGTATCACAATAATAATAAAAATTCTCCAGAATTGGAACCCTTACAATGGATGAGAAAGAGAAAGATATAGGAAAGGAATGCAACCCTAGATCTAATATTGAAGTGACATGTGTCCACTTGAATCTCCATTCCCTATTGTTGCAATGCACCTCTCATCTTTCTATGACCAAAATCTAATATGATTCTCATCATTGTTGTGTAACAAACTTGAAATATCTCTTCCTTAATGATGAGAACCCTTGTTTTAGAAAAATTTCTAAGATGCATTTTAAATGTTGATAATATCTTCCTTTAACTGACTTGGAAGTGAGCAAATCTATTTCCAACTATATTTTTACTTCCTCTAGCACACATCCAATCCATCATCTTACTAGAAATCAAATCTAAACTTCAACAACTGAATGTGGTTGAAAACTAAGTACTTGAGGGAAAAAAAAACCTTGCATAACTTGAAATAGTGGCTTCATGTGTAGAAACAAACTCTAAAAATGGAAAGTTCATTCTCTCCCAATTTCGATGAGATATAATAGTGTTATATCAGCACATCAGAAATGCCTAGAATCCTTATTTGAAAACCTTGCCACCTCAGTTGGCCTTATAGATCTACATATGCCTTTAAAACTTTATACAAAAATTTAAACATATTCTAAAGTTAAAACTTTACTATATAATCCTTGTGTACGTGCCTTTTTAGGAAAAATATTGAAATATATTTTTGCACTTTTTAGATTTTTCCCTCTTATTTTGTAATTTGGGTCAACCTACTTTGACCACCTATGCAACATGGCAGCATGCCATTGGTCAGGGTCTTCCACATCACCTACCATTGAGTTCCACATGGCTCCCTCTAATTTTTCCTTAAAATATTGTCATGTGACACCTTATCATTGGCTCAATCGTTGTCCCTACCATGTCATCATCAACCAAGGCCCGCTGCCATGTGTTGGCTAGGCACTTTTTTGCATGCATAGTCAACGACTACCACATCACATGTAGGAATGCATCTTTCTGACACCTATCCTACCTTTCCACATCACCACCTCATTTTGTGTGCCAAGATGGAGTATCCTATGCCATGTATCACTATTAGATTCAATGCCATGTTGCCACTTGTCATGTTTTGATTTGTTAGAGGGCCTAGTCAACTACCATGTCACAAATTCATGTTGTGTGTGTTTGGTCAAAAAATTTCCACATCATCAAGTTAGACATCCTTCCATGGGTCCTATCATACAATTTTGTGGCTTCAAAAGCCATTTTGTCCTTATGACAATATGGTAATGAGTGGTTGTGTACTTAAACTTCATAAAAATCCCCCACTCACTTAATGTGGGATTAAAACTCTTACCTTTTCTTTGTTACTTTTCACAACATATGATCACAATCAAGATTGCATAGAAAATCTTAATTTGATGAATAAAAATCCAATGTCTTTCTCTCAACCCCTTCTCAAATATTTACAACATAACTTATGTGCAAAGAGACATCGTTGCAAGAGATTCAAAACCTCAGTGCCTCTGAATTATTTCACACTTGTAAGGATGTCAATCCATATTCAAAATTTTGTCTCCTTTGTTAGAGGTAATGGTGGCTGGGGAGGATTATACTGTCAAGAAATTGAGTTTTATCTTCTTATTAAAACAAGAATTCAAATCCAAAATAATGTGGATGTAATGAAACAACTCCAAATTTATAGAAAAATGCAACCACTTGGATGCTAGGTAGTTGGTAGTTAAGAGTAGTAATTGTACTTGCATATGATGCCCCTATGTTCTATTAAAAATAGAGTAATCCCTTTGGAACCACAAACACATCTCCTTGTGACTAGCCATGAGTTCCCTCAATGGTTTAGCCTCCTATCTAAGTCACTCACAAAGACTATCACTACACAAGTTGCATTGATACAAGCTAAATTAGGATAGAAAGTGTATGAAATGGTGGTCATTAAACTATAAACAATACACTTTAAAAATCATAGATGTATCTCTACTTTCAATTCAAACTTCCACATAAGGATGGTCATAGAAACAATCACAACAAGGAAAGAAAAGACTAGGCGAGCTCATGTCATCTTCTCACATTTAGCTACTTTCTACCTTCTTCAATTTTGTGTCTCTTCATTTTGAGGACATCTTCTATCAAGATTAGTTATGGTGAGTATAAAACTATGGAGCTAGAGCATTGATTTAGAATGTTTTAACTAGACAAGCTATCAAATCCTTGAGCACCCTTCACAGGTCAAGAAATTTGTTACATTAGGTCATAGCTCCCTTAACTTTTTCAAGAAAAAATTATTCAACTAGAGGTTGTCAAGTGGAGTGGACTACTATGCATTTTCCTTCACAACTTCAAACATATGTGATTCTCTATCATTTGATCACAAAAAGACTTGTTGCGCATTGGAGAGTAAGTTTGAACAAAAGAATGGCCAAGAAGAATTCATTACACTATGGTGCATTGGCAGAGAGGAAGGAGAATGGTTGGTGTTTGATATCATGTTGCTTGTATAATCAATCAATAATGATATCGCAAATTTTGGAGAGAAAATGCATACATTTTTTGGACAATTTACCACTGAATATAATAAGTCAAATATTAACCTATGATGTTGTGAAATTATAATTCAATCTTAGGATGACTATGGAAGCACTTACATTTGTATGATATGGAGGAGTTGAAAATTTTATTTTTAGTTGGCATGTAGATTCCTATGCATTTGAGACTTCTTAGAACCCTTAAGATTTTATGAATATATGTTCACACAACTATATTAAACACCTCACAATTTCCCTACAAATTCTTCATGTTCCACTTCTATTGCGCATACGATGTCTTTAGTCTTTCAATGAAGCTTCTAATGCTTAGCTTGTAGCCAATGGAGGCTTTAGAGGTCCTTGAGCTCCATTTATATCTTATGCCATTTTAAAAAAAAAATATTTGAGCATCTTCAATCCACATGCATTTTCATCAATCTGATGGAATCAGTCAAGCCCCAAGTGGGTCCAACTAAAAAAATTTATTTTCAAACAACTAATATCTCAAAATGATCTAGTCAACAACTAATATTAATAAAAATAGAACTCTATCATTGAACCATCATTTACAACTAATTTCACCCCTTATTTGTGAACTGCAAATTTCTTGCCAAGGGGTCCTCTGACTAGCCTTAAAAACTAACTGAACCACTTAGCTTAGCTATGGAAACTAACATGTTGATTCTTTGTTCCACACTCTCTTACCTTTTTATATCTCATCTCATGATGACTTTAGGGTCAAAATATATTGACCATCAAAATTTCCTTCTCAAAACTCCCTGCAAGAAAACATGTCAGAAAACCATAAATCACATTCAGTTTTGGCTTTGAAAACAGGTCAAATTGATACTTGGGGGAATAAAAACTGGAGTATTGGTTTATTATCATGAGGAAAGTATAAATCTGTGATTTGGGATCATGAAAAATAACTGGGAAAAATTGGTGAGAAATCAAAGTGGGCTACTTGAATTTGTAGAAGTGGAAACAATGGCGAATAACATTTTTTACAAATGGAATAGACCTAGGAAAGTGTGCAGATAGATTCATCAAGATTTATAAACTAGCACACTTGAAGAATTTTTAGAGTAAAACATAATGGTACAATCCATTTGGTCTCACCTATCATAGATTTAGAGTTAAGACATCCCGAGTAGGGGTATAGATCAATTTACACTTTATGACATTAGCAAAACTTTACAATTGGCATATGGAATCACGTTTGGAAACTAATCAAATGGATTCATCATAAGCTCAAATCAAAAACATAACAATTATATGACCTCTAAAATAAAATTCAAAAGGAATTATCTCATTCTAGTCAACTAGGTCAAAGTTATAATAGGTCAAACAGGGCCTCCTAGAATTCTAAAAAATTTATATCAGCATGACAACAATAAACAACCAACTTTGAGGGATTCAAAACCTAGTCAAAACATGTTGAAATGACTTGAAATATGAAACATAGGTTCTTTGGTAGGCATACTAAACACTATCCAAGTGTTGAGTCATGAAATTTCATCGGGTCCAAGATATTCAATTGCAAACAAGGCCTTCTATCATTATTTGACACTAATGCAAAAATGCAGATTTGGACATTGTTCAAAACAAAACTTCACAAAATGACTCAAAATGGAAATTTATATTCATGTGATGCATGGACATGCTTAATACAAGATGTTAGAAGCATTAAACACCTCTTAGGCCTCAAACAGATAGTTGAGTACACATGCATAAAAATGCGCTCATAAGGCTCAAAAGCTTGGAAATGGTACTCAAATTGGGAAGGTGATTTTGTGTCCCAACAACCCCAATGAAAAAAAATAGGTTTATAAGGATGAGAAATATGTAATAATCTTATATGGATCAAAATAATAAGGTTTGAGGGGTTAGAAGTTAGAAGACGTCAATAAATTGTAAGTTATAAATTCAAACATTTGAATTATAATGGTTAGTGGAAATTAGGAGGGAAATTAGTTTTTGAGTATAGTATGGACTTTAATAAATTCTAATCAGTTGGATTTAGTTTGGGAAGTTTAAATGCATCTATTTGAACCTGTTCAAAGTGTTGGAATGCAAACCATCAAGCCATGTGAATGTATAGTGAAATCAACATTTTGGACAATGAAAGAGTGACTTAATCTTGAAAGTTGGATGTTTTGAAGAGTCTTTTAATTGACCTAGTATAATAGAATATTTATAAGTTTAATTACCTTCATCTTCATGTGATTATATGGTTATTTAATCATATTTTAAAACATATTTAATTTTTTTTTTTGAAAGGTGAAGGGGTTTTGAGTTTTCCTTAACATAGTTTTGATTCAATTCATAATAACTTGGTCCATTTATTGAATGGCCATCTGATTCTTAGTAAATGGACTCATTATAATATGTATTTTTATGTTATAACATAACATATGAAATAATATTGAATATTTCAGGGATATCCCAGAAATTTGGTGAAGGAAAGGGCATGAGTTTGGTGGCTAACCTATAGCAGCGAAATATCTTCCCTAAAAATACCATATTTTGATTATTAGAGAGTTTTTATATGCTCAAGGAAAAGGTATATGAACTTTTATTTCAGTCTAGAGGGATTGGCAAGTTGGTGAATTGAAATAACCTTTGATTTTGGTGCATTTTGGTGAGGGCTTTGGGGTTTTTATACAAATTGATGTTTTGGGTTGTAATAAACTATGGAATCCTATGATTTGGGAAAAACTACAATATTGTACAAAGCCAAAAGGTTTGGGGACATATATTTTGGGTACTTCCTTTGTAAAACTAGGGTTTTCAAGCCTAAAAAGAGGGTTATAATTGAACAACAGGGACATAGTCCAAAACAACCTTATCCTATTTTTTTCATATATTTAGAGAAGCCAAATGGGTATCTTAATATGTAATTTATTTTCTTGATACTTTCGAATAGTTGGGAGAAACATGTAAGAGGACAACATTGGAGGGCTAATTGGGGCTCATTAGCCTAATAGGAGTACACTACTAAGTTTGGGCCTAAATTGCAATGGCATGCCATCACAATTGTAATGGCTACCCATCACCCAAGACATAGTACCACAAATTCGCTCATGTCGCATGGGCGTCAGACTTCTAGTGTCACAAATTATGATGGCAAGGGTGCCTATCATAATTACAATGGATGAAGCTATCGTAACTTGGAATAGGCAAGAGAAAGAGTTCATCTTCTTGCCATCTTAATTGTAATAGTAGACTGTCACAGTTGTGATGGGCTAAGCTTTCAATATGTCATTGGATCAACAACTAGTAGTTAGAGCTATCTATCACAAGTATGACACGTATTTGATAGTCATGTTGTGGGAGTGATAGCTATTTGTTGGAATAGTCTATCACAATTATGATTTATACATGTCAAAAATGTTGTAAGTGTGACTATTTTCCATTGGAAAAAAATTTCACAATTGTGATGGCTTTCTGAATTATTAAAAATAGAAAATTTGGTAGCAAAAGTTGAATAAGTATTCCTAGATTCCCCATGAGGACATCACAAAGAGGCTCAAAGTCAGCTATGATGCTCTAAGGAAGCAAGAGAAGGAGATGTTCTTGGATGCAACATGTTTCTTCATTAGAGAAAGAAGTGTGGCCATTACCACATGGGATGCTAAGTTTTATGGAACACTTGGTTGGGGAACTCTTTTCAATAGATGTCATGTTGACATAGACGAAGATGGTTAGATAAGAATGCATGATCACTTGAGGGACATGGGGAGGAACATTGCAAATGGACAACCACCATACTACCTTTGGTCTCCAAAGTAGGTTATCAAGGTGAAGTTGGTGTAGGGCCCATTTGTCATTGCACCAAAAGCCATGACTGTTAGTGAACATGGAACACCACATAATTAACCACCTGTGGGTAGGGGAGCGCTTCGCATCACCCAACAATCTCCCCCTCGACGTGCATACATGGTGCTTACGTGGGTCAGGAAGGCACCGGGGAGATTTGAACCCATGACCAGGCCAAAACTAGGCTCTGATACCAATTGTAGGGCCCATTTTCGGTTGCACCAAAAGCCATGACTGTTAGTGAACATGGAACACCACATAATTAACCACCTGTCGGCAGGGGAGCGCGTCGCATCACCCAACAGTTGGATGAGTTGCCATATTCTTTTAAGAATCTAACACTCCTAGAGTATCTAAGTTTAGAAGGGTTTCATAACTATTAAAAACTAATCTATTACAAGGGATAGAGATTTGACATGTCTTACAAATGTTTGTAAATTGCTATTTGTAATCATTTGTCATTTGAACTATGGCATCCTTCTACATTTCCTAACACCAATAGATTCTCATAGTTAGTTGTCATGCAATCACAGGTTAATATTGAGCTTCACTTGGTTTCAAGAATAGTTTAATATTCCCACACCCCCCCTCCACTCCCCACTAACATCTAAAATATTTAGGAAAGGATCAATCTTTAAAGTATAAAAAAAATATTCCAAACCTGCAAAAGTGACATCATTTTCCCATCTTCTAGTGCATGTTATTTTTTTGTAGCATCCAAAATAAGATTTTGTCACTCTGAATCACAAATGCACATGCAGTTGCATTCCATATGCATGGACAATGGATGGAGCTAAAAAAACCCATGATGTTTACATTTATTTAATAGGTCTATATAGATGGCTTCTAACAAAAATGCAAACTTGTTGGGTTTTTTCAGCTCCACCTAATGTCATATGCATATGAATTGAGGTTGCATATAGAACTATGGCATCCTTCTGCACTGCTTGAAACCAATAGATTCACATAGTTAGTTGACATGAAATCATAGGTTGATGTTGATCTTTACTTGATTTTGAGAATAGTTTAATATTCTCTACTAATCAGGGCTAACCATGTGAAGGTGGAAGCTCATTTGGCCCCACCCCCCCTCTCTAACATCTAAATTCCCCATTAACATATAAAATCTTTAAGAAAGGATCAATCTTGAAAGTACCTAGAATGTCCTCATCTCCTCCTACTACTCTTAGAGGAAGTCCATCTTCCTTACTCACAAGCAATTCACCACAATTCTTTAGTGATTCTTGTACATCTAACATGGGTACATCCAAGAATCTCCTCATCACCTCCTACATAAAATGAATCCAATATTACAAAGTGTCCCCTAAGAAATAATAGTTTAAGTGAAATAAACACATGAAAAATGGGAGAGAAGAAGAGGAATATACTTACCAATAGGTGTTTCCATTGCATATGTGGCCATGCTACCTATTGGGTGGGTTTTATTGATTTTCTATTATGCCAAGATCTCTTTATATACATATATACATATATACATAGACACACACATATGTGTATGTATTTATGTATGTATATACATATACATATGTATATATATACATAGATCACAAGGGTATGACAATGAGATGCAAAGATCACGAGGGCATGACAATGAAATGCAGTGATCACAAGGCCATGACAATGAAATCGTAGTTCTCTATTGATCTCCACAATCTATAAGATCTCTCTATATACATACATACATAGACACAAAAATATTTGTGTATGTATGTATATATGCACATATATACATTTTCATATGTATATAGATACATACATAGATATATACATGCATATATACATAAATACGTATACACACATACTTATATATACACATACATACATCTACATATGCAATTTTATCACCTTGGAAATTTGTATTTGATCCTGCTAGCTGGGAATAGTTGATTGTTCATTTTATTATAACTAATATGATGACAGTTCTACAAGAATTTGTAATCAACCTAGCTAATCAGCAACTAGACCAATTTAACTAGGTTATAGCTTGTTTATTTCTAAAAATATCTACTATGATATGTTTTTTCTAAAATTTCTTGCGAACTCTACCCATTTTTCCTAGTCCACATTATTTTTGTCCAGTATCTTGAGCGAAGTCACTTAGCATGGGTTGAATTAGTTTTATTGTTTTATTATTTGAATTCTAGAATATGTATATAGTTGGATCACCTTTTTGTTGTGTTAATATGTAATAAACACCTTTTAAAAGATCTCTTTGTATATATAAAGAATACAAGTTGTGCAATTTTTCATGTATTGCATCTACATTTTCTTTGTCATTTCTATTTAAGAGTGTTTCAAGGCTAGGAACCACTTCAACATCCTTTCCATGATTTAGGGGTAATATCATTGTGGTAGTGAGAATAACTTCAATGAAGAGTTGAGTGTAAGGAGTTACTACCCTAAACCTATGCTACAAATTCCTGGGAGCCAAGGGACCCTAAACCTATGATATGTTTTCTAGAGAATTGGAGAAGTTACTACCAACTTCAGTACTTCATAATATTTTGGATCATATTGTGATGTCCAAATTAATATCAATAATAGATACTTGGGATCCTCATAGGGAGAGTATGCCAATGCATGCATGGTTACATCCTTAGCTTCCATTGTTGGGCTAGCATATGGAGCCTTTATGTCCAACCATTGATTATAAATTGGGGAATGTGCTTCATGCCTTGCATGCAGGTGATGCATCTACATATACAATTTTATCACCTTGGAAAACTATATTTAATCCTGCTAGCTGGGAATAGCTGATTGTTCATTTTATCGTACCTAATTTGGTGATAGTTCTACAAGAATTTGTAATCAACCTAGAAAATCAACAACTAGACCTATTTAATTAGGCTATGGCCTAGGCATGTGCTATTCCCATTTATCATATGGTTGCAATGTTGGAGTCAACATTTTTTCCAAAGTGGCGATAGGTTTTGTATCATTGGCTTTGTTCAAGTCCTAATTTTAATGAAGTAACAAAGTAGTTTCTAGGGTGGAAAGGATTATTTCATCTCAAGGGTGGGAATAGGTTTGTATCATTGGAAAGAGAGAATGTAAGCTATCTTAGCGCAATGGAGCAACACCAATTTGAGGTTCTTTAGCAACAAGAAGTAGTAGTAGCATATCCTTTAAAGAAAGCCTTGGCTTCGATGGGCAGTGGGAGTTACCTAAATAATTCCAAAGGTGCACCTCAATTGAGTTTGAAGAAAGTGATTGAAATATATGCACAAGAACATGATAGCCAATTTTTCCCTAAAGTAAGATGCCCACATGATGGTCTTCAATTTTATGGCTTTGGAACTCTTAGTATCTATCTATATTTTGTAAAACAACAAGTGCTTGTATAGTCTAGAGATGGATGGGTGATTGCATCATTGGAATAGCTAGTTGAGATGCACTATAATCAAACTAGAGGAAATCATTGATAAATCAAACATATAATGAAGAGGAAACTTGAGAAAATGAATGTTTAGTTGTTGAGATGAAAGCTATAGAGGATCAAACACCTATGCAAGAGTTACAACACAATGTAAAGTTGATTATAGATATAAAGAAAAGAAAAAATAAAACATGACATAAATCATTCCGCATTTGATTTGATTATGGAGATCTGCACACGAAAGAAGGTGGAGAGCTTTGAATGTTTGTGGAGAGCTCTAAGCTTTGAAAGTTGGTGAAGATTTCATTTTCATTGTTAGTGTAAATAATTAATTATTATTACACTTTACTTAAGTTTACTTAAGATAATGCATTTTTATATTAGTTGTCATGTAGATACTTAGGAATATGCATAGACATATGAATTTTCTTGTTGACAACATAGGAGTTAGCAACTTATTAGAGAACATGGTGTCTACAACATCTCTTTATGAGATACACCTATGTAAACTTATCATCTCATCATTGCACAAACTCTTGTGCTCAATGGAGGATAATCCACTCTTGGTGGACATGTGCTTAGTTGTGATGTTTATCTCTTTGCTCACTCCTAGTCATTCTAGTTGTCTTTATGTACAAGGCACTTCTATAATGTATTCATCAAATTATCTCATATCCAATCATCTTATATCTATTCTCATTTAATCATCATTAGTCTCTCTTGTGCTATGTTATGAGCTTCTTGATCTTGGTGTTGAATTATTGCCTTAGGAAAATTCTTATAGTCATGCCCTTGTGATCACTAAATTTTGTTGTTGTGCCCTTATGATCTCTACATTTTATTGTCTTTCCCTTGGTGGAGATTAGTGGAGATCTATGATTTCTTTGTTGTGCCCTTGTGATTATTGCATTTAATTTTTGTGCCCTTGTGATATCTGCATTTTGTTGGTATGCCCTTGTAATCTTTGTATCCTTGCTCTACAATTTCATTATCATGCCATGCCCTTGTGATCTATGTGCCCTTTGGACTAAAATATTTGGGGTCAAATTATGATGGCAATTTGTGACAGTGGTTTAATTTGGGTGATTTTCTTTCTTTTTTTGCAAATTGTGATGGTAGTGTAATTTATGGTGTAATTCAAGCCAAGATTTAGTAGTGCTTGCTTTGCAATTTTCTTCAAGGGGAGAAGAGGTACCTATGTAAATGTTGTTTTCTTTTCCTTCTAAACATGTATCTCTTTGTATTTCCCCTAGCAAGTGATTAGAGAAGCTTCTCTTTATGTATATGTATGTGTATATATACATACATACACACGCATGTGTGTGTGTGTTTATGTATGTATGTATGTATGTATGTATAGAGAAGCTTCTCTTTATATATATGCATGTGTGTGTATATATACACACACATATACACACATATGTATGTCTCTATGTATGGATGTATGTATGTATATATACAAATATCTCTCTATTTATATACATACATACATATACAAAGATCACAAGGGCATGACAAAAGAATGCAGAGATGCAAATATACATATACATACATACATACATCTAAATATGCAATTTTATCACCTTGGAAAATTGTATTTGGTCTTTACTCAATCATCAAGAGATAATATAATCTATAATTATAGATTTATGCATACTTAGTTTGGTAAGAATAGTTCTGATTGAATTAATCTAAGGGGAGTGAGTCTACTCATGATGATAATGGTTCCATGTATTGGTTCTTTAGAGGAGAGAGACTTGCAAAAGATTATATGTTGTTTCTAGCTCAAATATTCCCAATTTTAGGTTCACAGCTCAAATGCTCTCCCATGGCCTGAGCTAAAACCCTCATTGTTGCATCCAAGGAATAAAATATGATTGTGTCCCCAATGGAGAATTGAAATGCAATTTTTTCAGATTCCACTTAGCACTGTGTCAATAAATTCAAGAAATTCTACTACCAATCAAATTTACTTACATTGATTCTAAATTTTAGGCCCTAACAACAGTTGAAAGGTAAATTATTGTCAAAGAATGTACTAAAAACAAGAAAGAGTACATATTTATAATAAACATAGATATTGGAAACAATGAAGAAACATATTTAATCCTCTTATATATAATCAGAATTATGTCAAAGATGAACTCAATAGATTGAGTGATTAAGTAAACCAAATTTGACCTTTTAATTACCACACTTTGTCCATCATTATCATTTTATCAAACTGCATAGTAGTTATGGAGATTTATCCAATAATAAATTACACTCATATAGAAAGCTCATATTGTGAAAGATATTCAAACTTGTGGACTATTTGGAATTAACACCATTGTAGCAATAAGATGACACTTTAATGGAGCCATAGAGATATACTTCTAGCTTGTGTGTCATTCTTGAAGACCAACTGATATCTCCACTATCAAAATTATAATATCACTACTCACTCACAATCCCTACTTGCTTAGAAGATAAAATCCTAAGATGAGATTTTAATAAAATTATTGTGATGTTGTTTTGTAGACAACTTATATGGATTCATATCTAATGATCATAGGCCAAAGATATTCATGTACATGTATCATACACTTTTCATGAACAAGCCCCTAATTATAGAAGTTGCTTCTATGATTGGAGCAATTATTCACCCTTGAGTGAGAAACTATAGACCATCTATAAAACCCTCTTACTTTTTTGGGACATGGAGCACATTCTATGTGAGTAAAATTTAGGTTTGCAATTATTTGCATATTGTTTTCAACTACATGAATAGTGATTGATTAGATTTTCCTACATTTGTTTCTAGACATTACCCTCTATCATTTCCATCTATAGTGATATTAGGTTTTATTTGTATCAAGTCAAAGCATGCTGATGTTAGATGGGATTATACTAAATAGGCATTGGGAGAAGGTGACCGCGTCTAGATTTACCATGTGCTTATTATTCCATCACCTGATATCCCTAAAGACTTCTTGTCATGAGATCTTTGTGATCTTCTCATGCCCTGTAAATTCCTTCCACATTGCAAGAGAAATGTAAGTGTTTCTATCAAATCTAAACTCGATGTTATGGCCAATCTCAATGGGGTCCATTGACTCCCCATTCATGGGTGTTTTGGTAAACATCATCGATGTTGTCCATGTTCAAATGATGTCAAGACTTATGTGGATGAACACCCCTATCTTCAATGTGTGTTTCATCAACATTTCATTGAATGGCTCAATCCATCTACACTAAAAAGTCAAACTTGAAAACTTGATCATTATAGGCATTGCATATATATTAATGCATGTGTATCTTAGAAGGGTCAACGGCCATATGAAGTTGGCTTTTTATGTTGGATATGGGATGACTAGTTTGTGATACCAACATATCCTCCTCCATATTGAATTTCAATATCATCTAATTGCTAGATACAAATCACTAGACTTGGTCTTCTGAAATGGTATGGGCTACTTGGAATCGTCAAACTTGAACCATTGAGTTGCACATTCAAATTGATGAACCAATACTTTGAATCACTAGTTTCATGTTCAGAACCTTTGGCCTTTGAAATGTGAACTTCGATTTTGATTTGTTGTGCATGGACTATTATGAACCAAAATACAACTAAATGTTCTTGGATACATCTAAAAGCATCTACATGAATTGATATGAACCATTCAATCTAAATTAAAGAGTCTTTGAATCTCAGTACTCTGATCCAAACCAAGAGGCTTCTAAACATTGAATCCATTAAACTTCCTAGGATAGTAAACTTATCGAACATATGAACCTCTTTCAACCAATGGAACCATTTTGAAATAGGTTCAATAAGGTTCAAAACACAAGAGGGGCTAAGATATAAACCTCAATCTAGGGTTGTGTGCTATGGTGGGGTAGGAGGAAGATGGTTGTGTGAATGGCTAATCGAGAAAGTTACAGAAAATTAGGGTGTCAGTTGCAAGTAGTTTCATTAATTTGATGAGGGAATGAGCTTTGAAAGTGGGATGATCAAAATTAGAATGTTCATCCTTATGATAGATGTCTCTATCTCATGATACAAAATTACCTCAAATGACAAGCGACAAACTATTAAATTTATGGAAAATTAGAACATCGACCTATAATATTTTTGAAGGAAAAAAATATAATAAAAAATATAATTTGATGGAAAAAGCCATGAGCTATGTGGCTCCACATTATGGTTGTTCCACTATCTAGTAGTGGAAACTCTTCACATTAAATATGAAGATCATGAAATTAAAAAAGATAACTGTTAGATATATATATATTTGTGTTTTAGTGATAACAAATATATACTCAAATTTTAAGAAAAATAATAGTCTTAAATGTATATGATTAAATAAAATAAACAAGAGTACTAGTTGTAGCTGTATAATTCTAGCATTACTAATTATGTTTTAAAAAATGTTCAATAAAACAAGTATGAAGTAACATAAATGGATCATCTGCTTGATCTTATTATGACTTAATGTGAATGCATCCAATCATTACCTAGACAATATTATGCACAAGATCTTTAATCAATCACCAAGAGATAATTATAATATGTAAGTACAAATTTCTACGTACTTAGTTTATATAAACAGTTTTGATTGAATGCAAGGACAATTTCTTGTGTGAATTCAAGACATGAATGATTAATTTAATTTAGCATAAGAAATATGCAAGTGTGTGTGTATGCATGTAAAGCAGTTCACACAGTGAACTGATATACATACTTACATGCACATGTGCATACAATCATCATAATAAGTTATCCTTGAATCTAACCAAAGCTATTATATACGAACAAGAGATACATGTTTAGAAGGGAAATAAAGAACATTTACTTAGGTACCTCTTCTCCCCTCAAATAAAATCATAGAGCAAGGGCATGAAGATTGCAAGGGCATGGCACAACAACAAAATGTAGTGATCACAAGAGAATGGCAATGAAATTCTAGATCTCCACTAATCTCCACCAACATTCAGAGCTCTCCACCCTTGTTTGGAGCTCTCCACCCTCTTTCGCGCATAGCTCTCTACAATCAATTAAAACAAATGAGAAATGATTAATGTCATGTTTTCTTTTCTTTTTTATTTATAATCCATAATCCACAATCCACAAGACCCCTATATATATATATATATATATATATATATATATATATATATATATATATATATATATATATATATATATATATATATATATATACATATATATATACACATATATGTATACATATATATACACATACACACACACACACACACACACATATATGTATGTATGTATGTGTATATATGTGTATATTTATGTATATGTATATATGTGTATATATATATACACACATATATACATATACGTGTGTGTGTGTGTGTGTGAGTGTGTACATACATACATACATACATACATATATACATACACATATATATGAAAACAACAATGCACTTTCTAAGAGTTTACAATTGTTCAACAAAATTAATGTTTTACAAGAAAATGCACTAGAAGAACTATTAGCTTAGAAGAAAGAACATGGTGTTGAAACAATACAGAAAATGCTTGACATGAGAGGTCCGCAAGTGAGGGTGTTGACCAATCTTGAAAAATTGAATACTGAAATAAAAGATATCAATGGTAAAACACCTATGCTAGAGTTACAACACAATGTGAAGTTGATTTTAGATAAGGTAGAGGTAGATATTCAAAAATTTGATAATCAAAATGTATGGCATGAGAGCGAAGGAGAAGGAGCAGCTTTAGAAAGAGACTGCATGACAAAAATAACAACTAGACAATATAGATGATATTATGGGAGTCACTAGATAGAATCTAGGAAAGTGTTTCGATAGGTAATATGACATTGGAATCACTTGCAAGTGTCTTTGAGAATTTATAGTCCAAATATCAAATACTTATAGGAGTGTTTCAAGCATTGGCACAGTCTCCTTGCAATGATCCCAAGTATCAAATGCTTATAAAAGTGTTTCAAGGTTGGGAACCACTTCAACATCCTTTACATGGTTTAGAGGTAATGTCATTGTGGAAGAGGCTTCTATAAGGGAATGAGCCTCGTGATTATGGCATTTACATAGAAGTAGAACTTGCTTCTTCAACTCCTTATACTCAACTCTTTATTGAAGTTATTCTTCAATTCCTTGCATATACAATTTTATCACCTTGGAAAAATGTATTTGATCCTACTAGCTAGGAACAATTGGATTTTCATTTTATTGTATCTAATTTGATGATAGTTCTATAGGAATTTGTAATCAACCCAACTAATTAGCAACTAGATCCATTTAATTGGGTTATAGCTAGTTTCTTTCTAAAAATATCTGTTATGATATGTTTTTGTAAAATTTCTTGCAAACTTTGCCCTTTTTTCCTGGTCTGCATTATTTTTTTGGAGGATCTTGAGGTAAGTCACTTAGCACAGGTTGAATGAGTTTTATTGTTTTATTATTTGGATTCTAGAATATGTATGCAGCTAGATCAATTTTTCTATTGTGCTAAGATCTAATAAGCACCTTCAAAAACATCTCTAAATATATATGTTTAGAAGGAAATATAAAGAGATACATGTTTAGAAGGAAAAGAAACGAACATTTACATAGCCCTTGAAAAAAATCATAGAGCTCAAAGTATGGCAACAAAATCATAGAGCAAGGGCATGATAGGACAATGAAATCACAAAGCAAGGGCACAACATGGCAACAAAATTGTAGAGCAAGGGCACGACAATGAAATCGTAGAGCAAGAGAATGAAAATGAAATGCAAAGATCACAAGAGCATGATAATGAAATCATAGAGCAAGGGCATGGCAATGAAAGTGTAATGCCCTACCTAGAGATCCTTGGAAACAAGGATCTAATACAAGGAAGAATTTTTTTTTTTTAAACAAGTGTAAGAGCACAAAGCAACTAACATACACAAATCATAAAGATTACAACGAAAGACTAACACACCATCCAACACCAATGGATCTCCAAATGCCACTACTACCAAAACCACAAACAAGAAAGCATAAGAGATCGACCAAGCTAAAAGATCAAAGCAGACTCTTGAAAATTGGCTAAGTCTAAATTTTGATCCCCTGAAATTTCCTAGAATCTTTATCTTAGCCCATAGAGGTTTGAAACCCATCTCAAATGAATCATCACATATATTAAAATATATCTTAAATATAAAGAATTAAATATACATCAAATTATACTTAAATGATATATTTTAAACCCCAAAGGACTACAATGGAAAGACGCAAAATGAGATTAGAATAGAAACAACCTAGATCCAAAATGTGACACCATAGGGTTGAAGAACACCGAAGAGGGTATCCAAATCAACTCTCAAACCAGATCGAAAAGTGTCAGTTGCCTACTTGCATAAGTTTTTACAAAAACTAGGCAATACTTTAATATAGCATAGAAAAGTATCGCGCAACATTTCTAAAGAAGGAGGGCAACATTTTTCAAGGACTGGGGGATACTTCTCCCAAAGGCATGCAACACTTTAAGGGTGTTGTACGACATTTCTTATAAGGAGGTGTGATACTTTTCAGTATCGTGTGATATTTCTCCAAGAGGCATGCGATAGAATTAGGGGATGCATGATATAATTTCAATGGGCGTGCGATACATTTTTGTGTCGCACCATGCTGATAAAAGGTCGCCCAAGGAACTCAAGAAAAAAAACACTTAAGGACAACCAATAGACTGAAACTGAGTTTAGAACCTCCACACCGGGGAGTAATGAATCCACATTTTGAGGCAAGAACACTCAAACTGAATAAGGAAATATAGAAAGAACAACATCTAACCATCTAACAGATAAGAGTAAAAGTATAGAAGGAACATCACAGTGAACTAAAGCAACATCACAATGACTGAAATAACATCGCAATGTATAAAACAACCAAGTAAGTAGGTGGTTCCTCCCAACTGTTGATGGCATCATAAGACCATCGTGGGCCCTAGCCATCCCCTACGCATAACATCCCAAGCCACTGATCAAATTGTTAGTACTGTCGTGATAGGGATGCCACTACTAAACATGCTAATAACCAAAAGCATAAGGAAATCTAACATGCTAGTAGTACAATAGAAGATAAACCTGCAATTAGAGAACATCACCTATCACATGCTAATCATCATAAATAAGGAATGTGTCAAAACTAAGATCATCTAAACATGATAAACAATATCCCAATGAAAGCATAAATCACAAGGAGCATACTCCATAAACCGAAGTACCAAGTGAACACATCCAACAATGGTCACACTAGGATATAAGAGCATCTCTATAGACTGGTCCCTAGTAGTGGTGAAGGTAGCTACACCTCCCAACCATGTAGCACCTGTAGGTCCACACCTATCATGTTGATGGAGATAAGGATCCAACCACAAACACATAAAATAACATCCATGGCTAACACACATGCCAAGCAGTATGATGACTGAACCCAAGACAGAGACAATGCATAAACTATAGGTTCTGGTCAGACATCTCAATGGGCTACTATGTAAGTACTAACATCATGGAGAGTCGCTTGGCATCAAAAAGCCCAAGCCAGGACTTGTGCAGATTCAACATCCCTCAACGGAAAGGCTCTAGCACCCCAAATCTTTTATTATCTTAAGTTTATTACCACCCAATATTTTATTTAATTATCACTTAATTAAAGATTCCTTCGCCAACCCTCTAGGCACAATGATCACCAAGCTGCGAGGTAGAAGGCCCCTTCATATGCCACCCTACCCTACCCATGCTCATCCAACGATGACTGCCCGTAGGCATGCAAATTCCCAACCCATCCCAAATGATCACAACTTCCAAAAGTACTATAAAAGATCGGGCCCCATAGGTCACCTGATAGATGTACTTGTGTGTGGTGCACCACCATTATGAAGATCATACCAAAAGGACTAGATGAGAACACAAACAAAAAGTCAATCAATTGAAAACATAATTGGGATGACAGATGCTACACACAGCCCAATGCAACATTAGGTACAAAAATGGTCTGACGGATATTCAAACAAATCATCCAAGTCCACGATCCACATTGTGCCAAGAAAACCTGAGAAAATAGGGTGGCATGCAAAATGAGGCAAAAACCCTAAATTTGGAAAAATTGCAAAATTAAAATCCATTTGGCCTTTGGGTGTAAAAACCCTAAAAATCCAAAAATAATTGAAATCAAACACTGTATGCAAAAATGGCCAGCATAACGGCTCAAAAACCCAAACCCCCATTTCAAAAATAGGGAAAATGTTCATACTCGACCAACCAGGTAGAACTAGCAAATAGAAATAGAGGGGAACACTAGTTCTCGGCCTCCTAACAAATTGTTGCAATAATCAGAGGCTGAAATGGAGCGAAAAAAATAAAATGAGGAAGCCCTACCTAATAGCAAAAGGGGTAGAAACTAAAACTCGCACAATAAAATAAATCACCTGCCAAATCTATTGAAAATGATGGCAAAGCATAAACTCCCCGAGTCAAATCCAACGAGACCAACCTTGCGAAGATCCCATGCTCACAACTCCGAGAATGAACAAAACAAGAATCCTTCAGAAGAGGATTCCTAAAATGGCTCTCAAATTTCCAATTCTAAAAAGTGAGAAGTAAATAATGAATTCAATTTTCCAATACTTATTCACTTTTGAGTGAATAGTTGATTATGTAAAATAGCTAGCTAGAGTAGTTAAACTTCAAATCGATCCAAATGAAAACAAATTATTATCTGTAACGGAATTTCACCTAAGGCAAAGCTGCCAGAAATTAAATCCAAAAAAATTTAAAATTTGAAAACCCAAAATCACTTAACACTTTCGCGACAAATGCGAACTTCTAAATGCACAGACATGCTCACTGGTCTAATCACATAATGCAGATGACTTCGGATTTACTAATCACCAAATTTTTTTAATTTAAAACAACTAAATAAGGATACATTGACCATACAAGGGTGACATGGTACAATATGAATAGCTGAATCACTATCTCTATGTGCCACTATTAGGGACATAATTCATGCACACTAAAATACATGATCAAGTGCAATTGCATATAATATCATAGGTGAAGCAACATGTATTAGAATACCTTTTTAACCCATTTACATCACTCACATTCACAGAAAGCATAAAGATACCAGAATGAAGTAAATCACCATAGCATAAAATCCATCACATAACATAACCAACAATATGTCCAAATAAACCATATAACCAAATATCGTCATAGATCTATTGTCATCTCAAAATAGCATCAACATGCAAAATGATAAACTGAACAACATAGCAGTATAACATCTATGGTACTGAATCAAAGTATAACATTCGACCCTTGGGTCAACACAAGGTACAAAATGAGAGTATCAAGTATCTCTCGAATCAAAATAGACAAGGTATAGACTGCAAACACGAGAGGCACTACAGAAAGGCAGAGATAATAGCAACGAAATGTACTAATCACAAGGGCACAACAATGTTTAGAGCTCTCCATCCTTGTTTGAAGCTCTCCACCCTATTTGGTATGCAACTATCCACAATCAAAACAAATGGGGAATGATTTATGTTTTTTTTTTTTTTTTTTTTTTAATACTCATGAAGGCATTGCAATTACAATGCCAACGTCAGTATTGTGATGGCATTGAGGACAATTGCAAATTAAAAAACATGAAAAACACCACAAATTACACCATCATCACAAATTGTCATCACAATTTGACCCCAAATGTTGTAGTGGTAATTTGGAGTTTGGGAGAAAACCCATTGTTTGTGAGTCTAAGAAATTTTAGCACTCTTCATTTATGAATTTACAAGTGATCCAAGTTAGTCAGGACATTGGGTAAGTCATTGTTTGGTTTTTAATCTCTTGAAGCCATTTAGGTGTCATTAGGCCTATTGGGTAAACCTTGTATTTCTCTTATAAATCCATGTAAGTTTGGCTTCCCATCATACTTCTCTACATCAATCACCATCAATGAGTGGTGATCTGATCCCTTTGGGCTCTACAAATCTATTCACCAAGGTTTCCCACTTGTGCCTTCTCTCTATGTGCTAGTCATTGAGGCGTTTGGTTACTTACTTGTTAATGTTATTTCTATTGGTCGAGTGCATGGCATTTCTCTCCCAAACTCCTTTGAGAAAATGGTTGTCATTTTGTTGATGATTCCTTTCACTTTCATTGAGGAGGGGGAAAACATTTCTAATGTCGTGTAGTGCTTGGACACTTTCTACTTGGCCTGTGGCTTGGCTATTCAGTGACACAAGACTCTTTGTTAACAACAATCCTTCCTTATAGTGTTGCCCTAGCTTGACTAGTACCAATGGAAATGAGTTCAACATGGTGAAGTGTTTCACTTTTTTGGCATACCTTTTCCTTCCAAGCCTCCTTTGTGGAGCTTTAGAATGCTATCCTTGCCAGGATAGAGAAGAAGTCAGAATACTGGATTACCAAACCTCTTTCATTAGCTAGTCAATTCCAAATTTGCTCCAAAGTGTTGGAAGCCACTAATGTTTATTATTCCTCCTATTGGGTGCCTTTGAAGGCCTCCTACCTCAAGATTGAGCACTTGTGGCATGATTTCAGTTGGGCTACAAAAGCCTCTCATCATGGCTTTCATGGAGTGGCTTGGGACTTCTATTGCTTTCCTAGGGAGTCAAGTGGCCTATTCTCGTTGTCTACCCAAAAGAAGGGTGTTGCCCTTTGTGCCAAGTGGGTCATTCGAGCCCTCACTAGCAATAAGGCCTAGAAAAATCTCTTGTGGAATTGTATTTCTTTAGCCTTCCCAATCAATCAACCTTCCTAGAAGGGGATTGGATTTCAAACCCTTATGGTCACTCCTAAGCCAATGTGAATCCAAGGCACCTTTGTTGCTAAGAGCATTTGGAAGGCTTGGGAAGCCATTAAGCTTTGGCTTTGCTGGGTCGAGGATGGGTTCAAAGATGGTTTCTCTATCAACCAACATAACTTATGGTAGTCTCCCTTGTTTACTATTCATGGAATCCTTTTGCCCAAAGTCCATGGAGCCAGTTCATTGTATTTTTACAAATGTGGCATCAAAACTCCCAAAGATTTATTTTCTAGAGTCACCATGAGCCTCTACTCTTGGGAAGATATGTAGATGTAGTTCCTCGTAGCCCATCCAGATTGACAAACATTTGATCTTCTAGTTTATGTGGTGCCCCCACTTATGTTGCACAAGCTTAGTATTCAGTTAGTTAAGACTTGGTGGAAGGACTGGAATGGTACCCTACCACTCCCATGACTAGCTACAAGCCTAAGATGGGTTACCAGTCATTGGTCCCCCATTTTCCTATGGTGGATGTGCTCAACCAATGTTGGCATTTGCATTCTTCTCAACAAACTTGGAGATTTAGATTCACCACTATTTGGAAAGTTATCACTAAGCTTATGATTGTGCACTTTGCTTGGTGCATCATCTTTCAAGGGTTGCCTTGAGGCCCTTCACTTAAGCATTTGGGTGTCCCAGGCCCCTGGTATCCTTTTTGTGGGCAACCAAAAACTTTTATGCATATTTTCTAGTTTTGTAGACATACCTAGCAGTATTGGCACTGAATTCATGATTTCTTGAAACCTTTCTGCCCATAAGTCTTTTCTAGGCATATCATTTTGCTAAGGGATTCACCTAGGCTCCCCTTTAAATAATCTCAGATTTAGCATGCTTTGAGATTGGATTTTTTTCACTCTTTGGAAGGATAGAAACGATGTCTTATTTTCTAACAACTTTCTAGATGTGAGTGTTTCTCTATACACTAAAGCTTGTATATGTAACAATGTAATGATGTAGATTTGACGTAGTGCAAGGTAGAAGAATCCCCAAAGGAGATGTCCTAGCCCCCAACTATGTAACCACATAGTAGAAACACAACAACAAGAAGTGAAAATGCAAGATTTGATACCAATTTACAATAATTTGTTCATAAAACATAAATAATTACATGCAATATGCCTGACTGTAAGGCCTTTTGGGTTAGGGCCAAATACAAACAACAAATTATATAATCAATTTTGCAAGATCAAACAAGATCCAACTTATAAGACCAATCTCAACTAGTCTAGATACACAACTAGATAAGAACACCAAGAAGAATCCACACTTGTACCCTCAAGTCCACTAAGAGATTCTCTAGTTCCTAAGTTGCAGCTCTAGCTCTTCAAATTCACATCTATCCTTCATTTCATCCCAATTCCATGACTAAAAGACTCCACAAGAGCCCTACTTATACCAATCTAAGCCACAAGTTGGCCTAGCAATTACAAATTAAATAAAACTTAACATTAAATGCATGACGTGCCACAAATCGGCTTGCAACAACAATTAAATGTATAGAAATCGACATCTGAGCAAAATCACGATATCTCCTAGCTTTGATTGAATTAGAACTCATGCTTCGAACCAAAGGTAGAACTTTAGATCTTCTACAACCCCTTAAATGTGGAAAGGCTGATTCCTTAAGGATAAGTGCTCATCCATCCCAAAAGTCAAGCACAAAAAATTGTCAAGAAAAACTGCCAAAAATCAATACTCTAGGAGAATCACCATATCTCCCAACTAATGAGGAATTAAAACTTGCGCCTTTGATGCAAGGAAGTACTCTAGGCCCTCTTCAATCCTTGAAGTGTGCATCCTCTCATTCGTTGCACAAAATTATTTACACGGCCTGCAACAGGAACCCAGAAACCAAAAAACACAATTCCAGCAGCAAGGTACAAACAACTCAAACTTCAACTCAATCCATTTAATCTCTATGCAATCATGAAGAAAGGTTCCCCAATGTGTTTCCAACACATCCCTAACCATGAAAAGCATAGCTCCACCAAAATCCAAGCTTGATGCTCCTGCATCAAGATTCAAGTGCAGACTGACAAAGTGGTTCTAGAGGTGGCTCACCTTCACGAGCTTTTGGCTCATTGGGGGAATGTGCCATGTACAATGGCCAAGGTGTCATCTGATATGGCTTGGGAGACCATATGTCACATCGTGGCCACCGATAGGGCTACAACTCTTCTGCTAGTTGCTATCACACTCTTAGGTCACAACCTCCCAGTCGTTCACCCAATGGTGGTTTTGAAGGCTGTTGACGCTTAGTCTCTCTTCCCCTGAGGTGTGGTTCTGGCTAGTCCCCAGTTACATCTCCTATTGCTCCTACTAATTCTTGGCCATCGTCCATCAGGGATCCCAAGTGGTCTTTCTTGTGGCCGAACTTGGCTATTTCTTCTCATAGGGTGAAGGAAGACAAAGAAAAAGATAAAACTAATGTTGTTGTTGATGAGTGGGTTCCTCATGAGGCACACACGAACGTCTCTGATATTTGTTTTCCTGATGATTGTGATCCTCCTCCCTCAGCTAGCAATGCTCTTGTAGCTTGAGGGCTTCTTCTTTTTTGGATGAGTAGTTAAGTTTTCGGCCTTTGGACATTTGAACTCTCGCAGGGTGATACTTGTATCCTCCAACCCATTTTTTTGTGAATATGTAACTTAATATTTTATTAATAGAAAGGGACTATTCATTAAAAAAAAAATTAAAAAATGCAAGAACATGCAATTGCTTAAAATAATAAGCAATAGTGTGGGAACATGGTGTAAGGTAGAGGAGATATGTTGGAAAATCTTGTTGAGCCATAAAGGAGTTGCAAGTATTAGGATTCAAAGTGATGTCAATTGTGGGTTTCAAGCATTTCATGCAAAAAAAATTAAAAAAATGTTTCCCTCTCTAACCAGTAGAAGTAATAGAGTGATAATTGCATTTGAACACTCTTGTACATATTTTTAAAAAATAAATATTAAGAAAGTGGTACCCTAAATCACACTTCACTAACCCACAGATTTTATTTTTTTAAATCATGTCAAATTTATAATTATTAAACTAAAAACACAATAAATAAATTAACACAAAATACATGGAAATCCCTGAGAAAATCAAGTATACTTGATTAACACCTTGACTTTTTCCGATCTAACTCTCCTTGACCTTTTCTGATCTAACTCTGAGATCTATGTTTCCTTCCCCATCTTAAAACATGAAAAAATAATGCAAACTGAACTCAAAAATTTCTTCCCAAGTTAAGTTTCAAAGCAAAGATTAAGATTACAGAACCTTTAATGAAGCTGCCCTGCAAATCTAATCAGGGTTTAACCTATTGAACGAGATACAAAATTGTCGAAACCAACTTATATATACTCAGATAAGTTCATATTTTTTTGTATAATAAGTTATAATTTCTTCATGACAAAACTGGCAGACAACACCTCTCCTTAAAGTTTTTCAATCGTTTTACATCTGACATCTGCACGGGCTTCAATATGAAGCCTTCTGCCCCTTCATCCATGCATCTGTTTCATTACACAATTATTTTAGTTAGAACAAATAATCAATTAAATAAAAAAATAACCCAACAAGCAATATTACAGAGATATTAACATGTTACTGTCTTTAAACAATCACCTGCTCATCCGGGAAGGTACATTTTCAGATGACATTATGACCACAGGAATCTCCTTCAGCTTTGATGATTCCTGCCATCCAAAACAAAATCAACCTCGTCGCAATTTGAAGGAAATAATAAATCATTTTATTGTATTTCAATTTATGTTTTTTGACTTAAAGATTGTTCCTTGAATCTTGTATATTTTTAAATCTACAGTTGAGATCATATTTTTCTCCTAGTTCCTATCTTATATTAAAAGATGAATTAATGACCATTTTTTATTCTAAAAGATGAATTAATGACTGATCTGAAATATTGATGTTGAAATATACACAATTAAATCTTAATACATCGGCCTGTTTCTAGAAGTGTATATTTAATATCACCCTCTTTTTATGATAGATTGACTACTTGAATCATATTATTAGATTAGTATATATGATCTGACATATATATATACACACACACAACTGATCCTACAAACAATCTGTTAAGCAGTTCGAAAACTCATCGCAAATATTCTTTGAACCAGAAAAGTTACCTTAATTCTCTTGAGCAATTCATAGCCTGTCATTCCAGGCATACAGTAATCTGTGATTATCATATTCACCTTCAATTCCTGCATTAAATTCAGACGGAACACAAGAATTTCTGACAATTTTAGTACTTCAATATTAGCGGTTTTTCACTATGCAGAAATATAATGACAAATTTGCTATTGTGCATGATTGAATTTATTTCTTCCACATTTTAAATTAAATAACATGATCTATTACAACAGGGGAATAAGGCGACAGAACAGAATAGATAATAAATCATGTAGATTGATTCAAAACATAAAGAAAATAAACCCAAAACATTGAAGAAATAAACTGATGAAGATCACACATCTACAATGGAAAAACGGCTGTAAAGATTTATCCATCAAATTAATGCCTACATTGTTGTTATTTGCAGTGCCATGATCATCATTTAACCCCAGCAGCTCCAAAGCTCTTCTCCCACTATCAACGGTAGTCACTGCAGTTAACATGGAGCTTGGTGATCAAGAGAATTTCACAAGAACAAAAAAATGATGATCCAAATCAAAAAGGAAAAATCCCAATCTCACATGTTCGAAAACAGAAAAAATCAAAAATCAAAATAAAAATCAAATTCAATGGATCCCAAACCTTTGTAAGAAGACTTCCTTAGGAGCCTCTCAATAACTTTTCGATCTATCATACTGTCATCAACAGCCAAGACATGAGGCTGCGATGTGCTCGGCCCCTCTTTGAATTCGTCACAATGTGAACTCATTGTGACATGCTCTGTTGTTATGATGAACTGACGATCCCCTGAAGCTTCTTTCAATCCCATCGCAATGGAATGCCCAAATTATAACAAACCCAAATTCAGAGTATCACTGATACCAACAAATTCTGCCTGAGAACACTCAAATCTCCCAATCAAAACTCGTACATGTCAATGATTGGAATGGCATGGAAGATTTTAGCCAATCTGGGTGCGATCATAGAAATTATATCATGGTGGAGTAAGCGTCAGAAGAATTCGGCTGCTATGACTAGTGGGCCTGGACAAAATTTCGGGATTTCTTGCACAGATTTCTCGGAATGTAAACTAAGAAAGAAAGAAAAAGCTTCCTGATGCCTTGAGATTGCTTTGTGAGAAACGGGAAGAAAAATAAAATAATGGAGAATTAAATCCAAAATTAAACCAAATCCGAGCAGGATTGTGCGGAGGTGCAGGTAATGTGTATTCGATTGATTTATACTTGAAGTTTTGAGTTTCCTTGTCCAAGGATCTTAAATCTTTCATGATTCCTCCTCGATCTCTGTACAATCAAATCTACTCAGCTAAAAAAACCCCTCCGGTCAAACTTGGCAACCCAACAGTCACAAAATCTGACAGCCATCTTCCAGGACACAAAGCAATGCAAGATCAATTGACCAAGAAACAATAAATGGTTTAAATTATGAACTCGATATTTCTAGAGGGCGTATTGATTTTGATGGATAAGGAGTGTAATCTGGAATAGATTTCCCAACAATTTGGTTAGGGTTTTTTTTTTGTTGGGTCAAATCTATACGTTGAAAGAGCAATATTTTGCATTGGGTAGACAAGTGTTACATTTTGATGGATAAGCTGCCTGATTTAGAATAAAATCTTTTGAGAATTTGATTCAGTCAATTTTTTTTAATTAACATTAGGAAGGGTGTGTTGTAGCATGAGATTTTGATGTCAATGCTTATGATCTAGAATAGATTTCTTCAAACTTTGGTTAGGTTGTTTTTGCAATCAAACTTATTGGTCTTTATATTTTGAGAGTATTAGATGGAGTGCAAGATTTTGATTTATAAGGAGCGTGATTTAAAACATATTTTTTAAGAATTTGATTAAATTACTTATTTTGAGAGTGTATTACATAATGTTAGATGAAGTTTGAGATTTTGATTGATAAGGAGTGTGATCAAGAATAGAAAATTTTAGAATTATTAGGTATTTTTTCAATCAAAGTTTTTGATCTATATATTTTGAGAGGTCGTGCTGTATTTGTTTTTTATATTAAAAAGAAGCTAAACAAGGGGGTTAAGGATGTAGAGGTATCTACACTCTGATTTTTTCACACAATAAACTCCTCCAATTAGTTACACAATCAGTTTTGTAGTCTCATGTTCCAACTCTTTAATAGGTCTGAATAGGCCCTCCAACCACAAGTTCCACTCTCTGAGTTTCTCCCAACCTTCCTAGTGACCTCAACACACCTATTACAATCAAACTAAAGGATACCAAATCACCTTGCTCAGTTTAACAATTTGTTTCAGAATCACCCTTTCTTGGCCTTAAACCAAGTTGCTCTTTTAACTAGGTATTTGGCATGTTACTCTATGATCTCCCAAAACACTAAACAAACAAAGTAAGGTTTCAGATACCATTTTAAAAGATACACAACATACTCCAATCTTAGACTATGGTACTTTCGACCATCTTACATAACTAAAACATTGTTATTGTCCAATTAGGCCTAATTAGTCCTCCATTACAAAGCAACAACTAGATCATCTTAACTTCCAACCCTCACAACCATATATAATCTTGTATTAGGGATCAAATGAAAGGATTTTCAAGGTTTTAACTCTGGCCACTCATCTAACCATAGAAACACAAAACCGTCACTTTATGACCAAAAACTAAGGCCTCTTCAAACTCGACCCAACCAGTGACCATTTCACCATGTATTCAATGTATTGTAACAAATTATGATAGGAAAATTTTCCCTTTTTCAAAGGAATTCCTCAATCCAATACTTATACCTCGATTTCAAGAAAACTTCTTCAATTTGTCATAACAAAAATAGTGATCAATTGAGGTTCCATCTCCACTCCTGCATATTTATTAGTAGGAAATAATAATATACACATTAATTACTCATTCGTCAAGTAACGGTATGCACATAAAGAAGAATGAGTCTATTTCACCATACTAACTTCAAATTGAACACAAATTGGCAAATTCCTGGCAGTTACATAATCATAAATTTGTGCAATTGAACAAACTTCTTGAAAAGACTTCAAAATTATCTAAGCATCATGTAAATCCATACAAAAACATGATCATTCATAATCTAATGCACCAATATTAAATTAGAGATATATAGTAATGAAAACTCAGGCAAAATTGTTGCAAATTGTGGATCTTATTATCATAAATTCACATTCTTACAAGCTCGGACTGCTTTCCTTCTATGTGTCCCCTATGATCGATGATCTTTCACATAAATACACCATTTTCTACCTCCAAATTGACCAAAACATTATTTTGAACCATAATTAACCAATATCAAGCAAAGTTGTCATAAACTTTGAAAAGTTACTTGACAACTCTTGTTGCATTTTTGCAACTTTCAACAATTTTGCACTTATAACCTTCCTATCACCTTAACTTATTACATTTTGATGTTTTGTCACATCAAATAACACTAAATATCATATAAAATTACATGGTTGACCAATTTTCCCATGTTTGCATTATTAGCCCTACCTGGACAACTTTTTGCACTTATTACATTAGCTAGCCTAATTCTTGGTCTTCTTACATGTTTATGGTCACATATGACCCTTATTATTTCTAGTTGAACTTCATGGGCCTATTAGGACCCTTTGGTGCTCTTGCACGTGTTGACCCTTACACAGCTACATGAATGTGTGTATACAATAATCAAATCACTACAAGTGTTGACAATAACAAGAAATATCCCAAAATGACACTCAAACAACAACAAATGAGTCTAATCTAGAATAGATAGTGTATTGGTTAAATAAAGTACACATTTAAGATTTCTCAATGGATGAAGAGTGTGATTTAGAGTATATTTTCTAAGAATTTGATTAATTCATGTATAAAGTAAAAATTAATTAGTCTATATCAAATTAGTTCTAGACTATATTTGTAATTTGAATAGTTTAATTAGATTGTTTTTAGATTGAATAAATAAATTAATCGATATTATAAGTAGTGTTTTGCACATCATAGTTTTTAATTTAAACTCATTCATTCATATTTATGAATTGTAGTTCAAACAAACTCATCTCCCGATATCTTGAATGTTCAACTTTACATTTATTACATTTAGTTTGTTTTATAAAGGATGAAGGGTTAGAGCTTCTTGTGAGTTCAACCATTCAAACCAATCTCTTATCAACATGAATGACCCACTCAACATTTATTTCATTTAGGTTATGTTCAAAAGGATGAAAGTTTAGAACTTATTGTGATTTCAAGCATCCTTATACATTTTTTTAAGCTTTGATACATTTACTCATTGGAGATTCCTCGAGATGAGACTTGCTTAAATTGTCAACCCATTATAAGACCTTTAGCAAGTGTTGTGTTTTATGAACAATTTCTTGTAGGGCTCTTTTATGCCATCCAATAATAACTCGGAGCTATTTTCACATTATCTAGATATGGTGTTTTAGCACAATCCAACTACATAATCTTTATGTCAAATCTATTGACTCAAATTTCATGAGTTATTTTCACTACTATTAACCAATTTTATTTTTAGATATTTTTATTGGTACAAAATTAGTGGCATTTGTTTATCATTTTAACATTAAGATAAGTATGTTTTATGAGATTAAAAATGTATTCTCCTTTGTCTTAAGAAATGTTTAATCATCAATAAGCTTAAGCTTAGTCGATGATTTTATTTCCAAAATATTGTACATTTGAACATAAGAGTTGCTTTCATTTATCTTATTTTTTCTAGAAATTTAATTAGAAAGCGACCTTAGGAAAAGTTGTAGACATGACAAGATTTCAAATAAAGTTGTCTTATGTAAGGACTACATGATCTCATGAATAGAACATGAGGTCCCACAAGGAGTGGAAAGTATCACTACATATTAAATTAGAATTGAAAATTAAGAGTTTTCGTTTTTATTTCTAGAGTTCTCATACTTGTCAATAATGTGGGACTAATTTTTTTTCTTAGTTTGGTATTTATCTTGTCACATGGAATCATTAGAAGGTGTGCACCTTTTTGACATAAATCATAAAAATATATAACCTCTTAATTATTGATACTAATTTTTTTAATACTACTTGCTAACAAATCAAGGGATTGTCTTTCTATCCATCAAAGACTTGGCCTAATACATCATGTGACATAATATATTTTTATATATTTCTAATTTTTACTACATATACTTTTACTTATGTTCTAATATTGTTAGATTTTTGTTCTTTAAAATCTCTCCCACTTTTATATTGAAAAAAATGCAAGTTACAAAGATAAGAATAATAATTCAAAAAGAACTATGACAAAAGAAGAAGTAAAGATAACACAAAATCTAGTAATTCAAAATTTTGAATATATTGTAGCAACACCAAAGAAACATCATAAACAATAATTGAATCAACTAGCCAAACAACCTAACAAGGTAAAAACTTGTTCTTATTTAACAGTATGTGTTTAATTGTATACCTTTATATGACTGAAATACAAAATTGTGATTTTTTTTTTATCATAGAAAATTCTTAATCTTCAATAATCTTAGTAGAAGATAATATTTTGAAAATTAGAAACTGATCTTATGACAAATCTATAAACATGACAAGATTTCAAAGAGAGTTGTCGTATGTTAGGACCACATGATCTCTTTAATAGAACATGAGGTCCCATGAGGTGTGGAAAATGTCACCACATGATAAACTATTATTAAAAACACAAGAACCTTTATTTTAAAGTTCTTGGATTTCTGCTTTTTGTCAATAAGTCGAGGCTAAAATAATTCAACTTTAGTGTTTGCTTTGTTACATGAAATCATTAGAAGATGTACAACTTTTATCGTTAACCATGAGAACACAACCTTATAAATTTCGATATTAACATTTTTAAAATATTTTTTCTTTAGTAATTGCCCTTTTATTTTTATTCTCATTTCACTGATTTTTTGTTCTCTAAACAATGTGTGTGTTGATGAATGAAATGCAAAATCATGTTGAACTCTAAAAGGAAAAACATAGTAAGAAAATGAAATTTCTGACAAAACGAATGCAAAAAGAAAACAACAAAAATGAACATGAACATAGTGACGATTTACCACAGCTTCAAAAATATCCCTATTACTATGTATCAACAAATAGTCCCTTGAAAATATAATAGCAAACAAAAATGATATCCACCAATCACCACACCAAAATGATATCAAAGACATACCACAAGATTAGACGTGTTCACCTCTCGATATGAAGCTAACTCATTAGGTGTGGCTTGTAAGTTAGTGTGCTCCTCCCTCGAAAATTAATCTCGTTGCATCTTGTCCTACTAGTACTCCAATCAAACATAACAAACAAACTAAAAACAAAATTCAATAGAAATTATTAAATTTAGAAGTGAGGATGCACCTAATCTCTCTCTATATTACTAAATGCAATCTTAATCCTCACCTAGACTCTATATACATATATCTAAATACAATCTTAATTATCACCTAATACTCAAATTCCTCTTTATAAGGGTGTGGTTCTATGAGGGGGGGCTTAAGCTCTATTTGTTAGGAAGCAGGTGGTCTCATGAACAAAATATAATTTTACTAGAGATTATTTAGAATCTTCTCCTAAATTTTAGATTTTTAATTAAAATGTAATTTTAGAGGGAATTTAAATTTTTAACTTATTTTTAATCCATACCTTCCTTTAATTTTGGAGTTGAGCAGCATAAATCATAGGACCATTAGCTTTATAACATTTCCTAAAAAGTAACGAACGGCTTCCCCTTTATTCAAAATAGGAAGCCCCCTTCCTTAAGGGTCTATTTGGTTCATGGAATTAAAAAAACCCAGATTTCTACAAACTGTGGTTTAGTCAAATCAAGGTTTTGCAAATCTTTATTCTAATTTTTGGAATTTTACTTAAATCGTTTGTTTCACTCGGAAGATGCATGTGAAGACACATTTTTATGCATAAGCGTGGAGTTGAAAGAAAATTTCAAAAAGTTGTCCAATCTATTGTTTTTAGACTCCTAGAAAAACATAACTAGGTTTTGATTTTCAATTCCTACTTGTTAGTAGGAAGTTGGAAAACCTGATTTTTAGGTAAAATTGGAAGTCCGGTATGCTAATTCCATTTTGCCAATTTTGAAACAAAGGCAAAAATTTTCAAATCCGGATTTTGAAAAAGCCAATTCCTATCATCTTCCAAGAACCAAACGGACCCTAAGGGCCCCTTTGGTTGATGGAATAGGAATAGAAAAATTGGAATACGATTTTTACTTTCTGTTTGGTTGATGGAATAGGAATAAAAAAATTTGGAATACGATTTTTATATTCCCATTTTGCCTCTAAAATAAACTTATACTCATTCCAAAAAAAAAAAAATAGCTATTATTGGAATAGCCATTCCTATTCCCAATATTACATGTCTATTCTCCATTCCTATGCCCAAACGGACCCCAAAGAGTCGAAGACCCCCAACATATTTAACACGAAAGAACTCGGAACTTTTCAAACAATTAAAAAATTCCCCACTTTTTCTATTCTCGGACATACTTTTCCTCGATCACCTGAGACCTCTTCCACATTGAACACACACCGATTCCGCGTATTTTCATGTTAATTGAGGCGGAATTTTCCGCGTGACTGCAAGATCGCACATGCAAGACACGTTTTGTGTTACTTGGCGTCAAAGTCACCGTTTAGTCATAAACTTGTACGTAGGGATGAATATCTAAAAGATATCGGATTGATTACCTACGAAAGATATGGTTGATTTTATATCAAAGTAAGATATTTTTTGATTGATTTCGCGTTGTTGGTCAGTTGAGAATTACAGTTTTCTAATCGAATATGATTTTATTCAACACAAAATATTTCATGCGATCTAAGCGATTGACCGCGCAGCTTATCAAATCTTTGAGCAGGCAGACATATCACGCTACTAATAGATATTCCTTCAGATCTTGTGGCCCCCACGCTGAAACTTATCTGATCGCCTGGCCCCACCCTCACTCCTACCAGATCTGAAGGCCCCACAATATTATTATTATAAACTTATTTTTGGTGAATAGCATCTATATGACATTTACTAGTGAAATATTAAGTCTAAATTATATGATCAAAAATTTAGAGACTACTTTTAATTCAGTCATTATATTATCTCACATTTGCAGATTAAGTCTAAGCTGAATCTCTTCAAAGATTTGAGAGGTATGCATTTTGTAAATTTGTCTAGGGTACAACCTTGACCTCATTTAAGATGATGTTATTAGTCTTGCACATAGCAAAACTTGAATTTTAGTGGTATCATTTAGAACATTCCAATTTCACAATCATAGGAAGGGCTTGTTGACAAGTGACATTTTTAGCTTAAGGATTAAGAAATATAATTTTATAGTCTTCATAATCCCTTGTATGAGATCTTGAAGCCCATTCTTGACAAATATAACGTAGTTTTTTAATTATGCTTATATAAAAATACATATATTGATTTTTTTTTAATAACTAAAAATAAAACAATTCAACAAAGGCAAGAGGTTTATAAGTATAATTACCTTGGTGGTAGCCTCACTAAGAAAGTGTTTTAATAGATGTTCCAAGTAGGTTGTGTTGTGGTTTCACAATGCACGCCCCATTTCACTTAGAAATGGGACCCCCTACTTTGAGTTTTTAGCTTTCCAGATCTCTAGTCCAGGGTCTGAGTCTTTTTTGGGTTTTGCCTAGTGTTTTTTTCTTGATCTAGGTCTGTGCCTGAAAACCTAGTTACCGAGAATTGGAGATTTTGAGGAGAGAAATCAATTTTTATATAATAAAGGGCGCAGGTGCGCTAGTAACATGAAGAAGAGCACATTCCTCTTGGAAGTGCGCACCTATGCAGGTGTGCTCAATCTCGAGCCTATAAAGCCTGGGACCCCACCCCATTTCCTCACTTCTCATTTCTCCTATGAGTCTCTAGTGAGCACACCTCCGCATCTTTAGATGTACGCTATCGCTCCATCACCTGCACACACAACACAAACATGTTAAAAAATAAACAAGGTAAAGTTGCACACCTTGCACACCTCCCAAGGTGCATAAGGTGCACACCTGTTTTTTGCAAACAAAATAAAAAACTTAAACAAAACTTTCAAGCCTAAGCTAACAAACCATCACCTAGTGAAAGGTGCCCAAAGTGCGCACACACACACCTTTCAAAAGGAAAGCCTCCTAAATAGGTATGGAAAAGGGTGCACAACTAGCACACCCCACAAGGTGCACTAAGTGTGCACCCCTTTCAAAACCTTCAATCTCCTTAGCATGTTGTGTGCACCCCACAAGGTGCGCTAAGTGTGTACTCTTAGTATTAAGAGTTTTGTGTAGGAAGATGCACCTAGCCCACCTCCGAGGTGCACAAGGTGCACCATTTTTTTGTCTTCTAGAGGTTTTTGTAGGTTTTAGGTGTTTTTGTCATAGTTTTTAAGGATTTTACGTTCCAGGTCATTTTTTGTTGTAATTAGGGTTTATGTAAGTTGATTTTTCTTCACCTCTGGACTAATAATTGTTGGTCTTGGGTAGATTAAATGGTTTCATCCTCATCTTCCCTCATTGCAAAGATGGCTCTGAAACCAGTGGTCTTCAAATTTCAAGGTGTTCTAGCAAAGTCACACTTCTAGAATGAATATTCAAAGATCTGGGATGCTGAACTCATCCATATCGACTAGAATGCATTCCTAGTTTTATGCAACAAACCAACCGATAGGTCTCCAATGGTATCAACACTTATTAGATTAGGGCTAGTTAACACAACATCACACTCGGTATTAATACAGGCTTCAGAATTGATTATGACATTAGCAAAGAACTATGTTTCAGAAGAAAGGGTTGTGAAAAGTATTGTATTACCCCAAAATTGGTTCATTGCCATGATACCAATTCTAGTCTATTTTTAACCAATCCTAAAGACCTATTCTAATAGGCAATTCTCATTCTGCTATTCTCTACTTGACTTAATTGTCAGATGCAGAAAACTCTAATCTGCATTCATCATATTTCTTATTTCATTCCTATAGTACGTACTCATATTAGTCGCATTAAACCTACTTGATTTAATTATAATTTAATTATTAAGTATTTATACTTTAATTAAATTAAATTATATCCTAAGGCTAATGTACTATGGAATTAAATTTATTTAATTTAATAAATACACCTATCTTGATTAATTAAATGTAATTATTTAATTAAATGAGAAAAGTATTTCTAATTAATTAAACGAAATTATTTAATTAAATAGAGTACTTACTTCTAATTAATTAAACAAAGTTATTTAATTAAATAGGAAGCCATTCCTAATTAATTAAATAAAGTTATTTAATTAAATAAGAAAAGTGTCTCTAATTAATTAAAGATTATTTAATTAAATAGAAAAAGTAATTATGAGAGCATATCTCATTTTATTAAATTAAATATCTCAACAAAATCTCTCTTCAGTTCAAAAAGGGAAATTTCCAGTTCACTATTGATCAAAAAATGAGTTAAATCAGTTAACTCCTTTTTTTACTCAAATTAAAACAGTTAACTCCTTATTTTACTCGAATTAAATCTGTTAACTCCCTTTAATTTGGGAATCTCCCTTTATGACTGAACGTCATCTTCAATCCTGACCGTTGATCCAAATTAATCTCAACCATTGATGGATTCCAGGAAAGTCTATTTAAGAGACCCTCATCTCTTCATTTAGAGAGGATGAATTTGGAGAATTTTCATCGAATCGTTGTTGGAATTCATACTCACGTTTGCTTACATTTCTTGCATACATTCTCATTCTTAGTTTAATCTCATTTTAGTTTAATCATGCATATGCTTAATCTGGTTTTCTTTATTCATTCTTAGATTACATTGCATCTTTCATTCTAGATTAATCTGCATACTCAATCATTCTTAGCTTAATTTCACTGTCAAATCCTTCGTCCTTAGAGGGTCTGGTTGCTTAAACACCTCGGATCTGAGGATATATGATAAGAAATTCCCTCTAGATAGAAGGCAACCGGTCGCTTTGTAGGCTGATTTTTGGATGAACAATTCAATGTTCATTCCGTGATGAATCCGCAAATAAGGACCGTGTTGAAGTGTGTGTGTTAGCATAGGCTGCATTTTCACATATACATTTCTAGCGCCCACTATGGGGCTCGAAAATCAATTTTTCTGGCCTCTTTCTGTATTTTTTTAATCATTTTTTTCCTCTGTCTGTACTGTTCCATACAAATTTCGGAATCTTCGCGTAAACTGTTCATTTTCGCGCGATGATCTAGAATCTTCGCGTGAAGATTCTTTCCGCATTGCATGAGAAAGTACTTTGGCACGCGAAACTTCGTGCGAGACCTGTTTCTTCGCACGAGCAAAATTTAATTTCGCGCGTGTCGAATTTGATTTCGCGTGGGCCGTAAAACTTCTTCGCGCGGACTGTCAGGAATTTCGCATGAAACTCTGCTGACTGAGGCATTTTTTTTTGCATTGATTTGCGTGTTTTCTAATTTTTCTGTTAATTGTTCACAATTTCTAGTGTTTCTATGTTTTCTGACTTTTTTGAACAGCATAGTAGCGGGTTTTGGGACAATGGGAAAAGTGTGCTAAAGTTGCTAGAAACAGGTAAAAATTTATTAAGCGCGTTGCGAGGATCACCAGGTAATCTTCCTCAGCTGATAACACTTCATTTGGATCTAAAACAAACATCTTTCGTGTTGAGCTTGTGTGTTTCCTTTTGTATTTTCATTTTACAACACATGAATAAATTGATACTAGGGTGTGATCTCTGTTAGTATTCATTTAGCAGGCTTAGTCTTTAGTGATAGATCTAATTAGCTATCTCAGGTTATTGGACTCGCTAATCCGCCGGCCCCTCGTTCCACCCTGTGGTTGCAAGCTCAGCACCACATTAAATAGGGGAGGGGTCTATAGGACATAAGCATTAAAGGCTCCACAAGGCAACCCTTTTGTGCTTTTTAGAACTCACTAATTTCAGAGTTATGGACTCGTTTTGGCTTGTGTGAGGGGTTAAATGTTCCACATCTTTGGACTCACCTCACATTAGTTAAAGCGTTAAGTGTACCACCTTGTGCTTTTTGATTACTTTTAGATAGATTTGTTTTCAGGAATTAACATCTGTACACACATAGTAATTAAGCCCCCATGAACACTATTCGTGGATCTTGAGGGAGTGGGTTCCTAGTGAAACTCCTCTCTAAGATGGATTCCTTATGGGTGGGGGGGATACTTTGAGCATCTCGTAGATAGATGAATCTTCGACTTGTTGATTAAGGCATCCTTTCTCCGGAAAGGTTGATAGATCACGGGGAGATGATATCATAGATCTTTAAGAGATAATCTTAGTTTAGCGTGTCGAATTAATCTGTTTGTTTTGATTGGGCTAAAGGTGAAAAGGTGTCAAAAATTTGAATCTGGAAGCTAAGTCCCTTCGTGGTACACTATTGTGAGTCGATCACCTTTAGAGAGGGTTAACCGTAGTAGACAATCCCTCTATAGGGAAAACTACGTTGACGGAACCTCAAGCGGTAATAGCCATTTTCGCCATGGTAGTGACAACCACTATATAAATGTCCTTGTGGAAGAAATCTCCACGGGTGTGGTTCATTGTGGGTTGTCAGATCTCCCTAGTAGCTCTTGAAGATTAAGTTCTCAGACTGTGTCAAAACCTCGATGCGCCGGGATTGGAGGTCACCCTTGTGAGTCATAAAAGTTGCAGAGTCAAACCATTACTAAATACCTTAGAGAAGCCAACTTTTATTTTCTAGGAATGTGTGCAATGATTGCAAAACTCTTTGAAAACGTACACAAATAGCTCTCTTAGGGATTAGCACAAACTAAGTCACTTGATTGTTCATGCGCAAGGTTGCTTTTGCCCTTGCTCATTATTTTCAGATGTACTTGAAATCACTTGCTTGTTGTTCTACGTGCCTGTTTATCTACCTGGTTATTGGAACGATCAAAATTTTTGTCAAAATCAGCCGCTGTTGTGAAATTGTTCTGTCCTTTCGTGCGAAATCATTTGGCTCTCGCGTGAAGCAATTTTGTCCTCGCATGAAATTAAAGTTCTGTTGCGCATCTTCGTGCAATCCAGAAAACACTCTTGCACAAAATTAAAAACTGTTACTGACCCTCACGCGAGATAGAAACATCTTCGCGCGGCCCATAAAACTTCTTTGTGCGACCCGTAAAAGTTTTTCGCCTAAGACTTTGTATCAACATTTACAATCTGGGTCTGTTCTAGCTATCTGCAGCCTGCACGCTATCCTTTTCTACGTCCATTTATCGCTCTCTGTTTGCAAACAATCCTAAAACAGCGACACTTCGCTTAACTGAAAACTTGTGTCTTATACCTTGACTAGTCTCGTCTCATAAGTAATTTTGGTCCTCGTCTTAATGCTTGTCGTACTCTGTATCGCAGTGGTCATAATCTCTGGCTTTTCTAGCCTTTAAATCAGACCATTTGTGCCTTAGTGAACAACATTCTTGCTACTATCTTGTCCTTTTTGAGACTCAGTCTTAGTATAGTCCTTGTCCAAGTTCTAGCTTCTTGTCCTTGCCTATGACTGTCACAACCAGAAGCGGCAATGTGTTTTATCCTGATAACATTAGACGTGGTCGTGCTAGGGGTCATAATCGTAGTAGAGGTAGCTTACCTTTTGCTACACAATCTATATCCAGTTTGGCTAGTGAGGCATCTTCACGGTCTTCCTCACCTGTAAGGTCATCTCAAGTTCAATGAACATTTTCCAATTTGCAACAAATTAGGAATCCTTTTTACCAAAAGGATATTGAGACAGGTAGGAGTCCTGCATTCTCAAACACAATGTATGATCCTTTCTCTACGGACCCTTTTGAAACACAACATACAGAAACTGAACAAGTTCCTTTAATGACTAATCATGAACTTGAACGGGGTAGTCATAGTCGATATCAAGAACAACCTAGGGATGACAAGGAGAAAGAGAAAGAAGATGACACTGACGAAGAACAAGAAGAGGTGGAAATCCTTCCTGAACACATAGCAAGATGTCGAAGAGACAAAAAATTTTAGAAGGTCATGGGAATCCTACTCAACGAAGAGAAAGAAAAGTACTTTCTCAAACTCGCCCGAGAGGGAGCTAAACTACCCACACATTTCAATGTGGAGACCATTATCACACGTGAAGAAGAAACTGAGACCACTAAACTCCAAAAACAACTAAAAATTATGCAAGACCAATTGGCTCAGATGATGCATGAGAAAGAGAAACCCAAAAAGACATACACATTGGATGCTCTTTGTTCATTTCCATTTGACAAAAGTATAAACATGTCACCTTTCCCAAGAGGCATAGAACTACCCAAATATGATAAGTACTTTGGTACTACTGATCCCCAAGATCACTTGCGGGAATTTGGTGCTTTGTCTATGGAGTTTATACACAATCAAACGTACCTCATGCATTTATTCCCTAGAAGCCTAGGTGGTCAAGCTTTGGAGTGGTTCTCACATTTACCTCTTGGTATCAAGACGTTTGACAAAATTGCTAATTCATTTGTTCAACAATATTCTCATAACATTCAACATCCTGTAAATATTTGAGATCTATGCAACCTTAAACAGAAGGTTGGTGAGCCTTTTCTCACTTTCCTCCAACGGTGGAGACAACTTTACACTAAGTATTCCCGTAAAATCCCAAAAACGGAGAAGCTCGACATTTTCACTGATAACCTCTTACTTGATTTCGGGTATAGAGTCCAACTACAAGTTCCACGTACCTTTGAAGACATGATTACATAGGCTATCCGTATCGAAGAATTTATGGTCAAGAAAGGTGAGCTCACTCTTCAGAGAGACTCAAAACAAGGTTCCACTTCCAATAGGGATAAAACCAAACATGTCAACAAGAATTGAGAAATTGTACATGATGGGGTTGTTGATAATGTCACACCAAAACCTGTTAAAGCAGCATTTAATCTCACAGACTAATTCAAAGCGGCCAAAAGTGCTGAGAAGCCTCCTCCTGACAATAAGACGTCTAGGAACAAACTGAGAAACTCATGGGCAAAATGACCCAAGCGAGAGTATACGCCTTTAGGAGAACCTTTGGATGTGGTTTACAAAACATTGCTACAACACAAGCTTATCTCACCAATGGATAACCCTCATCCCTATGATCCACAACCACATCCACCATGGTGGAATGAGACCTCATTTTGTGAGTATCACCAAAACAAGGGACATAAAACCAGCAGCCGTATAAACTTACGACATAAAGTCCAGGACATGATTAATGCTGGTGAACTTGTGGTAGATGGACATAACAAAAACTTAGACCACAAGGCATTCAAAGAACCTTTCCCAGCCTATGAAAAAGGAGAGACTTCAAAACCAGAACCCTACAATAAGTTCAACTATACGTATTCCAATGATGACAATGTCATTCACATGGTTGAACCTATAGATTCTGAATACTGCAATGTTATTACCATAAAGGGCAAGCAAGATAATGATAAACCCAAGACACCATTTATCTTGAGAGGCCCTACTTCCAATAACATGGATAATGCGTCTTCATAGCATTATGCTAATGCTGTTACTCACTCTCATGCGAAGTTGGCGCTCAAAGGCCCTACACCTCCTATTTCAAATACCCAACAACATAAGGACAAAGCCCTTGCTGGTCCATCCTGTAAAGGTGCAAAACACACAACAAACTTGACTGCAACCAGTTATAGTGTTCTAGATCAGTTGAAATGAACCAATGCTCACATTTCCATATTTGAGTTGCTTAAAATCTCACCTGCTCACAGGCAAATTCTGGACAAAGCCCTCACTGAGGCAAACGTTCCTCAAGATCTTGATCTTGAGCGATTTCAATCTATGGTAGGTCACCTAACCTCACCTCATCTTATGACCTTCTCCGAGGAGGATGACAACTCACTGAATCACTCACACAATCAGCCTCTACACATTGAGGTTATGATCCACCAGACACGTGTTCGTCGAGTACTCATTGACAATGGCGCTGGCCTAAATATTGTTTCTGCTGCTCTGCTTAGACAATTGGATTATTCTGAGGACTCTGTTGATCCTCGATGAAATATCATATTAAAGCGTATGATGAAGTAGAACAAAAGTCACTAGGTCTTGTGACTTTACCAATTCATGTCAGTCCTATCGAAAGGGATGTCACCTGTTAGGTACTTGACATTCCCTTAGCCTACAACATTTTGTTGGGACGACCATGGATACATGAGATGTGCGCTGTGCCATCCACATACCACCAATGCATTAAATTTCCATTTCATGGCTCCGAAGTTACTATTCCTGCTACTACTAGCTACACTTGCAATATGCTCAAAGCTGCTGATTCTTTCATCCCTGCTAACCATGAGTCTACTGATTGTCACAACAATAAGTTGAAACAAATTATACAGTCATTTAAATTGAAAGAAATTGGTATGGGAGAGTAACACATGGAACCAATGCTATCATTAACATCTATTCCAGAGTCCCCTCGACATTTTGGGAGACACTCACTAGCAAAGAAGCCATTTGTGTTGACACCTCAGACCAAGTTTAATGGCTCTTTTGTCAAAGCTACAGTTCCCTTAGAAGATGAAAGTGAAAAAAGAGCCATTTTTGCATGGCTTTACAAAGAAGAGTCTCCAGTAGACCTAACAGAACAAGCTCGAGAAATCACTCCTAAGAAGTATGGACCTGGTCTTAAGCTTATGAAGCGTTTTGGCTACAAGGGAATCGACCCTATTGGGTGCAATAACAATGGTTTAATAGACCGTATCAAAGCAAAAGCTCAAAGCAACAGTGACACAACTGGCCTAGGGTTCAAGAAGGTCCCTTTCTGTTTGGGATCCAATAAATTCATACCCATACCTGAAAGTTCATCTGAAAATGAGTCACAATCTGAGTAAGGTACTTGAGAGGAAGAATCTGATGATTAGGATCCTTATCCTCATCCTATTCCTTATGATCTTGCTAAATTCTTTGCTAAGTCAAATGACTTCGTGCCACGTGTTAGCACTATGGATGATACTAGTGATTCTTCTAAGGACAATGCTGAGCAACTCAAATATCATTCAAAAAAAGGAGAATCTAGTCAGTCATGCCATATTGAGTATTTGTGTAAGAATCCAGAAGTTGAAGGAGAGTATGTCCCTATCACTGTTGGGGAGTTCTATAATCTCTCACCATGTAGCACCGATTCTCATGAATATGAATTTGACAATCTTTCATAAGCGACTACTGATAAATACATTGACCAAGTGCATGTCTATGAAAATCAAATCGAAGTGAGTGAAACGTCTAAGGATAGGTCACAGGGGTCTGATCCAACTAGTGTCCTAGAGTCGTCAATTACTAATGTTCATACTCTGAGGCATTTGAATACACCTGTGGGTGAGATCGCCGTAGGTCTCAAATTTCTGGTCCACACATTTAATGACTATACTGTGAACGCAATTGAACCAGCCACTACTCTCTCACTCACACATCCCGAGCTTATAGACTGGAACCCCAATGCATTTAACAAAGTCCTCACGTTCCAGAATGACTATGCTCTTGCCTGTTACCTAAACGCTATCGAACCTGTAACGTCTTCTACCAATGATTAGAGCGTCAACATGACTGAGGCCGACATCAAATATCTCAGTCACATAATTGAAAGGAAAAAATGCAAGAGGTCCGATGGTGAAAACCACATTGTGGCAATGTCGGATCCAAAAAAAGTAAAAACAAAAGACGTATCCAAGGGTGAAAACCTCTCTGAGGTGCTCACGGATGAGATATTTGATGTCCTTCCTAGTCACTTTCAGGAGAGATCATCAGTGTTAATAGAGACAACACAGTCGAATAACCTGGGCATAGAAGAACATCCTCATGTGATACATCTAGCTCAGTCATTGTCACTTGAAGAGAAGGAACAATTCATTGCCTTTTTCAAGGGAAAGAAAATAAATTTTGCCTGGACATATTCTAACATGCTAGGATTGGATCCTAATCTTATTATGCATCACTTGTCCATAACACCAAGTATAAAACTAGCTAAACAGAAGCTTCGAAAAATGCATCCTCATGTTGCATTACTAGTCAAAGCCAAATTGGAGAAACTTCTGAAGGCTGGTTTCATTCATGCAATTGATTATGCTGAATGGATATCCAATATTGTCCCTGTGTCCAAGCACGATAAGCCTATTAGAGTTTGCACAGATTTCCATGATCTTAACTTGGCATGTCCTAAAGATGACTTTTCGCTCCCTAATATTGATATGATTGTGGACATGACAGATGGCTATGAGATGCACTCACTTATGGATGGTTTTGCTGGATACAATCAGATAAAAATTGCGCCAGAAGCTCAAGAGAAAATAGCTTTCACATGTGCATGGGGAACCTTTTGTTGGAATGTGATGCCATTTGGTTTAAAGAATGCTAGAGCTACGTATCAGAGGACTGTTACTACAATTTTCCATGACATGATGCATAGAACTATGGAGGACTATGTTGATGATACCTTGGTCAAAAGTGCTAAATGCAATACTCATTTGCACGATTTGGGACCAATCCTAGATCGTATGGAAAAGTTTAGTCTTTGGCTCAATCCTAAGAAGTGCACATTTGGTGTCACATCAGGAAAACTATTAGGATATATTGTTTTTGCAAAGGGAATTGAAGTAGATCTAGAAAAAGTACAAGCAATAATGGACATGCCTCCACCTTGAAACATTAGTTAGATGAGAGGACTACAGGGAAGGCTTCAATCTATTCGCAGATTTATTTCACAATTGGTGGATAAATCACAACCCTTCACAAAGACCTTACATAAGGGTGTGAAATTCAATTGGAGCCAGGATTGTGAGCAAAGCCTAACACAGATTAAACAATATCTTGTCAATCCACCAATCCTGATGCTTCCTATGCATGGGAAGCCTTTGCTTTTATACATTTCAGCCACTGAAACATCTTTGGGAATCTTGTTGGCTCAAGAAGATAATGATAACAAAGAAAGAGCTATTTATTACTTGAGCTGAAAATTGGTCTCTTATGAGAAAAATTACAGCATTATTGAGAAAGCTTGCTTGGTAGTTGTCTTTGCTTCCCAAAAGTTGAGACACTACATGCTTGCCCACACTACACGGCTTGTGCCTAAAATAGATCCATTAAAGTATTTGCTCAGTAAGGTAGCTCTCACAAGAAGATTGGCTAAATGGGTCATGATACTAAGTGAGTTTGACATCCAATATGTTGAACGCAAAGCTATAAAGGGACAGACAATTGTAGACCAGCTAGCCGAGGCACCCATACAGAGTCTTCTACCAATAAACATTGATTTTCCAGATGAGTCAATTCTAACACTCACTCATCATACATGGGTTATGTTCTTCGATGGATCCTTCACACAACAAGGATCAGGTGTTGGATTACTTTTCATCAAACCACAGAGATACTCATTGCCCAAAGCGTACAAGATTCTGTTTCCTTGTACAAATAACATTGCTGAATATGAAGCTTTGATCAATGGTATGAAAATTGCAGCTGAATGGAGAGTAGATCAGTTGGATATCTTCGATGACTCTCAGCTTGTCATCAACCAAGTAAATGATGTGTATCAAACAAAGGATGAAAAACTAATTCCTTACAAATGCATGGTTGATGACTTGACAAAATATTTTGCACACATCACCTTCTAACAAGTTCCAAGTGCAGATAATAAAGTGGCTGACGCCATGGCCACTCTGGTCTCCCTTCTACAAATGCCAAAAAATGATCTACGACATGAGTTCTTGGTGGAAGCGTTACACTACCCATCCTATGAAACACCTGATTCCAAGATGATCTGTTCTATTATAGGACAAGAATCATCCCGCTACCATCACATCTATTCCTACCTTCGTAATCAAACCATTTCGAAAGGTCTGACCCGACATGAGAAATGTTACCTAATCCGTAACACTTCACATTATGTCATTATTGTTGACGATCTGTATAGGAGAGGTCTCGACGAAACACTCCTTAGGTGTTTGGAACCCGACGAGTCCAAACGCGCACTAATTGACGTTCATGAAGGCATTTGCAGATCCCATTCCAATGGCCTAACACTAGCTTGCAAACTCCTTCGTGCTAGTTACTACTGGCCTAAAATGGAGCAAGAAGCTGTTAAATATGCTAGGTCCTGCAAGCAGTGTCAGCTACATGAGAACCTCATTCACGCTCCAACCAGAGAGCTGATTCCCTCTACTACAACATGGCCATTTCAACAATGGGCCTTTGACTTGGTGGGGCAAATTCACCCAACCTCTTCTAATGGACATAAGTTCATTATCATTGCTATAGATTATTTCACGAAATGGGTAGAGGCAGTTCCTCTCACAATTGCTGATGGCAAAACTGTAGTGCTTTTTATCACAAACTACATCATCTGTAGATATGGTATACCATCCTCAATCATTATTGACAATGGAGGGCAGTTCAAAAATAAAGATCTGAAGGAACTGTGCAAGAAATTCAAGATCACACAACATTGGTCTTCCATTTATTACCCCTAGGGTAATGGCCAAGCTGAGGCATCCAATAAGGCGATCCTCAAAATTCTTCATCGCACAGTAAGTAAGTTAGGGAGAGACTAGCATCTCCAGATCAATCCAGCCCTATGGGCATATAGAACAAGCATTAGAACTCCAACGGGCATGACTCCTTTTGTGTTGGTATATGGGGCGGATGCCGTGCTTCCGATAGAGGTCGAGATTCCTACCTTGAGAATCTCTATGAAAGGTCTTATCATTGATGATGACTATAGGATAGCCCAGCTTCAAGAGCTTGTGTTGCTGGATGAACGACAACAAGTGGCCTGTGATCATCTATGAGCATATCAACAAAGAATGGCACGAAGCTACAATAGGAGAATTAGGCTACGTGACTTCCAACTGGGTGATCTCATCCTGAGAGAGAACCCTAAGAATCAACAACAATGAATGCAAAAGGGAAATTTTGAACCAAATTGGCTAGGTCCTTACATCATTACTGCAGTATATGGATCTGGTGCCTATCAGCTTTCCACAACCGAAGGAGAAGTGCTTAAAGAGCCTATGAACACTCTCCACATGAAGCGGTTTTATAGTTGATTCAATCTCAGCAAGCTCTCTATACATATCTAAATGTCTTGAAAAAAATCTTAAAATTAGAAAAGGTCTTTAAAAAAAAAAAAAAAAAAAAAAAATTATCAAAAAGAGAAGAATACAAAAAATTGAAAAAGAAGAAAAGTGCCATTGGTGAAAACTTGGAAACAGGCATTATGGTAGCAAAAAAAAAAAGAAACAAACTTGCCAAGAAGGTGAAAACCTGGTAAACAGATGCCTCTTGTTCTTAATGCTCCATCTTGCAGTGCATCTTCTGGCCATTCTGTATAGTCGCTTTCATGCTTTCACTTTCTTGCTTTTCCTGCTCATGTATCCATGGATTGAGTCTTGTCATAGCTCGGGGGCATCCCCCCCTTAGTGTCACTTTTTCAAGATTCTCCTCATAGAATCTCCTATGCGATAGTCACCAGTCATTCTGACTGCATCTGCCTACTGTCACCAGTGTCACTCTCTTTTCGAGATTCTCCTCATAAAATCTCCTACACGACAGTCACCAATCGTTCTGACTGCGTCTGCCTACTATCGCTAGTGTCACTCTTTTTGAGATTCTCATAGAATCTCCATCGTGAAAATCACCAATCATTCTGACTGCGTCTGCCTACTGTCGCTAGTGGTAATCTTTTCGAGATTCTCCTCATAGAATCTCTTTCACAACGGTCACTAGTTGTTTTAGCTGTGTCTGCCTACCATTGCTCAGGTCATGTCTCAAGATTCTTTTATGGAAGATCTCTTTTGCGTCAGTCACCAGTCGTCCTGGCTGTGTCTGTCTACTGTCGCTTGGTCCTTTTTAGGTTCTTCATCGTGAAGATTCCTCTTTGACCTCAGTCACCAATTGTTCTGATTGAGTCTGCCTACTGTTGTCACCCTACTGAAGAGATTTCTTTCTTACATGTTCTGGACATTGATACTTGACATCAATCCTGAAAACATTGAACTCAAAAAAAATGATATACTTGTTTGGATATGCCTAGCATTTTCTTTGTTTGCTTTGTTTTGCTTTATCATATCTTATCGAGTAACTCGATGATGTCATCTTCGACTAGAGAAGTAATGATTGGGGGCATGGTATTTTTCTTTGCTTTTTGTTTGCGGTTTAGTTCTAATTAGTTGATTTATTCCTATAAGAGGGGTGTCCACTATAAGAGCCTCCATCTCGTATTGGATGGCCGTGTGTACCTCGACTCCTTTTATATGAATATGCCAATAATATTGGTTCTTCTCCTTGTTTGTTGGAGTGAACTCTTCATGCTATAGTACATATTGATACTCGTCCTATTAAGTGAACGTACGGGTCACTGTGAGTATATCTAGCACGCTTCTGTCTTAGGTTACGAACGCAAGGGTTGTTGCGGACATAATGAATACTGAATACTTAGCATAAGAGGAATCTCCCGTGTGTTTGGTGTGCCTATCATGCAAGCAACATTTAGGTCATCCTAGCATTCATGCTTTGATGCTTATGTTAACTTGCTACATTAAAAAGGGACAAATTTTTTGGTCATTCTGGCTTCTTGTGCCTCGAATGCTTACATTTAATCCCGACATCCCAATAACATATGTTATATTCATATTTTCATGATTGCAATGTCAGTGCAAGTTGTATAACATACAAGCTTTATTTTACATTCAGTGATGATAAATCGTCGAGGCTTGGTAACCAGACCTAGGGTTGCATTTAACATAGTCTTGCATTACATACTTCATTTGCATTAGCACGCAATTCGATGGTAATTCTATTCATACTCCACATGCATTGGATTCTTCCACGGCTACACAAGCGTTTGGTTCATCGATTCTCGCTCCTCAATGGAATACCCATGACTGTCAAACAAAAACACGCAACACTACGTAAGATGTTAGTTCATACATATGCGTTCTATCTAAGTACAACATACATCTCATGTACATCAAAGAAAAACAAAACAGACAATGACATGTACACAGGAATACTTGGCTCAAAATATCGTATATATATATCAAAGAATGGGTCAGTACAAAAAATGGGCGCTACTCGAGTGCAATCGATAAAAAATGATACATGCGGTGCTAGCACACCAATCGATACATAGCCAGAGATCAAAATAAAAAATCAGGCACAAAGCATCTAACTCTGTCTCGAACTCTCACCTCCAGGAGGAGTAGGGGCAGTAGGTGGCAGAGGGGGTGGTGGCATATCCGGCCTGATAGGAGGTCGTGCACCTCTAGACTCTCTCGCATACTGAGAAAATCACTGCACCTGCAGTGTCTCATCTGGCACGGCGCTGGTGTATGCAGCATAGTAATATGCAGCCCGAGCAGACTGGAAGCGGATCTCATCCTGTGTCAGCTCTAGCCTCTGCTCTATAGTCTCCACACGCTCTCTCTGACGATCTGTCTCTCTCTATCTCTCTACCAGTTGCGCATCCCTAACTGCCAATGCAATCTGCAACTCTCCCAACTATCGGGAGGCCGCACGAACCCGCTCTTGGTACTATCATACCGCATCTTGTACCCCACTGACTGGCTAATCTGGCATATCCTCATCAACCATCTCTAGTGCCTGTTGCGGTGGAGGTACTTGCGGCTATGGAGGCACCTGCTACTGTGGGACCTCCTGCTGAGGGGCTTGCTCCTCTGTCCTCTGCCTCCTCCACCGACTGTGTCCTACCCCACTGCCCCCAGCACCTGGGTCTGATCCCATCTAACATAGGGGAATAGGTATCTACTGTACCTAGTGCTGGACCTGTGGTGGCAATTGTGGCTGTGCCTGCTGCTGCTAGGGCACCTGTCCCTATCTCTGTCCCTATACTTGCCCTGCTATCCCCACTGGATCTGTAAAATGTGGGTATGGATGACTTATCAAAAATGCCTGATATGCAGGCGTCATCCCGACATCTACTACCTCTAGTAGGTAGTCCCACTGAACTGCAGCTAGGCTGCGAATGTCTATCATGGATCATCCTGGATCCATCCATGGAGGCCATGCTCGCTCAATATCTCTCTGTACCCTGGCATAAGCACAATACTCAACTGAAATGTCCTGTGGTCGGCCATACTGCCACCACACTCGTGAGATGACAAATCTCTCTATGATTGATGTCATCCTACCTGCCAGTGATTGAGAACTAAACATCCAGGGTAGCTCTCTAGGGGCATCATCCCAATCCTCTGTCTCTCTCCAGGGTCGCCATATAATAGACACCAGGTCATCAAGATGTGTCTGCCAATGCTCAGTCTTACGTAGGTGGGCCTGGGTAATATGCCCTCGATATCTGTAGATGTATGGCTCCATTGGCTCCTAGGCATCCTCAAAAATTGGCCTACATAGAGGGAGATGCTCCCAGGCCCAGATCTGTAGCACATAAACACCTGCTGTCATGGTCTTCTTCTCGTGGAAGATGACCTCATGCATCTCGTGAAAAAGATGGGCCAACATGCACTGACCCCACCCAAAGATCTCAGGTGCCTCAACCATCCTACGGAGCATGACACCCCATCCACACTCCAACCCATGCTGTCCCCTGTCGAGACATAGGAAACAGCTCAAGAAAATACCCAACACGGATGCCAACCTATGTGTGGGTCCATAGGTATGGATCAGCTCATCCCAGCTGATGGCCTGGCCTCTCGGTAGCTCTCTCTCAAAAACAATGGAAAGTGCCTCTATCCCTAATTGAGGCACTATATCATAGATGACCCAGGCGCCGTGAAATGGGATCCTCAGTATCCTCCATATATCCTCCGGGGTAATCATCATCTCACCCATCAGCAAATGAAAGGTGTTTGTCTCCGAATGGAAATGCTCTACCAATGCAGTCATTAAACCGTGATTCACCATCATGGCTGGAATACGGCACAGTGAAGACAAACCCAATCGGGCAATATGTGCCCGATCTGTGTCATCCAAACTCTGCAATAACTCTCCATATGGCAGATAATGGGATCTAATGACACGTCTCCGAAGACCTCCTGCACGCACCAAATAAAAAAAAAAAAAAAAACGAAAAACAAACGATCAGTATCAAGTTGAAACGAAGCATCAAAACGAAAAAAAAGTGCAATTTGTAAGTGCGAAATCACAAAACTGTCATAGAATTTCGCGCGAGATTTGTGAAATCTCGCATGAAGACATACATTTTCGCACGAAATAATTCTTTCTTTGTGCAAAAAAAGATCTTCTCGCGCGAAGATGGATCTTCCCATGTGAGAAAAGAGATTCCCGTGCGAAACATGAATTGCCTTACGTGAAGAATCTCCACCTTCGTGCGAAACCAAAATCGCCTCGCGCGAAGATCCTCCGGCCGGGCGCAAAGAAACAGTGCATCCTGTTTCTTCGTGCGAAGAAAGAATATCTTCGTGCGAAAAGAGATCTGTCTCACGTGAAGAAAGAATTGAACATCCTAAAACATGCTAAAAAGTGCATAAATGAACTCGAAATGCGTGAAAATGAAAGTACAAAGATGAGAAATTGATGACTCACCGGTGGTCCATAGTCTGCTGGCCGGCTGTGTCATCTGGAGCGCTCAAAATGATGATATCTCACATTCACCACCATGTCTCTATCAGAGCTCAAAATCACTAGTAGACAAAAGCACAAATGAATTGAAAATGACCCTTCAAGCTCTTATATAGGTATTGACCAAATTTTTCATAGTGCTCAGATTTGTGCAAAAATCACACCCCTGGCTAATTGGACCGTTTTGGATCCATTTTTGGGATCAAATTCAAAATTTGACACACTTAAGAGCCTCAAAATTGCATTTTAAAATTTTGGGGACTGACGCGATCGAACGCTTGTGCAGCCAAAATCTTTCTGATACTTTGTGATTCTTGGAATCCTTTCAACTTTACATTCTCCATATTTTCAAAATTTATTTTGAAAATAGTCAACTTAAGTCAACTATGGCTAAATCTGGTCAAACTCAATCTTTACGACTTCGCAATCATTTCAAATCAACCCTGAATCTTCTTCAGATCGTTCTGATCTCTTCTAGATTCTGCTAAATCTCAAATTTCTTCTATATCTCTAATATACTGCTTCAAATCATATTTCTAGTGTGTCATCTTTCGATTTCGCTCCCAAGGGGGCAAGATGATTACATCATTAAATACTTAATGCTCAGGGCATCTGGTTCCCATCTTATGTCCTTATTACTTGGGGCATCTCATCACTCGGGGTATCTTGTTCCCTTCTATCTGGCATCTTTGCCATCTATCTTATCTTTTCATCAATTGATCAACTTTATAAACAACTCTTCTCAGAGTTCGATGGACAGGTATTGGGACAGTCTAAACTCTGACTCCTGAGAATCAAACCTCATTCTAGGGATGATTCTATGACTCATGATTGGACCTTGTTATCTTGTATCAATCTTAGGTATCTAGGTGTTCTATCTGGATCCTTGAAGATTACGCTCTGTTCTGGAGATAGTCTTCTAAATGCTTTTATTCTTAGGTATCTAGGTGTTCTATCTGGATCATAATAGTCTTCTAAATGCTTTTATTCTTAGGTATCTAGGTGTTCTATCTGGATCCTTGAAGATTACGCTATGTTCTGGAGATAGTCTTCTAAATGCTTTCAATCTCGGGTATCTAGATTTTCTATCTGGATCCTTAAAGGTTAAACTTTGTTCTGAAGAAACCTTTTAAATGCTTATCAATTTCAAGTATCTAGACGTTCTGTTTGGATCCTTAAAAATTATGCTCTGTTCTAGAGATAGTCTTTTAAATGCTATCAATCTTAGGTATCTAAGTGCTCTACTTGGATTCCTTAGGATTAAGCTCTGTTCTAGAGATAGTCCTTAAAAGCTTATCAATTGGTCTCCCCGTCATCAACTTCGGAACCAATCTCATCTTTGCATCATGCTTTTTGATTTTCTTTGAATTAAACGTGCTACTCGCTCATTCATTCAAAGAGGGGCAAAATGTAATACCCCAAAATTGGTTCATTTCCATGATACCAATTCTAGTCTATTTTTAACCAATCCTAAAGACCTATTCTAATAGGCAATTCTCATTTTGCTATTCGCTACTTGACTTAATTGTCAGATGCAGAAAGCCCTAATCTGCATTCATCATATTTCTTATTTCATTTCTATAGTACGTACTCATATTAGTCGCATTAAACCTACTTGATTTAATTATAATTTAATTATTAAGTATTTATACTTTAATTAAATTAAATTATATCCTAAGGCTAATGTACTATGGAATTAAATTTATTTAATTTAATAAATACGCCTATCTTGATTAATTAAATGTAATTATTTAATTAAATGAGAAAAGTATTTCTAATTAATTAAACAAAATTATTTAATTAAATAGAGTACTTACTTCTAATTAATTAAACAAAGTTATTTAATTAAATAAGAAGCCATTCCTAATTAATTAAATGAAGTTATTTAATTAAATAAGAAAAGTGTCTCTAATTAATTAAAGATTATTTAATTAAATAGAAAAAGTAATTATGAGAGCATATCTCATTTTATTAAATTAAATATCTCAACAAAATCTCTCTTCAATTCAAAAAGGGAAATTTACAGTTCACTATTGATCAAAAATGAGTTAAATTAGTTAACTCCTTTTTTTACTCAAATTAAAAAAGTTAACTCCTTATTTTACTCAAATTAAATCTGTTAACTCCCTTTAATTTGGGAATCTCCCTTTATGACTGAACCTCATCTTCAATCCTGACCATTGATCCGAATTGATCTCAACCATTGATGGATTCCAGAAAAGTCTATTTAAGAGACCCTCATCTCTTCATTTAGAGAGGATGAATTTGGAGAATTTGCATCGAATCGCTGCTAGAATTCATACTCACGTTTGCTTACATTTCTTGCATACATTCTCATTCTTAGTTTAATCTCATTTTAGTTTAATCATGCATATGCTTAATCTGGTTTGCTTTATTCATTCTTAGATTACATTGCATCTTTCATTCTAGATTAATCTGCATACTCAATCATTCTTAGCTTAATTTCATTGTCAAATCCTTCGTTCTTAGAGGGTCTGGTTGCTTAAACACCTTGGATCTGAGGATATTTGATAAGCAATTCCCTCTAGATAGAAGACAACAGGTCGCTTTGCAGGCTGATTTTCGGATGAACAATTCAATGTTCATTTTGCGATGAATTCGCAAATAAGGACTGTGTTGAAGTGTGTGTGTTAGCATAGGCCGCATTTTCACATATAGAAGTATAACTAGACAGATCATCCTGGATCCGAGACCTAAGAATGTAGAGAAGGTATTCCATCTTCCAAGGGCAAATCAGTACATTAGGTTAACATATCATCAAGTAGAAAGGTGGTATAGAGAGCATGGAGAGGAAGCACAAGAAATCATCCAATCTTCGTATCTCATCAATAAGACTCCTCTTGGACAAAAAGAAGCAAAGAAGACATGACAAGGGGCTATATGAAAGACAATATCAGATATTCTATAGTACTCTTGAGTAGAGCCATGGGATTACCATCAACTGAACACCTGAACATATGAATGGTACACTTCATCGAGACCATCAAAACAACAAAGATTCCAATTGATTGGGCTTCAATTCTCAATGAGAATTTAGATGAGCAATTAGTGGCAATCAAGAAAACCAAAAGTTCTATATGACATCTTATTTGGTATACCTATTAGCTGCAAGAGCAATAGTTTATCCAGAATTATTCAAAAGGAGCAACATGCAAGATGCAATAACATGGCCTTATGTGGTATACCCCCAATTAGTAAAGAAAAAGCTTTCAAAACACAATAACAAGTACAAAATAGTTAATGATGCTTTCATTTTTGCAATCATTCAGTTCATTGAGGGAGATTATGTGAAAATGATGTCAGATGAGGCAACAACAAAGATTATAGAAATTGGTGCTTATTACATCGAATTAAAAATATTCACTTATTTAAGGGTAGTAGGTACGACTGTCAATCCAAAGAAGCTCCCCAGGGATCTGTGTGACATACTCATATTGTTGGAGATTGCATGACAAATCTTATCTACATATGAGAGATTAAGGAAGCAACACAAGAAAACCTAGGTATGGCCCATCACTATAGGTCAGTTTAGTGTTGTCCGAAAATAGGATATTGTGACTTTTGAGTCTAAGTGGGATCAATATCCCTTGGAGGAATATAACTCTCCCCATCCCTATTTTGATAACATTGGAAGAGTTTAGTACTTGGTGGGAAAACAATTCCAACATCAAGATGCCATAGAGGATCATTAGATAACTACAAAATTTGAATAAGGGATTATTGTATTTTGAATCTCTATTTGGCAGGCAGTGCCTTGAAAATAAAGATCTCTTTAAAGATAGTACAACAAGACATTGAAGAGGTCCTAGATCCATTGTACAATAGAGATAAGATATCTAATCAACCTATTATGAATATAGAAGTTGATAAAGAGGAAAACACAAATATTAATCATAGGGCGAGGCATATCATCCAATTAAGCAAGGATTGGATTGAAAGACCATTCAAGCTAGATCTGATTCCAAAAATTGTAGTTTTCTAAGCTATAGTTCACTTAGTGAAAGGTAGAGGAGCAAAGGTGACAATGCCCACATTCATGGCTTAGTCTCCAGTAAGGCCAAAAAAAGTGCATCAACTTGATAGAGAAGTTGGATACTTCAAGGTGCAAAAGGGTAAAGGCTAAAGGAAAAGAACTTCCCCTCAACAAGTCAAGCCTAGAGAAGAGGCAACTCAAGCACTAGAACAACAAGAGGTAGAGAATGTACAAGGGGTAGAGAATGTACAAAGGGAAGAAAATGTAGAAGTTATGCAGACTCAGGATAATCCTCTAGTGTCACCACTAGAACAAGGGCAAGGAGTTGAAACAAAAGCATAACAAGTGTCTCAGTCTATGTAAGAGGAAGAAGCATCCCCATCGGCTCCCAAGAGAAGAAAGATGAAAACTCCAATTAAAAGGAGACACAAGGTGATAAGAAAGCTTATTCCTTTTCCATCAAATCTAGAAGTTATTCTAGAAGAGGAAGAAGAGGATGATGAGGATGAAGAAGATAACCTTCCCTTAAGTCAAAGGACTTGTCTTGCTCGGGCTACAGAGATAGAATAGAGAAGAAGCTCCACTATTACACCACCATCCATTCCTACATAGCCTATTTAGGCTACAACTTCTAAGGATGAATTACAACAATGGATTGATGAGCAAGAGGATGAAGGGGTCGATGTCTTTTAGATGTTAGATTTTGATTTCATTTCAGTAGGCACTAAGTTAGTAGGCAACAAGATAAGGGATACACCAAAAAATCAACTTCCATAAGAGGATTGGAGTCAATTCCAGCCTCAACCATAAGGACATGAAGGTTCTCCACCATCATCAAGTCAAGATTTATCTTTCTTGGATTAAGGTTCAACTACTTCTCTCCCTCTAGGTAATCAAGAAAAAATGCAAGCTAAATAGGAATAAGAGCCACAACAAATACCTACTGATGAAGTGTCAGAGGAAGGAAAAATATATGAGGAACCTAAATGACCATATCAACTAGAATGCATTCCTAGTTTTATGCAACAAACCAATTGAGAGATCTCCAATGGTATCATCACTTATCAGATTAGGGCTAGTTAACACAACATCATACCCAATATCAATATAGTCTTCAGAATTGATTATGGCATTAGCATAGAACTATGTTTCAGAAGAAAGGGTTGTGAAAAGTATATCTGGAGAGATCGTCCTAGATCTAAGACCTAAGAATATAGAGAAGGTATTCCATCTTCCAAGGGTAGATCAGTACACTAGGTTAACATATCATCAAGTAGAAAGGTGGTACAGACAACATGGAGAAGAAGCATCAGAAATCATCCAATCTTCATATCTCATTGATAAGACTCCTCCTAGATGAAAAAATAGAAAAAGAAGACATGACAAGGGGCTATATGAAAGATGATATTGGATATTCTATAGTACTCTTGAGTAGAATCATGGGATTACCAGCAGCTGAACACCTTAACATATGGATGGTACACTTCATTGAGACCATCAAAACAATGAAGATTCCAATTGATTGGGCTTCAATTTTCAATGAGAATTTAGATAAGCAACTAATGGTGGTCAAGAAAAACCAAAAGTTCTATATGACATCTTATTTGGTGTACCTGTTAGCTGCAAGAGCAACATATTATCCAAGATAGTTCAAAAGGGGAAACATGCAAGATGCGAACACATGGCCTTATGTGGTATACCCCTAGTTGGTAAAGAAAAAGCTTTCAAAGCACAATAAGGAGTACAAAATAGTGAATGATGCCTTCATTTTAACAATCATTCAGTTCATTGAGGGAGATTATGTGAAAAGGATGTCAGATGAGGAAAAGAAAAAGATTATAGAAATTGATGCCTATTACATCCAATTAAAAATGTTCACTTATTTAAGGGTAGCAGGTACAACTATCAATCCAAAGAAGATCCCTAGGTATCTGTGTGATGGACTCAATTGCTAGAGATTGCATGAAAACTCTTGTCTACATATGGCAGAGTAAGGAAGAAACAAAAGAAAACTTGTGTATGGCCCATCACTATAGGTCTGTTTATTGTTGTCCGAAAATAAGATATTGTGACTATGGATACTGCCAAATTAATGGTTACTACAGGAATCAAAGAAGTGTTTAGGCACTTAGAATAGGATGAGACTGAATTGTTAGACCTCTGGAAGTAGAATGAAATCCTAAGAGGATATTTGAAAGAAGTATTTGGTCCGTTGGATCCTAAAAATCTGGAGAAGACTCTAAATGCGAAACTTGATATGAGAGATAAGGAGACTACACAATTAGATCCATTTTTATAAGCTTGTCAGCAATGGTGGGAAAGTTTTGAAGAGAAAGGTGTGTAGATCATACAAGGAAATCTTAAACTTCTACACTACATGCAAAATAATGTAGATAAGCTGGTTGCTATATTGAACCTAGATTTTGGGTTAATGGATGAAGTACATACCTGGGGTAAAGGCCTGCAAGTGTTACCATCAATGAAGGGTCAAACGTATTGGATGTTGATGAATGTATATATAGTTGATGAGTTAGATAAGATAGATTGTTGGATAGAGAAGATTTTAGATGGCAATAAAGTAATGGAAACATTACATATGAATATTCATAAGCTCAAGGATCAAACCCAAGAGAAATTTTTTGAGGCAGAGAGACATTACAATGATGCTTGCTTAAACATTTTTGAAGATGATTCAAGGAAAAAGTTGTTGAAATATTTCAAAAGACTTTTGAAGAAGCTTCCGTAGATGAGGATATTAGACAAGCATTTAAGACTGACGAGGCATTGCTAGATTTGGATGTGAAATTGGGAGATTTTGCAGAGACTCACATAGAGGTGGGAAACTATAGTCAAAAAGTACATGACAAATATGAAGCTTTATTATTTTTGGATGCAACCCAAGTCATGAAGATTTTAGAGAAATTCAAGAGAAAATACCCAAATACAACTTTGGTATGAAGGGGAACAAAATCTAGAAGCTAGAATTTCAGTTTTGACACTTGGTAAAATTTTGTGTTTTTTGGACCTAGCTGCCGAGGTGTGCAAGCTTTCGAGGTGCACTAGGTGCACTTATTCTAAGGTGTGCTTCTTCCAAGGTGTGCTGAAAGTTTTTTAAAGTCAGAGGTGCATAGACAGTTAACTACCAGTTCCAAATTTAGAGCTTTCCATGCACCAAAAATGCATTCTAATGGTAGTTTAACTCCTACAAACATCTAGTGAAGGTTTAGCTTCTATTTTTGGTACCTCCAAAGACTCCTACATCATCTAATGGTTTTCTTCTTCTTATTTTCTTATGCTTTCTTTGTTTTAAGACATATAAAGGCTCATGCATCCATTAAATCATATAAATAAGGATGGAGTCCTACTTAGCAGGGGTTAGAGAGTCATTTTGTACATAAATAGATTTGTTTTATTAGCTTAGAAGCATATGTTTGCATAAAGAGATCTCTCACTCTCAACACAAATTGAGGAGATCATTTCTTATAAATTTAGGAATGTAACATGTATTCCAAGCTGTTATTTTGATTCAATAATATATGTTATTGGTGCTCTCATTTGGAGTGTAGTTATTCTTACCTGATTGTGTTATATTTTATGAATGTATGTTCATGGAGTGTAATGGAGAAAATAATTTTATTACATTATTTTGATTGAGCAATCTTTTAATTATGGTGTTTTTCACATGTTTACAAATTTTGCTGACGTACTTAGTTCTAGAAGAGATCACCCTATTGTTCCTGCATAGTTTTTTGTCTCACATGATCACACTTTCCATGGCCTTGTGATCTAATGAAAAGTGAAACATCTTATGATTATTGAATTCCCATTGATGATTGCATTAGTGGAATTAAGGAAGCACCGCTCCTATTTTAATTGGTTACCTACTGATCTTTTCAAAGGCTTAACTCATAGATGTGTTGTTTCCGTAGCTTATGTCTATTAGGAATTTACTTTTCAAGTCATTTGCTTAAACTCCTTGTTACCCTATCTTCATTATTGTCTTTTGCAAACACTTGGTTAATTTAGGAATTCATATAGTTGTATTGTTAGATTGCATTCATCAAGAAAAAATAGAAAATACAAAATAAAACATTTTTTTTTTTGTGTGGTTATTCTTTTGAGATAGCAAGTAGATTCAAAATTTTATCTAAAATCAGTCAGAACTAGCAAAGCCCTCCTCATGAACACTCACATCTATCTTCTACTGAGCGGATTCTAGTAGGTCGCAAGATCGCCCGAAACCTTGGAGTTGATCCCAGATCAGCTTTTCAAGAGAGGAGTTTGAAAGGATTCCTACTGTTAAGCATCATGTAAAATGACAGCTCAACAAGTTGGAACCTTAAATGATTTATATTTTTTTTAATAAACAATGTAATAAAATCTTATTTATGAAAAACCAATCATCTTAAATATGGAAATTAAGTAATATTTTCTTTTGAGGTTTGAAGAAATAAACATGCCACATGTAGTAATGTTATAAATAAAAATTAAATAAAACTTTCATTCATCCAAAGAAACAATCATTTTAAACTTAAGGATTAAGAAATAGGTTTTTAGCTTCCATAAGGACTCTTAAATGAGATTTTGACAGTTATTTGTGATGAATATGCTTTTAAAAAATTTTTTAATAAACAATTTAATAAAATCTTATTTATCATAGAGTTATTATGGTTCTTTTTATGAATGTGATGTTTAATATTTTTTAATAAACAATGTAATAAAATCTTATTTATTAAAAAAAAATCATGATTGCTAAGATTTTTTTGTGTGAATATTATTTATATTATGTTTTAATAAATAATGTATAAAATATTACTTATAAAAATACTATCATTTTGAATGGGGAATTAATAAATAAATCATTTTAGTTTGCATGAAATGAATAAATGTCATATAGTGACTAGTATGTGCCATGTAGTTTGTTTATATTTTGTAATATGTTAAGGATTATTTGTACCTTTTTTATGAGTAAAGGGTTGAGGCCAAGAGTGCATTTCTAATCATTATAAAAGAAAAGTAGATAAAATTTGAATATGAATAGCAAATATCCCATGAAATTTTCCATACCGAACCAATTCCTTAATTAAAAATGGTGAAGCTAATAATAATTTAAAAAAAACATGTGTAAGCCTTCAGAGAGAAGATAACTAGTTTAACTATGTCAATTTAAAAACCTTGACTCACCTTTAAGTGATTGACTATACAACTTATCAAATATGTGAGAAGGAAAACATATCACATCACTAATAGAAATTTCTTGAGATCTTGTGGCCCCACATTGAAACTTGTTCGATCTCTTGGCCCCACACTAACACCTACCAAATCTCAAGGCTCAACAATATTTTTCTTTACTCTTTTGGTAAATATGACCTATTTTTAATTCATAAAGTCATTATATTTATCTAATATGAGGAGAATGAGTCTTAAGTTAAACTTCTTTGGCAAAGACTCAAGGATTGAGGGGTAACCATTTCATCAAAATTGCCTATTGTAAAACCCCACCCTCATCCCCTATGATGTTATTGTTGGAAGTCTTAATTAAAAATAAGATACTGAGAGGCAGGCGTGGGGGGTGAATCGAGATCTTTACTACATTTTTCTACTCAAACAATATAATAGATTAACTGCATTCGCTCCTAATCCATCTCATATATTAGATGTCATACCATATAATCATAAACTATAATGCTGAAATGAAATCTATCCAAGCATAACATCCATGAAGATATAAACACATAATACAAAGATTTTGGTAACCTAGAAACCCTCCAAGGTGAAGGTAAAACTGGGGTAGGGATGAAACCACAAATCTTTACTATAGCAACAACAAAGTTCACCTATTAGGGATGCAATTTCATCAATTTTGGTGATCTACCCTGTAAGGGGTCTGCTTAGTTAAAAACAATATAAGACTATTAAGTCTACCTTGATTAAAGGATTTAAACTTACAATGAAGTAAGCACTTTGTTAGGAGATTTGAACAAGGTATGTTAAAACCACTTTGTTAAGAGAATTTCCTTTATTCACTTGTTAGAATGTCTTAGTACCTAATCCTTCAATTTTCTCTCACAATTTTTTTACAAATATTCTCTCTTTAATATCTAAATCTGATTTGCTCTATTTTGTCCTTTATTGCTATGTTGCTCTACCATATCTCCTTATCAAACATAGCTCTCTACTTAGCTTGTTCACTACTTTACACTTTTCTCTCACTACCATAATGATTTGGGGTTAGATCGATTCTTAAATAGGTAATTGTAGAATTTTCTAGATCATACTCAAGGAACCATAATTTGTCCTTTTTCCATTTTAACCTTTTGATTTTCTAATTCATTAATCTTTCTTTCTTAGGATTAATGCCTTCTAACAAAATGCTTTCTTTTTTCCTTTACCATCTCTACAAGCCTTAAATGTTGTATAGAAGTAGGCTAAAATGATTTACATAAGTGTTTGTGCCATTACAAGCACATATGTTGAAATTGGTTTACTTGAAAATTGAATGTTCTCACACTCGGTCATAACTAACATTCATGTTGTCTCTCAAATTCTATAGGCTCGACATATATTGACTCACTAGGCATAAGTTACCTTTTCATTTCTTGGTCTTTATTATTTTACTTGGCATGTATTTGTTAGCATGAATGTTGATAATATTCCTTTGGGAGAGTATGCTAAGCATTGGAGAGTATTGACATGTTTTATGTTGATCTCAAATTGGTTTTGACAAGTGAGTGTCAACACCCTTAAATCATTTACTTATTTCATTCCGAACTAGTAATATATGCAGAGCACAACATGTAAATATTAGACCATACTGAGTTGCAATGAGTGCCAAGTCACTCAAGTGCCGAGTAGATAGACCATGCTGAGTAATTTACAAGCCAAGAAAATAGTGGATGTCGAGAAATTTAGATGCCAAGCAATTCAAATGCTGATTCACATTATACAAAATAGTGCATGCCGAGCATCAGATACTTCATATGCCAAGTGACACAATTTTAAATAGTGGATGCCAAGCAATTTAGATGCCGAGTCATAGTATACATAATAGTGCATGCCGAGCATCAGATACTTCATATGCCAAGTGACATAGTTTTGACATATTTGTTTGTAATGGCACAAAAAAATATGTAAACCATTTTTTGAGCCGACTTTAAGATAAACTTTGATCTCCTGGAGATAAGGATGAATTTGGATTCCCTATGCAATCACATGCAACCGATCAGAAAATGGGAAGGATTAAGTGGAAAAATGGATGAATCTCAACCATAGATTCATACCTAACCCTAAACCACCAAATTCTTCTTAAGGAGGGCATAACCCTAAATTTTTAATGAGAGTTGGAGGAGCGAACAAGATAGATTGAATGCAGAGCATTCAAGGTGACTTAGAAGAAAGAAAGAATCATAGAATCAATTACAAAAGAACATAGGATAGAGGAAATGATACATCAATGAGAAATCTAATCAAGAAGGATCAATTATACATTTTTTTAGAGGTGATCTATTACTAGGCAAGCAAGTGCCAATCGCAGGATCTATGCTAAGACATTTTAATAGATGATTTCAGTTAAATCTCTTAAGCAGAGTAGTCCTAACATGCTATATGAAATCCTTTAATTTTGTGCTTACTTAATTGTAAGTTTGAGTCCCCTAACAAGGCACACTTCTAACAGGGTAAGACCTAACAATTTTTGTAAGCCTTTGATAGGGAAAACCTTTCACAGGGTAGATCATGTTTCATGGTCATATTATTGTAACCTTCATTGGGTACACTTTATTATTGTAGTAGTGAAGATTAGTGGGTTTCATCCTTACCCTAGTTTTACCTTCTCAGTTGGAGGGTTTTTGGGTAATAATATCTAGTGTTATGTGTGTGAATGCTTAGATGATTATATGTTTTAGATGCTTATGCTTTACATGTTATTTCAGATTACTTGTTAAATGCATGTGTTGAATATATGGTGAAATTTTTATGGATCCAAGGTTAAAATAATGATTCACCATCCCCCCCTTCTCAGAAGTTTCCTCTTTCCACTTGTAATTCCAAAAATTGGTATTAGATCTTGAGTTCTCAAAAGAAGAAGCTTTGAAGATTTGAGGAAAAGATCTTGAAATAGAGGTCTACAAGTTGGGAAAGACTATTGAAAATCAAGAGATTGAAATACATCTCATACTACATCAACTAAATGAGGCAATAGAGGAACTAAATAAATCATTGAAGAGAAGGAAATAAATTGCTATTTCAAAGAACAACACACAATATAGAGAGATTGACACTACTAAGCTATTTGCCAATGGTGACTCAAATGAATTTGATGCAAAAATTGTAGTTCTAATAGAAAAGAATGGAGTACAAGTTGAAGAAATTAGAAATCTCAAGCTAGAGCAAGAATCTCAAGTGATGATGCTATGTGAGGTAACTTAACAAAAGAAAAATGATATGGAAGACAAAGCCATGATTGAAGAAGATAAGATAATTCTAGCCAATAGACTGGAAGAAAAGTTAACAAAGCTAACCAAGATTTCTAATATGCAATTGGATACTCTAAGTCAGATGATGAATTCTCATCATGAGTTAAATGTCAAGGACATTGAGATAACTACATCGAAGTGGTAGAATGAAAAATTACAAAGTGATCTAAAGAGAGAAAATGAATTTGTTGAAAGTTTCAACAAGCCAAATGAAGCCATCAAATACTTTGAGCAATTATTGAGATCCACTAGATCCAAAAATGATACATTAGAATTGGGCTACACAAGCATTAAAGAAGGAGAATCATCCAAAGTTTTAGAAGAAAGGAACATCAAAGGTAAAAACTCCAAACCTACCTTTTATAATTATCGTAAGAAAGGACATATTTCTAATATGTGCAAGAGCAAGTACACAAATTAGAATGTCAAGCCTAAGAACATGACTCATTGTCATAAGTGAAACGAGCAAGGTCATCAAGTGCATGAATGTAGAACTAGGATCATGCATACACAAAGATTTGAAGGATATTGTTACAATTGTTAGAAGTATGGACATAGAGCTTTTGAATGTAGATCCAAGTACATGTGGTCATCAAAGAAGCCAACACAGGTAAGAAATAATGGAAACACTTATAATTGGGATTATAACACAAGATATAATTGTCATTATTGTCAATAATATGGACATATCCCTAAAAATTGTATTGGGACACACTTTAGAGGTAACTATCAAAGATGGTTAAGTCAAATCACATGTTTCAACTATTTGAAAACTAGTCATATCAGTAGGCATTCTCCAACAAAGTCAAAGGCACCAAGTTGTGAATTAGACAAAGGAAACAAAAAGGAAAATGTAACACATCAGAGATGAGATGAACAAGACATGGAAAAGAAAGATGTTTGTAGCACATCAAATGGAGAAGGGGTCACTTCACCCAATGGGTCAAGTGGTCACACCTCATCAAACTAGGCAAACAAGAGGTTTATGGGACTAACATTTAAAGGTTATATTATTCATTAGTTCGAAAATAAGATAGTACTAAAAAGACTTTATTAGCATAAATAAAGATGCAAGATGTTGTTATAAATTCAAGACAAGTCTTTAAGTTTTTCATGTTTTTGTTGAGTACAAAAAGTTTCCTATATGTATTGAGTGGAATGATAGTTGATGCTAAGCTGTTAGACTAGTTAGTTGATGCCAAGCTTGTAGTAGCTTTCGAGTAATGAAAATATCAATGGATGTCGAATGAACTGAAAAAATAGTTATTGCTGAGCTTACAACTGTGTAAGCACTTAGCATTAAATGCAAGGTTTTCAAAGGGTATATGATTGATTTGAGTTCATTTTTCACCATTGTGAAATTGAGAAAGAGCGAGAAGAGCTAGAATTTACCTAGAAATTAGTTAGAAGTGATTGCAAAAGATTTGAGCAATGATTCATCATTAGTTCAACATATTTTCAAAGGTATTTATAAAATGCCAAGCTACATAGTTTCAATTTTCACAAACCCGAGTTTGACAAGATGGTATCTAGCTTGAAAAATATTGAAGCGAAAGAAGTTTTGAATGTTTAGCTAGTTAGTAATGAAGTTTAAAAACCTATATTTAAGGCCATTCTAGACATTGCCTATAAACAAGACTCGTCAGGTGCATTGTCTATGATCCTGCCAAATGTGATAATGGTGTATGATGTGAGGAAATGTAATAACTGCAAGATAGGAACCATTGGAGACATAGAGATAAGAGGTGCATATAACAGACTATGTGAAAATTATGTCATAAAGGAGGAATACAAAATTGTTGAGAGAAAGGGATTAACACAAGCGCTAGCCCTTCCAAATATTTTCAAAATTGAGTGGATAAGAATTGTTCTAACTCAAATTCATGATGGATCCCTATGGCTAGAGGAGGACCAATCAAAATAACCAAGAGAATAATCCATAGGGTTACTAGCTACCCAACCCTAGATCAGCCAAAGACACTCATAACTAATTCAAAGGAATTAATTGAGAAGAATAATGAAGCAGTTTGGAATAAAAGAGGTATGACTATAAATAGCATCACTGATCCATTGCTCAAATTTTCTATAAGGATAATCTCACATAAATTCTATCAATCTAGTAGATTGAATAGTGTACCTTGCATAGCTATGAATGTTGGTTACAAAATTGTAAAGAAAGATCATACATATGATCTGGCAGAACTTTAGTTACAACAACTTATGGAGACCCTTCTAGCAATAAGGAAAACCAAGACTGCACAATGCAAGTTTGGTTCTATACCAGTTTGCATATTATTTTCTATATAGAACACATTTCCCTCATTTGGTATAGTTGGATGGAAGACCAATAGGTTAGTTGCAGTACAAATTGGTGAATTCATTGAGTAGATGGGAGCCAATTTTGAAGCTATCATGACTCGTTATTTTGAAGATTTCAAGAAATCAATGAAGGAAAGGATGAGGATACAAGTTTACTTAATGGAGAAACATTATGATGATATATGTTTTCTTGTTGATGTTGATTATACATATGTACAAGCTTCCACACCAAGGGTTAAGATGGTTAAGACCCTTAGGATATGAGATAAATGTGGATGAAGCATTAGTAGCCATCACAACTCTACTAGCAGAGGAAGTAGACAAGACTGCTAAAGTCTTTGGGAATTATGAGGTGATGAAATCAAAGATTGACACGGAGTTAAAGACTACCTCTATAATCAAGAAAATGATAGGCTAGTGAAGAAACTGAAAGAAAAATTTGGAGAGGGTGCCGAGGAGGAAGAAGAAGAAGAAGAAGAGGATGAAGAGGAAGATGAATCTCAAACTCAAGAGCCCCTAGCTTTGACTCAAGGCATGGGAGAAGATAACGAAGAGGAAGAGGTTGAAGGTACTAAGGAAAAAGAAGCCAAGGAAGCACCAACCCCTGTTGAGTCACAAAAAAGGAAACATAAGGCACAACCAGTGGCAAAGGCAAAGAAAACTATCAAACTTAGCCAAGCCAGGCCTACTGCACCTACCACCAAAGCCACTACATAAGAAACCACTCAAAAGGATAAAGAAAAGTCTAAATAGATAGAGAAAGGAGGACAACAACCAAAAATATAGAGAAGGTAATATGTAGCACAACTAGATTTTGATGAAGAAAAGACTGAGTCAAATGATATCAGCCAATTCAAAGTGGTAAGCCACAATCCACTCTCTAATCTTGAGAACTTGTGTGAAAATGTCAAGAATAGTGTAGATTTATCTAGTTTTATACATTTAATTTTGATAATGTGGGCAAAGAGGAGAAAAATCAAGTGGAAGAAGCCCTATATGCAATGATGTCAAAATTTAAGACAACACCATTAGAATTTGCCAACTCTATACCCAAGAGTCTATATGAATTAGTTGAGCAAAAATGGAATTATTGTCTAAATTTGGAAAGACAAATAAGGGAAACCACTTTAGCCCTAGTATTGCTAGAACTTGTTAGAATTCTTTAGAATAACTAAGAGGGGGGGTGAATCAGTTATTCAAGGTCTTGTAATGTCCAATTCAAACTTTCTAGTAAAATAGGAGTGAATCAGAAGTACTATCCTTTTTACTTTCTTAACATGCATACAATTAAACATGAAAAGTAAACATGCATCACACCATAACATAAAGGATTTTGATGACCCAGAAACCCTCCAGGAATAAGAAGGTAAAACTAGGGTGGGGATGATACCCACAAAATAATTGCGCAATTGATTTCAACCACTTCTGATGGTCTGCCCTATTAAAGGCTACAACACACTATTAAATGTGATCCTGTTAAAGGATTTCTACACCCTATTAGGAGTGTTCCTTGTTAGAGGACTTAAGAACATTCAACTTAGAATGTCACCCTGTTAAAGGATTTACATAGAGCTGTTAGGCTCACCCAAGTCCATGGGATTTACAGTCACCTTCTCAAAAGAATCTTTTATCCCTCTCTAAGGATCTCCTATCCTTCTCCTAAAGATCTCTTATCCTTCTCTTGAGGATCTCTTATCCTTCTCCTAGGGATCTTCTATCCTTTTCCTGAGGCTTATCCACCTAGCTATTAAGCTAACCTAGCAATGTTAGATTTCAATATCTAATACAATGGTAAGAAAGTATTAGAAAGGTTTTGAATTGATAAAGATTGCAACTTTAACCTTGCAAATTTTAGATCACTCTTCAGTTACTTTCTTTGCTAGACTTTTCTCCCTTGCAGTGCTGACAACTTGTTCACCCTTCAAGATTTGTCTCCTTGAGTTCTTCCACTTGTAATGCCAATGCACTCTATGGTCACTTGATAAACTCAAAGTCTTGGTGCTCTGTACTTACTCCTCACTGTGTCCTTTTCTTGAAACTTTACACTAGCCTTCTCTTGGATTCTCTTACATGACCACACATATGACCAACTCCCTCTCACACTTTTGATCTTTGACTTGTAACTCCTTATAAAGAAGTTTTGTTCTTCATTTCCCACTCAAATCTTGATTTGATCTGAGAAAATGATATTGTTTTCCCTCCAAATTGCTTCTTCTAGAAACTTCATGATAAGTCCACCAACATTCAACTTGAATTGGTTTGCATGGTTTACATAAAATTCTATGACATCTACTCATCATCCTTATCATCCAACTAATTCACAAAATTCAATGTAACAAACTTATCATTACTGATCTAGAAAATCTTTGACTTAACAAATAATGCAACAACTCGACATCATTGGTTTACTGATGCTCGACACCTAAAGAAATTTTCTCAGCATCCATTACCTTTTTTCTGACACTTGGCACCTGAATAATCACTTGTCTCACACTAAAGTTGAACTTCCTCAACTTCAACTAGGAATTTTCTCGGCACTAACTAGCTTTCTCGGCTCTCTCCAATGAACTTGGTTAGGCTTTACAAATGACTTAGTTAAACCTTACATCTTTGATGTGTCTCATTGTGTGCATCCTCTTAGAGTATGTCATCAATACACTATTTCATCAATGGCTTAGCTAATCCTTATACTTCATTACAACATCATAACTTCAACCTTTCTCTAGGTTGTCTAGTTACATCTTATTGATTGCCTCCTCCTTGTCAATCAACCAATTGATAGTATTTGGATCACTTAAGCAATTATCATTCTTGCAATTAGAAAGTTTGACATCAATGAGAAAACAATGATTGAAAACATTCTTTACCAATTCCATTATTCTTCATTCATGATCTTTTTCAATCATTTTCAACAACCCCCCTCCTTGGCATTGATAGCAAACCAAACTGATCAATTGATTGAGCTGATCAACTTAGTTACCACCAGAATTATATACCAAACAAAAAAATTGTTGTCATTACATATTTTTCTCTTTGTATCATGTCTCCCTCTTTTGCTGATACAAATTGATTCCTTTGTTATGCTTCTCCCTCTTGATTGCTGCATCCTTACTACTAATCTCATACATCTCCATATCTTTACCTTTCTTTGATCAATTTCTCATAAATCTCCCTCTTTGACATAAATGCCAAAGATGTAGCATCTTCAACATGCTAAATATAAGCTTTGCATCTCATGTTTTTCTCCCTCTGTCACCATGCTTGTAACTGATCTGGAATTTTTGTTTCTTGTTGTCATCCTCTGCATCATTCTTTTGATATTGCAAGGATCTACTCCTGTTGATGCAGGGCAAATTTTTTTGTTGCTTTAGACTACTTAAGTTAGGGGCATTACCTCCAAATTTCCTCTAAGATATTCATAAGTATCCTTGGGTAATGGTTTGGTGAAGATATCTGCCATTTGTTCCTTTGTGTGAATTTACTCCATCTTCACTTGTTTGTCTTCCACCAATTCTTTGACATAGTGATACTTGATTGCAATATGCTTAGTTTTTGCATGCATTACTAGATTCTTGTATATGTTTATAGCACTTGTATATCACAATACAGTATCATAGGTTTGGTTACCTCTTCTTTCATTCCTTTCAATATATGTTTGAGCCACACAGTGTTTGTGCAATTGACTATTGCTGCCACATATTTTGCTTCTACAGTGGACTGAGATGTGCATGTTTGTTTCTTGCTAGTCTAAGTAACTAGCCTTTTACCTAAGAATAATGCTCCTCCACTTGTACTTTTCTTGTCATCAATGTTGCCTCCCCAATCTACGCCTATGTATGCATTGAACTCAAACTTCTCATTCTTTTTGTAATATAGGCCAAAATCATTAGTTCCTTTGAGATACCTCATTATCCTTTTTATTGCCATGAGATGATTTTCTTTAGGATTAGAAAAGAATCTAGCCACTATTCCAACTGCTAATGCTATGTCTGGTCTGCTATGTACAACATATTGTAGTTTTCTAATCATGGATTTGTACATTGTTTGATTGACTTTAGCTGATTCATCATTTTTGGATAGCTTATGTCCTATTTCCATTGGTGTGCTGACTGGTTTGGAGTCTTCCAATCCAAACATCCTGAGTATCTCTTTGATGTACTTTGATTGTGTCATGAATATACCATTTTTTAGTTGATGTACTTGCAATCCAACAAAAAACTTGATTTCTCCAAACATAGACATTTCAAACTCATGTTTCATTTTGTTAGCAAAACTTTTGCAAAGTGCTTCCTTTCCTCCAAAAACTATGTCATCCACAAAGATTTTTAGATACAAGGATATCCTTACCTTCTTTTGATTTGATGTACATGTTGCTATTATCATCAGTTCTTTCAAATCCTATTTGCACTAGATACTTTTGAAGTCTCTCATATCAAGCTCTAGGGGCTTGTTTTAATCCATCTAGAGCCTTATGTAATTTGCATTCCTTGTTTTTGTTCTTTTCATCAACAAAACCTTCTGGTTGCTCTATGTAGACTTCCTCTTCAAGTATACCATTCAAAAATGCAGACTTTACATCCATTTGATAGACTTTAAATCCTTTGAAGGCTGCATATGCCAGTAAGGTCCTTACTCCTTCCATTCTAGCAACTGGAGAAAAAGTTTCTCCATAGTCTAGTCCTTCTTCTTGTGCATACCCTTTACAGACTAGTCTGTCCTTGTTCCTTGTGATTTCACCATTCTCATCTAACTTGTTTCTAAACACCCACTTGGTTCCAATTACATTCTTGTTAGCTGGTCTTGAGACTAAGGTCCATGTCTTGTTCTTCTCAATTTGTTCTATTTCTTCTTTCATAGAATTCTACTAGTCATCATCTTTTATGGCTTCACTTACTATTTTTGGTTCCATTTTGTTGAGCAGACATGTCTCACTTTTGAGTCTATTCCATGTCATTGGTCCTGCCTCTTTGTTTCCAATAATTTTATCTGCAGGATGATTTTTTTTACATACTTTGCCAATACTGGTTCTTTCCTTGTTTGCACGTTGTCTATTTCAGAATCTAAATCCTCATGCATATTTTCATCAGGTATTTGTTCATTTCCTTCATCTTGGCTATTCTCAAAATCTGAATGAACATTCTCTATATTCTGTAGCTCGGCTTCTAAATGTGTTTGCTGCTCAACATTCACTGTCTGTGACTTGGTAGATGCTAGATTTTGTTGTTGATTGTCATTCTGAGTTGTAACTTCACCATCATTAGGTATACCTTCATTAAAGTATACAAAGATCTCATATTCTTCTACTTTCTTGGTGTTCTCAACATTTTGATCTTCTGCAAGCTCATCAAATTTCACATTTGTGCTTTCTACTACTTTGTTAGTGTTAACATTCAAGCACTTATAAGCTTTGCTTCTAGTAGAATAACCAAGAAATGTGCCTTCCTCACTCTTTGCATCAAAATTTCCATTTCTAGAATCTTTATATAAATAGCATTTACATCCAAATATTTTGAAATGTTTTACATTAGGAGAATGCCCATACCATAATTCAAAAGGTGTGGCATTTTTACCTTTCTTGACTTGAACTCTATTGACTATGTAGACTGCAGTACTTACAGCATCTCTCTAGTACTTGAGTGCAACATTTTTCTCCATCATTAAGGTCCTGGTATAGTCAATGACTAATGTATTCCTTCTTTCTGCTATACCATTATGAGGTGGAGTCCTAGGTGTTGATGTCTGCCTTTTGATTCCTCTTTCATTGTAGAATTCTTTAAATTCTCTTGATGTGAATTCACCTCCTCTATCATATCTGATACATTTTAGGCTCTTCCTAGTCTCTTTCTCAACTCTGGCCAAGTACCATTTGAACATTTGGAATGCATCTGATTTTTGTTTTAGGAACATGACTATCATCATCCTTGAATAGTCATCTACAAATAGCATTATGTATCTGTCACCTTTGTAGCTTTGCACTTCAATAGGACCACACAAGTTAGTATGAACTAGCTCTAATACTTCATTAGAAGTATAAGCTTTTCTTTTGAAAGTTGACTTGGTCATCTTCCCTAGTTGGCATTGTTTGCACATGGTGTTATCAGGCTTCTTCAACTTTGGTAGACCTCTGACTTTCTTCATTTTGCTGATGCTTATCAGATTGTCAAAATTTACATGACATAGCCTCTTGTGCCATAACCATACATCATCAGTTTGAACAATGAGACAAGAAGCATCTTCCATGTCTAGGTAAAACAAATTACTCCTAGTTTGATCACCTTTTCCTATTAGACTTCCTTGAGAATCATAAATCTTAGCAATTCTATTTTCAAATTCAACCTTGCATCCTATGTTTCTTAACTATGAGGCACTTAACAAGTTTTAATTTAGGCCTTCAACATAGTATGCATTATCACATGATATATTTTTAGTAAACTTGATACTACCTTTCCCTTTGATCTTACATGGTGCATTTTTACCAAATCTAACACTATTTTCTTCATATCGAGTAATGGAAACAAAATTACTTTTATCTCTAGTCATGTGATGAGAGCATCCGCTCTCTATGATCCATTTATCATTCTTGTTCATGTAGGTTACCAAGGTAGTTGCTTCATCTTCATCTGATTCATCTTTCATAGCCACATAGACTACTTCATCATCATTCTCATCAGAGTCTTCTTCAACAATGTAGCATCTTTTTCCTTTACCTTTGTAGTCCTTGTTGTCCTCTTTCTTGTCCTTGAAGTTGCCTCCATCCTTATAATTTTTCTTTTGTGTGCATCTGGCTATAATGTGACCAACTTCATTACAATTGAAACAAATGATTAGAAACTTACCTTTGAATTTGCCTCTTCCTCTATGAAATCTTCTTGCTAGTGATGCCTCCAATTGGTCTACATCATCTTCATCAGTGCTGCTGTCACTAGATACATACTTTCCTTTTCCACTCTTTTTCTTTGTTTGCACCTCCTCATTGGCTTTTATTGTCATCTTGGCTTTGAATGCATATTCAAAGTTTTCTAGCTTCTAGTTGTCAAAGTTGGATAGCTCAAAGGTAGTGAGTCTTCCAATTATTCCTTCAAATGACAATGTGTTGCCTGGTACACACCTTAGCTCTTGGATGGCTAATACTCTTATAGCATAGATAGGAAGAAAAGTTCTCAGGTATTTGCTACATACCATTTCTTTTGCTAATTGTCCTCCTAGGCTTCTTATGGCACTTACCACTTCCTTCATCCTTGCACCATATTGAGCAGCATTCTCTCCTTCTTCCATTTTCATGTCATTGAACTTTCCTCTTAGGCTCTCTCTTTTGGCTCTCTTGACATTATCTTCTCCTCCATAGATTCTTGATAATGTTTCCCACAACTGATATGCAATACCACATTCTTTGATTTCATCATACTCGACATAGCTTAGAGTAGAAGCAATATCTAACATCGCTTGATTGTGCTCCTTCTTCTTACTCATATCATCTATAGTGAGAGGTCTTGCAGGGTCTACATGATCAACTATGATTGAGGTCTATGCATAGTCACCTATTGATCTGAGGTGTAGCTTCATCAGACTTTTCCATGCAACAAAGTTTTCTTTGTTTAGCTTGGGAACTTCTCTCTTGGATATCTTAATCTTCTTGCTACTAGTACCCTGAAAAAAATCAGTAGTGGGCTCTGATACCAATTGTTAGAATTCTTTAGAATAACTAAGAGGGGGGGGGGGGGGGGGGGTGGTGAATCAGTTATTCAAGGTCTTGTAATGTCCAATTCAAACTTTCTAGTAAAAAATGAGTGAATTAGAAGTACTATCCTTTTTACTTTCTTAACATGCATACAATTAAACATGAAAAGTAAACATGCATCACACCATAACACAAAGGATTTTCATGACCTAGAAACCCTCTAGGAATAAGAAGGTAAAACTGGGGTGGGGATGATACTCACAAAATAACTACACAATTGATTTCAACCACTTCTAATGGTTTGCCCTGTTAAAGGCTACAACACACTGTTAAATGTGACCCTGTTAAAGGATTTCTACACCCTGTTAGGAGTGTGCCCTATTAGAGGACTTAAGAACATTCAACTTAGAATGTCACTCTATTAAAGGATTTACATAGAGCTGTTAGGCTCACCCAGGTCCATGGGATTTACAGTCACCTTCTCAAAATAATATTTTATCCCTCTCTAAGGATCTCCTATCCTTCTCCTAAGGATCTCTTTATCCTTCTCCCAAGGATCTCTTATCCTTCTCCTCAAGATCTCTTATCCTTATCCTAAGGATCTCTTATCCTTCTCCTAGGGATCTTCTATCCTTTTCTTGAGGCTTATCCACCTAGCTGCTAAGCTAACCTAGCAATGTAGGATTTCAATATCTAATACAATGGTAAGAAAGTATTAGAAAGGTTTTGACCTGATAAAGATTACAACTTTAACCTTGCAGATTTTAGATCACTCTTCAGTTCCTTTCTTTGCTTTGCTTTTCTCCCTTGCAATGCTAACAACTTGTTCACCCTTCAAGATCTGTCTCCTTGAGTTCTTCCACTCATAATTCCAATGCACTCTATGGTCACTTGATCAACTCAGAGTCTTGATGCTCTGTCCTTACTCCTCACTGTGTCCTCTTCTTGACACTTTACACCAGCCTTCTCTTGGCTTCTCTTACATGACCACACTTATGACCAACTCCCTCTCATACTTTTGATCTCTGACCTGTAACTCCTTATAAAGAAGTTTTAGTCTTCGTTTCCTGCTCAAATCTTGATTTGATCTGAGAAAATGATATTGTTTTCCCTCCAAATTGCTTCTTCTAGAAACTTCATGATAAGTCCACCAAAATTCACTTTGAATTGGTTTGCATGGTTTACATAAATTTTTGTGACATCTACTCATCATCCTTATCATCTAACTAATCACAAAATTCAATGTAACAAACTTATCATTACTGATCTAGCAAATCTTTGACTTAACAAATAATGTAGCAACTCAACATCATTGGTTTACTAATGCTCGACACCTGAAGAAATTTTCTCAGCATCCATTACGCTTTTTTTGATACTTGGCACTTGAATAGTCACTCGGCTCACACTGAAGTTGAACTTGCTCAGATTCAACTAAGAATCTTCTCGGCTCTAACTATCTTGCTCGACTCTCTCCAATGAACTTAGTTAGGCTTTACAAATGACTTAGTTAAACCTTACATCTTTGATGTGTCTCAGTGTGTCCATCCTCTTATAGTATGTCATCAATACAGTATTTCATCAATGGCTTAGTTGATCCTTATAAGTTTCATTACAAAATCATAACTTCAACCTTTCTCTAGGTGCTCTAGTTACATCTGATTGATTGCCTCCTCCTTGTCAATCAACCAATTGATAGTATTTGGATCACTTAAGCAATTGTCATTCTTTCAAGTAGCAAGTTTGACATCAATGACAAAACAATGATTGAAAACACTCTTTACCAGTTCCATTATTCTTCATTCATGATCTTTTTCAATCATTTTCAATAGAACTGACCAAAGGATAGATTTCTAAGGTTGCAAAGAAATATGGAGTTAGGTTCACACCTAAATACAGAGCCTTTAGCATTCTTCAAAATAATATTGAAGATGTTGTGAAAAAGTCAACACACTTATGGAAACTCATTTCTGGGTTGACCACTATCAAAAAAGGAGAAGCTAACCCTATAGAGAGAAAAGATGATGATAAGAATGATGAAAAGGAAGAAGATGATAAAGAAAATATAGTTGGAGAAGAGTTAGAAAAACAAAATGATGACATACAAACAACCAAGCCTAAGAAGCACACTGAAAAAAGTGTGCAGGACACACAAGTGTCGAGTGTCAGTCCTCCTCATGACACAACCACAACCATGAAAACCATAACTATAGAGGATGTTTTTGATGCATCAACTTAGCACATCAATCCACTTACTATAGAAGATTTGAAGAAAATACTAGATAAGTCTACACTCCAAGCTAAACTTTGTGAAAAAGTAATCTTGGTTAGTGTAGAGGAATTGCAAAAAGTAGTAACTAATATCATAAGGGAAAAGGTGAATCCAAAAGAACCACTTTCAATTATCCCTTTAGTTACTAATGTACATTCTTTAGTTCAAATACTAGAAATTACATTTACTAAGATTGATACAAGTGTACAAATTTATATTGTTGAGAAGAAAGCAAAAGAAAAAGGTACAACTATAGAACAACAAATAGGATAGATAGACTCATCTGTACCTACAACACAAGAACAAGGTGCTAGCCAAGTCATAGTGATAGATCAGGGCAATCCTGGAGAGACAAAACCAAAGGTGAAGGAACAAGTGGTCATTCAAGCTTTGGTATCCTTACCAACATCTGACACACCTTCTACTCAAACTCTTCAAAAGCCAAGCACAAAAGCCATTCCACTACAGATCTCAGTGTCAAGCCCTAGATCATCAAAGGTAGACAAGTTAATACATTATGGAGACATAAGCCTTGATGGAAATTTTTTTATTCCAAAGTATGACTATGAAACTATGACACTAGAACAAATAGACATTTTGCAACAAGCCTTAGAAAGGAAAAAAGCATCAAGAAATGCATATGAGAGAACACATGCAGAAGAAAGCACTTCAAGATATAAAAGAAATCTTTTTAGATGCATTTTGCTTGCTAACTCTTGAAGAGACCAAGCCACTAATAAAACAACTAACATATATAGTAGAAAAGGTCAGTAATGAAGACCTGGATAGAAATGCAAAACTCCTAGAATGGTCTGAAAAGAAATTTCAAGGTTAGGTAAAGGAAAATATGTAGTGAGATAGCACTACAACAAGTAGCATTAGAAATAAAGGTTGAGGATGTGAAGAAGGTACTTAAGAATATATTCTCATTGTACACAAAAATATACAATCCTACACTCTTCACCCAAGAGACCCAAAGTCACATTCTAAATCTAGAAGGTCAAATATCTACATCAAGTGCAAGACTACCATCAAATCCAGCTCAAGGTGAGTAGCATTTTAAGAAATTGTTGCAGACACAAAGTTAGTTTTCTTAACAATAGATGAGGCTAATATTAGAGCCAAATTGACAAGCATTTAGGCTACCCTTACTCCCCACATGGAAATACTACACAAGGAACTAGGCTATGCCAAGACCCTACTAAAGAAAGACCCCAATCTTTCTACTTTAGATGGTCTAGTACACCTTGCTGTCAAGCTTGCAATCCAAATAAAGTCATTGGATGTTGTATGTGATGACTAGGATGCAACTCTAATGATAATAATGGATGTTCATAAATATTTTCTAGACAAACACACCATAGGTGTATAACCCATTTGACATAAGTGTCCAAAAGGGGGAGATAATACAAAAGTGAAGATACACCAAAGGGGGATATATAATATGGGAGATAAAAGACATAGGGGGAGAGTAACAAAAAGGGAGAGAAATAAGAAAGGGGGAGCATACCAGTAGAGAAAATGAAACAAGAATAAAATAGGGCATGAAGTCAAAGTGTATAAGTAGAGACACATTTACTTAGAAAGAAGCACAAAATTTTGGATACATGATAGAAATATTAACTCAAGGGGAGTTATAAATTTTGAGGTATACAAGCTAAGTGCAAAATTTTGAAAATTTGAAGTTTTTTATATAAGTCGATTCATGGATATGTTATTCTCAAGAAGTTAAGGATAATATTGTACATTTAAGTATTTTTGACACTCATGTCAAAGGAGGAGATTGTTGATCTCAGATTGGTTTTGACAAGTGAGTGTCAAAACACATAAATCATTTACTTAGTTCATGACAAACTAGTAATACATGCCAAACACAACATGTAAATATTAGACCATGCCAAGTTGCAATGGGTGTCGAGTCACTCATGTGCCAACTCACTCAGGTGCTAAGTAGATAGACCATGCCGAGTGATTGAAGAGATGAGTAAATAGTGGATGCTAAATAATTTAGATGCTGAGCCATATTATACAAAATAGTGCATGCCAAGCACTAGATACTTCATATGCCACATGACACAATTTTGACATATTTGTTTGTAATGGCACAAACAAATATGTAAGCCATTTTTGAGCCAACTTTAAGATAGAATTCGATCTTCAGGAGATAAGGATGAATCTCTGTTTGGATTCCCTATGAAATTACATGTAAACAATTAGAAAATGGGAAGGATTAAATGGCAAAATGGATGAATCCCATTTGTAGATTCATACCTAGCCCTAAGCCACCAATGTCTTCTTAAGGAGGGCTAACCCTAAACTTTTAATAAGAGTTGGAGGAGTGAACAAGATAGATTACATGTAGAGCATTCAAGGTGACTTAGGAGAAAGAAAGAATTGTAGAATCAGTTAGAGAAGAACAAAGGATACAACATTGAGAAATTTGATCAAGAAGGATCAATTATAGGTTGTTTAGAGGTGATCTGTTATCAGGCAAGTAAGTTCCAATCACAAGATCTATGCTAAGACAATTTAATAGGTGATTTTAGTTAAATATCTTAAGTAGAGTAGTCCTAACAGGATGTATGAAATCATTTAATAGGGTGCTTACTTAATTGTAAGTTCAAGTCCTCTAACAAGAGACACATCTAACAAGGTGTTGAAATCCTTTAACAGGGTAAGACCTAGTAGTCTTTGTAAGCCTTTAACAGGGTGGATCTTTCATAAGGTAGATCATGTTATATGGTCAAATCATTGTAACCTTCATTGGGTACACTTTACTGCTATAGTAGTGAAGATTTGTGGCATCATCCCCAACCTAGTTTTACCTTCTCACTTGGAGGGTTTCTAGGTAATCATATTTGGTGTTATGTGTGTCAATGCTTACATGATTATATGTTTTAGATGCTTATGCTTTACATGTTATTTTAAATTACTTTTTAAATGCATGTATTGAATATATGGTGAAAGTTTAATGGGTCCAAGGTTAAACTACTGATTCACCCCCCCAAGAAGTTTTCTCTTTCCACTTGTAATTCCAACATTGTATTCATGATTGTGTTTGTTATTGATGTCAACATAGCAGTAAGTTTGTGAAGACTAATAAAGTAGCAGATAGAGATTTTAGTTGTATGAACAATGTCTTGATTGTTTGGTGATGTACGTTCATGGACTTGTTCTTCATTGTATCCCAATCACATGTTTCAATGCATAGAACATAAGTTAAAGATGTGCATAAGTTGTACCTGATTTATAGAGAGTAATACAAAGACAAAGTACCTAAGAATTAGTTTCTAATGTTTGGATTATATCCTTTGGTAGTGATATAATCTGTTGATGTGTAGTCCACTAGTGACTTATGAAACTATGATGATGAGATTAGTAGATGTGCAAGCCCTAGTGTCATATGTGTGAGAAGTTGTATAGACTATGAGCCGACAGTGCTATTGTAATTTTAAATTATTTAATTATATTATTATAATTAATTGGGAAAGCCTCAAGGTTGAATCAAGGAATTAATTTGAGGATATGGTATAAAGGAAAACATCTTTCTTGTTTACAATATGATTAAAAGATTGAAGTGTATGCAAAGTGCAAAAAGAAGAAATTTTTTTATTGAATGTGAGTAAGTGATCCAAGGGATTATTGGATGCAAGATTTGTTATTTGGTTACAAGATCGGAAGGAGCAAAACTTTGATTGATAGGACATGAAGAGGAAGAAGTAGTACTATTCATTTCTATAAGAATTTTCCTTAGGGTAGAATTCACCCAAGATCAAGGAACTCAAACATAAGCAGAATAGTAGACCAAAAAGAGTATGATCAGAATGATGGTATATTCATTCAATATTCCATATGAAAGTACACTAGGAGTGCCTATATATAAAGGCATCTGGAATACTTCTAGAATGCATAGAAGTCGACAACATGATAAGTCATACAACTAGGCACATGTCCACCAGATGTGGGTTATCCTCCATTAAGCACGAGAGTAAGTGCGATGATGAGAGTATAAGCCCACAATGGTGTAACACACAAATTTATGTTGTAGACAACATGTGCTAAAATGAGAGTGTGAATAACTATGCTGTCTACATGAAAACTTGGTGAATCATGCAAACGCTAGTGTTGTGGACACCATGTGCTGAATTAGAGTTGCATACTTCTATGTTGTCAACATGACAACTCATGAGAGTACACAAAATCCTAAGCATCTCACCTAAATAAATAATAAATAATGCAATATAACAAAATAATGCATTAAACTAAGTAAACTTAAGTAAAGTGTAAATAGTAAATACTTATTTACACCAACACCCCCCTTAAGCACAACTTAGGGGAATGCCCTTAAGCTTATGAAAGCTAAAATGAAATGCATGATGGGTCTCGGCTACAAGGCCATGTTAGGTACCCATGTACATAATGATATGCAATCTCTCATAAAGAAGAGAAAGAGAGAAAACCTCATGGGAAAAATGCTCCCCCAAAAAGAGAGATGAAAAAACTAGATGCATAGATGGATAGAGTAATCAAGAACCCCCCATTATGAAATACATGAAGTATATACAATAGAAAAAAATGAGAAGAGGAAGAGAGGTAAGATAGGCTCCCACCCAAAGAATAATGTTGACTAGTGAGTGCTTTGATGTAGAAGATGATCCAAGATTACATAATAGTGTTCCTCCCCTTTGGAAGAAACAATACCCTAGGTACAATCAAGATGCTTCCATTGTGTGTGGAAAAAATCCCTACGATCACTAATGTCTCTAAAACCTTCTCAACTATCCCTATGAAGGATGCATCTAGAGCCTATCTCAAAGAATGTATTGTCTCCTCAACTAATAAAGAGACCTTCTATAACTGCTATATATAAGTATCCACAATCATATCAACCTATGAAGATTGATCATGTAGAGAATAGACATGAGGGTCAAAGTGAGCCCTCGCAACAACTGTAAAGGATCTTCTCTATCAAAGAGAAGATGTATATCATCAATGATGTCCCCCAAATCTACTATGTATGACTCCACAAACAAACTTAAAATGTTTGCTATGTAGTCATCCTCTATTGCTGGAGCTAGAAGATTGGGTGTACCCTACTTTGTTAGACCTATCACTATGGAAATATATGTATGTGGAGTATGCTGATGTCATGACCTCTTGCTGCAACTGTCGATAGAACCCCACATGTCTAAATTTGTTGAAGCACTATTACTAGTGTCACTATCACTTTCCATAATGTATGATGTGTGGAGAGGATTAGAGGATAAGCTTGGTGAACTTTCCTCAAAGTGAACATCCTTCTCCACAAAAATTTTATGTGTCTCTAGATCCATAAGTCTAAATGTGTTCACACTGTCTTCATATCCAATGAAGGTACAAGGCTGAGGTGGTGGTGCCTTATATCCCCTCAAAGATTTGTTTGTCCATGCAAGACAACTAAAGACTTTGAAGTGTGTTACAATTGGTTTTCTACTACACCATGCCTCAAAGAACACATGTGCTATTGAGTTGGCATGTGGATGTTGCACCAGGTTATAGGAAATGATGTGGACTACCAAGTGTGATACTGATATGGTGCCTTGGTGGATCCTTGCTAGCTATGAGCCACTACTTATGGGGACTGCTGCTTGCATAGGTGGATGTATAATCACTAGCTAACTAGGATAACAACATGGTAGGTAGGTGTTAGAGGATGTGGCTCCTACTGGTGACACTGCATTGTGGGGCAGGAAACTATCAACGACACCAAGTTTGAGTCCAATGTGGTGCAAGCTATGGGTGGGAGAGTAGTGGATTGATCCATGTTTTGGCACAATATTCTACCACATGGCGAGGGGAGTAGGCCTTAGCAGTAGCCAAATCTGAATTTGTAGTCACCGAGTATAATATTTATGGTAGCCAAAAACTTCAAAGAAAATCCCACATTCATGGGGAGTGGACTGTGATGACAGTTAAAAGGAAAGGGTTGCGTGGCTTAATGCAAAGAAGCCCACTAGCTTGTAAGAGTTGGCTATTGGTTTGTTGATTTTGGTGCGGTCCACCCAAAAATTGTAGATGAAGTCTGAATATTCTTTGAAGTTAAAGAAGAATACCCTTGCAAGGCCAAGGTGTGACTACCTAGTTCTGCAAAAATAATTTCTCTGCCAGCCAAACTAGGCAATTTTTTTTTTCAAAAATAGAAATTTGAAAAAATAATGTAGAGATTAAAATTTAGATCTGAAACAATTGAAATGTGCAGATCAAATAGATCATACCCATTTGCAAATTAGTGCCTTTGGGTGCTGATTTGCAAATTTTTTTTGCCTCATGATCAACTTTAGCCCACCATAGGAAAATTTATAGTCGATCTTCACTGAATTGATGTTCTAGATGCAATGGTGAGGTTTGATTTGGCTCTAGACATTCCCAATTTTTGTAGATTCTCTGAATTTAGGTTGAGGTGCTAAAGCATGAATAGTCTCGAATGACTATGTGTAGAGAATTTCCTTAAGCTTTGATACCATGTAAGAATTTTCCTCAGGGCAGAATTCACCCAAGATCAAGGAACTCAAACACAATCACAATAGTAGACTAGAAAGAGTATGATTATAATGATGATATATTCATTCAATATTCCATATGAAAGTACACTAGGAGTGCTTGTATATAAAGACCTCTAGAATACTTCTAGAATGCATAAAAGTCAGCAACGTGATAAGTCATACAACCAAGCACATGTCCACTAGATATGGGTTATCCTCCATTAAGCAAGGGAGTAAGTGCGATGATGAGAGGATAAGACTACAATGGTGTAACAAGAAAATTTATGTTTTAGATAACATGTGCTGAAATGGGAGTGCAAATAACTATGTTGTCTACATGACAACTCAGTGAATGATGCAAACTCTAGTATTGTAGACACCATGTGTTGAATTAGAGTTGCATACTTCTATTTTGTCAACATGAAAACTCATGAGAGTACACAAACTCCTAAGTATCTTTCCTAAATAAATAATAAAATAATGCAATATAATAAAATAATGCATTAACCTAAGTAAACTTAAGTAAAGTGTAAATAGTAAATACATATTTACACCAACAATTTCTATTATTCTGCAAGGAATAATAAAAGATCATTTGGATAGTGGGTTCATTGATCTTTCCCTTGAGCTATTTGGGCAGTGGGTCTAGTTGTCATCCACAACTCCTAACAGGTTTGGCACAACTCCTAATAGGTTTGGAATCTACTAACAGGGACTCAAAGTCTCCTAAAAATGACTAATATGTACTGAATGTTTTTATTAACTCCTAATAGGCTCCATCCTCTAACAAGAAATATTTATATTAGTACATCATCTTGTGGATACCATCCCCACCAGGATTTTCCCTTTGATCAAGGGTTTCCCTAGTTAACATATCTAGAGTTATTGTGCAAGAGTATCTTGTTGTAGTTTTTGATTATATTTCTCATATGGTTAAAGTTTAATAAGGTTGATAATTGTGATATTAATTGGATAACTAATTCACCTCCCCCCACTTTCATTTATATTGGTAGACTATATATTCTAAGAATTAGTATTAGAACATTAGGTCCTTGAAGGATAAGCTTAGGGAGATCAATTGTTGGAATTATGATATATTTGTCATTAGTGCAAACACTTATTCGATTATGAATGCTTACCGAGCTCATCACTTAGTCTACAGTTCACACCGAGTATTTAGTAGTTATCTTACAGGCTCAGTAGGTAAATATTTTTCACCAAGCTTTGTAGTGTTTAACGAGTGAAGAAGGTAAATGAAGTTCAATAGTGTTTACCAAGTGAAGAAGGTAAATGAAGTTTAGTAGTGTTTACTGAGTGAAGAAGGTAAAAAAAGGAATTAGTGTTTACCGAGTGAAGAAGGTAAACAAAGGAATTTGTGTTTACCGAGTGAAGAAGGTAAACAAAGGAATAGTGTTTACCGATTGAAGAAGGTAAACAAGACTCTATGTTCACCGAGCACAGCAAGGTAACAGAGAAGATAGTTTCTCCTGAGTGACACTATATCTACCAAGTTACCTATGGTTACCAAGTTTAGAACTACATCAGGTGATTAGTATGCACCGAGCCTTCACTTCTACCGAGTGCATGCCAATGCTGAGTAATGTAGTGGATGCCGAGTATTAGAAGGTCACCGAGTCAGTTTAGTGAACCCCAATTTTCTACTATCTAGCTGACTCAGTAATATTTTGTTCACTTGTGTTTTGGCCAACCTTGTAACTGTAAAATATTGAAATGGTATATATGTAATGTATGATATAATTTTTGAGATATGATATGGAATATGAACATATTGGCATGAAATAAGAAGGTATTTTCTATCAGCAACAGAGCAAAAGGAATGCAGCAAGGTCGGCATAAGGAGCAAAAAAGTTATATCTATCACATCAGGTGATCAATGCAAAAGGATCTTGTCAAAAAACAAGTTGTAAGTAGATCTACTATTTCATCCTAATAGGTGAATGAATTTTCTAAATCCTATAACAAGGTAGACTTAACAATATTTTGTAAATCTCCTAACAGAGTGCATACTTCTCTGTATGTTTGTAAATCCTCTAACAAGGTGGATCTTGCTGTCCTACTTGCTCTTAACAGGGAAGATCACCAAAAGTGATCATTTTAAGCCTTAACCGGCCAACTTCATATTGCAGTAATGAAGTTTTGTGGGCATCATCCCCACCCTAGTTTTACTTTCTAATTGGAAGGTTTTTTGGTCACCAAATCATTGTGTTCATGTGTTATGAATGATTAATCTTTCATTTATGTAGTAGATTAGATTAATGAATGATGAATAAAATGGATAAAATTTTATATGTTACTGATTCACGCCTCCCCTCTCAATAACACTTTTCATCCTGAATATTTCCAACATCAATGAAAAATATTTTTAGAAAGGATAGTCCTAGATTTGATGGACCCAACTATGACAGTTGGAAGGAGAAGACAAAGACTCATTTGCTCTGTATGGGTCTGGGTTATTGGCTTTTGACTAAAAGCAAAAAGATAATTGTCAAAGAGGGGAAACTTGAAGAATGCAGTGAAGCAAAGAGAGATTTGTTCATGTGCAACATGAGAGTTAGAGAAGCTATACTATTAGCTCTTCTAGAGAATGAATACAATTAGGTAAAGTCACTTCAAACATCTCATAAGATTTGGATAACTTTAGAATCTATTTTTGAAGGTGATAAACATACAAAAAGAGTGAGATTGCAGAATTAGATATGTGCATTTCAAGATACTAAAATGTTGAAAGATGAATATCTAAGAAGCTATATTGGCAGGATATCAAATTTTTTTGCAGGAATCAAGTCTTATGGTGGAACCAAGGAAGAATATGAAGTGGTGTGGAAGATTTTAAAAACTTTAACACCACCATTCAAGCAAGCAACTTAGATGATTGAATTACTAATCCCCTATGATAAGGAGTTTTCCAAGGAGATATTGCTTGGAAGATTGGAAGCAGAAGCAGGTCTAAGACAATCTAGAGATCTAACTAGAGTTGAGATAGCCATTTGTGCCCTAAATGTTTGGCCAAGCTTGTCTATAAGTGCAAGTACAAGTGGAGATTTTGCTAGTAGCAATAGAACTAGATCTGATGAAGACAAGAAGATTGAAGAAAGTATAGCACTTCTTATGAGTAGATAAAAAGATGGTAAGAATATCTTTAAATGTTGGACATGTAATGAGTTTGGTCATTATGTATCTAAATGTCCTAAAAGATGTTGGAATTATTTAGAATAACTAAGGGGGGGGAGGGTGAATTAGTTATCCAAGGTCTAGATGTACAAATAAAACTTTTCAAAACATAGTGAACCCATATCCATAAAAAATTTCCATCATGCTTACATTGATTAGATCATACAATCACTTAAACTTTGTAGGTTATTGTGAAATCAACTTTGCAAAAATTTAAGCATGAAACATAACATATTCAATAACACAGTTGACACAATGATTTAACATGGAAACCAAATTTTTAAAAACCACTAGTAACATGCTACTCATTCTCACTCTTCTGAAGTGATTCCCTATGGAAGGCCAACCTTGTTAAAGGTTATAATGCACACTATTAAATGTTACTTGATTAGAGGATTTCAATCACCCTATTAGGAGTGATCCTTGTTAGAGGACTTTAGATCATTCACTTGGAATGTCATCCAGTTAAAGGATTTAAAAATGATTGTTAGGTCAACCTTAATCTAAAGGATTTACCCTAGATTGATACCATGATTAGAAAGTAATAGTAAGGCTTGATTTGATAACAACTTACAACATACATGCAAATTACAGATCTTTATTTTTAGTCCTTCATTCTACTTGGCTTTCACACACTTTAGCTCTAATAGATTTTTCATCTGTCAAGCATCCATATCCTTAAGCTTTCTTTCTTTTCTTGCCAACAGAAGTCTCTTCTCTTAGATCACTAAATTAAGCAATACCCTAGACTCCTTGTCTTCCTTAGGTTTTGGCACATGACAACCTTTGCTTTTGACCAACCATCTCTATAAATAGAAAATTAGGATTTTTTTTGTTCATCCTCCATTGTCCATTTTAGGGTTAGGTTAGATTAGGTAGGATTCAATGAATCTAATCATTATTTCATTTTATTCCCTTCTAGAAACCTCTCTTTCAATCCTCTTTGAATTTTCCTCAAAATGGTTCATCTTGAATTCTATTCCACTAGTTCATCAAGCTTATCTTCCATATAGCTCACACAAGTCAAGAAATCAAACTTGTCAGCTCAGATTCATTGAATTCACAATCTTTCGTATAATGCTAACACATAATTAACTTGCTTCTGATGCTTGGCACATATTTCATTGCTCGACATCCACTATTAAAACACTTGGTACAAACTAAAGTTTACTGGTGTTCAACATCAAGTAAGCTTATACTATATCACTCAACATATACTAAGATCTGACTTTTCTTAGCTCCAACTAAGTGTCTTCTTGACTAACACTAACTTTTCTTTGCACCTACTATGTAGATTGTTAAGCTTGGAAAACATAATTTCTTTAACTTGTTCTTCTATACTTAATTAGTTAATCCATCCTTTGCAACCTTAAGTAGATTATTAATGCACTATAATATCACTGTCTTAATTGATCCTTGTACCCATTTTCCATATCATAACTCAACCTTTCATCTAGGTGCTATTGTTACCTCATTTGATCAAATCTTCTTCATCAATCAAAAAAATGATAGTACTCAAGTCATCTAAGTAATTGTCTTACCAACAAGTAGTAGGTTGACATCAGTGACAAAACAATGATTGAAACACATATTTTTACTTGTATCAATCTCTTTTCAACAAAAGAGAGAAAAAGTATAAGGAAAAGTTCAATCCTAGGAGGCCTAGGAATTTCTTGTATGCTAATGAAGAAGAAGAATCTAATGAAAAATTTCAGAGTGAAAGTAATGATGAGCTAGGATTTGTAGCTATTAAGGAAGATGATCTTGATAGAGAAAATAGAAAAGAAAAGGATCTAGTTTCCCAAGTTGAAAAGAAATCTGATTGGATAATAGAGAGTGGTTGTTTACATCACATGACTAGTGATATGAATAAGTTTGTTAAATTTAGGAATAATGATGGAGGTATTTTTAGAGTTGGTAACAATACAACCTATCATATTACAAGGATTGGGTCCATTACTTTAGATGAAGGAACTAACATTGATGAGTTTATTTTGTTGATAGATTAGACCATAATTTATTGAATGTTGGAAAGGTGGTGGAAAAAAGCTATCAATTGTAATTCATAGAAAAGGCTTGCACTATCAACAATAAAGATGGTAAGATGATTAGAACTCAAACTAGGTCCAGAGGTAATGTATTTTAGTTGAATCCCACTAAAATGACATGTTTAGTTGCTAAAGTGGATAATAGTTGGTTATGGAATAGGAAATTATATCATATAAACTTTGATAATATTGTAAACATTAGTAGCACCTTCACAGTCAGAGATTTTCCTAAGATAATAAAGCCTACTAATGTTTTTTGCAAAGAATGTATTTTGGATAGTAGAAGAACATATCATTTACTAGAAATAATTTTGCAACCATAGAGAAGTTGGGTATTGGTCACACAAATCTGAGTGGTCCCTCTAGAACAAGAGGATTGTATGGTGAAAGGTATTTCATGATTTTTGTTGATGATTTAACTAGAATGATGTGGGTATCATTTCTTAAAGAGAAGTATGAATCTTTTGAGAAGTTTAAGATATTTAAGAGTAGAGTTGAGAATAAATCTAGTATTAAGATAAATTTTTTGAGATCTAATAGAGGAGGAGAATCCACCTCTAGAGAGTAATATGTTTTCTAAAGAGACTAGGATCAAGAGACAATTATCTTCGTCTAGGAAACCTAAACAAAATGAGATTTCAAAATGAAGAAATAAATTAGTAGCAGAGGCAACAAGAGTGATATTATTTGAGAATGATTTATCTAAGATATTTTGGAGAGAAGCAGTCGATACTATAGTCTACACTATTAAAAAGTACATATCAGATTAGGTATGAGAAAGACTCCTTATGAATCATGGTTTGGTCATTCACCATCAATTAAGTATTTCAAAATACTTGGAAGCGAGTTTTATATTAATAGAGATGATGATAATGGTAAGTTTGATCCAATAAGTGATGAAGGTATGTTTCTTGTCTATTCATTGAAAAGTAAGGCATATAGATGTTTTAATCACAAAACCAAGACAATAGTTGAGTGTGCAAATGTAAATATTGATGAAAAGTTTGGAACTAAGGAAAGGATGTTAGATTACAATTATGATGAAGAAGAAGATAATTTTGGAAATGTTAGAAAGAATATTGAAGTTTTCTATGAGACTAACAATGATATGTAGAATGATGTGCAAACTACTAAGAAACGAGGAGAGTAGAGGTCTGAACCTAGAGCTGAGATAAGAGTTGAGATGCTAACTCCTACCTCTAACAAAAACATGACAAGATTTCTCAAGTGCAGATGAAGCATGTAAATATGGTCATTAGATTCAAGAAATGAAAGAAGATCTAGATTAGATTGTGAAGAATTAAACACAGGAGCTATTTCCTAGACCTAAAGACAAGAATGTGACAGGAACCAAATGGGTATTTAGAAATAAGATGAATGAACAAGGTGAAGTTGTGAGAAACAAGGCTAGACTTGTATCCAAAGGTTACTCACAACAAGAAGGCATAGACTATGAGGAGACATATGTGCATGTAGGTAGAACCAAGCAGTAAGAATTTTCTTGTCTTATGCAACAAATAAGAAGTTTAGAGTATATAAGATGGATGTTAAATCAACTTTCCTAAATGAAGAACTTGAAGAAGAGGTATATATTGAGTAGCCTAAAGGTTTTCCTCTGATAGAAGAGAAAGATATGGTATGTAAACTTAAGAAATCTCTATATGGACTGAAGCAAGCACCTAGAACCTAGTATTCAAGATTGGAGATAATGATGAAGCAAGTGATAAGTTTGTTGAAGAGATGAACCATGAGTTTGAAATGAGTATGATAGGATAAATGAAGTTTTTACTAGGATTGAAGATGGTGTAGAACAATCATGGTATTTTCATTTCACAAGACAATTACTTGAAAGACTTGTTGAAGAAATTTGGATTGGAAAGTTACAAGCCTATTGGTACATCTATAATAATTGGTCACAAGTTATCTAGAAAGGACAAGACACCTACAGTTAAGCAAAAGAAGTACAAATCCATGATTGGAGGTTTGTAGTATTTGATTCATATGAGACTAGATATAGAAAATGAAATTGGTATTTAGCTAGATTTCAAGCTGATCCTAAATAGAATCATTATGTAATAGTAAAGAGGATACTCAAATATTTGAAAGGAACATCTGACTATGGAATTTGGTATGATAGATTGAGTGATTTTACTCTATGTACATATACTGATGCAGATTGGGAAAGCAATATGGATGACAGAAAGAGCACTAGTGGTGGAGCATTTTTTTCTTGGAGGTAGATTGGTTTCTTGGCTAAGAAAGAAATAAGATGGTGTCTCACAAAGTAAAACAAAAGCATAGTATGTAGTAGCAATAAATAAATGTAATCAAGTTATGTGGATGAAGCAGATGCTAAAAGATATTGTAATTGAATTTACAAAACCTATTATCATATACTATGATAACAAAATTACTATAAGTATGTCTAAGAATCCTATATTAAACTATAAAACTAAGCATATATATGTATATATATACATATACATATATATATATGTATATATATGTATATATGTACATATACATATATATATATGTATATATAGATATATATGTATATATATGTATATATGTACATATACATATATATCTATATATAGATATATATGTATATATAGATATATATGTATATGTACATATATACATATATATACATATATATCTATATATACATATATATATAGATATATATGTATATGTACATATATACATATATATACATATGTATATGTATATATATACATTTATATATACATATGTATATGTATATATATACATATATATACATATGTATATGTATATATATACATATATATACATATATATATATATATACATGTATCTATCTATACATATATATGTATATACATGTATATATATATATACATACATGTATATACATATACATACATGTATATACATATACATACATGTATATACATATACATACATGTATATACATATATATGTACATATATATATATGTACACACACACACACACACACACACACACACACACACACACACATAAAGTATCATGTCTTGAGAGATAATGCAACAAAAAAAGAGATCAGATTAGAGTTTGTGAGTACTAAAGAATAGATTGCATATACATATATGTATATACATATATATACATATATATATATGTATATATACATATATGTATATATACATATATACATATGTATATATATGTATATACCTACATATGTATATGTATATATGTACATATATACATATACATATGTAGGTATATACATATATATACATATGTACATATATACATAAGTATATATATACATGTACATATGTACATATGTATATATATTTACATGTATATATATATCTATATATGTACATATATGTATATATATACATATATATGTATATATACACATATATGTATATATATATGTATATATATGTATATATACACATATATGTATATATATATACATATATATATATAGATATATATATATATATACATATATTTATAGATATATATATGTATATATATATATATCTATATATATATATGTATATATATATATATACATATATGTACATATACATATATATACACACACACACACACACACATAAAGTATCATGTTTTGAGAGATAATGCAACAAAAAAAGAGATCAGATTAGAGTTTGTGAGTACTAAAGAATAGATTGCATATATCTTTAAGAAGTCCTTACCTAAAGATACTTTTGAGTACTTAAGAGGTATGCTTGGGGTTATGCCCCTACCTAATTTTGAGTAGATGATATAGAGAGTGCATTAGTCTAGTGGCACAAAGCACCATTGTTAGATTGGACTAAATGTTGATGCCATTCATATGGGGGAGTATCTATAATGAGTTGAGTCATTGAGGACTCTTGGTATTGAATAGTGTCTTTGGATAGTCGAGCTAGTTGTAAATTAAAGTAGTAATATTGACATAATGAGGCATTTTTCATTGATGTCAATGGGGGAGATATGTACATGAAAAACACCCTCTAGTTGAATGGGGGAGAGAATTCATAAGAACAATATGAATGGGAGATAAATCTCTATTTTATTAGGGAGATTTAGAAAGATTTATGTAAGAAAGAAGGAGGAATATTTCTATAGGGGAGATATGTATGATAAGTTGTTTATTGTGAACAACTGTTGCTAATCTTAAAAATATGTAGAACAAGTAGTGTTCTAGAGGTTTTAAAATCTGATTGATGAAGTGGATTTGAAACTATGAGAACAATAGGAATAGATTACTATTTTGTATTCTTGGAACTTAGATTTTTTCATGTATGTTGCTATCAATGCCAAAGGAGTTTGTTAGCATGAATGATGATGATATTCCTTTGGGGGAGTATCTTAAGAATTGGAGAGTATTGACATGTTACATTCATGACTATACATGTCATTGATGTCAACCAAGCCTGAAATTTGATGGTCACCCTTGCCTATCTACTTACTTTTTTATGACAATTTAGTCATATTAATGCCTTTCATTTTACACTTTGAGATAAATATTGATTGTCAAAAATCAATATAATATACCTATAAATGAGTAATATTTAGAAAATTCTCATATCTCAAATTTTCTAAATTCATCCATTCTAGAAAATAAAATAAAAATCAAGAAAGTAATTATAAATCAACAATATATGCCAAGTTAAGAAAGTTTCTAAGTTTATATTTTTCATAATATTTGAAATTGGTAAAAATAATTTATATAGTGTATTTTAAAAATGCTATCTATAATGAATTTTGACAGTTTATTTACAAACTTAAGTATCATATTGATGGTTTTATAAAAAATTAACATGTCAATCAATATGGTCCCACAAATTTTTAGCCTGCCATATACAACTCAAAAATAAAAAATGACCAATAAAACCATCAAATTCTAGGCTTGATGTCAACATAGTAGTATATCTGTGAAGAATGACAAAGTAGCAGATAGATGTCTTAGCTGTATGAACAATGTCTTGATTTTCTGGTGATGCACGTTCATGGACATGACCTTCATTGTGTCCTGATGACATGGTTCAATGTGCAACACGTAAGTCAAAGATGTACAAAAGTTGTAATTAATTTATAGAGAGCAATACAAAGACATAGTACTTGAGAAATAATTTTTGATGTTTACATTATATTAGTAGATGCGTAAGCCATAGTGTCACACATATGATAATTTTTATAGGCTATGAGATAATAGTGCTATTGTAATTATAAATTAATTAATTATCTTATTATAATTTATTGGGAAAGCCTCAAGGCTGACTCAAGGAATTATTTTGAAGATATGGTATAAAGGAAAGATGTTTTCCATTTTTATAATATGATTGAAAGATTAAAGTGTATGCAAAGTGCAAAAAGGACCAGAGTGTTTATTGAATGCGAGTAAGTGATCTAAGGGATTATTGGATGTGAGATTTTGGATTTGGTTATAAGATCAAAAGGAGCATAAGTTTGGTTGACAAGAAAAGAAGAGGAAGAAGCAATACTATTCATTTCTATTATTTTTCAAGGAATAATATAGAGATCATTTGGATAGTGGGTTCATTGATCTTGTCCTTGAAACTATTTGAGTAGTGGGTCTAGTTGTCTTCTACAACTCCTAATATGGTTGGAATATCCTAACAGGGATTAAAAGTCTCCTAATAGGGAGTGATATGTAGTGAATGTTGTTATTTACTCCTAATAGGGTCCATCCTCTAAAAAGGAATATTTATATTAGTACATCATCTTGTGGTTACCATCCCCAATGAGGTTTACCCTCTGATCAAGGGTTTCTCTAGTTAATATATCTGTTGTTACTGTGCATGCGTATCTTATTATGGTTTCTGATTATATTTCTCATATGGTTAAATTTTAATAAGGTTGATAATTGTTAAATTAATTGGATAACTTATTCACCCGACCTCTCAGTTATATTATTGGACTATATATTCTAACAATATTATGGCTTGATCTCTACTAGGGTATTCAAAAACCTTATACTTGCTTGACATGTAATCAAATATAAACAAGTCTATATAGCTTGTCCTTCTTTGGATGGCTCGGTCACAATGATGACTGACCAATGCTTCCTAGAGAATAACTAAGTATTGGACACTAATAGGAAACAAGGCTTAGAGATCAACAATCTGCCCCTTTGACATTAGTGGGAAAAACACTTTGTTATTGTTAGAAGTTTATTGGGAAATTGAGATAATGAGAGTGGGGGGGGGAAGGTGAATTAGGATCTATATAACTTTTTTCCTTCAAAAAAACTTTACTACATTCACCACATTAACCATCACATATCTAGCTTATGCATAACATAACTTGAAAAGATTAATGCTAAAATAAATCTTACTATCCATCACATCCATAAAATGTAATCACATAAAAAAAAAGATTTGGTAACCTAGAAACCCTCCAAGTTGAAGGTAAAACTAGGTTGGGGATGACACCCACAAATATTCACTATTGCAGTAACAAAGTTAGATTGTTAGGACTACAAATTTTGACTATTTCTGATGACCTATTCTATGAGGGTTCTTCCCTATTAAAATCTTTAAGGCTATTAGGTCTACCTTGATTAAAAGATTTTAGAATTATAATGAAGTAAGGACTCTATTAGGAGATTTACAAAGGTATGTTGAAACCACTCTATTAAGAGATTTTTCCTAATTCAATCTGTCAAAACCGATTTAGTACCTAATCCTTTGGTTTGCACTTATAATTACTAATAATGGATCTCCTCCTCCCAATCTCTACTTTGATCTCCAATCTGATATGTCTTTTCCTTATTCTTCACTGCTTCAATAGGTCATTAACTCTATTCTTCACAATTTTTGCATGCAACATCCAAAACATAATTCCTCCACTTCCTGCATGCAACTCACACTATCTTCTATGATATATCACTTTGTGTATATTGAAATAGGGTTTGGAACTTCTAATTTAAAGACATGTAGAGTCTTCTAGATGATTCCCTTTTTGCCTCTTCATTTTATTGGTTTTTCATCCTTCATAGGGATTGATGATCTATGTCAAAAATGCATAAAAACCTTCATAAAAAACTTTGTGATCATTAAATGTTATTTCCATATTGGCTCAAAATGGTTTACCTCAAAGTTTGCACCATTCTAGATATTTATGTTCTCTCTTTGTTACTTGACACATATTGTCTCTGATGCTAGACTAAAAATATTCTTCCTATTGCTGATTGACCTTAACTTACTTGGATCCTTCTATATAACTCAACATCTATGTGCTTTGAGTGTTTGGCATTCACTGTGCTTAGCTTAAAATAATAGTACTTAGTGAAAAATACTTGGTTGGCTCCTATAGAGCTTGACATATTGATGTAGGAGCATACTAGGATTTCTTGTGATCCTACATGTTGGGGGTATTTGGCTTTGGAGTTGTGGACTCGATCAAAAAAGGAGTGGTGCTTAGTCATTGTTAAAAGTACTGTTAGATGAGGTACTTAGTAATTGAGGGGGATCAATCACTAAAGAGCTCAATAGATAGCATTTCTTAGCATTCACTATTGTGCTCAACATGTATTAGTTTCTCAACATGTGTTGGTTGCTTGACATGTATTGGCTGCTTGATATGTGTTGGTTACTCGACAATGCTTGGGAGTTTGCTAAAACTCAATAGTGTGTTGGTGCCAACTAGAGTTCTTGGTGTATTTGGTGTGTGATTGTGATGAAGATTCATCTGAGATTTTGTATGGACATTGTTGGGACTCAAAATTGAAGCCCTAATTTTGAGTACCATTCAAAAAATTAAGGCCTGTAAGTGCTTTTTAATGCATGAGTATCTGACTATCCGTTTGAGGCCTAAGATGTGTTTAATGTTTCTAACACCTTGTATTTAGTTTATCCACTTTTCCTATAAAGATAAATTTCCATTCTAAGCCATTCTGTGAAGTTTCATTTTGAGCAATGTCCAAATCTACATTTTTACCTAAGTGTTAAAGAGCGACAGGAAGCCATGTTTGCATTAGACTATCTCATACATAGTAATGTTTCATGAATCACCACTTTGGGAGTGTTTAGTGTCCATACCAAAGAGCCTATGTTTTAGATTTTGAGTTGTTTTGATATGTTTTGAATAAGTTTTGAATCCCTTAGAGTTGGTCTTTTATTGTTGTCATGCTAATGGAAATTGTTTTGAATTCTAGGAGGCCCTATTTGACTTGTCATAACTTTGACCTAGTTGACCAAAATGAGAAAATTCCTTTTGAATTACATTCTAGAGGTTAGAGACTTGCTATGTTTATATTTTGAGCTTATGATGAATCCATTTGATCAGTTTTTGAATGCGATTCAGAATGCAATTTATAACTTTTTACTAGTGTCATATAGTGCAGATTGGTTGGTATCCCTATTTGTGGTGTCATATCTATGAATCCATGATAGGTGAGATCAAATGGATTATAACATTATGTTTTGCTTTAAAAATTCTTTAAGTTTTCCAGTTTGCAAGTTTTGACAAATTTGTCTGCACACTTTTCTAGGTCCATTCCATTTGCAAAAACCACCTTTCTGCCAGTGTTTCTAGTCTACAAACTTTGAGTGGCCTACTTTGACTGCTCGCCATTCTCACCCTATTATTCATCATGAGCTCTAATTGTACATTCATACTCTCCTCATGAAAATGAACAAATATCCCAATTTTTGTTTCCCTAAGTGTCAGTTTGCCTAGTTTTCAAAGCCAAATCCAAATGCAATTTATTGTTTTCTAACATGTTTGATTGTAGGTAGTTTTAAAAGGGCAAATTTCATAGTCAATATCTTTTGACTAAGAATTTCTCATGAGACAAGCTTTGACAGGGTGTAAGAATACATAATGAAAAATTAGTATGTTTGATTTCAGAGCTTGATCATGTGTTTTTGTTAGTTTTTAAAGTCAGTCAAAGGACATCTTGGCACAAAGTTGATAAGTTGCAAAAAGAGTTAAAATGAGCTTTTAATGGATGGTTTTGTGGCCAATTTTTTTCTAGTCAATATTAGGCAATCAATGGATCAATTTGAGAATTTAGATTTTTGAATTAGAATTTTTTTTGGCAATACCCACTCTGGGGCTCAACCTATTTCAATGGATTGACTAGAAATTAGTTTTAAAAGGGATGTGTAGTGATTTTACTCATTATTTCTTGATATGAACAGCTATGTTTGAATACTGAATGCAGGTAAGGAGTGAACATTCAAAATGTTTTCTGATCAAGTTGATATTTTTCCTATATCTTTTTATGTAACAAAATGGTTGAGGATGACTTTTCAAGTGGGGAAGAATGTCCGACAAATAAGAGTGAAGAGTGATTTTTCTTCTTTTAGTTGTTCTAATGTGATACCCTACCATATTGCTCTTGGATTGTGGGTAGAGCCTTCGCGACTTGTAACCCCAATGATTATTAAATATCTTATATGGTCAAGCTTGGTGTAAACTAGTTATATCAACTAGCTAATATTAAGCTCAGGAAGGGAGTTTTTCTTGAAGCATCACCAAACAAGTTTTTCTATTCACTCCACAAGGACAAGCTATCAATTGCTTTGTTGCTACATACATGTAAAGTTGCATTTCTTAGGAAGGGTGTTGAGATTCCTTTAGGTATATCTTCATTTGTGTGTAGGAGAGTATATGACACTACAAAAAAATGTTTATGGGGTTGATTATGAGTTAGAATTATGGTGATAAGGGTGGTGTTGAGGCTTATTTTAAATGCCCTTAGAGGGTAACGAAGATCTGATGGAGGCACATACTAAGACCAAAATGAACACAATAGGAAAAGGGAAATATTATTATTAAAAGTGATCAGCTATTACATTCAAGACACTAAAAATATACTCTAAGACATTCCCTATGGCTCACAAAGTTGTTTGAATCTGGAGAAAATTTCCCTCCAACACCTTCTCCCAAACTCCAACAAGAATTGCCTGTATAATGCAAAAAATGTTCTTAAATAAACCCAAATTATGTTTAGGGTTAGGAATACATTCTAGAATATGAAATTTGGCATCCAATGCCAAAATGGAAGGTTCTAGAATTCATGTCAGAATTTAGTGTAAAATTAGAAGAATTTAGAAATGGTAGTCCAACTTCTGGGAGGCATAGCTTTTGATTCAGGACTCTGATTGATGAACTGTTTGCATTTCTAGAAACGTCTCCAAGAGCTCTATAGCCCTATCAACTAGATCTAATTTTCCTCCATTTTTTAGGCCCATAAAAGGTCATTTAGTGCCTCAAATCAAACTTTGAAGTGCTCGTAGGAGGTCTCCAGGCAACTTAAAACTGCAATAACTTTCAAACTGTAAAGCCTTTTGACTTGATTCTTTTTCTAGAGTGCTTTAAATTAAAAATATAATTATTCCTCAACTTAAACCCTCTAACTCATCATAATTATTGCTAAATTAAAAAATAAACCATTTTCTACATTGGCATGTATCCCAAGGTACTAAAAAACTCTAACCCAGAAAACCAATAGTGGAACTATGAGAGTTGGAATCTTTATTTGACCCAAATGGGTATCCAAAAATGAATACAATTTTTAAAAAAACTAATACTAAGCATATTTTTGGGTGATATAGGATTTCCCTCATGCCACTCGATGCTCCTACATTAGACACCTAGGATAGATTGAAAAGTGACCCTCACACTTTATAGCTTGTAGGGGAAAACCCAAATGAGCAACCTCCATTGTGGATATCCAAGTTGAGTCCTCTATTGGTCATCCTTTCCACTTCACCATGTATTCTTCATACTACCTATTTTTGGTACTGCAACCCACACGACTATCCAAAATTTCTTTAATCTCTTCCTTCTCAGAAGTAGGAATTGGACATGGCTTTAGCATCAACCCTTCATCTGCACCATCATCATGATATTTTGTTAAGTCTGCAATGTTAATAATAGGAGAAATGTGAATCCCATCTAGAAACTCCACCTTATAAGCATTTCTTAAGTCATGTTTCTTCAAATTTTGTAGGTGCCAAATTTCTTCAACTTCAGCTTCTTGTAGATACCCAATAGAAATCTTTCCTTCCTTAAGTAAACCATAACCAGATCCCCTACTTGGAACTCCTTATGTCTCCTCTTTTGATATACCCTAGCCTTATACTATTGGTTCATCTTGGTAATATGTGTATGTACTTCCTAATGTAGGTTCTTGATATGCTCAATGAATTCTTCTACCTCAGCACTTGTCCTCTCCCCTTGCTCCATCTTCCCTACCTCTAGTGCAGTCCTTGGACTACTTCCTTACACAATTTGGAATGGTGATCTGCAAGTACTCCTATTTGTAGAATTATTGTAAGAAAATTTTTCATGTGGTAGAATCAAATCCCATCACTTAGGCTTATATCCTACTAAACACCTCAACAAATTGCCCAAAATTCCATTTACTACTATTTGTCCATCAATCTGCAAATGATGTGTAGAACTAAAATTCAATTCTATCCTCAACTTTTTCCACAATGTCCTCCAGAAATGCCCCATGAATTTAGTATCTCTATTAGAAATAATACTCTTTGGGAGACCATGTAGCCTCACCACCTCTCTAAAAAACAAATTTGTAATATGCACTGCATCATGAGTCTCGTGGCATGGAATAAAATGTGCCATCTTTAAGAACCTATCAACCACCACAAATACTAAGTCATTACCCCACTATGTCCTTAGCAATTCAAGAACAAAATCCATTCTTATTTCCTCTCAAGACTTCAATGGAACAAACAATGGTTGATAGAGTCTAGTATTTTGACTAAATCCTTTGGCTATTTGACATACTTGAGAGCTCTACACAAACTTCTTCACATCATGTAATAATTGAGGCTAAAAAATGTTCTATAATAATGGAAATGGTCTTTTCCTGACAAAAGTGTCTTGTCATCCCTCTAATGTGTTCCTCCTTAATCAAGTTCTCCCTCATAGAACTCCTTGGAATACACAATTGACTATCCTTGAATGACATACCATCATAAATCAAGTAATCTAGCCACTTGGTCCTATCTAGAGTAACAGGTTCTTTACAAGCCTTCCATGCTTCTGCAAAATTAGGATCCTTAGGGTACAGATTCCTGAGTTCATTAAATCCAACCACTTCAACCTACATTATTGTCAACAACAACTGTCTCCTACTCAATGCATCTGGAACCGTACTAAAGCTTCTACTTCTATGTTTCAATACAAATATATAGCTTTGCATGAACTCTACCCATTTCCAATGTCTCTGATTCAATTTACCTTGGCTATTTAGGTACTACAATTCTTGGTGATTAGTATACAAGACAAATTCTTTTGGCAACAAATAATGCCTTCATTTATTTAAGGCTTGAACTATTACATAGAACTCCTAATCATAAATAAGATACTTCTTTGCATCATTCAATTTTTCAATAAAGTAGGCAATAGGATTACCTTCTTGGCTCAATACATCCCCAATAGCAATGCCACTAGCATCACAATCCACCTGGAACACTTTATTGAAATTAAGAAATGCCAACATAGGTTGTTGTATCACCTTCTTTTTGAAAAATTCAAAACTCCTTGCAGCTCTTGTAGTCCACTTGAACTCTTTTCTATCCCTCTCATTGTTTCAGTCAGGGGTGCACATATGTTGCTGAAATTCCTAATGAACTTCCTATAAAAACTAGCCTGACCATGGAATGACCTCACCTTATTAGTAAATCTTGGAATAGACCATTCCAAGATGACCTTTACCTTCTTCGGGTCCATTTTGAGACCCTCAACTAATACAACAAACCCCAAATAGACTAACTCCTTTTTGATAAAGCTATAGTTCTTCAAATTAATTAACAATTTCTCTTCACTTGACCTTTCAAGGACACCATGAATGTGCAATAAATGTTAATTCAAAGATTTGCTAAGTTAAAATATCATCCAGATAGACAATAACAAATTTTCCCAAGAATTTCTTTAGTAACTCATTCATAAGCTACATGAAGGTTCTTGGCATGTTGGTCAGTCCAAAGGGCATGACTAACCACTCATACAGACCCTCCTTGGTCTTGAATTTAGTCTTCCACTCATCTCCCTCTCATATCCATATCCGGTGATAGCCACTCTTGAGATCTATCTTTGTGAAGCACTAAGCTTCACTCAAATAGTCCATAAGATCATCTATTCTTGGCAAAGGGAACCAATACTTGATGGTTATTCTATTTATAGCCTGAGAGTCTATACACAATCTCCACTCTCCATATTTCTTTGGTTCCAACATTGTAGGTACTACACATGGACTCAAGCTCTCTCAAACTAAACCTTTCCTTAATAACTCTTGAACTTGTCTATTTAGCTCCTTAGTTTTAGTAGGTGTCATCTTCTGAGCAGCCTTCTGAGGTGAACTAGCTCCAGGGATTAAATCTATTTGATGACTAATTTTCCTTATTGGTGGCAACCCTTATGGAACATTATTAGAGATTACATCTCCATACTCACTTAATAGACCTGAAACTTCAAGTGGAATTTCACTTCTACCTTCCTTATCCTTTCTAGGAATCAAAGCATAACACATATGCTAATGTTTCATGCCATCCAAAATTTATCTTCCATCAACAAGACATACCCTATCACTACTGCATACCTTTTTACCTTCCTTTATCAAGGACTTTAGTTTGTGGTGAACTCCATCCTTTGTTAGAGAGTATGTATTTGCATGACCATCATGTACAACATGCCTATCAAACTAGCATGACCTTCACAACAATAAATGATAGACATCCATTGGAATGATGCCATAGATAAACTCATCATGGTAACTCCCAATCTTGAACTTTACCAGGCATTGTTCACTAACTAGGACCTTATGATCACCCTTCACCAAAAAAATCCGACAGGGTTGGGGGTGTTTCTCCCTCTTGAGCTTTAACTTTGCGACCATCTCCTCTAACACCAAGTTCTCAGTGCTTCCACCATCAATAACCACATCACAACATTTATCATCACACTTGCACCTGGTACGAAGAAAAATCCTCCTTTATCTAGGTTTAGTCTCACCACTTAGTAAGCCACATACATTAACTAGAGCCTCTCCTCTTTTTACATCCTCTTAATGTGATGGCTATGCATCCTCATCCAAATGAACAATCCTTGCTTGACCATTAGCTCTCCTATCTGTCCTTCCTTGGTGTTGAGGGCATTGAAAGTTATGATGATCTTCTTCATTGGAATGAAAATGGATACCATGGAAGCCCCCTCTTCCTAAACCTTTTCCACATCCTCTACCTCTTCCTCTCTATTTTCCAAAGTTTTGATCACAAAAGTGGTTAAAACCCTTGTTCCTCTAGTTTTGGCTAGTATCCACATTTTCATTTTTCATTTGGTTCTCATTTCAGCCTCCAAATGACCTATCACTACCCCTTCTTTCTTGAATGCATCCTCTTTGCCCTCCATCAAACTTTTTGTATAGCTTCTCCTCAACTCATAGGGAAAATTGGTATGCCTCTTCAATGCTATTCATTCTAACTAGACTTAACTCCTCCTGAATGCTAGGTCTTAACCCACTAAGGTAATGGGAAACCTTCTCCTTATTTTCTTCTACATGCCTTACCCTGATAAGGACTCATTAAAATTCCTCTTTATATTCCTGGATAGATTTTCTTGCTTGCTTTAACCCTTGCATTTTCTTGAACAAATCAAGCTCATAATCAACAAGAATGAACTACATCTTTAGTTTGTCCACCATGCGATCCCATCTTGTGATTTTCTCCTTTCCTCATATATTTACTTCTAGTTGAATCTATTGTTGCCATATTTTGGCATGGCCTTTCATTTTATCCTTTGTAAACTCAAGCCTATTAGGGTCTCCAATATCCTCATACTCAAAATATTCCTCTTGCTTATTGATCTAGTCGATTAACTCATCCTAATTTAGATTTCTAGAAAACATGCTGATGTCAATTTTAGGTCTTTTTCCAAGCTTAGAAATGTCCCTAAAAAGCTTCTCCTTTTCCCATTTTAGGACTTCTCTATCTCCTTCCCCTTCATGCCTAGTATTTCCTTCTTCATTTTCTTCCTCACTTATATCACCTACGACAATATTCATCCCTCTGCAGATCTTCTCAGCTTGCCTAAACTTGTCTCTTGAGGGCTCTAACCTTAAGAGTAACAACTTTGGCCCTTCCACCATGCTCTCTTCGTGGAGGCATTTACTCACTATATTAGAACCCATAACCACATAGTCCTAGTGCAAACTACCTTACAGTCCCTGCTCTATCTACACACTTAGGAGAATCTACTTTGATACCACTTGATGGAAGCATAAGCCAAGACCAAAATGAACATAGTAGGAAAAGGGAAATATAATTATTAAAAGTGATTGGCTATTACATTTAGTACACTAAAAATAGACTCTAAGACATGCCCTATGGGCTTACAAAGTTGTCAAAATCTGAAGAAATTTTTTCTCTAGTACCTTCTGCCAGAAATATTATTAAATAACCCCCAATTAGGTTTAGAGTTAGGAATATATTCTAGAATATGCCATTTGGAATCCAGCACAAAATTAGAAGGTTCTAGAAATCACATTAGAAGTTAGTGTAAAATTAGAAGAATCCATAAATGGTAATCCAACTTCTAAGAGGCATAACTTTTGATTTGGGACTCCAATTGATGAATTGTTTACATTTACAGAAAGCTCTCCAAGTTCTCTATAGTCCTATGGACCATCATTGCTTGTCCCCCATATTTTAGGCCCATACAAGTCCATTTAGTGCCTCAAATCTGACTTTGAAGTGCTCTTAGGTCTCTAGGCAACTTAAAACTATAATAACTTTCAAACTGTAAAGCCTTTTGATTTGATTCTTTTTTTGGAGAACTTTAAATTAAAAATATAATCATCCCTTCCACTTGCACCTTATAACTCATCATAATTATGGCTTAATTGAAAAATAACTCATTCTCTACATTGGCACATATCCTAAGGTGCTCAAAAACTCTAACCTAGAAAACCAATAGTGGAACTATGAGAGTTGGAATCTTTATTTGACCTAAATGGGTATCTACAACCTAAATGGGTATCTACAAATGAAAAAACTTTAATAGAAACTAATACTAAGCATATTTTTGGGTGATATAGGATTGCCCTTACACCACCAGATGCTCCTACATCAAACACCTAGGGTAGATTTAAAAGTGACCCTGTTAGTTTATAGCTGGTAGAGGAAATTCCAAATGGGCAACCTCTATTGTAGATATCCAAGTTGTATCCTCTATTGGTTGTCCTTTCCACTTTACTAGGTATTCTTCATATTTCCTATTTCTAGTACTCTGGCCCATATGACTATCTAGAATTTCTTCAATCTTTTCCTCCATAGAAGTAGGAGTTGGACATGGCTCCAACATCAACCTCTCATTTGCACCATCATTATGATATTCTGTTAAGTTTGCAATCTTAAAAATAGGATAAATTTGAATCCCATATAGCAACTCCACGTCATACGCATTTCCTGAGTCAAGTTTCTTCAAATTTTTGTAGGGGCCAAATTTCTTCATCTTTAGCTTGTTGTAGGTACCCAATAGAAATTGTTCCTTCCTTAAGTATACCATAACCAGATCCCCTACTTGAAACTCCTTAGGTCTCCTCTTTTGATCTACCCTAGCCTTATACTATTGGTTCATCTTGGTAATATGTGCATGTACCTCCTCATGTAGTTTCTTGACATGTTTAGTGAATTCTTCTACCTTGGCACTTGTCCTCTCCCCTTGCTCCATCTTCCTTAGCTTTGGTGTAGTCCTTGGACTACTCCCATACACAATTTGGAATGGTGATCTACCAGTACTCTTGTTTACAAAATTATTGTAAGAAAATTCTACTTGTGGTAGAATCAAATCCCATCCCTTGGGCTTATCTCCTACTAAACACATTAGCAAATTGCCTAGAATTCTATTTACTAATTTTTTTGTCAATTAGTCTATGGATGATGTTTAGAACTAAACTTCAATTCCATCCTCAACTTTTTTCACAATGTGCTCTTGAGATACTTCACAAATTTAGCATCTCTATCAGAAACAATACTCTTTCAGAGACCATGTAGTCTCACCACCTCTCTGAAAAACAAATTTACAATATGCACTGCATCATGAGTCTTGTGGCATGGAATGAAATGTGCCATCTTGGAGAACCTATCAACCACCAAAAATACTAAGTCATTACCCCATTGTTTCCTTGGAAATCTAAGAACAAAACTTATGTCCTCCCAATGCTTCGATGGAATAGGCAATGGCTGATAGAGTCTAATATTTTGACTAAATCCTTTGGCTATTTGACATAGTTGACAACTCTACACAAACTTTACATCCTGTGACAATTGAGGCCAAAAATAATGTTCTCTAATAATGGCAATGATCTTATCCCAACCAAAGTGTCTTGTCATCCCCCCATTGTGTTTCTCCTTGATCAAGTTCTCCCTCATAGAACTCCTTGGAACACACAATTAACTACCCTTGAACAACATACCATCCTGAATTAAGTGATCTAGCGACCTAGTCCTATCTAGAGTAACATGTTCTTTACAAGCCTTCCATGCTTTTGCAAAATCAAGATCCTTAGCATACATATTCTTGAGTTTATCAAACCCAACCACTTCAACTTGCATCATTTTCAAAAACAACTGTCTCTTACTTGATGCATCTACAAGCCTATTATACCTTCCACTTCTATGTTTCAACAAAAATGTATAGCTTTGCATGAACTCTACCCATTTCAAATGTCTCTGATTCAATTTACCTTGGCTATTTAGGTACTACAATGCCTAGTGATCAGTATACAAGACAAATTATTTTGGCCACAAATAATGCCTCCATTTCTTTAAGCCCTGAACTATTGTATCGAACTCCTGATCATAAACAAAATACTTTTTCTTTCCATCATTCAATTTTTCACTAAAGTAGGAAATAGGCTTACCTTTTTGGCTCAATACAACAATAATAGTACTACCACTAGCATCGTAATCCACTTGGAACACTTTATTATAATCAGGAAGTGCCAACATAGGTTTCTTTGTCACCTTCTTTTTCAACAATTGAAAACTCCTTGTAGCTCTTGTAGTCTAGTTGAACTCTTTTTTAGCCGCCCTCATTGTTTTAGTTAGGGGTAGACGTATGCTACTAAAATTCCTAATGAACTTCTTGTAAAAAATAGCTAGGCCATGGAATGACCTCACCTCAATAGTAGATCCTGGAGTAGGCCATTCCAAGATGACCTTCACCTTCTCTGGATCCATTTTGAGACCCTCAGCTGATACAACAAACCCCAAATAAACTAACTCCTTTTTGACAAAGCTACATTTCTTCAAATTAATCAATGATTTCTCTTCCCTCAATGTTTCAAGGACATTAAAAATGTGCAAAAAATGTTCATCCAAAGATTTTCTAAAAATCAAAATAACATCTAGATAGACAATAACAAATTTTCCCAAGAATTTCTTTAGTACCTCATTCATAAGTTGCATGAAGGTGTTTGGTATGTTGGTCAGCCCAAAGGGTATGACTAACCACTCATATAGGCCCTCCTTGGTCTTGAATACAATATTCCACTCATCTCCCTCTCATATTTGTATCTAGTGATAGTCACTCTTGAGATCTATCTTTTTGAAGTACTTAGCTCCACTCAAAAAATCCATAAAATCATCCTTTCTTGGAAAAGGGAACTGATTCTTGATGGTTATTCTATTTATAGCCTAAGAGTTTATACACATTCTCCACTCTCCATCCTTCTTTGGTGCTAGCACTACAGGTACTACACATGGACTCAGGCACTCTTGAATCAAATCTTTCCTGAAATAACTGTTGAACTTGTCTATTTAGCTTCTCAGTTTTAGTCAGAGTCATCCTATGAGCAGCCTTGTTAGGCAAACTAGCTCCAAGGATTAAATCTATTTGATGACTAATTTTCCTTACTGGTGGCAACCCTTCTGGAACATTATCATAGATGACATCTCCATACTCACTTAATAGACCTAAAACTTCAAGTGGAATTTCACTACTACCTTCCTTATCCTTTCTAGGAATCAAAGCATAACACATATGTTGATGTTTCATGCCATCAAAAATTTTTCTTCCATGAAAAAGACATACCCTAGCACTACTACATACCTTTTCATGTTCCTTTATCAAGGAATTTAGTTTTTGGTGAACTCCATCCTTTGTCAGAGAGTATGTATTTGCATAACCATCATGTACAACAAGCCTATCAAACTGTCATAGCCTTCCCAACAATAAATGGCAGATATCCATTGGAATGATGTCACAAAAAAACTCATCATGGTAACTCCCAATCTTGAACTTTACTAGACATTATTCACTAACCAAGACCTTATGATCATCCTTCATCCAAGAAATCTGATAGCATTGGGGGTGTTTCTCCCTCTTGTGCTTTAGCTTTGATACCATCTTTTTTGATACCAAGTTGTCAGTGCTTCCACCATCAACAATCACATCACAACATTTACCCTCACACTTGCACCTGGTACAAAGAAAACTCCTCCTTTTTTTAGGTTCAATCTCATCACTTATTAAAACCCTTTCATTAACTAGAACCTCTCCTCTTTTTACATCCTTTGAACGCAATGACTATGCATCCTCATCCCCATGAGCAATCCTTGCTTGACCATTAGCTCTCCTATCTGTCCTTGGTGTTGAGGGCATTTAAAGACACGATGACCTTCTTTATTGTAATGAAAAAAGGTACCATAGAATCCTCCTCTTCCTAAACCTTTTCCATGTCCTCTACCTCTTCCTCTCTTATCTCCAAATTTTTGATCACAAGAGTAGTTGAAACCCTTGTTCCTTTGGTTTCAGTTAGTACCCACATCTTCATTTTTTTTCTAGTTCTCATTTTGGCCTCTAAATGACCTACCACTACCCCTTCCTCCTTGAACATGCCCTCTTTGCCTTCCATCAAACTTTTTGTTTAGCTTCTCCTTAACTCACAAGGAAAACTAGTATTCCTATTCAATGCTAGTCATTCTAACCAGACTTAACTCCTCTTGAATGCTAGGTCTTAACCCACTAAGTTAATAGGAAACCTTCTCCTTGCTTTCTTCTACATGCCCTGGCCTAATAAGGGCCCGATAAATTCCTTTTTATATTCTTGGATAGATTTTCTTTCTTGCTTTAACCCTTACATTTTCTTGAATAAATCAAGCTCATAATCAATAGGAATGAACTGATTCTTTAGTTTGTCCACCATGCGATCCCATCTTGTGATTTTATCCTTTCCTCTATTTCTTTCCAGCTAAATCTCTACCACTAGATTTGGCATGGCCTTTCATTTTTTCCTTCACAAAATTAGCCCTATCAAGGTCCCCAATATCCTCATACTCAAAATATTCCTCTAGTTCATTGATCCAATTGATCAACTCATTCGGATTTAGATTTCTTGAAAACATGCTGACATAATTTTAGGTCTTTTTCCAAGCTTAACAATGGCCCTAAAAGGATTCTCCTCTACCTAGTTTAGGAATTCTCCATCTCCTTCACCTTCCTACCTAATATTTCCTTCTTCTTCATTTTCTTCCTCACTTTTGTTGCCTATGACAACATTCATCCCTCTATAGATCTTGTCCCACAATCCCTAAACTTGTCTCTGAAGGGCTCTAACCTCAGGAGTAACAAATTTGACCCTTCCACTGAACTCTCTTTGTGGAGGCATCTTCACACTCAAAACCCACAACCACACAATCCTAGTGCAATCTACTTCATAATCAGTGCTTTGTCTACACACTTAGGAGAACTTGCTCTAATACCACTTGATGGAGGCACAAGCTAAGACCAAAATGGAAACAATAGAAAAAGGGAAATAATATTATCAAAAGTGACCAAATATTACATTCAATAAACTAAAAATAGACTCTAAGACATGCCTAATGGGTTTACAAAGTTGTTTGAATCTGAAAGTTTTTTTCCTCTAGTTGCTTCTCCCAAACTCCACCAAGAACTACCTTTACAATGCCATAAATATTCTTAAATAAACCCAAATTAGGTTTAGGGTTAGGAATACATTCTAAAATATTCCATTTGGAATCCACTACCAAAATAGAAGGTTCTAGAAATCAAATTAGAAGTCAGTGTAAAATTAGAAGAATCCAGAAATGGTAGTCCAACTTTCAGGAGGCATAACTTTTGATTTGAGACTCTGATCTATGAACCAGTTGCATTTTTAGAAAGCTCTCCAAGTAATCTATAGCTCTATGGACCAACACCACTTCCCCCCCATATTTTAGGCTTGTACAAGTCTATTTAGTGCCTCAATTTTGACTTTGAAGTGCTCTTAGGAGGTCTCCAAGAAACTTAAAATTACAATAACTTTCAAACTATAAAGCCTTTTGACTTTATTCTTTTTATGGAGTGCTTGAAATTACAAATATAATCATCCCTCCAACTTACACCCTCTAACTCATCATAATTATGGCTCAATTACAAAATAACCCATTTCTTGCATTGGTACATATCCCAAGGTGCTCAAAAATTCTAACCTAGAAAACCAATAGTGGAACTCTGAGAGTTGAAATCTTTATTTGACCCAAATGGGTATCGAGAAATGAAAACAATTTAGATAGAAACTAATACTAAGCATATTTTTGGGTGATATAGGATTGCCCTTATGCTACTGGATGCTCCTACATCAAGATCATAGGATCAAGGTGGTTCCCTGTAAATTTTTAGTTCAAGTAGATGGGATATGGTCTATTGTTTACAAAAAGATGGTTGGGGATGCTCCTAGGTACTTGAAAATGGAAACATTGAGTGCACTAGTCCATGATCCACATCTCAAGCTATTTGATGGGCTTGAAAAAGGATATTTCATTATACAAAGAGAAGAAAGGACCAATACTGCCATGGTCATTACCAATGTAGTATGATGCAAGAGACTATATCCTATGGTTAGTGTGAAAGATGGACCAAATAGAGGACATGACAAACTTAGTCTTAGCAAAATGAACCACTTATGGAAGGCCTGGTTGTAAATGGCATGCTTTACAACAACTTGATGGGATTGAGTTATGGGATGATCTAAGGAATGCTATTGAATCAACTAGTGAAGAGATCATAATAAAAATGAAGGCACTGGATAGATTTCCCCTCAATAAATGGAGTAATGTAGATGGACATGTTCTATTGATTGGTGAAATTGCACATGCCTGATACATTGGACCTTTCCAAAGAGTAGTGTCGACATTTGAAGATGTACATCAACTTTCTATTCTTCTTGAAATGCCAAGTTCAAGGAGCTGAGAATTCCATGCACAAAGAAGATGCAAGATTATGCATTCTCTTAAACCATGATTCCATAGTTCCATCCAGAGTGGTCTCAATATTTAAGTCCACAAGATAGAGGGAAAGTGAATAGAATGGAGGTGGGTGATGATGAGTTGGAGATGGAGCTTCCACTTGCGAGGAAATGAAGGATATGATGTTCATACAAGAAAAAAAAAAATCTGTTGTGTAGAATGAAAATTCACCAAATCACCCTTATTTGTGAATTTTGTTTGAAGTTACAGGAAGTCATTTTGAATGAATAAGGATAATGTGAAAATCCAGAGGCCTACATTTTCTAGAAGGAATAGTTCATATTCTTTATCCCACATTTGCAACATGGGGGAACCTTTTAGTGTTTAAATATAGGCCCACTTACATATTCACATGTCTTAAAAGACAAGTTCTTTTGGAGCACCTATTTCTCAAGTGGGTCCATGGCCAAATGGTGATAGGAGGTAAAATTTTGAACAAAGTGTGAGCTGACATCATCAAATGACATGACATCGGAGGTGACTAGGTGATGGCACATGGCCACATTCGATGGTTGGCACATTCCCACATTGTAGAGATGCACAAAAGATAGGCAATGTGGGGAAGTGCCTAGGCACCACATAGTAGCAGCCTCGATCATAGGTGATGTTGGTGCTTTAAATTGCACAAAAACTACTAAGCGACAAAATGCTTAATACCAAGATAATAGTACATACACAACCTAAAGACTAGCCAATTCTTATTGACAATTGCATATGCAAAGTACTTGGACCCAACTTTAACAAAACCACAGATGGTTTTCTACTCTTTTGGCTCTGCAAAACCAGGGCGGGTATACCCAAGGATGATTCAATTTTGGAAAACTTGTATGAGGTTTATTCTTAGTTTTATTATAATTCTCATCTCACAATCCTCAAAACATATACATAATTCCTACTAACTGGATAAACACATCCCATGAAATAGATATGGCCAAGAATTCTTCTATAGATTTGCAGATGTTTTCAACAACAATGGCTAACTGAAGCTAAAACATTCCATGTAGACAAGTGCTGGCCAACTTTGAAGATCTTCAGGAAATAAAAGTAAAATTTGATTTGATAATGCATTTGAATAACCATTTATAATATATTTCTCCTTCAGCTGAAATAACTTGATCAGTGCCTAATCCATTGGGGTTCAGAGTCTATAGCAAATTCTTAGATCTAATTTGTTGCTTTACAACAAATTCTATCAGCAATTCTTATCAGAATTTATCATTCAAAATTCTTTTCAATACTTAAGGAATCTCATCAAATTCATCAAAGCCTTTATTTAATCCATTGAATTAACAACAATGATAAATGGATATACAACCTAACTAGATTGCATTCAATTGCACAAGCTTTTACTCATACAACATCAAGGTAGCTAAGTATTTAAAAGGAGACAAAATTCAGAAAGAACTGATACGGGGACAGTTCATAATTTGTATTCATTTCCTTTGAAAATGGTATATCCTTTACAATAGACTCAGAATGGCCTTCAGAAAGAAACACAACTCATTCTATATTCATGTATTCTCAGAGAATTGACAGAAAAATACATTACAAACTTGCTTTCAAAATTTGGACCAAAAACCAGACTAAGCATAATACTTAGAAGAAATAGAATTCAGACCATTCTTTAGCCTTGGAATCTCACTTAAATAGTGTGAGATGCAACAAGATTCGGGCTAAAGAAGGTGACATGTGTCTTCTAAAAGATACTGACAAATGTCTGTCAAAAAAGACAAAAACAAATAATAGAAAAGCTAACACATTGAACAATCCTTGGTGGGTCCCTTTCTATTATGCTTCTCAGTTGTTGAAACAAGAAGATAAGATCTGATTCTTCAATTATTCTTCATCCTCAAAGTAAATAGCCATGAGGATTGAAAGTGATGTATCATCTTTAGTTACCTGTAAACTTATTTCAACCTGGGGATTTTCCATGTCCTCATTATTAACTATGAGGGTGACTTTTACTTTTACATTTTCCTCCTCCTCATCTTCTAACATTTGTTCTAGAAACTGGTTTTTCCATTTATTAAAAGCATCATCATCTAACCAATCAAAACTTAGAGCTTCTCTTTGTATCATTATTAAAGAATTTGCACTTTCTTCTAAATCATCAAATTCTTTTCTCATAGCAGTATAAAATAACTGTATTTTTACTAGCTCTTCATTTGTCTTTGCCCAGAACCAGTGGCTAGTTTCACTCATGATGTTTATTATTCTTTCATTAAATAACTCATCCAACTCCCTTTTCCACTTTTCCTTTTCCTTTATTGTATCAACAGATTCTAAAGCACAAGGAAATAGGGTGAATTTTTCGGCAATATATCAGGAAAAACAGAGTGTTAATCTTTTCTGCAAAGAATCTCTTTTATCATCAAAATTTTCTAGCTTATTTAATAAATCAAAGATTTTCTCAACTTTATGATAAGGCATTTGGACTGCAGATATACATATGATTGTAATATCATTATTCCTCTCCCTCCATTTCTGTGCAAGAGGAGTTAGTTTATCCTTATCCCTGTTCAACTCATCCATGAGGGTTGCAATTCTTGTCAACTGATAAAAAAAGGTTGACCATTGTATTTTATCCCTCAAATATATTACACCCTACTTTAATTTTTCTTCATATTGATTTCTCAATTCTATCTACAACTCATGCAATTTTGTTTTTTCTTCTTCAAAGTCCTCTGCAGTATAGAATTGGGGCCTTTCAGGAGTGTCAGGTATTTCAATAATAGGGGTTGATCCAGATCCAACCAATGGCTGTGAAAGGTATGCAATTGTAGGTGCACTGGATTCTCCCATTTTTCTTTTCCCAAGTATCCTCTCCATTTGAGACATTTTTTTTTTCCAGTGACTGTATTTGTATACCCCTTTCCTCATATGCCTTCAAAACTTCTTCAAACCTAGCATTGAGTTGGGCAAACTTATCTTGTTCCTGTCTAGATACAACACCACCCAATTTTAGCATTTCTGAGGCCATTCCCATTACTTGTTTACTACTTACCTCACCAGCCCTGTATACTGTCAGTGTACCAGTATGTTCTACAGTGGGAAACTCATGCATCCTGGTACTTTCTCTCTTATCTATGGACCACAAAACAAGGGCTTGGTGGTCATCACTAAATTTGACCCCTCTATGAGCCTGTAGTACTTCTTCAGTAGTTGTTAGTTGAACATCCTTCTGCTTCCTTAATAAATCAAAAAAAATAGCATTTGCTATATCCCATTCTAGCAGAAGGAGGACTCCTAATTGTCTAACTATTTGCCTCCCATCTTTAGGAGTAAATCGAGCAAAATCACTCAAAAAATTTGATTTTACTTCTTCCTTGATAACTGGGTCAGATTTATTTGGTTGCTCAACCTCAATCTTCTCATAGGCTTTCTCAAAATTCTTTATATTTAATCTCCACAAAAATTGAGCAAAGACCCTAGATCTTACAAAATTTTCATCATTAATAAATCTTTCAGAAGCCTGGGCAACAATTGGGTCAATTTCCTTACCTTGGTAATCAGCAATGGTCAGGTCCAAGGAAGGTGTAGGAGGTTCTTGTGGCTCTCCAATATCCAAGTCTGTAGAAGTGACAATCACATCCCCCTCTCCTCCCATTTTTCTAAGCTATTCTTTTAGAGATGCCTCATCATCTATCTGGATTGGAGATTGGCTTGGGGAGTATTGTTCTTTTTGAGAAGAAGAAGACCCGTGCTCTAATTTTCATCTTTTTGGAGAGCTGGCTGCAGATGGACTTCTTGACCTTGGCTCCTTATGAGGTGGTACTTGTTGCACATTTTGAGCCATGACATATCCTACCCTTTTCTGCAATGTATATTGGCCAGGAGTTACCACATTTCTACCACTCATTCTTCTTTGTATTTCTGCTGCCCTGTCTGGATGTGCCTTAATAAACATAGCTTTCTTTTCATTCATAGTCTGAATTATTATGGAAAAATTATTCATTAATGCCTGTATTTCAGCTCCCCAGTATTTCTTATCTTTCAATGGGTCGTACTGGGGGTCAAAATCATTGATGAATTCTAGGTTTTTACTGAAAACTATCCATTTCTCTTTCCTTAATTCTTGCTCCTGTAATGTGAAAATATTTCTAATTATATCTTCCACATAGTAAACCTGATGTATCATATGGGAAGCTCTCACCCTTTCTTTTAATAGGTCATATAATCCTTCAGGGTCAATGAATTTGGCGTGAGATTCTGCCATGTTATATTTATTCAAAAAAAAATTTAAATGCTTCCACCCCCTTTTTAACAAAAACAAAATCATGCACTACAGTAACCATTGGAAAGAAAGTGCCCTTCTTGACCAATTCCCTCTCATCTATAGTGCCTATCTGCCATAAGAGCTCGGCTATCCCTATCTTCAAAGGCACATGAAAAGGTAACACATGAGGTTTTCCTAAGAAACCATAAACTCTTATTACTGTTGAAACATTGTAGGGAATTATATCCCCCTAGTTATGACTGAAAAGCAACCCTTTAGCATGGTCCTTAGGTTTGACCAATTCTAATAATGCTTGTGGGATTCTAGGGCTATCTCCTCTTAAAAGCAGTCTAAGCTTTGATGCAAAATACCTGTCAAATCTTACATAACTAGCATCAGTGGCCTCTGAAGTCATTTCCACACTCCACAATTGCACTAGATTCCTTTCTCCATCCTTTGTTATTTCTAGCTCCATACCCTTGGAGAAGAAAGTATATCCTTTGTATAAACATACATGCATCATCAATGAATACCAATAGAATGGTTTGTTTACTTTCCCCTTTGCTATTCCAACCAGACCATTGTGAATCTCTTTTGCTAGGAAAGTGGCAAAATCTAGAATGGTACTCATTCCAAATTGAAGGGTTTGAGCGATTATAAGGACCACAGAACCTAAAATTTGATCACCCTCATCTATCACCAAGATCTTGCAAAGAGAAAAATATAGTGCTTGAGCTCTCAGATTGAAATGTCTTCTTAACAATGGCTCTAGAGTACTAGTTGTGATCACAGGCAAATTACCAACCCTAGCAACATGCTCCTGTAGTGGCCATGTTCTCAAGTACATTTGTTGTGCATCATATCTAGCTTGCAAATCATCCACATCAATGATTTCATGCACAACGTGGTTAGGGTTTAGGTTGAAAACCTCACTGAACAGCTCAGGGCAAACCCTAAAAAGGTTGACCCCCGAATGATTTTTTACCCACCCTGTGATAGGATCATACTTCTTTGCTAGGTCCATCAATAAATCACTATCAAAGAAAACACTGGAGACTACTAATTTTCCAATGTCAAATTCCCATACATTGCTCATAGGAGTGTCCAGTTTTCGCTCTAAAAACCATTTCTTAAACAACTCCAAACCTCCCATGGAAACCTGGGCATCTCTTATCCAATTAACTTTGTCATATAATCCTTTTTCCACAACTAATCTAGGGTTTTCTGGAATGAGTTCCCTTCCCTTGGTTATTTCATGCACTGATAAGGGGAATTGTTCGAGAAAATCATCATGCACTAAATATTTTAGTTAATCTTTTTGTCCAGTAAACTCTTTTCGGGGCGACATTTTTAATGAAGCTTTGGAAAATTCACAACAACAGATGCTTCAAATTTACTCAGAAAGTCACAGAGCACTTACCTGCCAGAATTTGTACTTCTACACTATATGATGTCTTCTGCAATTTTACTAGAGTATTAATTGAGAAATTCCATGCCTTAGCTTTGAAATATTGAATGCCCTGGTGTTCTTTCTGAACTTTAGTGATTCATTAATGGTGAAATTGTGGGTTCTTTTTATGAATTAAAACCGCACGCACCAAGTCTGGATCACATTTAATCTTAGTAATCGTTGCCTGCAATTTGCACTCAAATTTGAATCCCATCCGTCGATTTCATCAGATTGCACGGTCCTGATTTAAAAATATCAAGCTTTACAGTCTTTTAGAAAAATGCTACGTGTCACCATCGCGCTTCCCCGCATTAATTAAAAACCTACATCTTCATAATGTGGGGATGTGCCAACTGTCGATCAAGACAAGATTGTCGATCAGAATAATCCATTTTGTATTAACGACCAACTAGCTAAATTGACCAATAGGAAACTGCCATATTAGCTCATACTGTCTGACAACATTCCATGCCAGTGGATCTCATATCTTCTTTTGAGCAAGCAAGTGTTTGATGTCATCACGGACACGCGTCACAAATGCGCTTCCCCGCATTACTTAAAAACCTACATCTTTATTATGCGGGGATGTGCCAACCGTTGATCAAGATAGGATCAATGGTGATAAGATTTCACGTTCATTAAGCAACCAAAAGCCCTTCTGTGCACACCTAGCATTACACGTCATCAGTCGTTTGCAGTGTAGCATATTGAAATATAAATACCTGACCCCACTTTGCCATGTGTCGCAAATGCGCTTCCCCGCATTGCTTAAAGACCTACAACTCTATAATGCGGGGCTGTGCTGACCCTTGATCTCTGATAGATCAACGGTGATTGAGAAACACTTCAACTTGGCATCCTTTCAAACAGAATATCGCAATTAAAGGTACATGAAAGGTTTACCAAAGGCATTTTGACGTAAATAAAAGATTAGGATAAAAAGAAAAATCCCACCAAAATACTTGAAGAAAATACCCCTCTCTTTTTTAAATTTGAATATGAGGGCACCACAAAACAAAGGCATAATGTTTTTTTTACTTAGGGCCTTTTCATTAATAATTTGAGAGCCAAACCCTAAGAAATTAAAAAGGAAGACACAACCCATAGAATAGGGCGTAACTAGGGTAATCAAACAATTTTTAGGACATCAGAAAATAAAAACCCTAATCTGCAATAAACAAAGACTTAACTTATTTTTCACCCAAATATCAAAACTTTTCTATACTGTGAAAAATCATACCAATAGGTGACATGGCAATCTAGTGGCGGTTAGGTCAGCATGGTGATGTGGTAGTCCTGTGGTGGTTTGAGAACCCATGATGAGCTGATACATGGTGGTGATGTGTTAGCTAGTAGGAGGGTGCCATGTGATGCTTAGGTGGATGATGATGTGGTTGACGTCGACCAATGGTGTGCTACCATGTGGCAAAAAAAGTCAAACAAAGGTTGACTCAGATGCATAGGTAGGGAGAAAAATTAGAAATAAGTTCAAAAAATGATTTTAAAAGTATATTTTCTCAAAAAGGTCCCATACAGAGATTTTAATTTCAAATGGATATAACCTAAAGTTTAAACTTTAGGACTTTAAAAATTTTTTGCATAAAAATTTAAAATGGCAAAGTGTAGACTAGAGACTCTACTAGAGGTATATTTTTCAAAATGGGTTTTTGGGTGTTTGCAGTAAGAAAACATAGGAGTATTATATATCACCAGAATTGGGAGAAGATCAAATTTCCATTTATAGAGTTAGTTTTTGTACAAGAATCCATCTATTCATGTTATATAAGGGTTTCTCTCAGATTCCTAGTTTGCAACCGCATTCAGGTAGTGAAGTTCAAGTGTGTTTTATAGCAAGGTGATGAATTGAATGTATGCAAAAGATAGCAAAAATGTAGTTAGGGTCAAGTTTGGTTACCTTCAAGTTAGTTAAATCTATATTTTATTAGCATTTTATGATGTATTTTAGATATTCTATTAACAAAAGGGTTTTCATCATTGAGGAAGAGATATTTCAGGTTTGTTACAAGATAATTGTGAAAACCATATCAGAACTCATGGGAAGCAAGATGAGAGATATTTTACAGTAGCAAAGAATAGAGATTCAATTGGACACATGTCACTTCTAGATTAGATCTAGGATTCCATTCTTCCCCTATATCTTCTTCTTTCTCATCCATGGTAAGGGTTGGTTTCAACTTTGGAGAAAAGAGGACTTACTGTTGTAATACCATGTGTGTTCCAAACTTGAATGTTCTTAGATTTGTGAAACTAGGGTTCCAATTTTGATGTGTTCTCATCATTGTGACACCACATTCTTTGGCATATTTTCTCTTGTATGAACAATATTAGTGAAGATAATATAGCTAGTTCTGATATGTTAGGAATTTATATGTTTTAATTTCATACATCTAAATGTATAGTTTCAAGGATATGAATACAAATGAGTAAGAATATCTTTAGTTTCATTCTGATTCTTGTCTCCTATCTTTGTAATCTAAAATCATATTTGGTTTAAGGAAAAAGAACTGAGACCCATTTGCATCCCTTTAAGGTTTTATGTATGATATATTTTGCTATTGGAACAAAGGATCAAGTAAATGCTTGATGTGTTTGACAGAGTTGCTAGTTATTTGAGAAGGATACTTCATAACAATGAGATCTTTATGAGCACTGATGTTTGATTCAAAAAGTGATAAGATAGGTCTGATATCTGGGTGTATGGAATAAATTGTTGATATCATAGATGTATATGTTTAATTTGTGGGATTTACCAATAGATAATGCACTGATTAGCTACAGGATCACCTTGTTCTTACTGCTGTATATTTGGGGTTTTTGCTGAAATCAACATCATGAATCAAAATTTTTTCCCTTTAATGTTGAAGAACTAATAAAGATGCCCTCACTTAGCTTATCAAGTTCTTGGTCATGTTATTAGCTATTTCATGTTTGAGATCTCTGCATAAGTGTTAGAAGATTTAGGGTCTTTATCTTCTTTGTCAAGATTCAAGTATATGTTTTAGCACTGGTACCATGTAAGTGAATCTGAGGTACACCCACCTAGGTTTTGCAAAGCCTAAAGTAGAAGAAGGATCTAGCCTTATAGTTGGCCTAGTGTTTGAAAGGGTATGTTTTAGATGGGAAGTAGCTCCCCCTAGATGTACCTTGTTCTCATCAGTGTAGTTTGAAACTATGTTGTTTCAAAACACCAACAAAATAGTGACTCTACTCGGGAGTCTATGAATAAGTTTATTGTTAAAAATACTAGAATCTCTAGTATAAATAGCATTTTAAGAATCTGTATGATAGAAAAGCCTTGAGAATTTGAAAAATATTCAATACAGTAGGAAGAATTCGCTACAGTAGCAAGGTCAAGAAGTGTTTTCCATTTCTTTTCTGAAGATTCATGTCTCCCAATATGGTTTTATCCATTTTTAGTAGTAGCTTTGAGGTTGAGTGTAAATTTATTTGTTAAGAGTGTTCATCTTCAATCAATTCAACTAGATTTTGTTTTCAAAGTGCTATTGTAAAATTAGAGTCAAGAATGAACATAAGTTTGTGTTCCCTTTTCCAAGTTTGTAAATTTAGAAGAGTGGTTTGATGGTTTGAATTTCTCCTACACCTAATGGTATGGTTCAAAATTTTCAAGTGAAAAATTATGTTTTATTTCTCACATGAGTAAGTGGTGACTCTAAATCTCTATACTAGTTTGTTCCTAGTTGATTTCATTGTAATATTTTGAAGGAATTTCAGTTATATGGGAAGAATTGAAACTTTTGATAGTCTCTTGAAAAGGAAGTATATGTTCTTGATAAGTTATAGAGTGTTGTTGCATCTACTATAATAAGAAAGTGAAGTGTAAAAGTAAAGCACAACAATGATTTCTTTATCCTCTTATAAAGAGGTGGTGGCTCTACAAGTTTTTGATTAGTGGTGTGAAGGAATTTTAGTCTTGCAACTATGCCAAGACAATAGATCAAAGTCTTGCATCAGTACTTGAGGTATTTTTATTTTCATGTTTCTCTTTCATGGAATTCAAGTGTTAAAAATGGTTGCCTCTATTCAATGATTTTCAGCTCTAGAAGGAAGAGGTAGAAATTTTATGATGGAGTCATATCTCAGATCTGAGATTAGTTTGCCAAGTTTTGAAAGTTTAGGGATTGTAAGTAAAAACATTGCTATGTTGAATAGATTGATCTACAATAAGATTTTTGATGTTATAAGAATTTAAGTAGGAAGTACTCAATATCTAAATGTTGAATAGTGCTAACTAAAGCTTAAATCAGTAATTAGCAAGATGTGTTTTCGTGCTAGATATGAGGAATCTTCCCTACATAGTGTTTTCCTTGATATTTTAGTGCTTGATTCAATTAATTGGCTAGCACCTATAAGATTACAAAGGTTTTTGCAAGTTGAAAGATTCATTGAGGATATGGAAAGTGATAATTATAGAGTTCATTTTATATCTTCTAATGATAATGAGTGTGCTAAAAGTCAAGGTAGTAATGAATATAATGAATCTGTAGAGAAAGACAATTTGTCTTCTAAATGTGAAGACGTGGATTCAAATGCAAATGAATTGGGTAATTGTAATTAGCATGAGGAAGATGGATATGAAAGTGAAAATGAACTTTGTAATAATGAATATGAAGTTGATGAACTATATGCCAATAGTAGAGGTAGTGCTTGCCATAATAAGAATGAATGTTGTAATAATGCTAATTTTTTAGATTGTTATACTAATGTTTTTTTGTTATGAATTCTTCATGTCATCTGGATAATAATCATAGCTAGGATAAGATTTGTGAGGTAGTCTTCTTGGGCCTTGATGAAATTTCAGCTTTGCTGGTTTGTGATTTTGAAAAGTATGTAAGTGTTTCTAAGGATTCTCATATTTAACCTCATAACATTTTTTCATTCAGTCAAGTCATTTCCCCAAAGTTTGATGTGGAATGAGATGTAGAATCCAAACAATCTTTTCTAGATTTTGGAGGTGTATATGATAATACCTCAAATTTTTATGCACATGAAAACTTGTTGGATGTGTGGGATGTTAGTGAAGGGAAGTTTGATAATGTGTCAGATTCTTCTCATGTTGGTTTTTCTGAAATGTGTTTTAATGTTTCATGCGATGAAGAGGAAAATAATGAAAGTTGTCAATCTGATTATAAAATTTCTTTATGTGCTGATAATTCTTGTAGAGATAAGTAAAAGGTTTATTCTAACATTCAATTAGATGAAGAAAATGATTGTGATCACCATAGTTTAGATCAGTACTTTCAGAATAATTTCTCATACTCGGTGACTAATCAGTTGTTTGAATGTGAAGAGATTGCAATGAAAGATAAATCTAATTTAATGAGTAACATGACTGCAAGTAGGCAGTGATCAATTTTCACATACTCTTCACATTCGGTAACATAAGGTGAGCTACAAACTTTTGCTATATGCAACTTGTTGAACACAGTAGAATATGAATCATTTCTGTTTCCAGTTGATAACATGCATTGGTCATATATGGATGATAGTTTTCAAAATGATTCTAGTTTACATGAGCATGCTGATTTGTTTTCTCATAGTGAGCATGATGTAGAAGTTAATACTAATTTGTAATGTATGCACTATGAGAATGAAGGAAGTTATTTTGTTTTTCCAAATGAGCTAACAGATAATGTTAATTATATTGGTAAAATTGATAGAAGATATGTTTTCAACTTACCTCATGAAAGTGTAGATGAAAATTAGATATATGATAGATGTAAGAAGTTTTGGTAAGTCTGGTGGCCCGAGGCCATCGTTCGTATAGTTTAGGAGTATATTTCCTTACTTTCAATAAAGTTTTTCAAGAGAAGTTTTTGCTGTCAAGTGTGTGGTCCACTTCTTCTAGAGATCTAAATCCTTTCCATGCTTGAAAGGAACATGCAGCCCTAGATAGAGCCATTGTTGGGAATCAAAATTGAATCCTTGATTTTGAGTACCATTAAAAAAAAAGCCCTATAAGTGCTTTTCAATTCATGTGTACCCCACTACCCATTTGAGGCCTAAGAGGTTTTTATTGTTTCTAAAACCTTGCATTTAGTATATCGACTCATCCTATAAAGATAAATTTCCATTTTGAGCCATTCTGTAAAGTTCCATTTTAAGCAATTTCTAAATCTACATTTTTTTATGTGTCAAACAACTACAAGAGGTTGTGTTTGTGTTTGAATATATTATACCCAGTACCTTTTCATGACTCACCACTTTGAAAGTGTTTAATTTCTATACTGGAGAGCCTATGTTTTAGATTTTATGTCATTTTGATATGTTTTGAATAGGTTTTGAATCCCTCAAAGTTGGTCTTTTATTGTTATCATGCTGATGCAAATTGTTCTAAATTCTGGGAGGCCCTATTTGACTTGTCATAACATTCATCCAGTTGACCAAAATGAGAAAATCCCTTTTGCATTACATTGTAGAGGTCAAAGAATTACTATGTTTCAATTTTGAGATTGTGACAAATCCATTTGGTCAGTTTTCAAATGTGATTCTAAATGCGATTTATAACTTTTTACTAGTGTCATAAAGTGCAGATTGGTTGATACCCCTATTCATGATGTCATATCTATGAATTTGTGATAGGTTAGATCAAATGGATTGTATTGTTTTGTTCTACTCTAAAAATTCTTTAAATGTGCAAATTTTCAAGTTTTGACAAATTTGCCTGCACACTTTTCTCGGTCCATTCTGTTTGCAAAAATCACCTTTCTGCTAGCGTTTCCAATCTACAAATTTTGAGTAGCCTACTTTGAATGCTCACCATTCTTGCCCTATTAAACATAATGAGCCCTAATTTTAGATTCATACTCTCCTTGTGATAGTGAACAAATACCCCAATTTTTGAAGCCAAATCCAAACACAATTTGTTGTTTTCTAACATGTTTGATTGCAGGCAATTTTAAAAGGGCAAATTTGATAGTCAATATATTTTTATTGAGAATCTATCATGAGACGAGATTTGACAGGGTGCCAGAATATAGAACAAACAATCAATATGTTTGATTTCAGAGCAAGATCAGGTGTTTTTGTTAGTTTTTAAAGCCGGTCAAAGGACATCCTGGGACAAAGTTGACAAGTTGCAAAAAAGAGTTAAAATGAGTTTTTAATGGATGGTTCAGTGGTCAAATTATTTCCAGTCAGTATCAGGCAATCAATGGATCAATTTGAGAATTTAGGTGTTTGAATTCAATTTTTTTTTAGCTAGACCCACTTTGAGGCCCAACCTATTTCAGTGGATTAACTAGGCATTAGTTTTAAAAGGGATGTGTGGTGATTTTACTTATTATTTCTTGATATGAACACCTATGTTTGAATACTGAATGGTGGGTAGGGAGTGAACATGGAAAATGTTTTCTCATTAAGTTGATATTTGATCTATATCTTTTTATGTAATGAAATGGTTGAGGAGGACATTTCAAGTGGGGAAGAATGTCCAACAAATAAGAGTGAGGAGTGATTTTTCTTTTTTTTTAGTTTTGCTTATGTGACACCCTACCATATTGCTCTTGGATTGTGGGTAGAGCCTTTGTGACTTTTAACCCCAAATATTATTAAATATCTTATATGGTCAAGCTTGGTGTCAACTAGTTATATTGACCAACTGATGCTAAGCTAGGGAAGGGAGTTTTCCTTGAAGCATCACCAAACAAGGTTTTCTATTCATTTGACAAGGATAAGATATCAACTGCTTCATTGCTTCATCCATGCAATGTTGCATTTCCTAGGAAGGATGTTCAGCTTCCTTCAGGTGTATCTTCATTTGTGTGTAGTAGAGTATACCACACTACAAACAAATGTTTATGGGGGTGATTATGAGTCACAAGCATGATGATAAGGGTGGTGTTGAGATTTATTTTAAATGCCCATAGAGGGTAAAGAAGATCATAGGATCAAGGTGGTTCCCTATAAATTTTTTGTTGAGCCAAATGGGATATGGTCCACTATTTGTAAATAGATGGTTGGGGATGCTCCTAGATACCTGGAAACACAAACATTTAGTGCACTAGTCCATGATCCACATCCTAAGCTATTTGATGGGCTTGAAAAAGGATATTTCATTATATAAAGAGAAAAAAGGACCAATACTGCCATGGTCATTGCCAACGTAGGAGACTATACCCTATGGTCAGTGTGAAAGATGGACCAAATAGGGAATATGGCAAGCTCAGTCTTAGTGGAATGAACCATCCATGGAAGGCCTAGTTGTAAAAAGTGTGCTTTACAATAACTTGATGGGATCGAGTTATGGGATGATCTAAGAAATGCTATTGAATCAACTAGTGAAGAGATCATAATAGAGAGGAAGACAATGGATAGATTGCCCCTCTATAAGTGGAGTAATGCAAATGGACACATTCTATTGATTGGTGATACTACACATGAATGATACATTGGACCTAGCCAAGGAGCAATGTCTGCATTTGAAGGTGTACATCAACTTTCTACTCTTCTTGAAATGGCAAGTTCAAGAAGTTGAGAATTCCATGCACAAAGAAGATGCAAGAGTATGCATCCTATTATACCATGATTCCAAAGTTTTAACTAGAGTGGTTTCAATATTTAAGTCCACATGATAGAGGGAATGTGAATGGAATGGAGGTGGGTGATGGTGAGTTGGAGATGGAGCTTCCACTTGCTAGGAAATGAAGGATATGACATCCATACAAGAAAACAAACATTTGTTGTGTAGAATGACAATTCACCAAATCACCCTTATCTATAAATTTCATTTGAAGTTATAGGAAGTCATTTTGAATAAATAAGGATAATGTAAAAGTTGAGAGGCCTGCATTTTTTGGAAGGAATAGTTCATATTCTTTATCCCACATTCACACGATGGGGGAACCTTTTAGTCTTTAAATATAGGCCTGCTTACATATTCACATGTCTTAAAAGACAAGCTCTTTTGGAGTTCCTAGTTCCCAGATGGTCCCATGGCTAGATAGCGATAGGAGGTAAAATTTTGAACAAAGTGTGAGTTGATGTCATCAAATGACCTGAAATCAGAGGTGACCAGGTGATGACATGTGGCCACATTTGACAGTTGGCACATTGCTGCATTGTAGAGATGCATGAAAGATAGGTAATATAGGAAAGTGCCTAGGTGCCATGTGATAGAAAGCCTCGCTTGGAGGTGACGTGGTAGTCTAGTGGTGGTTGGGTTAGCATGATGATGTGGTAGTCAAGTGGTGGTTCAAGAACCAATGAGGAGTTGACATGTGGTAGTGATGTGTAAGCTAGTAGGAGGGTGCCATGTGGCACCCGGGTGGACTATGACATGGTAGATGCTAACTAATGGCATGCTAACATGTGGCAAAAAAAGTCAAACAAAGGTTGACTTAGATGCATGGGTAGGGAGAAAAATAAAAAAATGAGTTCAAAAATGATTTTAAAAGTATATTTCAAATGAATATAACCTAAAGTTTAAACTTTAGGACTTCTTAAATTTTTTGCATAAAAATTTAAAATGGTAAAGTGTAGACCAGAGACTCTAACAGAGGTAAGTTTTTCAAATGGGTTTCTAGGTGCTTCTGGTAAGCAAACATAGGAGTATTATATATCATCGAAACTGGGAGAAGATGATCTTTCCATTTCTGGAGTTTATTTTCACATAGGAAACCATTTGTTTAGGTTCTACAAGGTTTTGTCTTAGATTCCCAATTTGCAATGGCATTCAAGTATTGAAGTTCAAATGTGTTTTCTAGTAGGGTGATGAACTGAATGTGTGTAAAAGAGAGTAAAAATGCAGTTAGGGTCAAGTTTGGTTACCTTCAGGGCAGTTAAATCTAGATTTTATTAGCATTTTATGATGCATTTCAGATCTTTTAGTAACAAAAGGGTTTTCATCATTGAGGAAGAGATATTTTGGGTTTGTTACAAGATAATAATGAAAACCATATCAGATCTCATGGGAAGAAAGATGAGAAATGTTTTACAACAACAAAGAATGAAGATTCAAGTGGACACATGTCACTTCTAGATCAAACCTAGGATTCCATTCTTCTCTTATATCTCCTTCTTTCTCATCCATGGTAAGATTTGGTTTCAATTTTGGAGACCAAAGTACTCACTGCTATGATACCATGTGTGTTCCATTGTTGAGTGTTCTTATATTTGTGAAACAGGGTTCTAGTTTTGATATGTTCTCATTACTGTAACACCATATTCTTCAGCATATTTTCTCTTGTATGAATAACATTAGTGAAGATAATATAGTTAGTTCTGATATGTTAGGCATTTCTATGTTTTAATTTTATGCATCTAAATGTATAGTTTCAAGGAAATGAATACAAATGAGCAAGAATCTCTTTAGTTTCATTCTAATTCTCAACTCCTATCTCTGTAATCTGCAATCTTATGTGGTTTAAAGAAAAATAATTTAGACCCATTTGCATCCCCTTAAGGTTGTATGTCTAATATATTTTTCTATTGGAACAAAGGATCAAGTGAATGGTTGATGTGTTTGACAGGGTTGCTAGTTATTTGAGAATGATACTTCATAAGAATGAGATCTTTATGAAGACCAATGTTTGATTCAAAAAGTGATAAGATATATTTGATATTTGGGTGTATGGAATACATCATTGATATCATAGATATATGTGTTTAATTTTTGGAATTTCCCAATAGATAAGGCACTGATCAGCTATAGGATCAACTTGTTCTTATTGCTATATATTTGAGATTTTTGCTGAAATCAACATCATTAATCAAATGTTTTTCCCTTTAATGTTGAATAACCAAAAAGGATTCCCTCACTCAACTTATCAAGTTCTTCAATAAGTTATTACCTATTTCATGTTTGAAATCTCTGCACAAGTGTTAGAAGATTTAGGGTCTTTGTCTACCTTGTCAAGATTCAAGTGTATGTTTTAGCACTGGTACCATATAAGTGAATCTAAGGTACACCCGCCTAGGTTTTGTAAAGTCTTAAGTAGAAGAAGGGTCTAGCCTTATAGTTGATGGGAAGTAGCTCCCCCTAGATGTACCTTGTTTTGATCAGGGTAATTTGAAACTATGTTGTTTCAAAACACCAATTGACCTATCAGTGGTCTTAGTTATCTATTCTATGTGCATATGATATGTGTTGTAAACATGGGGCTTGTCCTAAGTATTTTTTTGTGGTTAGTACATGTTAAATTTGGGTTAAAATTTTGTATTTAATTTTTTTTGTGAGATTAATTATGGCTTAAATATGCATTTAATGCAAGAGTTTTAATTTAATTTGTCATTTCTAGGCTAACTTGTGGCTTAGTTGGGCATAAGTAAAGAGTCTTGTACAGTCTTTAGATACGATCATCTAGCTTGGAGAAGGATATGAAGTGGAGGAGTGAAATTTGAAGAGCTAGTAGCCGTGGCTTGGAAAACAAGGAGATTTCTTGGTGGGCTTGTGAGCACAAGTTGAGATCTTCCTTAGAGGTTTCTACTAGAGTACAGATCTAGACTAGTTAGGATTAGTGTTGTGAGTTGGATCTTGAAAAGTTGCTATTGTATTTGGACCTAACTCAAAAGGCCTTATAACTAGGCATATTGTATGTAAGTAGTTATTTTATAAATAAAGAGATGTGATTTAGTATTAGATCTTTCATTGTTATTATCTTGTGTCATGTTTCCATTATGAAATTATTATTTGGGGCTAGGACATCTCCTTTGGGGATTCTCCTACCTTGCCTTGCATCATGTGGTATTAGAGTAAAAGTTGTTCCTGATCATGTAGGGAGATCATGGAAGTTGAGGTAGTTTTCACCAGGATCATGGGTTGGAGAAGATTGATTTGGTGGAGTCGATTGATCTTCTAGATTTGTGGATCTATTGTTTAAGGTTTGAAAAATGCGTCCAAGAAGAATGGACCCTAGGGTGATTGCTGATCTTAGTGATGTTATGGAAGAATGGATCTAAGAATATGAGAGGAGTTTAGATCTAAGATTGCACTAATGAAAATTGACATGATTACTAAAATTGTGAGTGCTTTAGGTGACATACCTAAGCATGTAGGTACTAAAAGTAGTTGTGGGTATTGATGGTAGTTTTGAGGAAGTTTTTGAAGACTTTCAAGTTGTTGGATTAAGTGGTGAGGATGGAATTGATCATTTGGAGAGACATATTGGAATTAGGGCTGGTCAGTTTTCTCAAAATGGATCTCAACTAAAGATAAAGCATAAGATGGAGGTTTCTAATTTCTCAAGTACTTTGAATCTTGAAGACCTGATTGATTAGATTGGTGAATTGGAAGAATATATTGAGCTTGAGGATATTGAGGGTCCACTCAGAGTGAGGTTGGAACAAACTAACTTGAATGGAAATTCTACTCTTTAGTAGAAGGAACTACAAAGAGACAGAGGGGAGGAAGGTGAAATGAAGATCTCTAGATGGAGATTGATGGTGACTAAACCAAAGAGTTATTTAAGAGGTTATAAAATTTGAAATAAAAGGATATGACTATGAAGGATTATATCGAGGAGTTCTACAAGTTGACTATTCAGTCTAGCAATACAAAATTGTCAAAGGAGAAGGTAGTTTGGTACATTAATGGTTTAAGATTCAATATTTAGGATAAGATTGGCATGCTAAATATTTCTTTAGTGGAGGATGCTTATCAGTGCTCTTTAAGAGAAGAAGAGAAACTAAAGAGGAAACATCAAGGAAATCCTCAAGGAAAGGAGAAGTAGTATAGCTTGGCATAAGCTAAATTGAGTGTAGAAGGTGAACCAAAACCTATTGATCAGAAAAGGAGTATAGATGAAGGTGTGTTTAGAGGTAATTGTTTAAAATGTGGCAAAGAAAGGCATAGATCTTTTGAATGTTTGATTGGTAGGAAAAATACTATTGTGAATGGGGTTAAAGTCCAAGATAGTTAGCTTGAGCAAGGAGAGAATTTGTTAGCTTGATGAGTACTGGTGGGTTAGAGAACATTGGATTCTTCTCAGAGGACTAGTTCATTCAAGACTTGTTGTAAATCTAGTGGAAAAGTCTACAAGGTGATTGTGGTTGGTGGTAGTACTAATAACTTTATTTGTAAGGAGATGGTTTAGAAACTTGGTTTGAAGAGAGTGAGACATCATTATCCTTATAATATTGGTGGGTTGCAAGGTGGGCATGCTTTGGAAGTGAGGGAGCAATGCCTTATTGATTTCTAGACTGGGCAGTATAAGGATCAAGTGTTGTGTGATATTGTAGATATGAGAAATTATCGTGTGTTACTTGGTAGACCTTGGCAATATGATTACAGGGTTGTGCATGATTTTTTAAGGAATGTGTTTATTATTGAGAAAGTTGGTAGGAATATTTCCCTAATTCCATTGTAGAATGAAGATATCGATAGGAGGAACCTAATTATTGGTAGCCAAGTTGAGTTGTTAGATTCTAAGAAGGTTGGAAATAAGCATTGAAAGCAGACCTATGGAACACCTATGATGAATATGAAGAAGTAAAACATGGATAAGAGTGTGCAAGTTGAAGATTTGGAGGAAATATATGTGAAGAACTAGTTTGGGATTTATGTGCTAAATCCTAAAATATGTTCTTCTAACTTCTAGAAAATATTTTCAAACCTACGGTATTTGATGCCAGAGCATCCTAGGCTTTCTTGTGATCCTACATGTTGGGGATATTTATCTTTGGATTTGTGGATTCGCTCACCAAAGAAGTGGTGCTCTGTCATTGTTAAAAGTAGTGTTAGCTAAGGTACTCAGTCATTGGAGGGGTTCGATCACTAAAGACCTTGGTAGATATTGTTGCTTGACACTCATTGTTGTGCTCAACATGTATTGGTTCCTTAGCATGTATTGGCTGCTCATCATGTGTTGAATGCTCAGCATGTGTTTGTTAATCCACAATGCTTGGGAGTTTGCTGACACTTGGTAGTGTGTTGGTGCCAACTAGAGTTTTTTGTGAATTTGGTGTGTGATCATGATGTGGATAAATCTAAGAGTTTGTGTGAACCGATGAGTGTGAATTTAATATGTCTTGTAAACTTGGGGCTTGTCTTAAGTATTTTTGTGTGGTTATTACATGTTAACTTCAAGTTAATGTGAGGGTTAACATTTTGTATTTAATGTTTATTATGAGCTGCTTTGTGGCTTAAATATGCATTTAATGCAAGGGGTTTTTAATTTGTAATTGCTAGGCCAACTTGTGGCTTAGTTGATACAGGAAGAATAAGGAAATATAGGGCCAAGGGCACACCCAACTATCCAGATCAACCTACTAGAGTCAACACAGTGGAAAATACAACAAAAATATAACAACAAGGAGGGAGAACATGATATTCTATTGATTCATCAAATGAATAGTATATATGCCCAGTTGTAAGGACTTTTGGGTTATGGCTAGATATAATTACATTTAGATCCAAGATCTAATTACAAATTCACACTTCCAATTTAGCTCTACAATCCTATTCCAACTCTTGCTACTTCTATTGTACTTAACTCTAAAACTAAATAGTCTATTTATACTTGCCAAAATGGCTTACAAAAAATTCTAGAACATAGAGAAGCCACAAGTCATCCCTCAAAAAATATAACTACCTATACCAAAATTAAATGTGAGCAAAGTTGGCCCAAACTGGAACTAGACATAGAAAAATTGGTAAAAGAAAGCTTTTCAAAATTGATGCTTTGCATCCATATGAACTCTACATCCAAAATAATCACTTGGCAACAATTATGAACTCAACATCCAAAGAAAGCACTTAGCAACCAAAGGAATTTCTTGGCACCCAAAGGATCACTCAACAACCAAAGAAACCTAGAAACCAAACGAATTGCTCGACAACCAAAGGATAACTTGGAAACCAAAGACAACATCAACTTAAGAACTTGACAACAACTGATAGAATGAACAAAAGTGAAGGATTAAAAGGAAACCTAGGATGCTCCTACATCAGACAACTAGGGTTGGAGAAAATGATTCTCCTAAATCATTGAGATGTCACAACCTAAGTTGAATCCAACTCAGATTGAGAAATTCATGAAGTATCTTCCATAGGTCTGTTCTTCCACTTCACCAAATATTCATAATAATCTTTTCCCCTTGTGCTCTTACCAACTCTCTAATCCAATATCTATTCAACTTCTTCAATCTACTTCTTAAGATAATTCTCTGATGCAACAACTTCATCATCTAACTCATGGTACTTATACAAATCAAAAACATTGAATATAGGAGATATGTCCATGCCAACACGTAACTCTACTTCATAAGCATTACCACTATCAAATTTTCTCAAGATCTTACAAGGTCCAAACTTCTTCATTTTCAACTTACTATATGTCCTAGCTAAAAATCTTCCCTTCTTCCAATGAACCATCACCTCATCACCAACTTCAAAATCATGATGTCTCATAGACTGATCAACATTCTCCTTATAATTTTGATTACTTTATTTCAACCTCAACTTCACCTCCTTATGTAAAGACACCATAAAATCAACAAAATATTCTCCTATGGCACTTCTTTTTTCTTCACCAACAACATCCCTCAAATTTGATACTCCTCTAGATTGCATTCTAGTAACAATCTCAAAAGGTGTCTTCCCTATACTCCTATTTATAGAATTATTATATGCAAATTCAACTTGTGCCAATACCATTTCTCAATTATTTGGCTTATTCCCAACTAAACATCTCAATAGATTATCCAAGCTTCTATTTACAACCTCTATTTGTCCATCTATCTATGGATGGAATGTAGAACTAAACTTCAACTCAGTACCCATCTTATTCCATGAAGTCTTCCAAAAATAACCAAAAAACTTATTGTCTTTGTCAGAAATAATACTTCTTGGTAATCCATGCAATCTCACAATCTCTTTGAAGAAAATTTCAGCAACATGCTCAGCATCTAATGTCTTCTTACATGGTATAAAATGAGCCATCTTAGAAAATCGATCCACAACAATAAATATGGAATCATATCCCTTCACTGTCTTAGGTAATACAAGAACAAAATCCATACTGATGTCACTCCAAGGTTTCTCCAAATAGTAATAGGTGTATACAAGCTAGTATTCTGACTTACTCCTTTTGTAACTTGACAAACTCCACAACTCTTTACAATTTTTTTAACATCCTTATATGATTTATGGCCAATAATACTTCTCTTTTAGAAAACTCAATGTCTTATTAACTCGAAAATATGTAGCCAATCCACTACTATATTTTTCCTTAATTAGATTCAACCTTATGGAACTTCTATGAATACACAACTAAATAACTTTGAACAACATATCTTCTTGAATGAAATACTCATCATACTTACTTATGTGATTTATCAAATTTGGTGCTCTTTACTCTCTTGACACCTTAGTAAAATTAGAATCAACATCATACAACTCTTTCATTTCATCAAAACCAAGAACTTCAACCTTCATTTCAGTCAACAAAGAACGTTTTCTACTCAATGCATCAACAACTTTGTTAGTAACTCCACTCTTATGCTTGATGACAAATATAAAATTTTGCAAGTACTCAACCCACTTCATATGTCTTTGATTCAATTTATGTTGACTTCCAAAGTATTGTAAAGGTTTATGATCAGTATACAAAAAAAACTTCTTAAGTATTAAATAATGTCTCCACTTCTTCAATGCTTCAACAATGGCATAAAATTATTGATCATACACATCATGCTTTCTCTTAGCATCATTCAAATTTTCACTAAAAATAGCAACATGTTTACCTTCTTGACTTAATACAACTGCTATTACATTACCACTTGCATCACATTCAACTTGAAATTCTCTGTCAAAATCAAGCAAAACCAATATAGGTAATTCAACAACCTTTTGTTCCAAAGTCTCAAAATCTTATCAGCTCCATGTGTCCATTTGAATTCCTTTCTATCTCCCCTCATTGCCTCAGTCATAGCATTAAAAACAACACTAAAATTCTCTATGAGCTTTTTGTAAAAACTAGTCAAACCATGAAATGATCTTACCTCACCCACATTCTTAGGTGTAGGACACTCCAAAATTTCCTTTACCTTGTTAGGATCCATCTTCAATCCATCAACTAAAATCACAATTCCCAACTATACAATCTCCTTTTGCATAAAAGAATACTTTTTCATATTAATCAGTAACTTTTCCTCTTTCAACCTCTATAATACTTGTCTAATATGCTCAAGATGTTCTTCCATAGTCTTGGTAAATATCAGAATGTCATCCAAGTAAACTATAAGAATTTGGTATAGCTTTGATATCATGTAACAATTTGTCTTAGGGCAACTTCACCCAAGATCGAAGAACTCAAACACAAGCACAACTGTAGACCAAAAAAGAGCATGATCAATATATCATAGCATGTCCTGATATATCACTATGTGTTGAAATTAGTGTACACACTAGTGATGTATCAGGACATGTTATGATATATTAATCATACTCTTTTTTGGTCTATAGTTGTGCTTGTGTTCAAGTTCTTCAATCTTGGGTGAATTTTCCCTAAGACAAATTCTTACATGGTATTAGAGCTATACCAAATTCTTACATGGTATCAGAGTTTAGGTAATCTCTCTTCACATAACTATTTGAGACCACTATTGCTTCTTTACCTTGACCTAAATTTGGAGTACTACAAAAATTGGGAGTGTCTAGAGCCAGAATAGACCTTGCCATTACGTTTGGAATGTCAATTTGGTGAATTGACTATAAATTCACCTATGTTGGGCCATAATCAAAATTAAGGCAACATTTTTTTGCAAATCCTCATTTTAGATATGTACATTTATTTTTAGATCTACATTTTTTTAATCTACATCTTTACAATTTTTAAAAGATTTGCATCATTTTTTTCAGAAAATTTGACCATTAGGCCTTTTGGAGAGATTTTTCGTAGGTGAAGATTGAAGCTTGCTGGTGCAAATCAGATATTTGCATCACATTCAGAAGGTCAAAAAAACCCCAAATTAGATTTTGTTTCATCCAAATCAAACATCTAAGGCAAAATCTAGAGCCATTTGATTTTTGAAGGCATGATGGTGGTGATTCAAAAAAAATAATAGCAACAACAATTTGCAAACAGTGATATCTCCCTCATATAGACTCCTTTTTGCGAGCTATTTTTTTAATTTTGGGGTAGAATTTCATGATCTGCACATTGGTGTAGGTGGTTTGAGATCTTTGTTCCTAAATTTTTTGCAACTTGCAAATCCTAATTTTTGGCACTAAAAATGCTTAGTACGGGCTCATCTGGACTTCAAATCAAGTTCCATTTTTTTTGAAAGTGCATATTATTTGTCTACTTTCTAGATTTGTAATCATATTATAGGTTCTATGGATAGAAATACTACTTTAAAAAATAGGCCCTAAATTGGCAAGTGGCTACCAAGTGCCTGAATCATCCATTAGGGTTGGGGAGAGTTCTTTGATTGTTATTTTGCATTTTGTGGGTTACATTGATTAGTCCATCATGGAAGAGGACGATTTAATTATTTTGACACTAGACAAGTATTAAGAATGGAGTCAATTGGTTATCCCATATATTAGTCAACATAATGCACTACCATATGTAAGAGGGCTTTTATACGATGAGGACACATGTTCCATCCTTTTTCATGCACTCTTTCTCTATATGAATATGCAAGTTATGGATTCACTTGATGCCTTGAAGTCAAAAGATTTATATGATATTTGGATTTATATTTGGGAGCTTTATGGAGATCCACAAATTCTTCCATTTCCAAAAGATCTTTTACCTCTAGTTGAAGTTGGATCCTCTCTAGATGAGATCGCACCTCTAGATGCTTCTATTGCTCCTACTGATCCTATTCTAGGCACAAATGCTTCAGATTTAGTGTTGAAGGATACTCAATGTCTTCCTACTTTACCTTCATGTGATGACTTCCTACTAGACATTGTGTTGCTATTTATGGAGTCTCACATTGAAGATGTGGGAGACATCCTTGATGATATTCATCATCTCTTTGCAAAAATTTTTCATTCATTAGCAAAGTGACCAATTTATGTACTTTAGCATAGTAGGGTACACTTTGTCTTCTAGTTCTAGCCTTAGGTGATGACTTCTTGATTGACATTTCAGGTTTGTTTATGGAGTCACACATAGCTGATTTGGGAGACTTCTTTAATGATAAATCACTTCTCTTTGTTGAGGACAATCCTTCTATAAGAGGGCTCACTTTGACCCTCATGTCCATTCTCTACACGATCAATCTTTACAAGCTGATGTGATTATGGATTCTTATGTAAAACAATTTTAGGAGGTCTCTCTATCATTTGAGGAGACTATTGGTTCTTTGAAATGGGTTCTACATCAATCATTTCTATTCTTAGCAATTTTGGAACAAGCCACACTCAGTATCACAGGGACACTTGAACAAGTTTTAGAGACACCATTCATCATCAAGATTCTTTCTCCATACAGGGGACACATCTCCTTTGTACCCTTGCCATTGTTTCTTCCAAAGGGGAGGAACATCATTCAATGGTCATGGATTAGGTTCTACATTGGAACATTTCTTACTAGTTGGAACACTACCTTTAGGTGGGGGACTACCTCATCTTCTTCTTCTTTTGATTTATGGGGAGGACTTTTTCCTCTTAGGGGGTTTTTTCCTTCTCCCATTTCTCACTTGTATATACTAGATGTATGTCATAATAGGGGGGTCTTGATTACTCCATCCATCCATGCATCCCCTATGGAGGATTTTTTCCATGAGATTTTCCCTCTTTCTCTACTTTATGAGAGATTACATTTCATTATGTACATGGGTACCTAACATGGCCTAGTAGTTGGGACCCATCTTGCATTTCATCCTTGTTTTTGTAAGCTTCAGGGCATTCCCCTAAATTGCACTTATAGCGAGGAAAGGAGAAGAAGAAGGAGACAAAAAAGAGTATGATCAATATATTAGAGTATGTCCTCATACATTTCTCTATATTGTTATGTCCAAACACACTAGGAGTGCCTATATATAAATGCCTCTCAGGAAGCACTTAGAATGTCTCTAGAAAGAACCAGGAGATAAGATAAGCATGACAACTAAGCACATGTCTTATCCATCATTCTAGATGATAGGATAAGGATGATGAGGTGTATCTCAAGTGGAGATGTTGTAGACACCATGTGCATAAAAGAGGTGTGAACTCCCATGTCAGCATGACAACTCACAAGAGTGCACATACTCCTGGGTAACTAATAAATAAATATTAAAATAGCATTAACCTAAGTAAACTTAAGTAATGTGTGAATAGTAAATAATTACTTACACCAACATAAATAGTCATAGACTTACCCAAAAATATTTTTAGAACTTCATTTATCAACCTCAAGAAAGTACTAGGTGCATTAGTCAAACCAAAAGGCATAACCAACCATTCATACAAACCATATTTTGTCTTGAAAGCAGCCTTTTGTTTATCACCTTCTCTAATTCTGATATGATGATAGCCACTCTTCAAATCAATCTTGGTAAAATACTTTGCTCCACTCAAACAATCCATTATGTCATCCATTCTTGGCATAGGAAGCATATATTTCACTATGATTTTGTTAATAGCTTCAAAATCAGTACACATTCTCCATTCTCCATTCTTTTTAGGTGCTAATACAATAGGTACATCACATGGACTAAAAATTTCTCTAATCAAGCCTTTCCACAATAATTCATGCACTTGTTTATTAAGTTCCTCATTCTTTGTATGTGTCAATCTATATGGTGCTTTGTTTGGCAAACTAGCTCTAGGAATCAGATCCATACAATGACTTATACTTCTTATTAGAGGTAAACCATTAGGTATGTCCTCAACAACAATATCTATGTACTCATCTAGCAATTCTGCAATTTTTTTGGTACTTGGCTACCACTATTTGCTATCACTTGGTCATTATTACCAACACTCGATCCTCTAGGAATTATGGAAAAACAAACTTGGTTCTTATTTACTTCCTTTTCAAATTGCTTTCCATTAACCATGCAAAATTTTATTGCAATACAATTGACCACATCTAGATTTTGAACCAAAGAAAACAATATTTGATTCTTCCCATTTACCCAAAGAGTATATTGATTCAATCTTCCATCATGTACAACATATCTATCATATTGCCAAGGTCTACCCAAAAAAATATGACAACAATCCATGGGCATAATATCACACAAAACTTGATCGAAGTAATGTCCAATTTTGAACTTCACAAGGAATTGCTCACTTACGAATATCTTATGCTCATCTTTGATCCATGAAATATGATAAGGTTTGGGATATTTTAACCTTTGCAACTACAACTTTGTAACTAGCTCTTTTGATGCCAAATTTGTAGAACTTTCACTATTAATGATCACCTTGCAACATTTTGAGCCATCTTACATCTTTTCTTGAAAAGACTTCTCCTTAAAATAGGTTACTCATTACTTCCCTTATTACATAAGGTTCTTCTTACCATTAGATTTTCTCCAGCTTCAGGTCCACTTAGTGAACTCTCAATGTCTTCTTGAATTACAACATTTCTATTATTCTACCCACCTTTAGAAGATCTATATTCAAAATATCTATGCCCTTCTTTGCTACATCTAAAACAATTAACACGGAAATTTTCCCTTATCTTGCATAGAACTATCAGTTCTACCACCTTCTCTATAGGATCAACCTCTGCCTCTCTAGAATCTACCACTTCTACCTCTTTGTCTTTGTTCATGCTTGTTGGTCAAGATCTCCTCAACTTTCAAGGCATATTGATATGCTTCTTCTACACTCTCCAACTTCAAAAAATTTAATTCATCTTGAATTCTAAATCTCAATACATTTATGTACTTTGAAATTTTCTCAATATCATCATCCACATGTCCAGATATGATGTCCAATCTATAGAATTCCTTAGTATAATCTTTCATAGTCATGCCCTTTTGTCTCAAATTTTGGATTTTTCTCAGTAGGCCAACTTGGTAATCAGCAAGAAGGAATTTTTTCTTTACCTTCTTCACCATCTTTGGCCTAGTTCTAATCTTCTCCTTTCCTCCCCTTTGTCTATTAGTCTACAAATGCTCCCACCATAGTGAGGCATGACCTTTCAACCTTGTAACCGTAATCTTCACCTTCCTATTATCAGGAATGTTTTCATACTCAAAGAACTTCTCCATGTTAGAGATCCAATCTAACACAACATTGGTATCCAATTTTCCATCATAAGGAACAAATTCTACAATAGGATTTGAATTTTCCTTAAAAACACTCTCAACAACCTTGCTTCATCTTGATCTTCTTCAGGTTCTAGATTAGGGTTTGGTGCTACTACTTCATCATCACTTGCATCATCAAGATGCACTCCTCTCCTCGAGGCTATCTCTATAGCATCTTATCTAACTACAATTTTTCTTAATGTATACAATATTGCATTCTCAACATTTCCTCTACCTTGAACCATCTTTAGGTTCCTACAAGATCATAACCCTTTGCAAGTTATAGGTCAAATTCATAGATCTGCCACCCTACAACCAAATTTGAAATAGGGTTCTAAATGATCTAAACTCCACAAGGATGAACAAAAAGCTTTGATACCACCTGATGTAGGGAGAATAAGGGAAGCTAGGGCCAAGGGTACACCCAGCTATCCAAATCAACTTTCCATAGTCAACACAATAAGAAACACAACACAAACATAACACCAAGGAGGGAGAACAAGATATTTTATCGATTCATCAAATGAATAGTATACATGCCCAACTATAAGGCCTTCTAGGGTATGGAAAAATATAATTTCATTCAAATCCAAGATCTAACTACAGATTCACACTTCTAATGTAGGTCTATAATCTTGTTCCAACTCTTGCTACTTCTATTGCACTTAACTCTAAAATAAAACACTTTATTTATACTTGCTAAAATGGCTTTTAGAAGCGACAAGTTCACCCTTAGAAAATATAACTACCTATATCAAAATTAAATGCAAGCAAAGTCGGTCCAAACTAGAACCAAACACAAAAAAGTTGACAAATGAAAGCTTCTCAAAACTAGCACTCAACATCCATACAAACTTGGCATCCAAAGGAATCACTCAATAGCAACTATGAACTTGGCATCCAAAGAAAACACTTGGCAATCAAAGGAATCACTTGGCACCCAAAGGATCACTTGACAAAAAAAGGAACTTGGCAACTAAAGGAATCACTTGACACCCAAAGGATCACTCAGAAATCAAAACTCAACATCAACTTAAGAACTCGACAACAATTGACAGAATGAACAAAAGTGCAAAATTACAAGGAATCCCAAGATACTCCTGCATCACTTGTGGAGTCTTTAGATATGATCATCTAGCTTGGAGAAGGAGATGAAGTGGAGGAGTGAACTTTGAAGAGCTATTAGTTGTGGCTTCGAAAACAAGGAGATTACTTGCTGGGCTTGCAAGCACAAGTTGAGATCTTCCTTGGAGGTTTCTACCATAATGTAGATCTAGACTAGCTCGGTTGTGAGTTGGATCTTGTGGGATCATGCAAAACTATTATTGTATTTACTATTGTATTTGGCCCTAACCTAGAAGGCCTTTCAGCTAGACATATTGCATGTAAATAGATATTTTATAAATAAAGAATTGTGATTTGGTATCAGATCTTGCATTATTGTTATCTTGTGTTGTGTTTTCACTGAGTGGTTATTACTGGGGGATAGGACATCTCCTTTGGAGATTCTCCCACCTTTCACTAAATCACATATACATAATTATTTACAAGTATTTACATGACTTAACCTATATAGAGTATCTTGATTACGATGATGACCATTTGACTCTACCTTATATATGACTAAGTGTTTGACACTAATGGACAACAAAACTTAGAGATACCAACAATTTCTCCCTTTAGAATTAGTGGAATTTTTTTTGGTCATGATTGCAACTTTATAGTAAAAAAGTAATAGTACTCCCCCTAAGCCTATGACTTAGTTCTTATAGAACTTCAAAATTTTCATTTACAATACATTATACAATACGTACTTTACATGACTCAAAATAGTTTGATTGTAGCTTTGTAATACCTTGTCTGAATTTTTCTTTTCTGATATTTGAATTTCTATATCTTATCCATTATATCCCCTTTGTAACTCATAATTCCCATTTTGTATAAATCTTCTATCCCCCTTTATAGTCATTATCTACCCCCCTTGATTTTGATACTTCTGTTTGTTGACGAGGTTGATTTAGTGGAATCAAACCATATTTATCAATGAATGGTTTATATTTTTGATTGACCATGGAAAGAGAATGATCCCATGTGGTTTCTAATAATTCTAAAACATGAATTTTTTAACTCCAAATTGGCTACCAAGTCAATTAAGCTATCATCAATAGAAAGATTATGATATCTTTGCACTAGATCTTTTTCTGGAGTTAGGTCTTGTTGCATAAACTCCAAGTGTAGTATCAAAATTGGATAGATAGAGATAAGTTTGGCCCTCATTTTGTTATCTTCTATTTGGAGCTCAACCATGTCCATTTTGTAAACAACAATATATTATAATGCATTGAGCTTGATTTAGTTGACTAAGAGATATAACTTCCTAATAGCTTCATGTCAGCTTGAATTATGTAAATTTTTTCTTGAAAATCATTAGTAAACCTAGGCACATCACAAAGTATATTTTATAGATATTGTACTTTCTTCAAAAGTTATTGTAAAGTTTTTATAAATTTTGTACAAGTTCCTACAACTCTACTTTTATCACTGCAATGATAGTAGAAACTCTGTCTATGGCTTTTTTTTGAAATTTCTTTTTAGGCTAGGCCATAAGTTTTTCATTTGCCTCAATATCCTCAGTGTTGAATTTTTCAACAATTTGCACCAACTAAGACATAATGGGGGCCTATTCATCAATGGTCCTTGATATCATGCAACATCTATTTCTATTGTTGTTCTCACCTCATCTCTTCTTGTCTTTTCTTTCTTGCCAGAATATCTTGCAAGATAGTTTTTTTGAATGTGAGATTGCTCAAATCCCATTTTGGAATTTCAATTACTTCATATAGAGTAATAGTATTCTTTGGAGAACTATTATTTTTCTTCTTTCTTATCCTTTTCTTTGGAGGGTTTTTGCTCAATACTATTAGAGTTAGTGTAGGTGAGTGGGTGTCACCACTTAGTCTTGCTTGTATTTCAATACTGGGAACAACAATACTAGCACTCAACACTACACTCACCTTTTATGTTTCTTCTTCTTTTTGTCCAATATCCTTATCTCCCTTATCCTTAGCTCCTAAGACATGTGGTTCTATTTGACATGTAGTAGATTGGTCTACATTTGAGTCTTTGTGTAGCTCCTTCTTCTGCCTCATTTTCTAGTTCCTTGGTCTCTATTACTAGAGTTTTTTTGTAAGGCTTGTTGTTTTTTTTACTCCATATTATTTATTTTTTCATTGAAATCAACAACCTAGACTTGTGTTTCTCCTTCCTTAGGATAGTCCATTATTTTTTTCAATACATCAGTGTCAGGTGTAGTAGCATGAATGGGTGATACATTGCCCCATGGGCTTGACACACCTAAAATTTCTTTATCACTTTGATCATCTTCAATGGTTATAATGTCCAATTCTTTCTCTATTTAACTCCTCTTTTAGTTAATCCAAAAATACTCTTCCATAACAATTCACTCTGATGTACAACAGCCTCAACTTTATTTTGTAAAATCATGAATGTTATGAATTTAGGAACAAATTGGTTCCTATACTTCTCCAAAAATGCTTCCTTTTGTTTATCTATCAATTTAGGCATAATATTGACTAATAAGCCTTCTCTTATTTGCTTCTCAACTTTTGTTGCCTATTTCCACTTGCCGTCAAGTCTATTATATGAATAATTTGGAATCTTCTTTTCTAATTATAAAGGTGAAATCTTATTGCTAGCCATCATCTCTATCATGGCCTCCTCTACCTTAGTTTTATTAGCATTATTCAATGTATCATATATAAATATTTATAGGGATACAAAGTTTTTGATGTTGGCTATAATGCCTCTTGTATTTTTAGTCTGTACCTTATTTTATATTTGATTCGAGAGATACTTGATACTCTTATTTCTATATTTTGACGGGACCTAAGGGTCGAATGTTATACTTTGATTTTAGTATCATTGATGCTATACTACTATGTTGTTTAGTTTATCATATTTGCATGTTGATGCCATTTTGAGAAGATGGTAGGCCTATGATGATTTTTGGTTATCTAGTATTTGGACATATCTCTAATTCTATTATGTGATGTATTTTGTGCTATGGTGATTTATTTCATTCTTGTTTCATTATGCTTTATGTGAATGTGAGTGATGGAAATCAATTTTTTTAGATATAATTCAATAGATGGTTAAATTAGCTATTTAATACATTTATTGCTTCAACTATGATATTATATGCAATTGTACTTGATAATGTGTTTTAGTGTGTAGGAATTATATCGCTAGCAGTGGCATGCAAAGTTAGTGATTTAGCTATTCATATTTCACCAATGTCATCCCTCTATGGTCAATGTATCCTTATTTTAATTGATTAATTAAAGCTTTTAGTGATTATTAAATCGAAACTCATTTGCATTATGTGATTAGACCATTGAGCATGTCTATGTATTTAGAGGTTCACATTGTCAAGAAATTTGTTAAGGAAATTTCAGCAATCTTAGGATTTTGAGCTCTAAATTTTATTGAATTTAATTTCTAGCAGCTTTTCCATAGATGAATTCCTATTACTAGGAATATACTATTTTAATTTGGATTAATTTGGGGTTTAACTAGGTTGGATAATTATTTTCCCTAATTGATTATTCAGTCAAAACATGAATAAATATTAAAATAGGAATTTAATTCCTCACTTCTCACTCTTGCAATTTGAAAATTGAGAGTTTTTTCTGAAATCCTTTTTGAAAGGATTGGTTTTCTGTTCATTATGAGAGCTACAAGTGTGGGATCTTCGTGAGGATGGACTCATTGGATCTAGCTTAGGGAGACCTTTCTTTGCCATCATTTTTGGCTATATCTATGAATTATTTATTTTACCTAGTTGTTTTCCATTTTAGCCCTTTTGGCTATTAGGTAGGGTTGTCCCATTTTCTTGTTTCAGCTTGATTTTAGTATCTATTTCTAGTAGTTGTTGGTTTGGAGGTTGAGAACTAGTGCTCACCTCTATTTCTATTTGCTAGTTCTACTTGGTTGGTTAGGTATGAACATTTTTCCTATTTTTGGGATGAGGGTTTGGGGTTTTGCACCATTATGTTGGTCAATTTTCCATAAGTTGTCCAAACCCAAATTTTATTGAATTTTCAAAGATTTTGTGCACAAAGACCAAATGGTTTTTATTTCAAAGTTTTCCAATTTTTGGGTCTTTTTACCTCATTTTTGTGCCACCCTATTTTCTCAATTTTTCTTGGCATAATGTTGGTCATCTACCTAGATCATCCTTTGGGATGCCAATTAGATCATTATTGTACTTTTATATTGCATCAGGATGCATGCCACATACATCTTCTATTTTGCTTGCATTCTCATCCAATCCTTGTGTTATGACTTTGTAATGGTGGTGTGCCACAAATGAGTACATACATATACATTTGTCGAGTGACTTGTGAGGCTGAATCTTCCATGGACTTGCGAGAATTTATGATCATTTGGGGTTCAGTTGGGAACATGCATGCCTATAGGCACTCATCATTGGATGAGCATGGGTAGGGTAGGGTATCATATGGAGCTAGCTTCTATTTCCATAGCCTGGTGTCAATGCCTAGTATGTTGCATGTTTAAGCTTGAAGTAAATGAGAACTAAATAAAAATACTAGGTGGTAATAAATTTAAGATAATTAAAAATTGATTTTGTACCTTCCATTGGGGAGAGTAGCTACCAATACTAGCTTGGGATTGTCAATGCCAAGAAACTCTCCATGATGTTAGCCCCTATATAGTAGCCCATTAAGTGTCTAACCAGGACTTGTAGTTTATGTAATATCTTTGATCTTTGTGTTAGTCATCATTAATGTCTGACATGAGTGTTGGGCATGGATATTTTCTTTGACTGTGTTTGTGATTGGATCATTATCTACATCAACACAACGGGAGTGAACCTATGGGTTTTCATGTTATTGGGAGGTGTAGATACCTATACCACTACTGGGGACTAGTGTACAGAGATGGTCTATTGTTTTAGTGTGACCATTGCTGGATATTTTCATTCGATACTTCGAGTTCTAGAGTATATGATTTCTTGTGATTTATGCTTTCTCTAGAATTCTTGTATATCATATTTAGATGATCTTAGTGTTGAAAATAAGTCAAGTTTGTTATTAGTGACAACACTTATTTAGATTTTGTATGGTTACTGAGCTTATTGAATAGTCTATAGTGTTTCCATGTAATTCAGTAGCCACCAAGCTTTACAGTTCCTACTCAGCATCCCAGTGGTTACCAAGTGAAGTTATTATTAAATGAGCTATGTAATGATCAATTTTTATCAAGTGTAGTCATGGTAAAGATATTTGACTTTACCAAGGTAGACTTAATAGTCTTAACATTCTTTTGTCAAATATCTTTATAGGATGATAGGACTTATAGCTCTGATACCACTGTAATGGCTTTGATATTACCAAAATTATAAAGCCCTTTTCGCATGCTCAAACATAGATGCTAAAGATATCCAAAGGATGGCAGGACTTATAGTTTTGATACCACTGTAATGGGCACCTTAGAAATTCCCAAATGCTAAACCAACTGTTGCAAAAAATTTTAATGTCTTTGCATAGATTTCAATCCACATAACATGAACAAGAAGGAATTTTTGAAAATTGAAGATTGGACCACTACTAAAATAATATTAGTTCTCAATTGATAAAATCAAATACATAGTAATGTATTCTGAAGGCCAAACCCCAAGGGAATGACATCTAGAATGTTACAAGAGAGGATGAATGTCCTCTAATGCCAAGAAAAGATATTAACTCACACATCCAATTTATTATCAAATGTCATTCACAATAATCTAATGCTAAACAATGAAGCTCCTACCTCTATTTATACTTTCCCTATGCCCTTCTAGAAGGAAATCAAATATTAATTAATTGCAAGTACTAGAAGCTTCCCCCTTCCAATAATTAATGCACTCTCTAGAAACTCCTCCCTTGCAATACAATAATTAATTGTGCTTCTAGAAAATTAAATTACTAGAGGCTTCTCCCTTTTCATTAATTAATACACACTCTAGAAGCTTCTCCCTTGTAATACAATAATTAATTAAATATAAAGCCACCTTTTAATTTCTCATTTACTTAATGACTTTATAGAAAATTAATTTAACTACTAAAGTGAGGACATTACAATAGTATTGAAGTTTTGTGGGTATCATCCCCACCCCAATTTTACTTTCTATTTGGAAGGTTTCTAGGTTAACAAATTATTGTGTTCATATGTCATAAATGTTTATGTTTTTAGTTTCTCATACATGTAGATTAGATCTGATTTAATGATTTAATGATTATTGGATTATTGCAATTAAGATCTAATTTTGGTAAAGTTTTTGAGGTTACTGATTCATCCCTCCCCTCTTTGTAATTGGTATCAGAGAATTTGTGGTTCTTAGGATAAATCTTAACATCTTGAGCAAAGATCAAGGACAATGGAGATATTCAAACTTGATAAGAAAATTAACAATGAAAATCTAGATCTAGAAATGACCATTGTAAAACTTAAGAAAGCCAAGGAGCAACTTTTCCAATCCCTGAAAAGAAGGAAGGAACTTGCAAATTAGATGAATGACCACCAGTACATTGAAGACCTTTTCCCTTCAAGTAGTTTAGTGAAGTAAATGATGCAATCAAAGAACTCTTAGAGAAGAATGGTTCCCTGCAAGATGAAATAAGAATGCTCAAAAGAGAACAAGAAACTTAGTCAATAAGGCTGTGTGAAATCTTGGAATAAAGAAACAAGATGAAAGAAGAAATGGATGGAAGAAACAATGAGATCCAAAACCAATCCATTTAGCATGAAGATCTTATAGATCAAATCTCCAATGAAAATGAAGAAATCACGAGTCAAAGAAAAATCAATGAAAGATTAAGGAATGATCTAAATTTGAAAAGACAAATCAATGAAAGATTCAGAAGTGAGTTGAGATCTTAAAGGCTAATTAGTGAAAGACTAAAAAATGACATAAAAACCAAAAAGAAAATCAATGAGAGAATGATAAAATCACAAGCAAACATGAATCAATTGAATCAACTAAATGAGTAGTATCTCTATAGACAAAAGGGTAAAGTAGGAATTAGATACAAAGAAGAAGAAGGTGAATCCTCCAAACAAGGTGCTCAAAGGAATCAAAGACCTACTTGCACTCATTGTGGTAAGATAGGTCATACATCAAACAAATTTTGGAGTAATGGTAAAGAAAAATTCAGTGGTAAATGTTACAATTGCAACTAGCATGGTCACAAGGCTAATGAATGTAAAGAGAAACCAAAATTTGAAGGCAAATGTCACAAATGCAAGAAACAAGGTCACAAGACATCCAACTACAAAACAAGGACATTCAATCTAGTAGAACAAATTGTGAAAGCAATATTTGGTTAGGACTACAACACCTAGTATGGATGTCATTACTATGGAGAGTATGGACACATTGGCATGAACTATGTTAAACATTACACAAGGAAGAGAGATACCACCATAAGATGTTACACTTGTATAGAACTTGGTCATCTAGCCAAGAACTACATGAATATAGGTAGAATTGAAGATGAAAAGAAAGCTAAGGTAGACAACATTAGAAAGAAAATGAGGTAGCAATGGATTTCTAAATCCATTGAGGAAGCTAGTCCAAGAAATGATGGTGATGTCACTAAGGAAGTGGGTGACTCCACCTAAGTTCTTAAGCAAGAATTAGAATTGTGTTATCACAATCACACCTAAACAGTTCCAAAATTGAAAAGAAGCAATGATCTAAATTAGTATTCAAGATATAAAGGGATCACATAAGATTAGATTAGTTATCACTGAGTTACTTTATCTACCAAGTAAGGTTGGGTCATGGACTCTATAGAGAAAGGTCGGGAGTAACTAGTCACACATGTTTGGTTACTGAGTTAAGAAGCATTCATTGAGTGATACGAGCAGATAGCGGATGATAGCTTGTCAAGAATAATGATACTTTTTTACTGAGCATTAATGGAAATTTTTTATCAAAAGGTAGGATCAAACTCATTTTTCATTGAGAATTTTAAAGTATTGTTGCAATCAAGCAAATTGTAGAGTGATCAAGTGATTTTGAGTGGAATTTGCAGTAAATTTTTTTGAAATTTTCCACAACCTACCAAGTAGTCATGGAAGCAACAAAAAATAGTAGCAAGGCAAAGAAAGGGTTAGAAATGTTGGTCTAAGGAGTTGAATGGAAACCACCAGATTTCAAACTTGTACCAACAATTACAAAAACCCTCAATCTAAATGGAGCACAATCAAAAATCCCTCCTAAGGTACTACTCATTAATGATATTTAGTGAAATTCAAGAATTTGATACCCAAGAGATGGATGATGCCCTGGCTGAATTGTGTGTGAATGGTGTTCTTAAACTCAAACATAAGCACTTAGAAGATAAAGGTTTAACCCACATTCCCCACCTGCCCTAGAGTTTCAAAATCAAATGGATTAGATATATTATAAGCCAAGTTCACAATGGTTAGTTATGGCTTGAGAAACCAATTTTGATCACTAAGAAAATGATTCATCGTATCACTAGCTTTCCCATGCTTTTTAAAGCCAAAACTACTAAAACCCAAGGTCGAGCAAAGTTATAAAAGAAAACCCTAGTCAAGTGGGACGATAGAGGTATGAAGATTAGTAGTGTAACAAATACATAACTAAAATTTGGCATAAATGTGATAGCACACAAGATCTATAGTTCTAGTCATCTAAATAGTGTGTCATGCAAAGCAATAGACTCGGCATTCAAAGTTGTGAAGAACAAACTATCATTTGATCTTGCAGACTTGTTGTTGAAATAGTTTAACAAGAACATGGAAAGTATTATGAGATCCAAGAATAACCCTTGCAAATTTGGTTCACTGTTAACATGCTTATTCTTCAATGTTCAAGAGTTTTTCCCTTCTAAAGGTATAGTCGTATGGAGAAAGGATGTGCCAATTTTGTATTAGATTAATGAATATATTGGAGAAATGGGTGAGAATTTTGATAGCATAGTGGATAAATACTTTGATGTCTTCAAGGAGAAAATGAATAGCAGATTCAGCATTCATAGGAAATTGGTTGAAGATTACAAAGATGATGTTTGTTTCATGATAGATGGTGACAAAGTCTACATTTAGGTAGTGATTCCAAGAGTTGTATGGGTAAAACCTCTTCCCTATGAGGTAAACATTGATGAAGCAAAGGACACAATTGAGGCCTTGATAAATGAACCTATTGATCCAAAGTCACCACACTTTGGAACATATGATGAGGCTAAGGGAAGAATAGAGCTTAAAATCAAGCTTCCACATGTGGTTAACAAAGAATAGAGGAGAAAAGAAAAACTCAAATCTAGCATACCTCTTATGTTGATTGAGGGTAAGGGAGAAGATGACGATGATGTAGAGGATCAAGAAGAGTTAGAAAAGGAAGAAGAGCTAGTAAAGAGGGTAAGGTGATCATCACCAAGTCACCCAAGCCATCCACTACAGTGTTTACTAGGAGATCCAGGAAGAAAGGTAGTGAAGTTGTGTTTAGCAAGCCTCCTCTCACCTTCCAAGAAAAAATGAAACAACTACAAGAAGGTACAAGCATAACCAACTTCAAATCATTGAATTGTGAGACTAGGAAAAAGGCTAAGAAGAAGCATATTGAAGATTTGGTGCTAACCAAGATGGGCAAATGGAAGTATTCCCCTGATTAGATAGCCTCTTAGATTTCTAATGAACTATTAGAGAGATTGAGGCCAAGACAGGACTAAGCTATGCAGACAACAAAAGATATCTATGAAAAAACCGTAAGGTAGTTGTTATTGAGCATTACCAATGCTAAAGTAAAAGTCTTTGAAGAAAAATGAAGACAAGATGACTCTCAGATTCAGTACTTGTTTAATTTTGTTGAGGGATATAGAGCATGTAGTCAAGAATGCTACAAGCATGTAGAAGAACATTTATCACTTTCATAAATAGAGTGACTCTCCAGTAGAAGTCAAGGATGATGATAGTGATGATGAGGAAGAAGGAACACACTTTGAGACAATACAATTTGACAATGAAGTACTTGAACAAGATAAAAAGGAAGAAGCTATCGAGGAAGAAAAGAAGATGATGAGGAGACTAACCCTATGAAGATAGTAGCAGGAATCATTGCCTCACTTCCTTATTCTCCAAGAAAATTAGTAGCTACATCAAGTTTGGAGATAGCTTCAACAAGATTGATTGTGACAATAGTAGATACATCAAATGTCAAATCACTCTTTGCTTCCTCATAGCTTAACACATCACTAATGGAAGTGTCTACCACTTCATCTACCAAGCTGCAACCTTCCTCTTCTTCAATTCCTACGTTAGCATCAACAATAATGAGTACATAATGTTCTACAATTTTGTGTTCTTCAACATTAATTATAGTTTTGAGTTCTACAATTTTGGATTCTACAATTTTGTTATCTACAACTTCAGATGCTTCTATAAGTATATAAATTTTGGATTCAGTAAGTATACTAGTCAATGTTTCATCTATTGGCACTATATCAATTTTTACTACTAGTCCTACTATCTCTACTATTGTTTCCATTCTAGATTCTAAGGAATTATGTATAAAGGTAGTTGAACCTAAGGCTCAACCAAGTATAAGACTTTTTAGTGGAGCGGAGATAGAGGAGGCTATTGATCTAGATGAGGAGATTGGGATTCCAAAATGGGATTTTGATAATGCCATTGTAGATCAAATGCAAATAGCTAGTAAACTCCTCCAAAAGAAAGAAAAATAGAAGAAATTAAGAGAGGAAAGAGACAAAGAACATAAAATCATTAAAAGTGCTAAGAATATTTTAACTAAGGTAATAGGTGTTGAAGTTGACACTTCTCAACACATTTTGTTTCAATTAGAAGAAGTAGTCCAAAACTTTAATGAGGAATCCAATGGTCAAGAAAAATTGATTGAGAAAGCAAAGAAGAAATTTGATAACAAAGTGCTCAAGCACATTGCTCAACAAATTTCCATCTAGCAAGTGGAGCTTTCCTCAATTTTGACCAATCTTGAAAACTCTTGCACAAATGTAACATCCATTTTTGGGAAATTATGTAATGTTACTGAGTTCATAAAGGAAATAAAGGGGAAAATGACAAATATTGATGAAGATCTAAAGGTTAGTACACAATAGTTGCAACTTGACCCTAGTTCAAGCTCTACACATCATATGAAAATCAGATTCTTGTCAAATATGTAGGTAGAGTTGTTGAGAGAGGAAGCAAGGATCTAGTCTTCACTGATAGATATTTAGAATGTGATCCTTCCCATCATGGACACAATGAAAAAGCACATTGTTTACTCAAAAACATTGATCCATGACCATAATTTCTCAATTGCAGACCACATGATAGAACTCTCTGCAAAAGTACAAGTTGCTCTACATATGTGCAAAGTTTTACAAGAGAATTAGAATAAGACTTTAGCATTCATACTTTAGGTACATTATGAGTTTCTTTCTTATATTGGTGTCTCTATGTGAATAAGCTTGAATAAATATTTGACATTATTGTCAAAAATGGGGAGAGAAAGTATGTGTAAGAAAAGTAGTATGTGTATATGAGAGATAGTATGTATATTGTATGGGGGAGAATCATGAAAAGGAAAATAAAGTATATTGTATATACTTACAAAGAAAAATTTTGAAAAAAATCTCAAAAAATAGTACTAAGTCAGTATCACACTGTGATGTATATAAGTTTTGGCTGATAAGTATTTTTTGTCACTAATGCCAAAGGGGGAGATTGTTGACATTAAGTCAAGTTTGTTATTAGTGACAACACTTATTCAGATTTTGTATGGTTACTAAGCTTATTGAACAATCTACAATGTTTTCCATGTAATTTAGTAGCCACCAAGCTTTATAGTTCCTACCAAGCATCTTAGTGGTTACTAAAGTGAAGTTAGTGTTAACCAAGCTATGTAATGATCAATGTTTACCAAGTGTAGTTATGGTAAATGTGTAATTTAGTTTCTACCAAGTTACATAGTATCTACTGAGTTGCCAGTGCAGACCAAGTTCAAGACTACTCTAAGATGATTAGTATGGACTGAGCTTCTACTTCTACCAAATGCATGATGATGGTAAGTAATGATAGTGGACACCGTGTATTAGAACTTCACCAAGTAAGTCTTCTGAACCCAAGTGTCTTCATACAAGCTGACTTTGTAATATTGATGCAAACTTGTATATTGGCCAACTTTGTAATATTGGTGTAAACTTGTACATTGGCCAACTTTGTACTTTTGTAAATTGGATTGATATATATATATGTAATGTGCTGTATCATATCCAACATATATATGAAGGAAGGAATAGATGAATGTATGTATGTGAATGAGGATCAGTAACAAAGTATATTGTAAGGCCATATCAAAAAATGAGTAGTAGAGTCATATCTATCACATAAAGGTGATCAGTACTTCAAAGAATCCCTATTAGAAAATTAGTTGTAAGTAAGAGATCACCTGTTTCATTCTAACATGTGAACTAGTTCAAATCCTATAACAAGGTAGACTTAATAGTTTTTTTTCAAATCTCTTTACCGAGTGCATACTTCATTGTATGTTTACAAATCCTCTAACAAGGTGGACCTAGCAGTCCTAATTGCTCATAATAGGGTAGATCATTAAAAGTGATCATTGTAAGCCTTAATAGGCCAACTTTATGCTATAGTATTGAAATTTTGTGGGTATCATCCCCACCCTAGTTTTACTTTCTATTTGGAAGGTTTCTGGGTTACCAAATTATTATGTTCATGTGCCATAAATGTTTATGTTTTTAGTTTCTCATACATGCAGATTAGATCTTATTTAATGATTTAATGATTATTGGATTATTGCAATTAAGATCTAATTTTGGTAAAGCTTTTGAGGTTACTGATTCACCCCTCCCCTCTCAGTAACCTAGCATACTCTTGAATGTTTCCAACACTTAGTATTGACACATTTCCTCATTGTGATGCTTAACATATGATGTTATGATGTTTTCAACTTTGATGGAGTATTGATTTATTTTGGTTTATCATGTTAGATTTCCTATTTTTATGATGTTATTATGCTTTAGTAGTGATGTCCTTATAAGATAGCTTTGACTATCTAGTTGGTAGTTTGGGATGTTACATGTGAGGGATGGCTAGGACCTTCAAGATCTCATGATGCTATTATGATTGGGGGGAACCACACACTTAGTTTGGTTGTTTAGTTTACTACAATGTTGCTTTAAGTATGTTCTTTTACTACTTGTTTTAGTGGTTGTTATTGTTCTGTCTTTTAGTTATAGTATTTGAGTGTCTATGCCTTGATTTGTGGATCTAGTATTGCCTAGTGTGGAGGAAATTCATTTCCTAATTTTTTACCTTTTTGAGTTCTCACTTGTTATTTTGGAATCTGATGTGAAATTGTGCTTTCTCATGGAAAAGTGCAAAAGTTTGTGTGGTGTGCTAGGTTTTCTCATGCAGCTCTTGGTACTTTCTTATGCAAAACCCCACACTGGTTTTGGGTATTTTGGCTACTGGGCCAAGTACTTCCTCACACCATTTGGCACATTTCCTCATGTGAAAGATAGTTTCTTCCATTATGTGCTACAATTCCTCACATAAAATTTATGTCTTCTATTGGTCCTCATGTGAAAACTAAGGGAAATCTCCACTGGTTTTCAAGGACCACTTTTTGGTGTTTTAAGTACCCTTTGGGATTACTTAATTTTCCATGCTTTGGTAGATCTTAGATTCTTCATTATATTACCATCTTGGGTTTTTGTTTCTCAGTTTGTGTGTGTTAGTTTGGTAGTGATAGTTGGGAGATTTATTAGTTGTCAGGATTGTGGTTAAGTATTCTATTGTGATCTTTGTGATCCTTGTATGTTGAGTGTCACATACATCCATACTTGTTTTAATTTTTAATTTTTGTCTTGGCTTGTCTTGAATCCTTGTTTGAAGCATCTATGGGTGGGGCATTACATTGGCACATACCTTGTCAATAGTTCTTAGCTTTGTAGGTACAATGACTTGATGATGGCTAGGTTCATTGTACATGATCCTCTCTATATTTTTTTCTTCAATATATTTTTTCTTGACTAGCCTTCTTTTCTTTGGTTGACCCATAGTGGCTATCATTTTCCTCTTCTCTAGACTTGTGCCACTTGGTTTTTTGATCTTTAGCACTCCGTTATTGATTGGTGGCTCAACACTTGCCACTACTACTTCCTTGGTCCTTGGTCTTCGTGGTGTAGGAGGGGAGAGTGTTAGAAATAGTAGTCCACTTGTATAACTGTGAGGGGGGGTTAGGGTGGATCAGTTATACAACAATCTAAAATATTGAACCTCTCAAACAATTCTTAATCATTTAACCAAAACAAACAACAACCATAAAGAAATGTGCATACACAATTACACCAGATATGTTGATTAGGGAAACCTCGATCAAAAGGAAAACCCTGGTGGAAATGATGCCCACAAGATAATGTACTAATCTAAATATTCCTTGTTAGAGGATGGACCCTGTTAGGAGTCTATTACAATTCTAAGTACAAAGAGTCCTTGTTAGGTGACTTTGAATCCCTGTTAGGAGATTCCAACCCTATTAGGAGTTGTAGAAGGAAGCTAAACCCACTATCCAAATAGCTTCAGGATCAGATCAATGAACCCACTGTAAAATTGATCTCAGTATTATTCCTTTTAGAATAATAGATGTGGAACAATCTCTTATCTCTTCCTTGTCTAGTATGTTAGAATTCTTTTCCCTTAGATCACACATTCAGATTTGGAACTTAGCAACAATAACCCTTAAGGTTACTTACACACATTAGCAAATTACTTTGCTCTTCTACTTTGCAATTTGCAAGTCTTTTCTACTTCTCAATCTCAATAATGATATTTAAAAATTGGAAAACATCTTTCCTTTATACAACACTCAATATTAATTCCTTAAGTTGGCACCATACTTTATTAACATTTAATTAAATGAAATACACATTTAATTAATACTGTTGGCTGACAGTTATACACAAACTTTCACACATGCAACTTCCATTCCTGCACACTAACTAATGTCATCAGTGGTCAGTATACTTCCTCTAGCTAAATGTGCAAACCTTCATTCCAAAGACAATGTGCTATATTGATCATACAATAGAAACTATTTTCCCAATGCTCTGTTTCCATGTTGTTCTCTGTAATCATAAATATCTTCTGTACATTGTTGATTTAGGTTCTACCCACTGCCCACATGTCAAATACATGTTGTAGTATATTTTAGTAACTACACATAGGTAGATATGCAATGGGATGTGTTTAATACATAAATCTCAGTCTACTACTCTGTTAGTCTTTTACAAACTTATTACTATGTTTTCATTAATGACAAACACAACCATAACACTATTTTGTAATGCTCCCCCATAGCATCAGAATTCATGCTAATGATCTCCCCCTTTGGCATTGATGGAAACATAGTTGAAAAATATCTAGTTCCAATAATATCAACAATTTTCTTCATTACTCAAATGTTTCTTTATGCAAATACTTTATTGCAACATTTCTCCCCCAAAGTACAAATTCTCTCTTATTTTTTTCATGTCACTTTCTCCCCCATTGACATCAATGTCAAAGGTAGTACAAAAATTGAACATAAAATAATCTATCAACATGACCACAAGCCAATCTATTGCTTTACAACTTTTACATATAATTCTATAAACAACACAAGTGTCAAAAGACATTTTTGCACACCAATTATCACTCACCAAGAGTCCTTACTAAATTTTTTCATCATAGGTACTCCCCCATAGAGGAAGCATTAGCATTTAGTCTAGTCCAACAATGGTACTATCTACTCTAGATTGATGCACTTTTGCATCTATTCTAAGCTAGGTAGGGACATAACCCAAAGCATACCTCTTAGGTACTCAAATGTATACTTTGGTAGGGCCTTTGTGAAAATGTTTGCAATCGATTCCTTAGTGTTAATGTAATCTAGTCTAATTTCTTTCTCTGCAACTTTCTCTTTTAGCACATGATACTTTATTTCTATGTGCTTAGTTTTGGAGTGCAAAATAGAATTCTTAGATATATTAAAGGTACTTGTGTTATCATAATAAATTATAATAGGTTCTGTGAATTTAATTCCAATATCCTTCACCATCTACTTCATCCCTATGACTTGAATATAGTTTTTTGTTGTTGCAACATATTATACTTCTGTAGTACTTTGTAAGGTACAATCTTGCTTTTTGTTGAGCTAAGAAACTAGTCTTCCTCCAAGGAAAAATGCTCCTCTACTAGAATTTTTTCTATCATCCCTATCTCTAGCCCAATCAACATCTATATAAGTACATAGAGTAAAGTCATTGCTTCTATCATACATAATATGATGTTCATTTTAGATATCTGAATATCTTGTTTACTATTGCATAGTGATATTCTTTAGGTTCAGCTTGAAATATTGCCACCATTTCAACTCCATTAGCTATATATGGTTTGCCATGAATTAGATATTGCAATCCTCCAATCATAGATCTATACTTCTTTTGTTCAACATTAGGGGTATCATCTTTGCTTGATAAATTATGACCAGTTACCATAGGATTTCCAATAGGTTTACAACTTTCTAAACCAAATATTTTTACAAAATCTTTTAAATACTTGGTTTGAGAGATAAATATACCCTCTCTTTTTTGAATAATCTGTAATCCCAAGAAAAATTTCATTTCTCCTATCATGCTCATCTCAAACTCATTCTTCATGTCTTCTGAGAATTTGTTACTAGCTTCATCATTTCCACAAAAATGATGTCATTAACAAACACAATGATTATTAACAAGCCATCTTCTATTTTCTTCAAGTACAAGTTACCATTTGTTGTTCCTTTAGCAAATCCAAGCTTTGCTAAGTACTTGTCCAACCTTGCATACCAGTTTCTATGTGCTTGCTTTGATCCATACAAGGCTTTCTTTAATCTGCAAACCATGTCCTTTTCTTTTGTTAAAGGAAAACCCTATGGTTGTTCAATGTATACTTCTTCTTCAAGTTCTCCATTCAAGAATGTTGATTTGAAATCCATCTTATATACCATAAAATCTTATTTGTTACATATGCCAATAACATTTTGACTTCTTCCATTCTTTCTATAGGTGCATATGTCTCTTCATATCAATTCCTTCTTATAGAGAGTATCCTTTGTAAACAAGTCTTGCTTTGTTTCTTATCACTTATCCTTGTTCATTCATTTTATTTCTAAATACCCACTTTGTGCCAATCACATTTTTGTCCTTTGGTAGAGGAACCAATTCCCATGTGTCATTTTTTATTATCTGCTAAAGTTCTTCCTCCATTGCTCTTATCCAATGATGATCTTTGATTGCTTCATTTACACTTGTTGGTTCTACTTGAGATATGAGACATAGTTCTTTGTTACTTATACTCCTTGTCATTACTTATTTTTCTTATGATTTAAGGAAAGATAGGGAAAACTAGAGCCAATGACACACCTAGCTCTTCAAACCACCTTGCAAGAGTTAACAGAACAAAATAAAACACAAAAAACAACAACCAAAGGAGGAAGAAGAGTGAAATACTTTAATTGATTCATCAAAATATATTTATAAATGCCCAGTTGTAAGGTCTTTTGGGTTACAACCAAATAAAAAATACATTCATACAAAGATCAACACAAAATTTGTACTTTCCAATTCTACTCTACAATCCACTCTTAAAACTACTTAAAAACTCTTCCCTCTCTAAGAACTACTTAGCTCTAAGCCTAAACACTCTATTTATACTATCCAAAATATCTTATAGATTATTCTAGAACATGGAGAAGCCACAAGTTGGTTCTCAAAAAATATTAAATGAAAATAAACAAAAAATAAATACACAAGCCAGCCTGCATCAGCAATTAATTGTCTTGAAATCAATGTTTGAGATAAATTAGGATATCTGCATGCTTTGATTGAGTTAGAACTTGTGCTTAAAATTGTGGGTATATATCTAGGTCCTCCACATCCCCTTAAGTGTGCAAGGTATAATTCATTAAGGAAAAGTGTGCATCCATTCTGAAAGTTGAGCACAAAAAACTTTCGTGCAAAACTGCCAGAAATTGATGTTCTGGGGGAATTTTGATATCTCTCAAACTATAAGAAGTTAGAATATTTTCTCTAGAAAATAGATATTAATTTAGTTCCTCTTTAATATTTTAATTGAATAGCCTCTAAATCATTATGGAAAACTAGTTATGCAGCTCGCAATAGGCAACCAAAAACAAGAAAATGGAGTTTCAACAAAACCCAGTTTTAGCATCTAAATAAAAATTGAAAACATGTAGGTTAGGAGTGCAACCTAGGATGCTCCTACATCAGACAAATAAGGTTGGAAGAAATATTTCTCTTGAATCATTGAGATGTCATAACCTAAGCTAAATCCAAATCAGATTGATAAATCTATGAAGCATCTTCCATAGGTCTATTCTTCCACTTCACCAGGTATTCATAATAATATTTTCCTCTTGTACTCTTACCAATTCTCTGATCCAATATCTACTCAACTTCTTTAGTCTACTTAGCATAGTCCTCTGATACAATAACTTTATCATCTAATTCATGATACTTGTATAAATCAACAACATTGAATATAGGAGATATATCCATGTCATCAGGTAACTCAACTCCATAAGCATTTACACTATCAAATTTTTTCAAGATCTTATAAGGTCTAAACTTCATCTTTAACTTACTGTATGTTCCAATTGGAAATCTTTCTTTCTTTAGATGAACCATCACCTAATCACCAATTTGAAAATCATGATGTCTCCTAGACTGATCAACATTCTCCTTATACTTCTGATTACTTTGTTCTATACGCATCTTCATTTCCTTATGTAAAGACTCCATATAATTAGCAAATTCTTCTCCTGCATCACTTCTCTTTTCTTCACCATTAATATCTCTCAAATATGATACTCCTCTAGGCTTCATTATAGTAACAATATCAAAAGGTGTCTTCCTTATACTTCTATTCACAGAATTATTATATGCAAATTTAGCTTGTGCTAATACCATCTCCCAATTACTTGGCTTATTACCAACTAAGAATCTTAACAAGTTACCCAAGCTTATATTCACAACCTTTGTTTGTCCATCTATTTATTGATGAAATTTATAACTAAAGTTCAATTCAATACCCATCTTCTTCCACAATGTCTTTCAAAAATAACCAACAAACTTATGATCTTTGTCAGAAATAATACTTCTTGGTAATCCATGCAATCTCACAATCTCTTTGAAGAAAAGTTCAGCAACATGATCAACATTTGATGTATTCTTACATGGTATGAAATGAGCCATCTTAGAAAATATATCCACTACAACAAATATAGAATTGTACCCCTTCACTATCTTAGGTAATCTAAGAAACAAATCCACACTGATGTCACTCCAAGATTTCTTAGGAACAGTAATAGGTGTATATAAACTAGTATTTTGACTCACTCCTTTTGCAACTTGACAAATTCCACAATTCTTTAGAAATTTTTGAACATCCTTATACATTTGTGGCCAATAAGACTTCTCTTTCAGCAAACTCAATGTCTTATCAATTCCAAAATGTCTAGCTAATCCACCACTATGTTATTCCTTAATTAGATTCAACCTCATAGAACTTCTAGGAATACACAACTGAGTACCTTTGAACAACATACCTTCTTGAATGAAATTCTCATCATACTTATTTATGTGATCTATTAGATTTGGTGCTTTGCACTCTCTCCATGCCTGAGAAGAATCAAGATCAACATCATACAACTTGTTCATTTCATCAAAACCAAGAACTTCAACTTTCATTTTAGTCAACAAATAATGTCTTCTACTCAATGTATCAACAACTCTATTAGTGACTCCACTCTTGTGCTTAGTGACAAATGTAAAATACTGCAAATACTAAACCCATTTCATATGTCTCTGATTCCATTTATGCTAACTTCTCAAGTATTGTAAAGCTTTCTAATTAGTATACAACACAAACTCCTTAGAAATCAAATAATGTCTCTATTGGGATACGATTGAGAAATTAAGCTCTATAAGTTCTTTTAAATGTATATGTACCCAATTGCCTATTTGAAGCCTTTAAGGTGTTTAATATTTCTAATACCTTCCATTAAGCATATCTATAGCTTCCATGATGATAAAATTCCATGCTGAGTCATTTCACGAAGTCTTGTTTTGAGTAATTGTCAAATCTGCATTTTCACCTAAGTGTCAAACACTGACAAGAGGTTGTGTTTGCAACTGAATATCTTGCACCCTGTAATGTTTCATGAATTTCCTCTTTGGGAGTGTTTAGTGTCCATAATAGAGAGCCTATGTTTCATATTTAATATCATTTGAAATCCATTTGACTAGGTTTTGAATCCCTCCAAATTGGTCTTTTAATGTTGTCATGCTGATGCAATTAGTTTTGAATTCTAGGAGGTCCTATTTGATGAGTTATAATTTTGACCCAGTTGATCAAAATGATAAAATTCCTTTTGTGTTACATTTTAGAAGTCAGAGAATTGCTATGTTTCAAATTTGAGCTTATGATAAATCCATTTGATTAGTTTTCAAACTTGATTCCAAATGCAATTTCTAAATTTTTTTACTAGTGTTAAAAAATGTAAATTGATTGGTACCCCTATTCGAGATGTTATAACTTGAAATCCTTGATAGGTGAGATCAAATGGATTGTACCACTATGTTATGCTCTAAAAATAATTTTAAGTGTACCAATTTTCAAATCTTGATGAATTTGTTTTCATACTTTCTTAGGTCAATTCCATTCACAAAAAATATTTTTCTGTCAGTGTTTCTATTCTGCTAATTTTGTGTAGCCTACTTTGACTGCTTGCCATTTATGTCCTATTATTTTTCATGAGCCCAAATCATATATTTATACTCTCCTCATGATAGTGAACCTATGCCCTAGTTTTCATATTCCCAAGTGTTAGTTTACCTAGTTTTTGGAGCCAAATTCGAATGCATTTAATAGTTTTCTAACATTTTTTCATGCAAGCAATTATAAGAGGTCAAATTTGATAGTCAATATCTTTTGACTAAGAATTTTTCATGAGATGAGATTCAAAAAAGTAGGAGTATATAGAACAAAGAATCTATGTGTTAGTTTTTAGAGCCCGATCAGGTGTTCTGGTCAGTTTTTAAGGCCAATCAAAGGACCTCCTAGCACAAAGTTGACAAGTTGCAGATTAATGATAAAATGAGCTTTAATTGGTGGTTCAGTGATCAAAATTGTTTATAATTAGTATGAGAGGGTGAATGGATCAATTTTGTATTTTAGTTGTTTGGAAATGAATTTTTTTTTTAGTCAGACCCACTTTGGGTCCCCAGACTAATCTACAATGCTCAAGCTCAAGGGCATGAAAGGTTTTGACCACCATGTCAAGGGAAATTACAAGGAGCACAATTACCATATCCAGGGTAGCCCTAAAAAATTTATGATCCATTTCATCTTTCATCTTTGAAGCAAAGGGTATGCCTTTTATGTCCATACTTCCTTAGAATCAACCAAATAATGTGTCACCTTTTGCAAGGGGACATGGTCAAGTATAGGTGCCGCCCAAACATTTTGACATGCCATCACCTTCTCATTTTCATCATTAACAAATGATCCCTTCCAGGTCCTCACAAGGAGAGTCAATGCTTGCTTTGCCACTAAGCCTATCCTCAAGCATGTCTCATCTTTTAAGCTCTTTTAAGGGTCCAAGAGGTTTTATGGATAGGAGCTTGCAATATGGTCAAACATTAGAACAATCACCTCTTTCAAAGCCAATGGGTTCTTCTCAAAATATTATTATTATTATTTCAAATTTTAAGGTCAAGGACCATTTGCCAAAATTTTTTTTGTTTCTAATGGAGAATCTCTATTGTCTTCAAAATTTCCTTGTATGGACTCTAGCCTACATTCAAAGATGTTTTGTAGCATGCTTGAGAGGATTACAGAAGTGCATGCAAAGTTACAGAGGAAAAATCAAAAGATAGGTTCATTTAATCCTATAGCAGGGGCCATTGGTGCATTTGATAATGAAGATATGTCATTTTTGATGAAGATCTATAGTGATTTGGATGAACTTGATGGTCTATTTGGCTTGGCACAGTTGTGTAAGTCACCAAAAAATATAGGATCAAATAATACTAAATGAAAAATTTGGTAATTGGAAAGAAGCTTTAACATGCTATGAGAAGGCTTTACAAATGGAGCCTAATTTAGTAACAAGACATTTGGGAGTGCTAAACTATTTACTAAATATGTGCCACTTGTAGGCAGTGGTGACTCATGTTGATGTATTAATGTCAAGGATTCTAGAATATAGAAAGAAATGGTGCATGTGTGGTGTACAAGAAACTTGGATGCTTGGACGAGACTTGATGGGTGAAATTTTTTTGTGGCTGACAAAGAAGGCTTAGTTTCTAGTACCCTTGAATTAACTACTTCTTTTGACATCAGCCTTGCTAAGATTATTTAGGCTTTGCAACAAAATGATCATTACTTATTTCCTGAAAATGTTGGACATTCTAGGCAAGCATTGTTAGCAACATTGGCAGTAGCTAGCATGGAATCTTATACATGTGCATACCCTTTTGTTGTGAAGCTTCATATGCTAAGGGAATTGGAAGATTTTTGTGCACTTATAACCAAGAGACCTATATTGAACAAGCAAGACTGTGTTTATTCAAATCCAAAGGTTTTGGAAATGATTAAAGATTGGGGTGATCATTTAAAATTTACACAACCTTCCTTGCAGGCATGGGTACAAAGCAACACCATTTTAAAGGTAATATGCAGGGGATTTTAAAAAAAAAACTAATTTGCAAACATTGGAAATTTGCATGCATGGAGAACGAGTCCATGAATTCAAAATATAATGCAACAAAGGGGAGCCACTTTGTAAGAAAAAGTGCATGACATGGAGGAGGGGATCTACATGCAGAATAAGACACCTAGGACTAAGAAAAGAATGGTAGTCAGGGCATGTAAAGGAGGAATCCATAGGTAGAGGAAAGGCAAGTCCAAAGCTATGGCATGTGAACATAGGAAGACAGTAGATAACAAAGGTAAACCCACACATTCAAAGGAGTCTCTCTTAAGTTGGTTCAGACTCAAAGGTTGATGCTAGGAAATGATGCCCACAGTAGGGGAGGTCCATATTGAAAGTAGAGGAGGTAGTCCATGACAATAGAAATCCCATGAGCAATAGGAAAACATTGAAAAACCATTTATCCCACATTGGGGAGGGGATAGATTTTGAAACAATTTAAATACAAATCCACACAAAGTGTAAGTGTCTTAAAAGAGACATAGCTTTTAAAGCCGAGCCATGCTTGGAGGGGCTCACAGGGGCCAAAGTCAAACCTATTTTGACTCATGAGAGTAGAAAGATCATTGCAAATCTTCTATGGGGTTATGACCATCGTATAATCCGGAGGTGGTTGTTGAGAGTATTATGCCCATATGAAATGAGGCCCATGTATGGGTGTAAAATTTTCTTAAGAAGCCTCTAGGGATACGCTTAAGTCATGAGAGTGTAAAGGAAACTCACCTAGGTATGAACATAAAGCCAAATTCAAAAGCCTCTAGAGGTTCGAGTGCATGAGTGAAAATGAGAGTTTGTGTATGCACATAAAGTAAAATTTGGAGGCCTCTAGTGCTACAAGAAAAGGAATTAATTAATAAACTAATTAATTAATTAAAAACTTCAAATGATGATGACCCAATAGAAAATCAACATGTGGCATGGGCTGAAATAAAGTGAATATAAAATGAAATTCAAAGTGCTAAATGCATGAAATATCAAAATGGTTAAGTTTTAAATTATTTAAGTTTTTATATAGTTGTGACTATATAAAATTTTTAATTTGTCCATTTTAATGCCAAGCCATAGTCTAGGAGCCTAAATTTCAAATGGCCATAATAGGGACATTTTTTGTCCAAACTAGGCAGTGCAGTATACCGTTGGAACTGAGAAGAAGTGAATTTCTAGATATGGGATCATTTTTTGAGCAAGTCTTCACTAGTATGCTTTGCAAGAATATTTGTATTTTCTAGGGTATTCTCAGTGGAATGGGTAGAATTCATCATGGAGCATCATAATTAGTTGGGGAACAAACATTGATGTTTATTGTAGCATAAAATGAATTCTAGAAAAGTTTTCATGTTTCTAGAGTTCATTTTGAACTAATTTTTGTTGATTGCTTTGAGTTCAGATTAGGCATCAAATCAATTATGATTCTCATCAAATATCTGAGATATTTTTGCATTTGGGAGGCCAAATAATGAGGATTTGATTTTTCAGTTGAGGGGAGAGATTAGAGATGTTTTCAACTTCTTGGGAAAGAATTTTGAGGGGACACTTGTCATTGTTTGATCAAATCTGGGAATTCTTTTCTCCTATATCATTTTCTTTCTCTTTTTTTATTGGGGTTGGCAGTTTTCTCTATGATACCAACAGGGTTCTACTGTGAAACCATGGTTGTTGATGGTTTTACTTCTTTTCTATTAAGTTGAGCTCTAGCAGTGAAGGCCACACACCTGCACCTATGCAGATTTCTTTTCATTTTCATGTCTTGTTATTCTGAGATAAATGGAATTTGATGCTAGATCATGTGAATTATTTAGAGTTTCATTTAGTGTTACCAATGTGTGTATTTGGTCTTTGCAAGGATGAATACAAAGGGGATTTATAAGGAATCATCTAGTTTTTCTTATTCTATCTCCTAATTCTTCATATGCTATTGACTTTGAGATTAAATAAATAACCTTCATTTGATTTAAGGTAGCTTGGATGAGTTGTATGTTAGATCTATTATTGCTTTTGATTCAAGGGGTCAAGTAAATGCTTTAATGTTTTGATAGGGTTTTTGGGTGCATGGAGGGGATATTTCATAAGAATGGGATTTGGGGATTTTAGTTGACAAACTTAATTGTAAAGCAAATAAGTTAGGTCATCCTACTAGTAATGACTCTATGTCCCAATGGTTAAGGCACTGGTCACTGAGTCAGATGCAAGCTGATATGAATGTCATTTGCAAAAATCATTTTAATCAAATAAATTATATTCTTCATGTTTTGTATTGGGCTAAAAGGAATTAATCCTCACTTAGCTTATGGTTTCATAGGTTATGATCTATAGCTATTTCATTCCTATGTCATTGCATGAGTATCAGAAGATAAAAGGGTTTCATTTGCTATTATTAAGTTCAGATTCATATTTTAATTGCACTAGTACCATATATCATAACCTCAAGGTTAACCCACCTAGGTCTTGTAGAGCCTGAAGTGAAGGAGTTATGCCTTATAATTGGCCCAAGACTACATTCAAGTGTATCCATCATAGGAATTTAATAGCCTTAGATGAATTCGTCTAGTTTCTTGGTTATTTTCAAAACTATTAAATTAGGAGCCAATAGTCTTCACTTCTTCAAAGCTTGAACAATAGCATAAAACTCTTGGTCATACATAGAATACTTTCTTTTAGCATCATTCAACTTCTCACTAGAAAATAAATAGGATTACGTTCTTGACTTAATATAGCTCCTATTGCATTACCACTTGCATCACATTCAACTTGAAATACTTTGTTAAAATCAGACAAAGCCAATACAGGTAATTCAACAACCTTTTCTTTCAAAGTCTCAAAAGCCTTATCAGCTTCATGTGTTCACTTGAATTCCTTATTATCTTCTCTCATTATCTCAGTCATAGCATTACAAACAACACTTAAATTCTTTATAAACTTCCTATAGAAACTAGCCAAACCATGAAATAATCTTACCTCACCCGCATTCTCAGGTGTAGGCCACTCCAAAATTGCTTTAACCTTTTTAGGATCCATCTTTAGTCCATTAGCTGAAATAAAAAATCTCAAATACACAATCTCCTCTTGCATAAAAGAACACTTTTTTTTAGATTAATTAGTAACTTTTCCTCTTTCAACCTCTACAATACTTGTCTAATATGCTTGATATGTTCTTCCTTAGTCTTACTAAATATAAGAATATCATCCAAATAAACAATCACAATCTTACCAAAGAATCTTTTTAGAACTTCATTCATCAACCTCATGAAATTACTAGGTGCATTAGTCAAATCAAAAGGCATAACTAACCATTCATACAAACCATCTTTTTTCTTGAAAGCAATCTTCCATTCATCACCTTCTCTAATTCTAATTTGATGATAGCCACTCTTCAAATCAATCTTGGTAAAATACTTTATTCCACTTGAATAATCCATTATGTCATCCATCCTCAGCATAGGAAACCTATATTTCATTGTCATCTTATTAATAGCTTTGGGATTAGTACACATTGTCCATTCTCCATTCTTTTTAGGTGCTAGTACAATAGGTACAACACATGGACTCAAACTTTCTCTGATCAAACCTTTCTACAACAATTCATGCATTTTTCTATTAAGTGCATCATTCTCTGTAGGTGTCAATCTATATGGTTCTTTGTTTGGAAAACTAGTTGTAGGAATGAGATCCATACAATGACTTATGCTTCTTACTAGAGGTAAACCATTAGGAATATCATCAGCAGCAATATCTTTATATTCATTCACCAATTTTGTAATTTTTGTTGTCATACCAACTTTTGGTACTTGGTCATTACTACCAACACTCGGTCCTCTAGGAACTATAGCTAAAAAAACTTGATTCTTCTTTACTTCCTTTTCAAATTTCTTTCCATTAACCATGCAAATTTTTATTGCAGTACAACTAATGTTATCTAGACTTTCAATCAAAGGAAGTAATGTTTGCTTCTTCCCATTTACCCAAAGAGTATATTGATTCAATCTTCCATCATATACAACATATCTATCATATTGCCAAGATCTACCCAACATAATATGACAATAATCCATAGACATAATATCACACAAGACTTCATCAAAGTAATATCCAATTTTGAACTGCACAAGGCATTTCTCACTTACCAATATCTTATGCTCATCTCTAATCCATGAAAAATGATAAGATTTTTGATGTTTTGGCCTCTATAACTACAACTTTGTAACTAGTTCTTCTAATGCCAAATTTGTAGAACTTCCACTATTAATGATCACCTTATAGCATTTTCCAGGCATCTTACATCTTGTCTTGAAAAGACTTCTCCTTAAAATAGGTTCCTCATCACTTACCTTATTACATAAGGTTCTTCTCACCATTAAATTTTCTCTAGCCTCAGGTCCACTTGGTGAACTCTCAATGTTTTATTGAATCACAACATTTCTATTATTCAACCCATTTTTAGAAGATCTACATTCAAATGATCTATACCATTCTTTACCACATCTAAAACAATTACTAGGGAAATGACCTTTAGGGTAAGAATTACCTCTTCCTTGGTAAGATCTACTACCTCCTCGATATGAATACCACCTATCCACTCGGTCTTATCTTTGTCATCATTATTCCATTTAGATTTTCCTTAATCCTACACAAAAATCTTAGATCTTCCACCTTCACCATAAGATCTACCTCTGCCTCTTTGGGATCTATCACCTCTACCTCTTTAGCTGTGTTCATGCTTCTTTTCTGAGATCTCCTCAACTTTCAAGGCATATTGATATACTTCTTCCACACTTTCCAACTTCATAAAACTTATTTCATCTTGAATCCCATATCTCAATCCATTTATGTACCTTGCAATTTTCTTAACATCATCATCCACATGTCCAAATTTGATGTCTAATCTATAGAATTCCTTAGTATACTCTTTCACTGTCCTATCATTTTGTTTCAAATTTTGCATCTTTCTCAACAAGCTAACTTGGTAATCAGTAGGAAGGAATTTTTTCTTTACCTTGTTCACCATATTTGGCCAAGTTCTGATCTTCTCCTTTCCTCTCCTTTGTCTATCAGTTTGCAAATGCTCTCACCGCAATGAAGCATGACGTTTCGGCCTAGTAACTGCAATCTTCACCTTTATATTATTAGGAGAGTTTTCATACTTAAAGAACTTCTCCATATCAAAGATCAAATCTAACATAGCATTGGCATCCAATTTTCTATCATAAGAAACAACTTCTATAACAGGCTTTGGATTTTCCCTAGACAACATCGCAACAATCTTTCCTCATCTTGATCTTCTTCAAGTTTTGGATTATTGTTTTGTGCTACTGATTCATCATCACTTACATCATTAAGATGTGCTCCTCTTCTCTGGGCTATCTTCATAACATCTAATTTTTTTGCAATTTGTCTCAATTGATCCAATATAGCATTATCAACATTTCCTCTATGACAAACCATCTTGACAAATCAAGTTCCTGTAAGATCGTAACCCTCTACAAGTTATAGGTCAAATCCATAGATCTACCACCCTACAACCAAATTTGAATTAGGGTTCTACACAATCCAATATCCAAAAGGATTAACCTCAAGCTCTAATACCACTTGATGCAAGGAAAGATAGGGAAAATTAGGGCCAATAGCACACCCAACTCTCTAAACCACCCTGCAAGAGTTAACACAATAGAAGTAAACACACAAAACTTCAACCAAAGGAGGAAGAAGAGTGAAATAATTTTATTGATTCATCAAAATATCTTCATACATGCCCAAGTATAAGGCCTTTTTGGTTACAACCAGATACAAAATACATTCATACAAAGATTAACAACAAATTCACACTTTCCAATTCTACTTTGCAATCCTCTCTTAAAATTGTTTAAAAACTATTCTCTCTCTAGAAACAACTTAGATCTAAGCCTAAAAAATCTATTTATACTAGCCAAAAGATCTTACAAATCATTTTTGAACATGGAGAAGCCACAATTTGGCACTCAACAAATGTTAACTGAAAATCAATCAAAATTAAATAAACAAGTCAGCCTGCATCAACAATTAACTGTCTTAAAATCAATGTCCAAGAAAAATGATGACATCTAAAAGCTTCAATTGAGTTATAACTCATGGTTTAAAATTAGGGTAGATATTTGGGTCCTTTACAACCCCTTAAGTGCACAAGGTTTGATTCATTAAGGAAAAGTCCACATCCATTCGGAAAGCTAAGCACAAAACACTGGTGTGTAGAATTGTCAGAAATTGATGCTCTGGGAGAATTGCCATATCTTTGAAAATATAAGGATTTAGGACTTTCACTCTAGAAAATGGATATAAATCTAGGCTTTCTTCAATACCTAAATTTTTTAGCTTATAACTTGTTATGAAAAATTAGTTATGCATCTCACAATAGGCACCCAGAAACAAGAAAATTCAGTTTTAGAAAAACCTAGTTTCAGTAGAAAATAAAAATTGAAAACATGTAGGATAGGAGTGCAACCAAATATTCTCATGCATCACTTTACTTACTATTATCTATTTATCATGTTCCTATTTGGATTAGGAGTTGCTACTTCAAATCTTACTTTAGGCACTATCCTCTATTCTTCTCTTACATCTTCAATTTGCACATTATTTTTCAAGTCATTTTAAGTCTTGAAAAATAATTGGTTACTTCTATTAGTCATTCTAGAGTAATTATCTCCATCAAATTTATTATCCATTATCTTTTCATTAGTGCCAAACTTTTCATCAATTTTAACTTTTGCACACTCTACTATAGTTTTTCTTCCATAGTTGTAACATTTGTAAGCTTTACTTTTTAATGAATAGCCAAGAAACATACCTTCATCACTCCTTGGATCAAACTTACCAGTATCATCATCTCTTTTGATGTAACATTTTCTTCCAAATATTTTGAAGTACTTGACTGATGGTGAGTGACCAAAGCATAATTCATAGGGTGTTTTGTCCATACCCTTCCTAATCTATAATCTATTCAATGTCTATACTACTGTATTGACTGCTTCTCTGCAAAAAGTCTTTGATACATCATTCTCATGTAACATATCTCTTGCTACTTCAACAATTGATTGGTTTCTTCTTTCAACAATCCCATTATTCTTAGGTGTATGGGGTAAAGATGTCTCTGGATGCCATGCTCTTTACAATAAATATTGAATTCTCTAGAGTTGGATTCTCCTCCTCTATCTAATCTTAAGCTCTTGATTTTAACTCCAGATTCATTCTAGACTTTGTTTTTAAATATCTTGAATTTCTCAAATGCCTCTAATTTTTCTTGAAGAAAATCTACCCACATCATTCTGGTGAAATCATCAACAAAAATAATAAAGTAAATTTGTCCATAGAATCCTCTTGTTCTTGCAGGACCACTCAGATCTATATGAACCAATTCTTGCTTTTGTGTAGTATAGAACTGCTTGCTAAGAAATGAGATTCTCTTCTTCTGAGCCAAGATACATTCTTTACAAATAGTGTCCATGGGCTTAGTGATCTTAGGTAAATCTCTTACAACAAATGTATAACTAGGTTTCACAATGTCATCAAAGTTAATTTGACAAAATCTTTTATTCCATAACCAACTATTGTCAATCTTTTCTACCAAACATGTTATGTTAGTGGAGTTTAACTTAAATACTTTACCTTTGGTTCTTGAGATAGTACTAATTATTTTTCCTTCCTTGTTCTTGATAATGCATTTATCATTACGAAACTGCAGTTGGTAACCTTTATCCATAAGCTATTCAATGCTCAACAAGTTATGCTTTAGTCCATCAACAAAGTAAACATCATCTCTATATGTTTTACCATCAAGTGTGATAGATCCAATTCCTATAATATGATAGGCTACATTGTTCCCTATTGGAATTATAGATGGAGTAGTCGAGAAAAGGACGTGAATCAATTACTCCAAAAACAAATCCACAGATTGATTAGATGTCTTAAACAAGTAGTTACTGTTGATACTCGGTAAATACTATAAGAATGTTGTAACTTGGTAGATTAACTTGTTACTGATCATCTAGCATTTATAATTATTAATATGCATGAAAAAGTAAAATGAACACAAGAGACACCAGATTTAACGTGGAAACCCAATATGGAAAAAACCACAACGTAACTAGCTACCAATTTTTCACTCTTCTAAAGTGAGCCCTATTAGGAGCCAACCCTGTTAAAGGTTACAATACACACTATTAGGTGTGACCCTGTTAGAGGATTTAATCACCTTGTTAGGAGTGGCCTTGCTAGAGATCTTTAGAACAATTCAATTGAACTGTCACCTTGTTAGAGGATTTACAAAATGGCTGTTAAACCAACTTTTAAGAGATTTAAAATCACTGCTACAATGGTTAGAAAGTAACAATGAATTGACTTGAATAAGATGCAACTAAATTTGCTAATAAGATATCTCCATTTTGCACTATTAGATCCTTCTCAATCAAATATAGCTTTTTCTGCTCCTCAATGATCTTTGATCATCCTTCAAAATTTGCTCTTAGTCCTTCTTCTCATTCACATCCATCACAGACTTAGAATTCACATCTTGACCTCGTATATGCAGCATTTAGATTATCAAGTTGGCTCATTCACAAGTTACATTTACTAATAAACCATATATCAGTCGGCTACAAATATTACATTGAACAAATAAACTTTATTTCACAAAATAATGGAATCCTTCACTGGCCAACCCTACTTGGTAAATACTACATCCAAAAATAATTTCTCGACTTAACCAACTCAACTCGGTTAGTACTACAATTTTTGTGAAATCCTTTGGCTACCGAGTGAACTTGGTAGGACCTATATTTCCTTCACTGTCCATGAAAGCTCAGATAGACTTGTTTCTTACACTATTTTCTCTTGATGACCGAGTGAGCTTGATAACAAGTGAATTTCCTTTACTAAACCTTGAAAGCTCAGTAGCAATTGCATTTCCTTTGCTAAACCTTGAAAGCTTGGTAGCAATTGCCTGTGCAAAGTAAAGCCTGAGAATGCTTGGTAGACACTATAAACCTTCTTTGCTAACCTTCTAAACTTGGTAACCTTTGTTTTTTGCCTTGCTGACCATCTGAGCTTGGTAGACTCTGACTGATAACTAATATAACATTTGTGTAACATCAAAGACAACACACAATTGAACAATTGTATCCAATTGTTCACATCATGGCTTTTGAATTTGAAAAACTTGCTCATATCACTAGTTATGTGATGTGAACAACCACTATCAATGATTCAATCTTTCTTTTCAACGTGTCAGATTAGCACATCTTCTTCTCTAATTTCTTTGTCAATATTATCCTCCCATATAGCTGCAAACCCTAATTCATCTTCACTCATGTTTTGAACAGATTCCTTTTCTTTTTCTTCATTAGCATATAAAAAATTTCTAGATCTTCTAAACTTGAACCTTCCGTTAAAATTTATTTCTCTTTTAGGACACTTTGATGCATAATGACCATATTCATCACATGTCCAACATTTTAAGATATTCTTACCATCTTTTTCTCTTTCCAAAAGAAGAGCTACTCCCTCTTAGATCTTTTCTTCAATGGACTTGCTATTGCTAGCAATGTCTCCCTATGCTTTTGTGTTTCTTGCTAAACCAATTTTGATGTTTAGTGCACTTTATCCTATCTCAACTTTTACTAATTCTCCACACTATTTCAGATCAAATTTTGTAGCTTCCAATCTATCAAGAAATGTCTCTTTGGTGAAATTAGTAGTGCCAAACTTTTCAAAATCTTCCATATCACTTCATCATTAGACTTATTTCCTTCATGATATTGATTCTTGCAACAACCTCAGATATTCTCCCAACATAGGTTCTCACAGATTTATCTTCCATCATTCTAGCATCTTAGAATGTGCAATACAAATTTTGTAATCTAACCCTTTTTGTATGTGTATCACCCTCAAAATTAGCCTCTAAAGTTTTTTAAATTTCATAAGGTATTTTGAGTGGTTTTACCTAATTGTACTCACTTTTAGGTAATGTTGACAGTATTGCTTCTCTTGCCCTTATGTTTCACATAAACACTTCTCTTTGTTCCTTGGTATAGGCTTCAAGATTGTCTTCTTCTATAATGTTTTTAGATGTCTTGGTTACATGCCAATATCTTGGACCCATGCACAAGAGATGAGTCTTCATTTTATCCTTCCAGTTGTTGTAGTTTGTCCCATTGAATCTAGGACTTTCCTTCTTGAATAGATTCACCATGGATCTACCAAAGTTGTTAAACTTTCATTCAAGGACCTAAAGCTCTGATACCAATTGTTAGAAATAGTAGTCCACTAGTATAACTGGGGGGGTGAGGGTTGAATTAGTTATACAAAAACATGAAATATTAAACCTCTCAAAAAATTCTTAATCATTCAACCAAAGAAAACTACAATCATAAAGAAATGTGCATACACAATTACACTAGATATGTTGACTAGGGAAACCCTTGATTAGAGGGAAAACCTCGGTGGGAATGATGCCTACAAGGTAATGTACTAATCTAAATATTCCTTGTTAGAGGATGGACCCTATTAGGAGTCTATTTCAATAATTAGTACAAAAAGTCCTTGTTAGGAGATTCCAACCCTATTAGGAGTTGTAGAAGGTAGCTGAACTGACTATCCAAAAAACTTTAGGACTAGATCAAAAAATCCACTGTCCAATTGATCTCAGTACTATTCCTTCTAGAATAATAGATGTGGAACTATCTCTTATCTCTTCCTTGTCTAGTACATTAGACTTCTTTACCCTCAAAGCATGCATTTAGATTTGGAACTTAACAATAGTAACCCTTAAGGTCACTTACACACATTAGTATATTACTCTACTCTTCTACTTTGTAATTCATAAGCCCTTTCCGCTTCTTGATACCAATAATGATATTTAAAACTTAGAAATATCTTTCCTTTATACCACACTCAATATTAATTAATTGAGTCAGCTCCATACTTTATTATAAGTTAATTAAGTGTAATACACATTTAATTAATACTGTCAACTCATAGTTATACACAAACTTTCACATGTGTGACTTTCGTACCTATGCACTTGTTGACATCATCAGTTGTTAGTATACTTCCTATAGTTAACTACACAACCCTTTATTCCAAATATAATGTGCTATATTGATCATACAATAGAAACTATTTTCCCAATACTCTTTTCCCCTATGGTTCTCAATAAATCAATAATATCTTTTGTACACTGTTGATTCAAGTTCTATGTACTTTCCTACATGTCAAATATATGATGTAGTATATGTTGGTAATTGAAAATAGGTAGATATGTAATGTAATGTCTTTACTACATAAATCTCAATCTACTACTTTGTCAATCTTTTGCAAACTTATTACTATGTTGTCATCAATGACAAACATAGTTATAACACTATTCTGTAATGCTCCCCCATAGCATCAACATTCATGCTCACAGAGTGGGGCTTAGGTGTTACCTTATTTGCAACCTTTCTCACCTTAGGCTTAGTAATTTTCACTATTTTAGCCTTCTTCATAGGTGGGGTGACAAGTGCTAGGGCTTTACCCTATTTCTCCACATACTCTTCCTTTTCCTCTTCCTCACTATTATTTTCTTTATCTTCTCCAAGACCTTGTGCCAACATAAAAATTTCTTTCTCGTTTTCCTATGTGCCTAGTTTACCTTCTAGGTGTTCAATAATTTTCTTCGTTTACTTATCTAATAAAACAATCTTGATGTCTACTATTATTCTAGCTTTTTCTTCTTCAAATTCACCAAAGGGACCGACCTTTGCATCAATTTCTTCCTTTACTAGTGCAATGATGGCTACACTCACATAATCAAACTCAATTTCATAGCCAATAGGTTTAAGAAAGTCTCTCCTAGGATTAACTACCTATACAAATGTGTTATCAGTCTCAACTAGAAAATATACATCATTATAATGAATCTCTATTAAGGAAACATGAATCCTTAATATCTTCCTCACCTTCTTTTTTGAATTCTTCAAAATATCCATCTAGAATATTTTCAAAATTTTCTCCCAATTGCATTATATACTCACTAATATACCTTGTAGTAGGTTTATCTTGTTCCCATACAATATTCCCAATAGCAATAAAATAATTTTGAGTGTAAAAAAATATACACATAATCAAGGATCCAAACCTACACATTGAATTCTTTACTTTCTTGATTGATGTCAAGTTCTCTACTAGTTACAATTGTTGTAACTTGGCAAGATCATATTCATGATCCTTCATCATAGTCTTCCATTCTTGGTCAACCAACATACACAATACTCTATTTAGTTAGCTCAACTAATGAAACTTATGTGAGATTACTCTCACAACAAAATTGATTAATGGATCAATTGTGTTAGAAATAGTCATGCCACATCCATTCCACTCAACTTTGGTATTTTCCTCAACAACTTTTTTTCTTTGAAACCATATTTTTTGGATATAATTGATTAATTTTGTGTTCTCTTTGATGTTACACAAATGTCATAACAGGTGTCAATCAGTGCATGCCAAGCTCACTTGGTTAGTGGAGAAAATTTTCCCCGTCTATGGAGCATTCCTAGTTTTGCCTAATATAGAAGACAATGTCTCCCGAGTTCACTTAGGCATTGAAGGAATTGATGTAGAAGAAATGTGTTAATCAAGATAACTCAGCTACTAAAGAAAATTTGGATGGAATCAGTGGTGACCAAGTTCACTTGGTTATCAAAGAATTTTTGCAAGTTCATAGTATTAACTGAGCCTTTATTGCCTAACATAGGAAATTGCTTCTGAGTAGTTTCTATCAAGCTAGGTTAGCCAACAAAGGATTTTAATATTTTGGCATGTGAAGCTTAATTATTTTATCTATTGATTCTAGCCAACTATGGTGATAAATATTAATTATTCTAATTTGAATTTGAGCTGACTTGATAATTTGGAATGTATAAGTAAAAGGTTAAGTTGTGATTTCAAAGTGTGCAAGTTATATTGAATAAATTACAAGACATGAAGAGAGGAAGAAAATTTGAAGGATAAGTAGAATATCCTTAAGGAGAAGAAAATATAAATTCAATCAAGAAGGATTTACAACAAGCTAGGATAGAGATCTATAATCATCAATTTAGTTGCATCTCAATAAGTTCATTTCATTGTTATTCTCTAACCATTGTAGCCGTGATCTAAAATCTCCTAATAGAGTTGGTCTAATAGCCATTTCCAAATCCTCTAACAAGGTGAAAATTCTATTGAATTGTTTCAAGACCTATATCAAGGCCACTCCTAATAGGGTGATCAAATCTCTTAATAGGTTCACACATAATAGTGTGTTTTGTAATCTATAACAAGGTTGGCTCCTAACAGGGCTCACTTCAAAAGAGTGAAAAATAGTAACTAGTTGCAATTGGTGATTTTTTCCATATTGGGTTTTCACATTAAATCCTAGTGTCATATGTGTTGATGTTATTTCTTTCATGGTTGCAATTAAGATTAAGTAATCACTGAGATCTAAAAAGTTAATACATTCTATATTTACCAAGTTACAATATTTTATATGTTTATCAAGCATTAGTAGTATTCAGTTTTTCAGATTGTAATTTTGTATTGACATCTAAGGGATCTACAATTTATTTTAGTAGTAACTAATTCACCTCTCCCCTCTCAGTTAAGCCTCTTATATTTCCAATAATTGGTATCATAGCTTTTGGTGCTTATAGAGAAGGTTTGAAGGACCTAAGCTAAAGATTAGGATGTCTTATAAAAGAGAGATTCCAAATCCCAATAAAGACAATTTTGTAACATGAAAAGCACTTATGAAGTTACATCTAGCTACTATTAGTGATTCAGGTTGTAGGTATCTTGATATTGAATAAAAAACTCCCATTAGAACATTATCAGTTGAAGATATTGCTGAGACAAAGAATCATAACATCATGATGATTGACAAAGCACCTACTCTTAGTTATGTTGAATTTAATGAGGTGAAAGACTATCAAAATACTTATGAAATGTGGACCAAATTGAAGGATATCTATGGAGGAGATGAAAATGTAAGAAGAGACAAAGCAGAAAGTCTTAGAGGATAATTTGAACAAATGAGAGCGAGAGAAGATGAGAACATTGTAAAATATGTAGAAAGAATCAAGACTAGTGTAAGTGCAATTAGAGCATCTCAAGGAGATATCAAAGAGGAAACTATTGTAAGTAAGATAATTAGAACTCTTCTTCCTATCTATGTAATTAGAGAGTTTGCTATTCAAGAAAAGAGATGTGATTCAAATAAAAAATTAGGCTTGGATACCCCAGTAGGAAGACTAAAAACTTTTGAACTAGATAACTTTGACACCTATGTTCTTCCTTCAAAGAATATTGAATCTGCATTTGAAGCCAAGCTCTCACTCAAAGAAAAGGTCAAGAAATCAAAAGCCAATCAATCAAGAAGTGAGGAAGAAACTAAAGAAACTTTCGACAGTGATCTTGAAATTGTTGAAGCCCTAATTACAAAGAAATACTCAAAAGGTAGAAGAAAATACAAAGGTAAAATCCCTCTAATCTATTTTTCTTGTGAAGAAATTGGTCATATTGCTACCAAGTGTCTAGAAAAAGAAAGCAAGGATGAAAAGAAATCCCAAAAATAGAAAGAAAAGAAGGAATTCAAAGATCATAAATCTTACAAGGAAAAAGGTAAGAAAACTTATTTCATGGCTTAAGATTCTAATAACAATGAAGATGAAATGATGTACATTGCAATGAAAGATGAATCTGATGAAGAAGAAGATAAGATGGAACTTATTTATCATGTTAGAAAAAATGATATATGGATTATTGATAGTGGATGTTCACACCATATGAATGGTGATAAACCAAAATTTGAAATTTTTTGAATACTATGATGGAGGCAGTACAAGGTTTCAAATAATGAACCTTATTGCATAAAAGGAAAAAGGTCATATCTCATTAACCAATGAACTTGTATGTGATAATGCCTATTGGGTTGAAGGACTAAAGCATAATGTACCAAGTGTGCCACAACTAAACAACATTAGATTCAAGGTAGACTTCATGAATGACAAAGTAATATTGTTGGATGACAAAGGGAATCTAGTTGGATCAGACAAGCAAACTAAAGATAATCTATTTTTTCTTGATCCTGGTGAATGCTCATGTTTTATTGCTCAAGTAGAAGAAAGTTGGTCATGGCACAAAATATTCTATCATGTAAATTTTATAATTTGATCAAGATAAGAAAATATAAAAGAGTAAGAGGCATTCCTAGTTTGAAGAAACCTAATCTTGGATTGTGCAAAAATTGCCAAATTGGTAAAATGGGAAAGACTAGTTTTAAGAGCAAAAACTATCAGTCAGAAGAAGTCTTGGAAATTGTGCATACTAACTTATGTGGACCCATTGGAATAGAAAGTTATAGAGGAGAAACATTCTTCATTCTTTTTGTTGATGACTATTCTATAATGATGACTATAATATATCTAAAAGAAAAATCATAAGCCTTTGAGAAATTCAAATGGTATTTAACAAGAGTTGAAAAAGAAATTGGAAAGAAATTGAATTGTTTAAGATCAAATAGAGGTGGTGAATTCATCTCCAATGAATTCGATAATTTTTTCATTGAAAGAGGAATAAAAAATAAGTATTAGCCCCTAGTACACTTGAGAAAAATGGAATAGCTGAAAGAAGAAATAGATCCATCATGGATTGTGCTAGAACATAGATGATTGAGAAGAATGTTGCTATCAAATACTAGAAGGAGGCTATTAGCACTATAGTTCATACCTTAAACCAAGTTTAGTTGAAGAAAGACTCAAACCAAAATCCCTAAGATTTATGGTATGGCTACAAACCCAATGTAAGTTACTTGAAAGTATTTGAAAACAAGTGTTATATCTTGAAATAATCTAGAAAAGGAAAATATATTTCTAGGATACTTCTATAGAAGTAAAGCATACAAACGTTTGAATTTTGTCCACTCATAAGATAATAGAAAGTGCACATGTAAGAATTGATGAGTTTATAGAAAGGAATGAAGAAGAAAGCAAAAAGGAACTAAAGGATTATAGAAGATTTATCTACTATGAACCTAATACCCTACCAAATCTATTTGAGAGAAAGTAGACTTCATCTCCCAAGCTCCCCAAATCTCTAATGGTTATCAAGTTATAGGAAGTGCAAACCAAGTCATAGGGACCCAAGTCATATTCAGAGGCTTTCGAGCTCATTCAAATTGAGTCTAAAGAATTTAAGCCACAGATAAAAGGACCTGAGCCTCAAGCTGAGGTTAAAAATGAAGATAGTTGAATTCATTCAAAAGTCAAAGAACCTATATTGGCCAAATACGCCAGAAAGCATCATGCACTTGATCAGATCATTGGAGACAAATCAAATGGAACAATAGCAAGAAGAAAATTGGAAAGTACATGCTTACTTGCTGAATTTGAACCAAGAAATATTAAAGATGCTCTAGAAAATGAAATTTAGATTGAGGCTATGAATGAACAAAAAGAAAAGATAGAGAAGAAAAATACTTGGACTCTTGTTCCTAGGCCTAAAAATAAAAATGTAATTGGCGCAAAATGGGTATTTAGAAATAAGCTGAATGAATATGGAAAATTTGCTAGAAACAAAGAAAGACTATTATGTAAAGGCTATTCTCAAGAAGAAGGTATTGATTATGGTGAAACCTTTGCTCCTATTGCAAGATTAGAAGATGTTAGGACTCTGCTTGCATATGCAACTCACAGAGGATTTAAAGTATATCAAATGGATGCTAAATTTGCATTCTTGAATGGAATTTTTAATAAGAAAGTCTACATTGAAAAACCATAAGGTTTTGTAGATCCTAACAAAAGAGAAATGGTCTGCAAATTACAAAAAGTACTATATGGTCTTAAAATAGCTCCTAGAGCCTAGTATGAAAGACTACATAACTATTTGATACAGATTGGTTTTTAAAGAACAAATGATAACAGTAGTTTGTATATCAAGGAAGGAACATATAAGAATATTGTGTTGGTAAAAATATTTGTTGATGATACTCTATTTATACAAAATTATGACTTATGGAAAGAATTTTCAGAAGAAATGAGTAAATAATTTTAAACATCCATGTTTGGTGAGATAAAATTCTTTGTTGGATTACAAATTCAACAAAACAAAAATGGTATCTATATCACTCAATTTAAGTATATCAAGGAGATATTAATGAAGTTTGGAATGGAAGATTCAAGACTAGTTGGAACTCCCTTGACTACTAGACATAAGATTACCAAAAATGATAACTTCAAAGAAGTAGATTAGACCTTATATAGATTAATGATTGGAAAATTACAACATATAGTACATACAAGGCCTGACATTGCCTTAACATTTGGGATAGTGGCAAAATTCTTAGCAAAACCTATAGAAAACCACATGATGGCAATCAAAAGAATCATGAGATATCTAAAAGGAACTAAAGATTATAGCTTACGGTACAAACTTGGAGGCAATCTAGACATACAAGTTTTTACTGATGTTGACTAGGCAGGAAGTCTTGATGAAAAAAAAAACACTAGTGGTGGAGCATTCTTTCTTGGTAAAAGACTGGTATCTTGGACAAGCAAGAAAAAAAATTACACATCCCAATCCACAATAGAAGTAGAGTATGTGGCAGAAACAATAAACTATTCTAACATTGTTTGGTTCAAAAAATTGTTGGAAGGAATGAAGGTTGAGATCAATGAGCCAATAGTCATATATTGTGATAACACTAATGCAATCAACATTTCAAAGAATCCAGTGATGCACTCCAAAACAAAGCACATTGTTATAAAATATCACTTTCTAAGAGAATTAGTACAATACAAAGAAGCCAAATTGGAATATGTGAATACAAAAGAACAAATTGTAGATATATTCACCAAACCATTACCTACAGATGCTTTCTTGTATCTAAGAGGTAAGCTAGGGGTCATTCCCTTATCTGAAGCTCACTAAATAAAGTTTAGTGATGGATCAATAGGAACTAAGTTGAAGATCAATCAGTTGATGTAGTATTGTCAAGGGCATATCATAGATGAACCAGTACTCTAGGTACAATGATACTATATTGAACTGTTGTCCTTGGCATGTGTTGTCAAAGAGGGAGAAAATTACTGTCATATTTCTCTAAAAAAAATTTTATCTCATAGAGGGAGAATTTTGAAAGAGGAAGAAACATCAAAACTAAATGAACTTTGTAGAAGATTGTGGTAGACAGAAGCTTATTGATAGAGGGAGTCTTGTTCTCAAATTTTTTTGCTATGACATGTTGTGTTGCCATCAATGCCAAAGAGGGAAATTGTTGGATACAATTGATTAATTGTGTGTTGTCTTCGATGTTACAAAAATTTCATAACAATTATTAGTTAGTGCATGTCAAGCTCACTTGGTCAATAGAGACAGTTTTCCTTGTCTACCAAGCATTCCTAAGTTTGCCCAATACAAAAGACAGTGTCTACCAAGTTCACTCGAGCATTGAAGGAATTCATGTAGAAAAAGAGTGTTAATTGAGTTAACCTCATTAATAAAGGAAAGTTGGGTGGAATTAGTGGTGACTGAGTTCACTCAGTTACCAAAGGATTTTTGCAAGTTCATAGTGTTAACTAAGCCTCTATTGGTTAATATAGGAAATTGCTTCTGAGTTAGTTTCTATTGAGCTGGGTTGAGCAATGAAGTATTTTATTATTTTGGCATGTGAAAATTAATTGTTTTATCTATTTATTCTAGTTGACTATGGTGATGAATATTAATTATTCTATTTTTTATTTGAGCCAACTTTGACAATTTGGAAGGTATAAGTACAAGGTCAAGTTGTGATTTCAAAGTGTACAAGTTGTATTGAATGAAATACAAGTGATGAAGAGAGGAAGCAAATTTGAAGGATAAGATGAATATCCTTGAGGAGAAAAAAAGCTATATTTGATCAAGAATGATTTAGCACAAGCCAGAACAAAGATTTGTAATCAGCAATTCAATTGCATCTTAATCAAGTCATTTCATTGTTACTCTCTAACCATTGTAGTAGTGATCTAAAATCTCTTAACAGAGTTGGTCTAACAATCATTTGCAAATGCTCTAACAAGGTGGAAATTCTATTGAATTGTTTCAAGATCTCTATCAAGGCCACTCCTAATAGGGTGACTAAATACCTTAATAGGGTCACATCTAATAGTGTGTTTTGTAACCTTTAATAGGGTTGGCTCCTAACAAGGCTCACTTCAGAAGAGTGAAAAATAGTAACTAGTTGCAATTGGTGGGTTTTTCCCATATTGGGTTTCCATGTTAAATCCTGGTGTCATATGTGTTCATTTTATTTCTTTCATGGTTGCAATTAATATTAAGTAATCAATGAGATCTACAAAGTTAGCACTTTATGTATTTATTGAGTTACAATATTTATATGTTTACCAAGCATCAATAGTATTCAAATTTTTAGATTGCAATTTTGTATTGATATCTAAGGGACCTAGGATTCATTTTAGTAGTAACCGATTCACCCCTCCCCTCTTAGTTACTTCTCTTATATTTCCAACAATATTGTCTTCTTATTTTTGAATGTTGGGTAACCAATAATAACATGAATTGCGTTCTTTATAATCTTAATTTGTCAATTTTCTAGCCACAACTCTATATCATGAAATATTCTTAGCACAAGTTTAATCCATTTGATTTTGAAATTTCTCAAAAAATATAGGGTACTAGTTAACCCTTTCCTCTCAACAATTTTAAACTTATTGTTTAATATTCCTTTATAACATAATTTTTCATAAGCTGCATGAATGTCATAGTTCAAAATTCACCAATTTTGCACATGTAACAACTCCTCACATTGTGAATCATAGTGAATTTAGGTGGCATCAATGATAACACACCCATTAAAGCTCTTTTCATGGGAATTTGAGGAATAACACACAAATTAGGTGGAGGACATGTGTCACTCTTCACCAATTGAAAATTTCTTACCTTTTCTCTTTGATTCTTCATTGTAGATGATGAAGATGTCATTTTCTTGTCTTAGGGTTTTGAGACTTTTCTCTCTGAACAAATTGGCACAACTAGAGATCAATACTCGATCATTCTTCCACTACTAATTCACTTCCAATTGCTTTGCAAGTTTCTCAAATCACTCTATGCTCTCAAAATCTGAATGCATGGTGTATATGATGTCTTTAAATTCTCAGTATATATACCTTTAGTTTTCTAGTTAGTGTCTCCTTTAATATTGTATCCTTTTTTTGTTGGAATCCAACTCTCTCAATTAATAATGAAATCTGAGCTCGGTCTGCATTATATAGTTTGGTCAAATTCTATTTAACTTAGCCTATACATTAGTTTGACATTTAGGGTATTCAATCCATATTGAAATGCTTAATCAATATATGCAGTTTTGCTGATGCTCGACATCCAACATATAAAGTATTCTTTTGCACTATCTTTCAATAGATATGTTCTAATGCATTATTTCTTATGCAGATATGAACTTTTGTACAATTTAAGTTAGGAGCTAATGTTAAATAAATCATTAAGTATACAATTCCTTACATACGATTCTTGATCAGTTTGAGGTGGTGTGATCACCTTCTCCATTGGATTGGGTGGTCTTAACTTTACTTGTTCTACTACTTTCAGCTTCCACCTTTTTCTTTCAAGTTTGATTAATCTCTTTGTTTGTTTGTTTAGCATCTACTTTTCCTTTACCCATTATGTGATCATTATTTTGTGTTGGTGCTTAAGTCATGTAGTTTTTCTTAAATGTCCAACCTTGTGATAGTTAGAAAAAACTATTTTAGGTTCATTGTTCTATGTTCTATTTATCTAGTTAGTTTTTTCTCATGATCTATTTTCATATGCTCTATGTCCAAAATTTTGACAATTACATCAGTATCCCTCAAATATAGGTGTAGTTGGTGTATTGTTTACTGTTATTCTACACTCATGTATTTGATTTTTTTGCTTCTTACAATAAAAATAGTTACTTATAAACTTAGCTTTAGGGTTTAGCATACCATTCTTGCTTCTGCAAATATTTGTAGTATGTCCAAGTTTACCATAATGATTGTTGGAAATATAAGAGGAGTAACTAAGAGGGGAGGGGTGAATCAACTACCAAAAAAATAATTCCAAGTTCCTTAGATGTCAATACAAAATTCTCACTAATCCAAATCCTTGCACTGCTTGATTAGAAGTAGATATATAGTTGTTGCCATGATTTCAGTACACTATTCCTAAGCTTCTAAGGATGATATCAAGTCAAGGGTTAGGTTCTTGTTTGGTTCTATTTTTCCATTTAGGGATTCTTCTCTCATCTCTTCCCTAAGTTTATATTGGTTGGAATTAATCAAGCTAAAGTTAGTCAAGTCATACTAGGCATTTTAGGTGGGAGGGTACGCATCAATCCATTCTCAGATGAAAGAGAAGTAATTCTAATTCCATGAGAATTTCTAAATTCATGGTCAAATGTCTCTATCTAAAGGAAGGATACATTTAAAAGATATTACAGGCATATTCAAAGAAAACAGTAGTGGAGAACATAAAATACTAAGGATAAAAGATGATATGCAAATCATGAGAACAAGCCAAAAATAATAGTAGTTGAATTTGATGCATAAATGGAAATGAACATGGTAAAAAATGACAAAAAATAAGTTAAAATCAAATCAATGGTCCAAAACACACATAAATGTCCACGCCATCAAGTTGAATGGTCAATTCACCTTGGAAATAAGACCCTTTCTATGACTGTCAAATCTTAAAGGATCTACGCTTGTCACTATATCACTATAAAGAGTTGCAATGAAGAATAACCAAAGTGACATAACAATAGAGTGATCCATGAAATAGGTGAGACCTCCTTTTAGTCATCCACAAAAATTAAGAAAAATAATGTGGATCATTGATTTCAATATAGATCTATGACTATTGCTTGGCCAAAAAAAGGGATCAAAATCCTACAACAATGGTCTGCTTAACCCAAGATTGGACATCTCAAGTGGTTATTACCCAACTCATTTGGACTCATTTAATTGATAAACTAGGGACTTAGACTTGAAATGGTGTTTGAAAAATATATGCTTCAAACTTATCTCAACTTAAGAACTAATCTAAGGAAATTCAAATTCTTAAACTACAAGAAATCTAATCTAAAACTAAGAATCAAATCTATTTTAACAAAGCATGAAAATGTAGCTAGGAATAAATTAACCTACCTATGCTACATGAGTAGTCCACTAATTCTATTATTAATCATTGTAGGAACAATAGAGTCTACCTTAGTTCTATTAATTGAATGTAAATCCTAGGCTAACTAATTATTTCACTTCCTGTATGGGCCCCCATAGAGAAGTGAAGTAGAATAACTTAGAGATGAAAACTTAAAATGTTCCTTTTATTCATAACAGTGATAAAATGTACATACAAATGAACAACAAGATTGTATTAAGTACTCAATAACTTCTTCTATTGAAAAATAACAAAAGACTTAACCTTTTGGAATACAGACTTCTAGTTATTTTAATACACGGACTAAGAACAAAATTCCTAGATTTTAGACTCATCAACTATCAAAGAAAATAATAGTATTTATTATTACAACTAGTTCATTAATTCTAACACCAAAAAGAATAGTAATCAAGGAGCTCACAACCCTTGAATTTCCTCCACTTGGTGCTGGTCTAATAATGCAAGCAATTTCTTTGACTCCCACTTGGTCAAGTTTACCTTTCTTTTATATCTACAAAGTATTAGCACCTTGAAGACAATAAAATACATCAATACTTATTCAAAACATATAATCTAAATTAGTCTATCCTATGTCACATTGCTGCAAGAGAACTACCCAACCTAGCTAAGGAAGAAAAAGCATCATTCTCACACTGTTTTGTAATTAAATGACATAACTTTTCATGCCATATTCATTTCAATCCTGAAAATAAATTCTACACACATTTGTCTAAAATCATCATATACATCATGTTCTTGAACATCAAAGTCTTCATAAAGTTTGAGAATTAAATTGAAAATGCAATGACAAAATAGAGCATATTCTAGTCTCATCATTCCCCCCAACTGAAACTTTGACTTGTCCTCAAGAAAACATAAAAATTTTCACCCTTGCAGAAATCCTAAAATTTGAAGCAATACTCTACTCTTTACCTCTTGTAGCAATGCTCTAATAAAAACCATTATTCTCCTTGTACCTTTCCCATCTACAAAGCTCTTCTGTCATATCAACTATCTCTAAATCTTGCTGATTAACAAGAAATGGTGATAATAATAGTGGAGGCTAAAATGTTAAAGGGATCCAATCATTTTTCCTTTCTTCACCCAACTTGATATACCAGAGTTCTCACCAAGTAGCCATGATAATATTCAATGGAGAATCAGGTTCTTTCTTGTGCGAGTCTTCATTCAATCCTATCCATCACCATTGATTCCCCTACTTTGTCACAAGGATATCTATTTCTACCATGGCTTTATATTCTTGATAGGTTGCATCCCTTAAAGGAGGGATAATCTAGCTTCCAAGCTTTGAGTAAGAAATCTTTATCCATTCATAGTACATAGTTCTAGCATCCTTGGCTTGAGGCCTAAGAAGAAGTGGAGTCTCATAGTCTAATTTTCTAAACTGATGGGCCTAATATTCTCTGCTAATTTCATTTTGGATCCAAGACATTAGTGCCCTAAGTTGAATATCACCCACATAAGGTAAAGGGTTCCAATCTTTGTTGTTAGGAATTGCTAAATTATGTAAAAAGAGTTCATAGAGAAATTTTTTGATAGCTATAGGGACAGTATGGAAGGCTTGAAAGAATTCATTAGGAGTATTCAATGTTAAATTCTTACCCTAAATTACACAAGTCATCTGATAAATAACAAATTGTTCTTTCAAAAAGAGAGCATAAATAGGGGAAGGAGAGTGACAATACATTAATTCAAGAATCATGGTAGTGATCTTTGTAAGTTTACCACTTAATTCCTCAATCTTCTCATCCTTTTTAGTCAAATCTTGAGTTTGATTGAAGATAATTTTCTCTAAGCTCTCTCTCTCTCTCTCTCTCTCTCTCTCTCTCTCTCTCTCTCTCTCTCTCTCTCTCTCTCTCTATATATATATATATATATATATATATATATATATATATATATATATATATATATATATATATATATATATATATATATTCCATTCTTCCCTCTCCTAAATTAACTGATTAGATAACTATGAAATGATGCTTAATAATGAAATAGTGGAACCAGGACTAAAATTAACATCTGTCTCAGGTGAACGATCATAGGGAATAGTTTGTTGGGTTGCAAATGCTAAAACATCAAGTCTTTGTGAAAGAATTTGTTCAGTAATAGTGTTAACTACATGAAAATTTATTCTAATATCCTCTACATGAAATTTTTCTCTTTGAGGTGGAAGAGAATCTAGAACTCCAATAGGTACACTATCTTTAATGTCTAAATCTATGGAAATGATGGATGGTTGGTCAAATGATATTCTTGCTACTACAAGTATGTGTTCTACACTTTCCCCTTCTTCAATGGTATTCTTATTTTTATCAAAAGAAGAGGATTTCTCTTTTTCAATAACAACATTTTTGAATAGAGGGGTTTGAAAAGGCACATTCTCATTAGGTTTTACAGATGATTGGCCTCTTTGAGTCTGATACAGGAGCATCCAGAGGTATAAGGGCAATCTTGTGTCACCCAAAAAAAAAAAAGTACTTAGACTTAGTTTCTATTTCATGTGTTTTCATTTTTGGATACCCACTTGGGTCAAATAAAGGTTCCAACTCTCATAGTTCCACTAACAGTGTTCTAGGATAGAGTATTTGAACACCTTGGGATACTTGTAAATGCAAAAAAAAAATAGGAGTATGTAATTGAGCCATCATTTTGGTGAACTAGGAGGTGTAAATTGGTCAGATGAATGTAATGGTAATTTAGAACATTCTAGAAAAAGAAACAGGTCAAAAGGCCCCACGGTTTGAAAGTTATCACAATTTTTTGAGTTTTGGAGACCTCCTAAGAATGCTTAAAAGTAAAGTTAGGGGCATTAAATGACCTCAAAAAGGGCCAAAAAAATGGGAGATGAGAAAAGCTGGTCCATAGGGCTATAGAGCACTTCGAGAGCTTTCTAGAAATGTAAACGGTTCGTCAATCGGAGCTATGGTTCAAAAGTTATGCCTCCCAAAAGTTCGGTTACCATTTTTTGGATTCTTCTAGATTTGCACCAACTTCTAACGTGACTTCTAGAGCCTTCTATTTGGTCAGTGGATGCCTACTAGCACTTTCTAGAATGTATTCCTAGTCCTTAACCCTTCGGGGTCTTTTTAAGGACATTTTTGGCATTGTAAAAGGCAGTTCGGAGTGGAGTTTGAGAGGAGGTACTAAAAGGAGAAATTATCTCCAGATTTATGTTATTTTAAGCCCATAGGGCATGTTATGAAGTCTATTTTCTTTGTACTGAATTTACTAGCTTTTTTTCACAGTTAATACAATTTCCCTTTTCCTGTTGTGTCCATTCTGTGCTTGTGTTGTGTCCCCATCAAGTGGTATCAAAGCTGGTTTTCTTGAGTGTGTAGATAGAGCATCAATTGTGAGGCAGTTTGCACCAGGACTGTGTGGTTATGGGTTTGAGTTAAGAAGATGCCTCCACAAAGAGAGTGTGGTGGAAGGGCTGGAGCTATTAATCCTAAGGAGGTTAGAGCCCTCCAAATGTAGGTACAAGCATTGCAGGAGGAGCTCTGTAGAGGAACAAATGTTGTTGCAGGTGACGATAGTGACGATGACAATGAAGAAGAAGAAATTGGACCAAAAGGGGAATTTGATGGGGAAGTTCTGAATTAGGTAGAGGAAAGGCTTTTTAGGGCCATTACTAAATTTGAGAAAAGACCTACAATTGATGTGGGTGTATTTTCAGGAAATCTATAACTAGATGAGTTGATCCACTGGATCAATGAACTAGAAGAAAAATTTGTGTATGAGGATATGAGGGACCTAGATAGGGTTAAGTTTGCAAAGGCCAAATTAAAAGGCCATGCCAAAATCTGGTGGCAAGAGGTTCAATTGGAAAGAAATTGAAGAGGAAAGGAGAAGATCACAAGGTGGGATCGCATGGTAGACAAATTGAAGAAGCAATTCATTCCTGTGGACTACGAGCTTGATTTGTTTAAGAAGATGCATGGGATAAAGCAAGCAGGAAGATTAGTCCAAGAATATACAGAGGAGTTTTATAGAATTTTGATTAGAGCAGGGCATGAAAAAACCAAATAAGTAGAAGGTTTCTTGTTATATCAGTGGGTTATGACCTAGCATCCAGGAGGAATTAAGTCTTGTAAGAATGACCAATGTTGAAGAGGCATACCAGTTTGCCCTACGAGTTGAAGAGAAGCTGAATAAGAGGTTTGAAGGGAGACAAAGAGGGTGTGGTCAAGGAGGAAGGGGAAGCAGTAGGTCATCTAGAGGTTGAAATGAAACCCAAAAGAAAAATGATGATGTGGGTACTAGCAACTGCTCCCGTGATCAAGACTTTGGAAATCAGAGAGGAAGAGGTAGAGGACATGGACAAGGAAGAGGAGGCTTTCATGGTACCTATTTCCATTGTAATGAAGAATTTCATCATGCCTTTGAATTCCCTCAATGACAAGGAAGGACAGATAGGAGAGTTGAGGGCCAAGCTAGGGTTGCTCATGTGGATGAGGATGCACAATCATCACATTCAGAGGATGCAAAAAGAGGAGAGACCTTGGTGAATGAAAGTGTCCTACTAAGTGGTGAGATTGAACAAGGATAAATGAGGAGTTTGTTTCGTACCAGATGCAAGTGTGATGATAAATGTTGTGACGTGATCATTTATGGTGGTAGAACTGATAAGTTGGTATCAGAAGAGATGGTCTCTAAGCTGAAGCTCAAGAGGGAGAGACATCCTCAGCCCTATCGGATTGCTTGGGTGAAAGATAATCATAAGGTCCTGGTAAGTGAACAATGTCTCGTGAAATTCAAAATTGACAATTACCATGACGAAGTTCTCTGTGATGTTATTCCAATGGATGCTTGCAATCTATTGTTGGGTAGACCATGGCAGTTTGATAGACATGCAATACATGATGGTCATGCAAACACATATTCTCTAACAAAGGATGGAGTTCACCACAAAATGAAGACCATTAAAAAGGAAGGTGAAAAGGTATGTAGCAGTGCTAGGATTTTTCTTGTTGATGGAAGGAAGTTTTTAGATGGAATGAAAAATCAACGTATGTGCTATGCTTTGATTCCTAGGAAAGATAAAGAAGGTAGTAGTGAAATACCACTTGAAGTTTAAGATTTACTAGGTGAATTTGGAGATATTATCTACAATAATGTTCTAGAAGGATTACCACCAGTAAGGAAATTTTTTCAACAGATAGATCTTATTCCGGGAGCAAGTTTGCCTAACAAGGCTACTCACAGGATGACTCCTACTGAAATAGAGGAGCTAAACAGATAGGTTCAAGAGCTATTGAGGAAGGGCTTGATTCAGGAGAGCCTAAGTCCATGTGCAGTACCTGCAGTATTGGCACCAAAGAAGGATGGAGAGTGGAGGATGTGTACAGATTCTCAAGCTATAAATAGGATAACCATCAAATACTGGTTTCCTTTGCCAAGGATGGATGATCTTATGGACTGCTTGAGTGGAGCTCAGTACTTCACAAAGATAGATCTCAAGAGTGGCTATCATTAGATATGGATATGAGAAGGAGATGAGTGGAAAATAGCCTTCAAGACCAAGGAGGGTCTTTATGAGTGGTTAGTCATGCCCTTTGGATTGACGAACGCCCCAAGCACCTTCATGCGGCTTATGAATGAGGTACTTAAGAAGTTCTTGGGAAAATTTGTTATTGTCTATTTGGATGATATTTTAATTTTCAGAAAGACTTTGGAAGAACATTTATTGCATATTTTGTAGTGTCCTTGAAAGGTTAAGGGAAGAGAAACTGTTAATTAATTTGAAGAAGTGTATCTTTGCAAAAAGGGAGTTAGTCTATTTGGGGTCTGTTATATCACCTGAAAGTCTCAAAATGGATCCAGAGAAGGTAAAAGCCATCTTGGAATGGCCTACTCCAAGGTCTGTTACTAAGGTAAGCTCATTTAATGGTCTAGTTAGTTTGAAGTTTATTAAGAATTTTAGTGGCATATGTGCACCCCTAACTGACACAATCAGAGGGGATAGAAAATAGTTCAAATGGACTACAGAAGCTACGAGAAGTTTTGAATTGTTGAAGAAGAACGTGACAGAACAACCTGTGTTGGCACTTCTAAATTTTGGAAAGGTGTTCTAGGTGGATTGTGATGCTAGTGGTAGTGCTATTGGGGCTATATTAAGCCAAGAAGGTAAGCCTATTGCAAAATTATAAGAAAAATTGAATGATGCAGAGAAGAAGTATTCTGTTTATGATCAAGAGTTCTATGCAATAGTTTAGGCCTTAAAAAAAAGGAGGCATTATTTATTGCCAAAGGAATTTATTTTGTATATTGATCATCAGGCATTACAGTACCTAAATAGCCAAGGTAAATTGAATAAGAGGCATATGAAGTGGGTAGAGTTCTTGCAGTGTTATACATTTGTGTTGAAGCATAGAAGTGGAAAATCTAACAGAGTTGTAGATGCACTAAGTAGGAGATAGTTGTTGCTTACAGTAATGCAAGTTGAAGTAGGTGGGTTTGATGAGCTCAAGAATCTGGATCTTGAGGATCCTAATTTTGCTGAAGCATGGAAAGCTTGTAAACAGCCTGCTGCTATAGATAGAACCAAGTGGTTAGACTATTTGATTTAGGATGGCATGTTGTTCAAGGGTAGTCAATTGTGCATTCCAAGGAGTTCCATGAGGGAAAATCTGATTAAGGAGAAACACAACGGAGGGATGGCAGGACATTTTGGTCAAGATAAGACCATTTCCATTCTTAGAGAACATTATTTTTGGCCTCATATTTCATAGGATGTGAAGAATTTTGTACAGAGTTGCCATGTTTGTCAAGTTGGCAAGGGATTTAGTCACAATACTGGACTATATAAGCCATTGCCTATTCCATCAAGACCATGGGAGGACATATGTATGGATTTTTTTCTTGGATTGCCAAGGACACAACATGGTAATGACTCAGTATTTGTGGTGGTTCATAGGTTCTCTAAAATGGCACATTTCATTCCATGCCACAAAACTCATGATGCTGTCCATATTATAGACTTGTTTTTCAGAGAGGTGGTAAGACTACATGGTCTTCCAAGGAGTATAGTTTCTGACAAAGATACTGAATTTGTGTGATATTTCAAGAGGACATTGTGGAAGAAGTTGAGAACAGACTTAAAATTCAGTTTCACACATCACCCATAGACTGACGGCCAAACAGAAGTCTGGGCAATTTTCTGAGATGTTTAGTTGGGGATAAGCCCAAGGGATGGGATTTGATTCTACCGCAAGCAGAGTTTGCTTATAATAACTCTATAAATAGGAGTATTGGAAAATTACCATTCCAAATTGTATATGGAAGTAGCCCAAGGACTGCACCAGAATTGAGGAAGATAGCGTAAGGGGAGAGGACAAGTGTTGAAGCTGAAGAATTTGCTGAACATATCAAGCGTCTACATGAGGAGGTTCAAGCACACATTATGAAGATGAATCAAGAGTATAAAGCTAGGGCTAATCAAAGGAGAAGACATAAGGAATTCCAAGTAGGGGATCTAGTCATGGTACACTTCCGAAAAGAAAGATTTCCAGCCGGTACTAACAACAAGCTGAAAATGAAGAAATTTGGCCCCTACAAAATTTTGAAGAAACATGACTCAAGAAATGCATATGAGGTGGAGCTGCGAGATGGTTTTCACATTTCTCCTATTTTTAATGTTGTAGACTTAACAGAGTATCATGATGATGGTGTAGATGAGGAGCTAGTGTTAGAGCAATGTCCAATTCCTGCTTTTAAGAAGGAGGAGATAGAAGACATTCTAGATCATCATGTGGGTAGAAGTACCAGACATAGGCAGTATGAAGAGTATTTGGTCAAGTGGAAAGGACAGCCTATAGAGGAATCAACCTAGATTTCAACAGCTGAAGTTTCCCATTTGGGATTTCCTCTACCATTCATAAAGTGACAGGGTCACTTTTCAATCTACCCTGGGTGTCTGATGCAGGAGCATCTAGAGGTATAAGGGCAATCCTGTGTCACCCAAAAAAAAATGTACTTAGAATTAGTTTTTGTTTCTTGTTTTTTCATTTTTGGATACCCATTTGGGTCAAATAAAGGTTCCAACTCTCATAGTTCCACTATCAGTGTTCTAGGATAGAGTATTTGAACACCTTGGGATACGTGTAAATGCCAAAAAAAAGGAGTATGTAATTGAGCCATCATTTTGGTGAACTAAGACATGTAAATTGGCTAGATGAATGTAATTTTAATTTAGAGCATTCCAAAAAAAGAATCAGGTCAAAAGGCCCCACGGTTTGAAAGTTATCACAGTTTTTCAAGTTTTGGAGACCTCCTAAGAATGCTTCAAAGTAAGGTTAGGGGCATTAAATGACCTCAAAAAGGGCCAAAAATTGGGGGATGAGTGAGGCTGGTCTAGTGGGCTATAGAGCACTTTGAGAGCTTTCCAGAAATGTAAATGGTTTGTCAATTGGAGCTACGGTTCAGAAGTTATGCCTCCCAAAAGTTTGGTTACCATTTTTTGGATTCTTCTAGATTTGCACCAACTTCTAACGCGGCTTCTGGAGCCTTCTACTTATTTGGTGGATTCCTAGTAGCACTTTCTAGAATTTATTCCTAGTCTTTAACCGTCTAGGGTCTATTTAAGGACATTTCTGGCATTGTAAAAGACAATTCAGAGTGGAGTTTGAGAGGAGGTACTAAAAGGAGAAATTATCTCTAGATTTGTGTTATTGTAAGCTCATAGGGCATGTTATGAAGTCTATTTTCTTTGTACTGAATGTACTAGCTTATTTTCATTGTTAATTCAATTTTCCTTTTCTTGTTGTGTCCATTCTATGCTTGGGTTGTGTCCCCATCAAGTGGTATCAAAGCTGGTTTTCCTGAGTGTGTAGACAGAGCACCGACTGTGAGGCAGTTTGCACCAAGACTGTGTGGTTGTGGGTTTGAGTTAAGAAGATGCCTCCATGAACAAAGCATGGTGGTAGGGCCAGAGCTGTTAATCTTGAGGAGGTTAGATCCCTCCAAAGGCAGGTACAAGCATTATAGGAGGAGCTCCGTAGAGGAACGAATGTTGTCGTAGGTGACGATAGTGACGATGACAATGAAGAAGAAGAAATTGGACCAGAAGGGGAATTTGATAGGGAAGTTCTGAATCAGGCAGAGAAAAGGCTTTTTTGGGCCATTAATAAATTTGGAAAAAGACCTACAGTTGATGTGGGTGTATTTTTAGGAAATCTAAAACCAGATGAGTTGATCGACTGGATCAATGAGCTAGAAGAATACTTTGAGTATGAGGACATCAGGGACCCAGATAGGGTTAAGTTTGAAAAGGCCAAACTGAAAGGTCATGCCAAAATTTGGTGGCAAGAGGTTCAATTGGAAAGAAATAGAAGAGGAAAGGAGAAGATCACAAGGTGGGATCGCATGGTGGACAAATTGAAGAAGCAGTTCATTCCTGTGGACTACGAGCTTGATTTGTTTAAGAAGATGCATGGGCTAAAGCAAGTAGGAAGATCAGTCCAAGAATATACAGAGGAGTTTTATCAACTTTTTATTAGAGTAGGGTATGCAAAAGTAAATAAGGAGAAGGTTGCTCATTATATTAGTTGGTTGTGACCTAGGATCTAGGAAGAATTAAGTCTGGTAAGAATGACCAGCGTTGAAGAGGCATACCAATTTTCCCTATGAGTTGAAGAGAAGTTGAATAAGAGGTTTTAAGGGAGACAAAGATGGCATGGTCAAGGAGGAAGAGGAAGTTGTAGGTCATCTGGAGGTCGAAATGAAACCCAAAAGAAAAATGAAGATATGGGTACTAGCAGGAACTAGAGGAATGAGGGTTTCAACCGCTACCATGATCAAGACTTTGGAAATCAGAGAGGAAGAGGTAGAGAACATGGACAAGGAAGAGGAGGCTTTCATGGTACCTATTTCCATTGTAATGAAGAAGGTCATCATGCCTTTGAATGCCCTCAACAACAAGGAAGGACAGATAGGAGAGCTGAGGGCCAAGCTAGGGTTGCTCATGTGGATGAGGATGCACAATAATCACATTTAGAGGATGCAGAAAGAGGAGAGACCTTTGTGAATGAAAGGGACCTACTAAGTCGTGAGATTGAACTAGGACAAAGGAGGAGTTCGTTTCGTACCAGATGCAAGTGTGAGGATAAATGTTGTGACGTGATCATTAATGGTGGTAGCACTGATAACTTGTTATCAGAAGAGATGGTCTCTAAGATGAAGCTCAAGAGGGAGAGACATCCTTAGCCTTATCAAATTTCTTGGGAGAAAGATGATCAGAAGGTCTTGGTAAGTGAACAATGTCTCCTGAAATTCAAAATTGGGAGTTACCATGATGAAGTTCTCTATGATGTTATTCCAATGGATGTTTGCCATCTATTGTTGGGTAGACCATGGTAGTTTGATAGACATGGAGTACATGATGGTCATGCAAACACATATTCTCTAACAAAGGATGGAGTTCACCACAAACTAAAGCCAATGAAAAAGGGAGGTGAAAAGATATGTAGCAGTGCTAGGATTTGTCTTGTTGATGGAAGGAAGTTTTTAGATGGAATGAAACGTCAGCGTATGTGCTATGCTTTGATTCCTAGGAAAGATAAAGAAGGTAGTAGTGAAATACCACTTGAAGTTTCAGATTTAATAGGTGAATTTGGAGATATTATCTCTGATAATGTTCCATAATGATTATGACCAATAAGGCAAATCATTCATCAAATAGATCTGATTCTAGGAGCAAGTTTGCCTAACAAGGCTTCTCAAAAGATGACTCCTCCTAAAACAGAGGAGCTAAATAGACAGGTTGAGGAGCTATTGAGGAAGGGCTTGATTCGGGAGAGCCTAAGTCCATGTGTAGTACCTACAGTATTGGCACCAAGGAAGGATGGAGAGTGGAGGATGTGTACAAATTCTCGAGCTATAAATAGGATAACCATCAAATACCGGTTTCCTTTGCCAAGGATGGATGATCTTATGGACTGTTTGAGTGGAGATCAGTACTTCACAAATATAGATCTCAAGAGTGGCTATCATCAGATATAGATACGAGAAGGAGATGAGTGGAAAAGAGCCTTCAAGACCAAGGAAGGTCTTTATGAGTGGTTAGTCATGCCCTTTGGATTGACAAACGCCCCAAGCACCTTCATGCGACTTATGAATGAAATACTTAAGAAGTTCTTGGGAAAATTTGTTATTGTGTATTTGGATGATATTTTAATTTTCAGAAAGACTTTGGAAGAACATTTATTGCATATTCATAGTGTCCTTGAAAGTTTAAAGGAAGAGAAACTATTAATTAATTTGAAGAAGTGTATCTTTGCAAAAAGGGAGTTAGTCTATTTGGGGTTTTTTATATCACTTGAAGGTCTCAAAATGGATCCAAAGAAGGTAAAAGCCATCTTGGAATGGCCTACTCCAAGTTCTGCTACTGAGGTAAGATCATTTCATGGTCTGGTTAGTTTTTATAGGAAGTTTATAGAAAAGAGTTCAAATGGACTGCAACAACTACTAGAAGTTTTGAATTGCTGAAGAAGAAGGTGATAGAACACCTTGTGTTGGCACTTCTAGATTTTAGAAAGGTGTTCCAGGTGGATTGTGATGCTAGTGACAGGGCTATTGGGGCTGTATTAAGCCAAAAAGGTAAGCCTATTGCATATTTTAGTGAAAATTTGAATGATGCAAAGAAGAAGTATTCTGTTTATGATCAAGAGTTCTATGCAATAGTTCAGGCCTTAAAGAAATGGAGGTGTTATTTATTGCCAAAGGAATTTGTTTTGTGTACTGATCATCAGGCATTATAGTACCTAAATAGCCAAGGTAAATTGAATCAAAGGCATATGAAGTGGGTAGAGTTCTTGGAGAGTTATACATTTGTATTGAAGCATAGAAGTGGAAAATCTAACAGGGTTGAAGATGCACTAAGTAGGAGACAGTTGTTGCTTACAGTAATGTAGGTTGAAGTAGTTGGGTTTGATGAACTCAGGAATTTTTACCTTGAGGATCCTGATTTTGCTGAAGCATGGAAAGCTTGTTAAGAGCCTATTGTTGTAGATAGAACCAAGTGGTTAGACTATTTGATTCAGGATAGCATGTTGTTCAAGGGTAGTCGATTGTGCATTCCAAGGAGTTCCATGAGGGAAAATTTGATTAAGGAGAAACACAGTGGAGGGATGGTAGGATATTTTGGTCAAGATAAGTCCATTGCCATTCTTAGAGAACATTATTTTTGGCCTTAGATTTTACAGGATGTGAAGAAGTTTGTACAGAGTTGCCAGGTTTGTCAAGTTGCCAAGGGATTTAGTCACAATACTAGACTATATCGGCCATTGCCTATTCCATCAAGGCCATGGGAGGACATAAGTATGGATTTTGTTCTTGGATTTCCAAGGACACAACGCGGTAATGACTCAGTATTGGTGGTGGTTGATAGGTTCTCCAAAATGGCACATTTCATTCCATGCCGCAAAACTCATGATGCTATCCATATTGCAGACTTGTTTTTGAGAGAGGTGGTAAGACTACATGGTCTTCCAAAGAGTATAGTTTTTGACAGAGATACTAAATTTGTGGGCTATTTCTAGAGGACGTTGTGGAAGAATTTGAGAACAGACTTGAAATTTAGTTCCACACATCACCCACAGAATGACGGCCAAACAAAAGTGGTAAACAGAAGTCTGGGCAATTTGCTGAGGTGTTTAGATGGGGATAAGCCCAAGGGATGGGATTTGATTCTACCACAAGCAAATTTTTCTTACAATAACTCTATAAATAGGAGTACTAGAAAATAACCATTCCAAATTGTATATGGAAGTAGCCCAAGGACTGCACCAGAATGGAGGAAGATAGAGCAAGGGGCGAGGACAAGTGTTGAAGCTGAAGAATTTTCTGAACATATCAAGCGTCTACATGAGGAGGTTCAAGCACACATTACTAAGATGAATAAAGAGTATAAAGCAAGGGCTGATCAAAGGAGAAGACATAAGGAATTCCAAGTGGGGGATCTAGTCATGGTACACTTACGAAAAGAAAGATTTCCAGCTAGTACTTACAAAGAGCTGAAAATGAAAAAATTTGGCCCTTGCAAAATTTTGAAGAAACATGACTCAAGAAATGCATATGAGGTGGAGCTGCAAGATGGTATTCACATTTCTCCTATTTTCAACATTGCAAATTTAATAGAGTATCATGATGATGGTGTAGACGAGGAGCTGGTGTTAGAGAAATGTCCAATTCCTGCTTCTAAGAAGAAGGAGATAGAAGACATTCTAGATCACCGTGTGGGTAGATGTATCAGACACAGGCAGTATGAAGAGTATTTGGTCAAGTGGAAAGGATGGCCGATAGAGGACTCAACCTAGATTTCAGCTGCTGAGGTTTCCCATTTGGAATTTCCTCTACAATTCATAAATTGACAGGGTCACTTTTAAATCTACCCTGGGTGTTTGATGCAGGAGCATCTAGAGGTATAAGGGCAATCCTGTGTCACCCAAAAAAAAAAAAGTACTTCGACTTAGTTTTTGTTTCATGTGTTTTAATTTTTGGATACCCATTTGGGTAAAATAAAGGTTCCAACTCTCACATTTCCACTACCAGTGTTCTAGGATAGAGTATTTGAACACCTTGGGATATGTATAAATGCCAAAAAAATAGGAGTATGTAATTGAGCCATCATTTTTGTGAACTAGGATATGTAAATTGGCCAGATGAATGTAATTGTAATTTAGAGCATTCCAGAAAAAGAATCAGGTCAAAAGGCCCCACGGTTTGAAAGTTATCACAGTTTTTTGAGTTTTGGAGACCTCCCAAGAATGCTTCAAAGTTAGTTTAGGGGCATTAAATGACCTCTATAAAGCCCAAAATATAAGGGATGAGCAAAGCTATTCCATAGGGCTATAGGGCACTTCGAGAGCTTTCCAAAAATGTAAATGGTTCATCAATTGGAGCTACGGTTCAAAAGTTATGCCTCTCGAAAGTTTCGTTACCATTTTTTTGATTCTTCTAGATTTGCACCAACTTCTAATGTGGCTTCTGGAGTCTTCTACTTGGTCAGTGGATGCCTACTAGCATTTTCTAGAATGTATTCCTAGTCCTTAACCCTCTGGGGTCTATTTAAGGACATTTTTGCCATTGTAAAAGGTAGTTCAGAGTGGAGTTTGAGAGGTGGTACTAAAAGGAGAAATTATCTCTAGATTTATGTTATTGTAAGCCCATAGGGCATGTTATGAAGTCTATTTTCTCTGTACTGAATGTACTAGCTTATTTTCATAGTTAATACAATTTCCCTTTTCCTATTGTGTCCATTTTGTGCTTGGGTTGTGTTCCCAGCAGAGTCCTACACCTATGAGGTACTTCTACTACTTTTGAAGCTATAGGAAGTTCTGAAGATGTATCCTATATGTTCCTTTTCTGCTTTCTCTTATGAACCCTAGGAGCTATAGGAGGGTTGACATTTCAAGAAATTTGAACTTTCCTTTTTCCCTTATTATATTTTAGATCTGACCCAAAGGTAGAAGCTATGAGTGTAAAAATTGAGGTTGTCTATAACCTTCTAGGTTTGGTTGAGGAAGAACCTGGAGCCAAATTTTAAGGATTTTCCTAACGTTCTATTTCCTCAACTTCCTCCATAGGTTGTCTAATAGGATTTTGCACTTTGTATTCAACAAAATCATTCCAAGATATCCCCAATTGTTCCCTAAGAGCTTTCTTTATGATAAGCTTAATGAAACAATGGTGTGAAATATCCTTTGGGGATCCTTTATGTACTGTTGTGGCTCTTTTTAATAGAGTGTGATACATAAAATGAGGAACATTCAAAGGGTAATCATCATGTCTTAGCAAACTCAAAAATTTGAAATGTGTGGCATGCAAATACAAATGTCTCCTTCACAACATAGATAAAACATTCATTAAATGGTTGTGCTAAAGATGTGTGGATTGTACCTTGTTTCCAATCTATCAGAAGCCATGGGTCTAAATGCACTATAAATTGATCTCTAGTTGACACTGCATCCAATATATCTAAAAAGTATTCTCCTTCCAGTGGAAATTCCATTACATCTGTTGCAATGTTAGGTGAAAATATAAAATTTACTCCTTTGACTATAGAAAAACCATCCCTCAATGTTCACAAGAATTCTAAGGCAAGCTCCTCATTCCATGTAGACAATTTGAACATGTAATTCATCCACCCCTAGCTTTAAATATAGGCTGGAAAACTAGATCTGCCAACAATATTGTATGGTCAAGTAGTTCACTTCTCAAAAAACCACCCCCCATTGTTCTTTTGAAGTAATTATAGGAGTGATTTCAAAAAAATGGAAGAACTTGTAACAAGATGAGAAAACAACTAAAAGTACTTTTTTAAGCAGCTGGCATTTTTAGCATTAAAGATCACATAATTTTGCATTAAATATATACTTATGAATTTGCAAGAATGTGAGACATAAAGATAACTGTCACATCACATTATACTGGTCACATCACATTATTCTCTTTATCATATGGTGGCATATAAAGAACAATGAACATTTAATGATAAAAAAAAAAAATGCATGAGATAATAATATCCCACCCCCTCTCCCCCCCCCAACTAAATTAGGCAATAGCCCCTACAATTGCTAGTGAAAAAGGTAAATAAAAATAGAACACATTAAGAATTTTTTTAAAGTTGAGTATGCATATGGACTTGTTAACTTGTGTTATCATTTAATACCATCATGTAAGTTGATGAAGGGTGAGATGAGGTGGAAGATGAGAAAAATTGGAGTGAGGTAGAATTATTATGGAGAAAATTCTTTCACAAAGAAAGTAGTTTATTTTGGTGAGAGAAATGCTTTTATGGAGAGGATGGCAAATGAGTGCGAAACTCATCAACAGTTGCTACAGGAATTGGAAGATTAGAAAGTGACTAGAATTTTTGCAGGAACTCTTCATGACTAGCCAATTTATGGTAAATTTTAAAGTAGTATCCATTAACAAGTAACTTGAAGTGAATAGGATCAATGGTAGGGAGCTATACTACACCATTGTTGAACACATAAATGATTTCATATGGTCCTAGCCAATGGGTTTGGAATTTTCCTTGAGTTTTCTGATAATGAGAATCATATAGGAGGGCCCAGTCTCCAATAGAAAACTTATTGTCATGGGTGAAATTATCATGCCGTTTCTTTTGATGTTGTTGGATTATCTCTGTATTGTATAGGACAAATATATAGTATTCCTCAAGGGCATTCAATTGTAGTAACCTATCTTCTTGAGCTCTAGAAAGATCAACATCTAGCTCTAAAGAAGTTTTTAGAGTCTTGTGTTCAAATTTGATAGGCATGGAAGAAGATTTACCATAAAGTAATTTAAATGGGGTAAATCTAGTTCTGCTCTTCCATCTAGTCCTGTAAGCCCAAATTTCTTTAGGAAGCCTAGTAACCCAGTCGCTTTTGTTAATAGAACCTATTTTAGTGAGAATGGCTTCAATTTCTCTATTTGTGATTTTTTCTTGACCATTAGCTTGAGGATGGTATGGGGAAGATGTACCATGATGGATCATGTACTTCTTCATGAGTTTTGTAATCAAGTTTGATGTAAATTGAGCTCCTTGATCTATGACAATTTCTTTGAATACTCCAAATCTGGTGAATATGCATTCATATAGAAAATTTTCTACTTTGAGATCTCTTGCATGTGCCATAGCTTGTGCTTCAACCCATTTAGTTGCATAATCAATACATACTAAGATATATGATTTTCCATGAGAACAGTGCTCTATTGGACCAACAAAATCTATACCCCACTTGTCAAAAGGTGTGACTACCACTTGTGGCTATAGGGGCATTTCATTAGTTTTAGTGGGTCTTCCCATGTGTTGGCATTGATCACATCATCTTGTATACTTTGCTACATCTTTGTGAGGAGTAGGCTAGTAGTATCTAGTTGTTAAAATCTTATAGGCTATTCTTTTTGCTACAAAATGACCCCCACATGGTTCATCATAACATGCCCATAGGATGTCATAAGTTTAATCTTCCCTTACACACCAATGGGTTACTTGATTTGGTTTGGTGTAGAACATCAATCCAACTATCTATGAGAAATTGAAACTCTTTTCCACTAGGAGACGGTGCTGCTTGGGTGAAAAAAGTGGTTGTGTTCTTCCTGTAGCAAGGTAATGTTCTATATCTATGAACCATGGGTTATAAATTTCTATTGGAAATAAATACTCATGAGGAAAGCTATCATCGATTTCTAGAGGATCATCAAGTACTTGAAGTCATGATAAAAAATATACTACTAGATTGGCTTGATTTGGTTTATCTATTATCTTCACATTGAACTCCTGCATGAGGAGTAGCCAACATGCTAATCTACTAGAAATATCAGGTTTATTCATCAAGTATTTTATAGCAGAATGGTTAGTATAGACAAAAACCTCATAGCTTGTAATATAATGCTGAAATTTATTAAGTGCATACACAAAAACAAGCAATTCTTTTTCAATAATAGTATAGTTTAGCTCAACACCTTGCAAATTCATACTAATGTAGTAAATGTCATGATCAACAGTACCTTCTTTTTGTCCAAGAACTACCCCTAAAGTAGTGTTAGATGCATTGGTATGAATTTCGAAGGGTAGCTTCCAATTAGGTCCTCTTAGAATAGGTGTTGTTGTCAAAACATCCTTCAATTGTTGGAATGTTGCTTCACATTCTTGTGTCCACTCAAATTCAGCTTGTTTATTAAGTAAGTTATACAAATGAGTAGCAAGCTTACTAAAATCTTTGATAAACCTCCTTTAGTATCTAGCATGTCCAAGAAAGCTTCTAACATCTATTTGCTTAGTTTGCTTTGGTAGATTAGTAATTACAACAATCTTTGCAGGATCCACTTGAATTCCAAAAGAGGAAAGGTAGTACCCAAGAACAACTCCTTCTTCCATCATGAAATAACACTTCTCACTATTAAGAGAAAGGTTGTATTCTTGAAACATTTTTAATACCTTCTCCAAGTTAGCATGGGCTTGCTCAAATGTTTCACCATAAGTGGTGAAATCATCCATATAGATTTCAACACAATCTACAACATTATTAGAAAATATGTTAAGTACAACTCATTGAAAAGTTATAGGTGCATTGCATAAACCAAATGGTAAGAAAGAGTAACAAAATGTTCCCCATGGATAGGTGAAAATTGTCCTATCCAGATCTTCTAGAGAGATCTAGATTTGGTTATAGCCACTAAAACCATTTAGAAATGAAAAATACCTCTTTCTTGCTAAGTAATCCAGCACTTGATCAATGAATGGTAGAGGGAAGTGATCCTTTTTAGTGGCTTTATTAGGCTCTTTGGAGTCCACACATACTCTCCATTTCCCCCCTTTTTTGGGAACACTAACTAGAGGTGACACCCACTAGCTATCAAAATAAGGATAAATAAATCCAACATTAAGAAATTTTTGTAACTCTTCTTTGACTATATCTTTTAATGCTAGGTTTACCCTCCTCTAAGGTTATATTACTAGTTTACACTCTGAGTTGATGAATATCCTATGTGTACAAAAACTAGGATCTAAACCCTTCATGTTAGTATAGTCCCATGCAAAGGCTTGTTAACTATTTTGTAACAGTTTAAAGATACTTGTCATCTGAGATGCAGTAAGTCCATTATTAATATTTAGTTCTTTTCCTACAGCTATCTCTACTTTCTTCACTTTATCCATCATTAAGACCTCTTCTATTGATGGAGATTAAATTTCATGGGGTAATAATGTGTGAAGGTAATTAGGTGCTACATGAGATTAAGGTGTGCCATATCTAGGCAATACAATTTGCAAGGAGCTGATAAGATTTTTAGAGGTAGACTCTGCAGCATCATATTGATCATCAAGGATTAATGCTAATATACCATCTTCTTCTTGGGACACAAAAAATGGGTTTCTTTCTAGCATTATGAGTTATTGAATTGAATTAACTTCTAGGGGATCATCACTAAGGTTTGGCAGTGAAACTTGGTCAAGATCTAGTTGAGGTTGTGCAAGAGAGTACAAGGTTAACTTCTTAGTGTTGGTACCATCTGATATTGTCATTTTTCTTGAGTGACATGCAATGCATGTATCTATCATGGCCAACCAAGGTATTCCTAAGATTAATAGATATCCTCCAAGAGTGCCTCTTGGTGACAACACAATAAAGTCTAAAGGAAAATCTAGGGAATCCAAGGTTACAATGATATCTTCAATCATACCATCAGGTTTGATAGTTGAATTCTCTACTAATTGGAGTACTGTAGGAGTATCCCTTAATCCAATAATGCTAAGTCTTAACAAGCTTTCTTTGGTCATGAAATTAATTGATGCTCCTAAATCAATCAAAACATTTTGAATTTGTATGCCATTTATATATATGGTAAATAGGACTTCTTGGATTAGAATATTTAGGCGTAAGGGCTTTGCTCAACATTAAATAAAAAAGTTATCCCAACATAAGGATAGTAGGAGGATCCTTTTTCTTTCTAGAAGACTTCTTGACACATGCTCCCTTTAAAGTTTTATTGTAAAGGGGAATCTCCTTAAGCACATCTAATAAGGGAATTTGTATAGTCATTTGCTTAAGTTGATCTAGGAGATTAGTTGCTGCAGGGTTTGGTTTGGATGGAGTTGTAGGAACTAACCTTTATGGAAATGGAGGAGTAGGTGCTTGAACAAATGGAGAAATTGGGACATTGACTAGTTGACTTACTAGACCATTTTCAATATCAGCAACCTTGGTTATAATAGGTCCTTTAGGTGTAGGCAACTTAGTTATGGACCTGAGATGAATATCATTGATTTGCAAAGAATAAGCCTATTGCTTATTGTTGGGATTTGGTGTAGGATAAGCAAGAAGTTGTGGTTGCTTCTATGGGCTAGAATTAGCTAAAGGAGGTGGAGGCATTAGGTATTGTTATTGAGGTGGAGGCATCAGGGCTTGCTGCTGAGGTGATTGGCTAGGCCCCCTAGTGAGGTGGTTGCTACCAATTCCCTTGATATAGAGGTTGCTGATTTAGGCCCCATTGAGGATATTGGTTGTTTTGTTGAGGCCATTAAGTATTTTGTAGGGGATACTAAGGTGTTTGATGGTATTTGTGATTATACAAAGGTTTCTAGTTGGGCCAATTATTATTCCAATTCTGTCCTTGAGGGACAAAATTTGGGGGAATATTACCCTGCCACTGATTACTATTATAACCAAAATTATTTAGAGGGTCTTGAAGCATACGTTGTATCTGATCCCATGGTTTCTTTTGAGTAACACAAGTCACTTCTCTTGTATTCTCATCAATTAATTTAAACTTAGTGGGCATTGGTTGTGCATTTATTGCTACAATGGTCTTGCATGTGCAGTTTTTCTTTCTTTCTCCACAATAAGAAAAATTTAGTCAACATGGCATCAACTTCATCATTTTTCCTTTGGACTTGCATGGTATCCAATTGAATAGCAACATCATTAATGATATCTTTCTTGAAGTTAGACAATGGATTAGATAAATCCATCTTTGACACTCCTGATCCACCATTGGTCTTATGTGGTAGGTTCCTCAGTCCTCTACCTTTCTTCATAGTAGCTCTTGAATAGTTTTGACATATCTTGTTGATGTCATTCCAAATTTTTTGTGTAACATCTCCTCCAGCCATTAGATCTAGGGCTTCTATTATTTCTTCTTGCACACCTCTTAGAAAAAGATGCTTTTTGGATTCTTCATTTAGGTTGTGCTATGTATTTTATTGCACATTAAACAAGAACCTAGAAACATAGTCTTCCAAAGTTTCACCCTCCTTCTATGATATTTTAAAAATGTCATCCCCCTTCATATCTTGACCTCTAAATATTCTTTATATTTTTGAGGAAAAAAATTACTCATTTTAGTCTAGTTTTCTATAACATTTGCACCCAACCCCATGAACCATTGAAGAGTAGAATACTTTAGAGTAGAGGGAAACAATTTCAACTTATGAGCATAAGTTGTGTAGTCATAACTTCTATAGAGGATGTCAAACTCAAAGAGAAAGGTTTCAGGGTCTTCTATAATAAGGCCATAAATATTTGAAAGTACAACATTAGGTATGTTCTTAAAATTTTGGCTCCCTTGTTGAGGTGGAATAGGAAAAGGAAAGGTAGCATAGCCATTCTTAAAGGATGAGGTCATGCTTGATAGATAGCAATGGCTAGTGGATTATCTTGATATTTAGGCTCACCAAAAAGTTCATTTAAGTAGAGTGATTCTTCTGATTCATTATCAATGTTAGCAAATAGATTTTCAAAAAAATTGTCTTGTCCTTCTCTCTTTGGGGTTCATCTATCTTAGGTTGAGGATCATTGAATGGATCTTCCTAATTATCATGAGGAAGGAATCTCCCTAAGTGGTCTCTTATTCTATGCATAACATGCTTATTTACTACTAACATCTATTCTATAAGGAATAGCAATACAACTGTAAAGACTAGTTTGAATTAACACCATCCCCGAAAATGGTGCCAAAAATGCTTAGCCAAAGAAAGGGATCAAAATCCTACAACAATGGATTGCTTAACCCAAGATTGGACATCTCAAATGGTTCTTACCCAACTCATTTGCACTCATTTAATTTATCAACCAGGGACATAAACTTGAAATGGTGTTTGCAAAATATATGCTTCAAACTTATCTCAACTTAAGAACTACTCTAAGGAAATTCAGATGCTTAAACTACAAGCAATCTAAGCTAAAACTAAAAATCAAATCTATTTTAATGAAGTATGAAAATACAACTAGGAATTACTTCAACTACCTATGCTACAAGAGTAGTCCACTAATTCTATTATTAATGGCTGTAGGAACAAAAAAGTCTACCTTAGTTCTACTAACTAAATGTAAATCCTATGCTAACTAATTAGTTCACTTCTTGTGTGAGCCTCCACAAAGAAGTAAAGTAGAATAACTTAGTGATGAAAACTTAAAACATTCCTTTTATTCATAAAAATGATAAAACGTACATACTAATGAACACCAAGATTGTATTAAGTACTCAACAACTTCTTCTATACAAAAATAACTAAAGACTTAACCCTTTGGAACACAGACTTCTAGTTATTTACATACATGGACTAGGAATAGAATTCCTAGATTTTAGACTTATAAAATATCAAATAAAATAATGGTATTGATTATTGCAACCAGTTCATTAATTCTAGAAGCAAAAGGAATAGTAATCAAGGAGCTCACGGCCCCTAAATTTCCTCTGCTTGGTGGTAGTCTAATAATGCAAGCAACCAATTTGACTCCTTCTTGTTTGAGTTGACCCCGCTTTTATATCTACAAAATATTAGTGCCTTAAAGACAATAACATACATCAAGACTTATTCAAAACATGTTATCTAAATTAGTTTATCCTATGTCACATTGTTGTAGGAGAACTACCCAACCTAGCTAAGGAAGAGAATGCATCATTCTCACACTATTTTTTAATTAAATGCCATATCTTTTCATATCATATTCATTTCAATCCTAAAAGGTAATTATGCACATAAATGTCTGAAATAATCATAAAAATCATGTTCTTGAATATCAAAGTCTTTAGAAAGTTTGAGAATTAAACTAAAAATGCAATGACAAAATAGACCATATTCCAGTCTCATCAACTATCACTTTGTCATTATAGAAAGTTTCTCAAGTGTTAATTATAGTGACATAATGATAGAACAACATGTATCCATGTGGGCCATTATATTTCACAAGATACAATCAGAACCTAGTTATGAAGGCCACAAAGAAAAATAGGTCAATGTAAGATTCTCTAAGAAATGGAATAGTGCCACCTATGCTCCACGATGTGCATAACTCAAAAATAGACCCACAATGCAAAGATTTTTTTTTAAAAAAATATCTTTTATCACCATTTTCAAATCAAGAAGAAATCAAAGCTTGTCATTATGTTGCTATGGAAAGTTCTTGGACTATTAATTATAGTCACAATGATAATTAAACACATCTACACAAAGGGACCCATTGGAAGATTAGAAAGGAAAAATAAGGAAGTCTATTATGTTTTAATCATGATCATTAGTTTAAGATTTATAGTCAAAATTCAAAACTGTAGTGACCATTGGAATATGAATTATATGGTTTTGGTGCCAATGTGACTACTATAGTGATTAGAGGAGAATGTGAACCATTTCAAGGAATTCTAATCTTTTTTGCTATATTTTCTTGATCTATTAATCTATAACTATTGACTGTTGGATTTTTGAGTGATTCAAGTTCTCTAATAATGCAATTGATGGATTTGAAACTGGCCATGGACCCTAAGAGGGGGCCTATTTATGTAATTTCTAAGTTAATAAAAAGGACCAATAATTCTGTCTAAAATTTCCCCCTACATTTCCAGATGATGTTTGAGAATCAAAGAGTTAGATGGAATGAAGGATTTGTATGATGTTTACAATTAGATAATGTGATTGTTCTAATGCCATTTAGGACTAGCATGCCCAGGTTTCTTTCATTGTCTCTTTTAACCGAACTAACCTTGCATTTTAGAATAATTTCTATGAGATTATAAGACAGATATATTTGAAGCTAATGATATCTTACTAGATTCCATTTTAGTGGAGAGTTATTGATCGAGGTGGATTCCATTTCATCCTTCATACGCATCTTTGCTCTATCTCTAGATTGCATTTTAGTAGGACTAATATGCACATAGAAGTAGGAGTAGATCTTAAAAGAACTTCAAGGTTGTTGACATTATAGTCAAGTTTTTTATTAGTGACATACACTTATTTAGATTGTAAGTATCTACCTAACTTATTGTATAGTTAATAGTGTTAACCAAGCATTTCAGTTGTTACCGAGTTCTACATTTACTATTGAGTCCTTTGGATAGGTTTCAGTTTACAATGAGCAGTTACTACTATGATAATGATCAACAGTGTAAACTAAGCATCTTAGTGTGTGCCAAGTTTACTAGTACAAACCAAGTTGAGAAGTGCTTACTAAGTTCACAATTGATGTGATGTGAATCTAGTGTTGGCTGAGCCACTCAGTGTTAACCAAGTGATTTAGTTGATATCAAGCTCATAGTGAGAGAATCAACTAAGATATATAGTGTGATTCAGTTTATATGATGAGTTTCACAATATTCACCAAGTCACCAGTATAAACTATGTTCAAGAGTACTTGGAAGTGATCACTTTGAACTGAGTTTCTATGTCTATCAAGTGCATGATGATGCCAAGTATTGATAGTGGATGTTGAGTATCAGAACCTCATTGAGTCAATATTTAGAACCCAAGTTCTTGTAGTGTGAGTTGACTTTGTAATATTTGTGTAAACTTGTATTGTGGCCAACTTTGTAATTTTGTAATTGGATTGGTATATATATATAATATTTTGTATCACATCCAAAATGTGTAATTTTAATCAAAATAGAAGGAATGTAATCACAAAAAAGAAAAAGAGAAAATTAGAAAGGCTATAGTAGTATAAGTTGCAGCAAAGATTCACCTATCATAGAAGGGTGATTTGTACACTTAGAGGAATCACATTTATCAAACCTAGTTGTAGATTAGAGATTAGCTACTACTTTATCCTAATAGGTGGATTAGTCAAATCTTTTAATGAGGTAGAACTAATCATCTTGTGTAAATCTCTTTATCGAGTGCATACTTCATTGTATGTTTGTAAATCCTTTAGCAAGGTGGACCTAGTAGTCCTTATTGCTCCTAAGAGGGAAGATCATCAAAAGTGATCATTGTAAGCCTTAACTAGCCAACTTTATACTGCAATACTAAAGTTTGTGGGTATCATCCCCACCCCAATTTTACTTTCTATTTGGAATATTTCTAAGTCACCAAATATTTTTTGTTGAAGTGTTGTGTATGCTTTCATGTTTTCAATTTCTCATGCATTCAACTAGATCAGAATACCTCTAAAGGATTAACTGATAATTGAAATTCAAAATTTTATTAGTTACTAATTCACCCCTCCCCTCTCAATAACTTAGCATTTCATAATACTTATAACAATTGGTATTAGAGCTTTTGTGGTTCTTAGAGAAAAGTTTAACAACTTGAGCAAAGATCAAAGGTTATGGAGATATTTAGACTTGACAAGGCTATTGATAATGAAAAGCTAGATTTTGAAATAGGTATTTCCCAACTTAAGAAAGAAAAGGAGAAATTCTCTCAATCCCCAAAAAGAAGAAAAGATCTTGAAATTCAAATGAATAATCATCTCTACATTGAAGAAAGAATTGAAAACCTTCATTCAACAAGCATTCCAGATGAAGCCAATAAAGCAATCAAAGAACTATTAGAAAAGAATGGTTTAGTACAAGAAGAAGTAAGAAAACATAGAAGAGAGAAAGAAATTCAATAAATAAGAATATGTGGAGTTATGGAAGAGAAGAACAAGATAAAAGAAGAAGTAGAAGGAAGAGATAATGCGATTTAACATTTATCCCTTCAGCAAGCTAACTTCATTAATCAACTCTCCAATGCAAATGAAGAAATCATGAATCTAAGATTAGAAAATGAAAGATTTTAGAATGATCTAAACAATGAAAGGAAAACCAATGAAAGGATAATGAAATCCAAAGCAGACATAAATTAGTTGAATGAGAAAAGTCTTTATAGACAAAAAGGAAAAGTAGGAATTGGATATATCAAAAAGGTGAATAATCCAAATAAGGAGCTCAAAACAATCGAAGACCTACTTGCAATCACTATGGTAGGATAGGTCATACATCAAAAAAATGTAGGAGCATTGCAAAAGCAAAATTCAATGGAAAATGCTACAATTTCAATCAACATGGTCATAAGGCTAATGAATGTAAAGAGAAACCTAAGTTTGAAGGTAAATGTCACAAAAGCAACAAACATGGGCCCAAGTCATCAGAATGCAAAACTAAGACTCTAAATCTAGCAGAATAGATTATTAAAGCTACATTTGGTTGGGACTATAACACCTAGTATTGATGTCATTACTGTAGAGAATTTGGACACATTGGAGTGAATTCTTTAAAGCATCATATGAAGACAAGAGATACTACTAGAAGATGTTTTATTTGTATAGAACTTGGTCATCTTGCTAAGAAATACATGAATACTGGAATAATTGAAGATGAAAGAAGGTAAAAGCTAATAACATTAGAAAATAGATGAGACAACGATGGGTTTCAAAATCTTCTAAGAATGCAAGTCCGAGCTGTGAGGATCAAGTCACTCAAGAATTGGGTGACTCCACCTTTTCCACTTGATCTCTCAAAGGAGAACTAGAATTAGGATACTAAAGAAGACATCTAATATCAATTCTAGTTAGTAGGATTGAAGATCCAAATCAGCATTCAAGATGGAAAAGGAATCAGAGAATAAATGATAGAAGTTAATACTGAGTAAGGTTAGGTTACTATCTTATAGAGCAAGGTTGGGAGTAACTAAAGTGTGTGTGGTTTACTAAGTCATAAAAGACTTCACTGAGCATTCAATGCAAGAGAAGTGGATGACAATCTGTCAACTTTAACAAGCATTCATACCAAGAATTTATGGAAAATTTTGATAAAAAGGGTGAAAATGAAGTCAATTCTCACTGCAAATTTTCAAGAGCTATTTGTGCAAAGTGACTTTTGAGCATTCAAGTGATTTTTGTGAATTGTTGAAAGATTTTCAAACCCTACAAAGGAAAGATGGTAGCCACCAATAGAAAAGTGAAGAAAGGTTCATATATGTTGATTTAAGTGGAATGGAAGCCACCAAATTTCAAGCTAACTCCTACCATTGTGAAAACCCTAGATCCATGTAGAAAACGATCTCAGATTCCACCTAAGGTACTCTTGATCAACAATATCCATTCTCACTTTAAATGTATAATTAAAGACATTGGCACTATAAAAATAGATGAAACCCTAGAAAATATATGTGTTAATGGCATGTTGAAATCAAAACACTAACATTTGGAAGCAAAAGGTTTAACACATATTCCTCACATGCCTCAAGATTTCCAAATTAAATGGATAAGATACATCCTTAGTCATCTACATAACAGTCAATTGTGGTTGGAGCAACCATTTTTATCACAAAGAATATGATCCACATTATCATCAATCTCCCCATGCTACCAAAAGCCAAAATGACTAAAACCTAAGTCATTTTGAATTGGAAAAGAAAACCCTTACCGAGTGGGATGGAACAAGTATGAAAATAAGTACTATGACTGACATGGAATTGAAGTTCAACATTCACATCATAGCACATAAGATATACAACTCTACCAAGTTGAATAGTGTGTCATGTGAAGCTATGGAACTAGCTTACAAGGTGGTCAAGAATAACCTTTCCCTTGACCTTTCCAAGTTACTGTTGAACCAATTCAACAAGAACATGGAGAGCATAAGGACCTCAAAGAATAATCCATATAAGTTTAGTTCACTCTTGACATTTTTATTTTTCTATGTTTAGAAATTCTTCCCATCAAAAGTTACTATTGTTTGGAAAAAAGATGTGCCAGTCCTTTATTAGATTAATGAGTACATTTCTAAAATGGGAGAGAATTATACAAGTATTATGGAAAACTATTTTGCTGCATTTAAGGAGAAAATGAGTAATCAATTTAGGATTCCAAGGAAATTTTTTGAGGATTACAAGGATGATATTTTTTTCATGGTTGATAGTGATAAGGTATATATTCAAGTAGTTAGGCCAAGAATTGCATGGGTAAAACCTCTAGGATATGAGGTCAATATTGATGAAGAAAAAGATATAATTGAGGCATTGATTAATGAGCTAGTTAATCCAAAATTAGCCTATTTTGGTACATGTGATAAGGTAAAGGCTAGGATAGAATTGGATATTAATCTATCTTAGGTGATCAAAAAAGACAAAAGGAGAATTGCCAAGTTCAAAACCAACACTCCTCTCCTATTGACCAAGGAAAAAAGTGAAGATGAAGAAGAAGAGGATGAAGAAAATTCAGAGAAAGAAAATCCACTAAAGAAGAAGGGTAAGGTAATTATTACCAAACCTACCAAGACATCAACTATTGTATTCACAAGAAGGGCATCAAAGATGAAATCAAACAAGGAAGGACAAGATATAATTTTAAGAAACCTCCACCCACCTTCTAAGAAAGATTGAAAGATTTGGAATTAGGTTCTAGTATTACAAACTTCAAGGCACTAAAATATGAAATCAAGACTGAAGAATAGAAAAAGAAAATTGAAGACATGGTCAAATCCAAGATGGGTAAGTGGAAATACTCACTTGATCAGCTTGCACTTTAAATTCCTAGTGTTTTGATAAACAAGATAAATGCAAGATGAGAATTTTCCATGAAAACTACAAAAGATATATATGAGAAAACCTTGAGGAAAATTATGTGAAGCTTAACCGACAAGGAGGTCAAGGAATCTTTGAAGAAAAATTAACCTTGAGATTCAACACTTGTCTTGTATTATTGAAATAAATTGAGCATGTTGTGAAGAATGCTACAAACAAATGGAATAATGTATATCTTCTTCATGAGCCAAGTGATTTTTTTGTTACAATAAGTGATAAGGATGATGATGATTAGGAGGAGAAATATAAAGAGAAAGATGATGAAGAGGTGACTCATTTTGATAATATAGATGATGAAGAGGAACAAGAACAAGAAACTACCAAGGAAGATGCACAAAATATAGAGGAGACTGACCTAGTAAAGATTTATATAGTGGTAATAGCCTCACTTCCTCATTCTCCCAAAAAAATATTGATAACATGAAGCCTAGAGATAACCTTAGTAGGATTGATTATGACTAGAACTAGAAGCATAAGCACTCAATCAATCTTTACATCAGTCCAGCTCAGCACTAAATTGACTAAAGTGCCAAACACTTCATCTATTGAGTTGTAGACTCTTCCCTCTACATAAATTTTGGATACATTAGGTATTTCTACTACTAGTATTTCAATGAATGTAGTATCCATTTTTATAGTATGTCCTACCATTTTAACGATTGTTTCCATTCCTAGTAAGCAAGAAATACGTGAAAAGAGGACATAGATCTTGATGAGGATAATGTGATTCCTAAATGGGATATTTCCAATCTCAATCCTGATCAGATGAAAACCTTTAGAGAAATACTCTAAAAGAAAGCCAAGAAACAAAGGCTAAGAGAGGAAAGAAATAAGAAATTTAAGATTGTTGAGGATGCTAAGAATATTCTAGCAGAGACTCTACGCATAGAAGTTGATACTTCTCAAGCAATTTTGTACTAGTTAGATAAGGCAGTCCATAAATATAATGAAGATTTAGGTGGACAAGAAAAATTATTACAAAAAGCTGAGAAAAAGTTTGAGAATAAAGTTTTAGAGCTTATTGCTCAAAAAATTTCCATTCACTAAGTAGAACTATCTATTATTCTAGGCTCTATAAAGACCTCATGTGTCAGTGTATCTTTATGTTTTGATAAATTATGTGATATTTCAAATTTTACAAAAGAAATAAAAGAAAAATTGTATAAAATTGATGAGGATCTTAATGCAAGTGCACAAAAATTATAACTTGACCCAAGTTTAAGCTTGCCCACTCCAATAAGATCAGATTTCTAATAGATATGCAGGAAGAATTGCTAAAAGAAGAGGCAAGAATCAGATCTACATTGATAGATATTTAGAACATGATTCTCTCGAACATGGATGCACTATAGAAGTACATTGCACATTCAAAAATGCTCATCCATGACAATAACTTCTCCATGATAGACCACATGATTGAATTATCAACATAAGTGCAAGTTGCATTACACACATACAAGGTCTTGCAAGAGAATTGGGTCAGGACTTTGGCACTTATCCTAAAGGTACATTCAAATTTCTTGTCACATTTTGGCATTATTGTGTAAATATATACTATAAATCTTTAGCATTAATGTCAAAAGGGGGAGAAGATGTAAGAAGTTGTAAGAAGAAAGGGGGAGAAAATTAAAAGATGATTGAAAGATTATAATGAATATGTATATTGTATAAAGGGGAAAAGATGTATTTAGGTGTACATATTAGATGTTTAGTACACTATATATTAAGTATGGAGAAACATTACTATGTACAGAAATATGTCTCTTACAAAACCAATTTTGGAAAATCTCAAAAATAGTATACTCTACTGAGTTGGAATCATAAGGTGATGGATAAAGGTTTTAAATGAACTCTTTTTGAATTCAATTTTGACTAATAAGTATTTTTGTCACTAATGCCAAAGGGTGATATTGTTGACATTATAGTCAAGTTTGTTATTAGTGACATTCACTTATTTAGGTTGCAAGTATCTATTTAGCTTATTGTACAGTTGATAGTGTTAACCAAGCATTTCAATTGTTACCAAGTTCTACAGTTGCTACAGAGTCCTTTGGACAGATTTTAGTTTGTGCCAAGCAATTACTACTATGATAATGATTAACAATGTAAATTGGGCATCTTAGTGTATGCCAAGTTTACCAATGCAAACCAAGTTGAGCAGTGCTTATCAAGTTCATAGTTGATGTGATGTGAATCTAGTGTTGACTGAGCCAGTCAATGTTAACCAAGTGATTTAGCTTATACCAAGATCATAGTGAAAGTATTGACTGAGCTATGTAGTGTGAATCAAGTGATTCAGTATATATGATAAGTTTCAAAATATTCACCAAGTCACTAATGTAGACTAAGTTCAAGAGTACTTGAAAGTAATCAGTATGAACTGAGATTCTATGTCTACCAAGTGCATGAAGATGCCAAGCATTGATAGTGGATGCTGAGTATCAGAACCTCACCAAGTCAGTCATCTAAACCTGATTTCTTGAAGTATGAGCCTAATTGTAATATTTGTGTAAACTTATATTGTGGCTAACTTTGTAATTTTGTAATTGGATTGGTATATACATAATTTTTTGTATCACATCTAAAGTGTGTAATTGTAATCAAAATAGAAGGAATTTAATCAGAGAAAATAAAAAGAGCAAATTAAAAAGGCTAGAATAGTATAAGGAGTAGCAAAGATTCATCTATCACAACAACGTGATTTGTTCACTCAAAAGAATCTCATTTAGAAAACCTAGTTGTAGATTAGAGATCACCTATTGCTTCATCCTAACAGGTAGATCAGTCAAATCCTTTAATGAGGTAGACCTAAAAATCTTGTGTAAATTTCTTTATCGAGTGCATATTTCATTGTATGTTTGTAAATCCTTTAACAAGGTGGACCTAGCAGTCCATATTGCTCCTAATAGGGAAAATCATTATAAGTGATCATTGTAAGCCTTAACCAACCAACTTTATTTTGGAGTACTAAAGCTTGTGGTTATCATCTCCACCCAAATTTTACTTTCTATTTGGAGGGCTTCTAGGTCACAAAATCTTGTATTTTGAAGTGTTGTGTATGCTTTCATGTTTTCAATTTCTCATGCATGCAACTAGATCAGAATACATATGAAGGATTAATTGATAATTGAAGTTCAAAATTTTATTAATTACTGATTCACCCCTCCCCTCTTAGGAACTTAGCCTTTCATAATATTTCCAAAACAAGGTAACTTGTGATATACATTCCACTAGGTGTTATAATTTGCCCAAATCTATTTCTGCCTAGGATGTTTGTATTAATTAGCATCCTAGTTTATCCTCTTTTTCTTTTAGGTTAAGAGTATACCCCCATGTAATGTCCCATTTCAGGACATTTTTTTATTTGTCTTTTATTTGTATCCATTTCATAATTATTTTATTTGATACCCTTTTTAATTATTTGGTATGTTATATTTATATGCGTATCTCCAAGAGTCCTGCCCTTTGATTAATATTAATTATATTAATAAGATAATTATTGTTGGAAATATAGATGGAGTAACTGAGGTGGGGGGGGGGGTGTGAATCAGTTACCACAAAAACAAATCCATAGATCTCTTAGATGTCTTAAAAACTAGTTACTACTACCACTCAGTAATCATACAGAAGAATGTTGTAACTTAGTAGATGCAGTGTATGTTATCTTTAACAAAACTTTAAACATTCATAGTTATTAACATGCATGCATAAAAGAAATAACATGAACACATGAGACACTAGATTTAACATGGAAATCCAATATAGGAAAAACCACCAAGTAACTAGCTACTGATTTTCACTCTTCTGAAGTGAGCCCTATTAGGATGTAACCCTGTTAAAGGTTACAAAACACACTGTTAGGTGTGACCTTGTTAGAGGATTTAATCACCCTGTTAGGAGTGGCCTTGCTAGAGGACTTTACAAAAATTCAATAGAACTGTCACTTTATTAGAGGATTTACAAAATGTTTGTTAGACCAACTATATTAAGAGATTTAAGAATCACTACTACAATGGTGAGAAAGTAACAATGAATTGACCTGAATGAGATGCAACTAAATTGCTAATATAGATCTCAGTTTTGCTTCACTAGATCCTCTCTAATTGAATACAACTTTACTGCTCCTCAAGGATATCTGATCTTTTTTCAAAATTTTCTCACACTCTCCTCTTCACACAATCAACACAGTTGCATGCTTGCTCATTAAACTTTAAAATTCATAGCTTGACCTTTCATATATACCTTTCAGATTATCAAGTTGGCTCATTTACAAGTTACAATTACCAATAATCATTACCTTAGTTGGCTACAATTATTACATAAAAAAATTAAGCTTTATTTCCCAAAATAATGAAATTCTTCATTGGCTAACCCTGCTCAATAAACACTATTCTAGAACTACTTTTTAGTGTTAACCAACTGAAGCTCAGTGAACACTGTGAACTCTGCAAAGTCCTTTGGAGATCGAGTGAACTCGGTAAACACTATCTTTCCTTTGCTAACATTGTGAGCTTGGTTACCACTAACTTCTGCCACAGAATCCTTCGATGCTTGAGTGAGCTCAGTAGACACTATTTCCATAGAGTAATTTCTAGGAACACTTGGTAGACTCTAGAATTTGCTTTGCTGACCAACTAAGCTCGGTACACTCTATCTGCCAACTAAAATGACATTTGTGTAACATCAAAGACAACACCCAAAAAATTATATTATATATTATTATATTAAATACGATTATATATTATATTTAATTATATAAACCATATTCCTTGTTATTAATAATACTATTTTAATAAGTAATTAACATGTAATTGTTAATAGTTGACATATGTGTGTGTGTGTGTGTGTATATATATATATATATATAAGTATATATATCATATACACATATAGTTATATGATAATATTTTTGATATATATAATAATTTATATTTGTGGTGTAGAAGGACATAAAGGAAAAGAACATGAGAAAGCTAAGATTCTTTATTTGAGATATTTAAATCCATTGAAGACATTTAAAAACTAGTTTTCACTCAAATATTCATAACTTTCACAAATCCTCATAAAAATATCTCAAACAAAAAGGAAATGGAAGGTAATTCACATATCTTTCCAATAAATACATTTAGACTTCTTGATACATCCATATTTGTTCATACCAAATGTTGTAACATGACTATTTGCAAGAATTCTCAAATCTGAAAATAGTAACTTTCACCAAAATGATCATAACTTCCTCAAAACTAAAGGAAATTACTCCAAACCAAAGAAAGAAGAAATAAAACTCATAAAAATATCCAAATATATAGATTATGTATGGTTTCTAGGCCGTACATGGCCGTAAAAGGCCTAGAACCAGCACAAATCTAAAAAAACCAATCAAAATAGCAATAGTTGAAGACACCAAAACTCTCCAAAATTATTCTTTCTTCTCCTTATTATCATTAATTTTATCTGGAACAACAATTACAGAGATTTAATAGTACTTTTGAGAGTTGAGAAATTCCTGACCAACTTTTGAACGAACTTGTTACATTCTTTAACCCTTTTTGCACTTTTTGCAATGTTTTAAAGTTGCAACATTTAAGCAACTTTTACATTTTAGAAATTTTGAACTCACAAATTTGTTCCAACCTTAAAAACATGTAAATATTGAATATTACTCACCATTTACAATATTTTTTACCCTTCATTGGGTTTACAAACATATTTTAACCTCTTGACCAATTCATGACCTTATCAGGACCACTAGGGAAAATTGATGACTTTTACAATTCATGACAAAATGGCTTCATAGATACATGATTATCCCTTAAAAATCCATTAAATAAACTCCATTTCAAGTTATAGTCTCTACACTTAGACCCATTTTCTCTATCATAAAACAAAAATAAAACAGGTAACCCTTCCTAGGGCATCAAATAACTTTCTCAAAATGAATCCAAATAACCCCAAACTAATTCCAAATTATCCATTTGTGAGTCTAGATTCAAAATATATAAGCCATTAATTTATACAATACATAAATCATTGTACAAGAACAAATCTTATCCCAGAACATCATTGAAGACATTTAAAAATCAGTTTTCACTCAAATATTCATAACTTTCACAAATCTTCATAAAAATTTCTTAAAAAAAAAGGAAATGGAAGGTAGTTAACATATATTTCCAATAAATACATTTATACTTCCTGATACATCCATATTTTTTCATACCAAATGTTGCAACATGTCTGTTTGCAAGAATTCTCAAATCTAAAAATAGTAACTTTCACCAAAATGATCATAATTTGCTCAAAAATAAATGAAATTACTCCAAACCAAAGAAAGAAGAAATATAACTCATACCACTATCCAAATATATAGATTATATAGGGTTTATAGGCCATAAATGGCCATAAAATGCCTGGAACCAGCACAAATCTAAAAATACCAATCAAAATAGCAATAGTTGAAGATGCCAAAATTCTCAAAAATGATTCTTTCTTCTCCTTATTCTCATTCATTTGATTTGGAATGACTATTAAAAATATTTTTTAGTACTTTTGATAGTTGAGAACTTCCCAACCAACTTTTGAACCAACTTGTTACATTCTTTAACGCTTATTGCACTTTTTGCAAAGTTTTAATGTTGCAACATTTAAGCAACTTTTACATTTTAGAAATTTTGACCTCACAAATTTTTTCCAACCTTACAAACATGTCATGATGTAATATTAATCACCATTTACAATATTTTTATCCTTCCTTGGGTTTACAAACATATTTTGACCTCTTGACCAATTCATGACCTTATTAGGACAACTGGGGCAAATTGACAACTTTTACAATTCATGACAAAATGGCTTCATAGCCTTTACATCTTGAATCAGCTACAACATAAATGAATAAAATGGATTTAAATATCTCAAATAAGGAATCTTAGCTTCCCAATTTTATTTTACTTTATGTGCTCCTACACCATACTCCCAAAGTTGAAAAGTTTCCAAGTCTCTTTGAAACATGGAACCAATAACCTACAAAAATAAAAATAAAAAATTAGACCAAAAATCTTCACCTTTACCTTTATTTTCCTTTTCCTTTTCATGCATTTAAAACCATCATATTTTCCTCTACATCATCACTATATTGATGCCTCCTCTACTTTATTATCTCTTTTACTAATGACTTCCATCAATGGAGTTATGTTGGTCACCTCCATGGTGCTTCCCATTCCTCAGTTCACTCCTCCACACCACATCACAACCTTTGTCCCTCACCTAGGAGTCCCATCATGCCTCTCTCCATAGTCCATTGGTGACATGCAAGACCATCTTCTATGGCCTTTGGTAGACTCTCATGTCCACCCCCTATAGGTGAGCAAACTGGCACCAATCTGCAAACACAAACTTCATACCAAGAATCCAAAACAACCACAATACTACCCGGTGTAGATCACCTTCCATCTACATGCCCAAAATCTTTTGAGCTCTGATACTAATTGATATAGAGGTTAGGGTTCAATGAGCACAATTTTGATGTCAATCCAACAAGATAGACCAGCCACCCAAACTTCTACACCATGGTACAAAAACAACACTAATGGATAATTACTAATCCATACAACTTCACACTTAGCAAACTTGATTTAACACCCATCAATGGTAGATTTTCACAAATAAGGTTTATGATCATGTCAAGGGGTTCATCACAACACCAAAACCTAGGAATCATAGGCAAACAACAACCCAGACACCAATTTCATTACCTTGTCCTAATAATGTAGCATTTAGGCTAGTAGCCCTTCCACAAGCAATTTGTTGGACAAGTAAAAATTTCTCCTAGGAAACTAGGAACCAATCAGCATTCCAAGTACCCTTTATTGAGTTTTTTATATCCCCAAAAGGACAACTGTTGAAGCCATTTATAAGCCTTCCAATATAGCACTGTTATATAGGCCTAATTGCCCTAATTAGGTCACCTTAACAAAGGAAGTACCAAAAATCCAATGAGAAAGACCAAACTAATGAATCAAATATTGGGTTAGGGCAAGAAAAAATTGATTCCAAAGTTTCACTTACTGGAATAGACCTTGAGGCATGCAAATTAATAGGTTTCATAATGCAACAGAGTTGTCACATGAGGATGTCAACTCATTTGTGCAAATTCTATACAACCATGATATGCTCCTTCTTGGAAAACACTAAAATATTATGATACACTTGACAACCCTCGATTCTACAAAAAATTAGATTTTTGCAATGGTGGAAATGGGAGGAAATGACATTTTTCTTCAAAACCCTAGGTAGTTAGGGTTTGAGAGAAACTTTCACAAAAATGCTTGTATCTCCAATCTCACAATAATTTAAGAGCTTAGAGTAGGCTCACTAGAAAGGTGACTCAATATAATTCAATAAAAACTAACTCTCTAGCCACCCTAATCCATACAATATGTACAAAACATAGAAAAATAGTCTTTTTACAGGATAAATGATGGTTTCTTTATTGATTTCAAAGAAAAAGTACAATTTCTATCTTCCACCCACCTGTAAGGGCTTATGAAGACCTTCCTCCAACTAGTCCAACTAATTTTCAAAGGTTTTGACCATTGGAGGGAACCATTACAAACAATAATCCTTATTATATGCATAATGTTGCATTATTGCTATATTATGTAACTTATTTTGCTTTTTATGACTTTATTAACACTTCTAAATATTCTACCACCTCCTAAGACTTCTAAAAAGACCCTAGGAGATTACTAGATCCCTGTGACCTCATGAATCAACTAGTTTATAAAATACCAAAATTTGTTCAAGGGTTCAGACAATAGGGTTATAATGCAACAAATAACCATATATGCTAAAATAAAATTTGAAGAGGCCTAAAAGACCTTAGAACTATTTATTTTGATTGGAGAAGACCTTAGGACTATTTGATTTGATGGGGTGCTCCTGCACCATGCTGCCCAAGCTATTTAAAACTCAAGTTCCCACTTGAGGCTAGTTGATCCAAAGTAGGGATATCATAGTCCTCCCCTCTTGAATTTACTAGTCCTCAAGCAAAATCAATTATACACAAACTCCATAGAAACAAACATATTTGCAGACAAAAGTGCTAAAAGATTCATGAAATGTACATTTTAATGAATGAAAACATGAAGCAAACATGATGCAGATAGATGAAGACTTGAATCAAACATGATGCAAATAGATGAAGACATGAAGCAAACATGATGTAGACAGATGAAGAAACATGTTATGCAATTCCTTGATTGTGAACCTACAACAATAAAAATTCATTAGTACACATTTATTTATAAATTTTCCCTTTTAGTATTTCCTTATATCAATTCCCTAACAAGGTATTTATAGTCTCAATTTAGAGAAATTGATCTTATAGTAACTTTTAAAAAATTATAGTTCATTATAATATTAAATCATCATTTCCTGAGTATGGGAGGATAAACTATAATAGGGTGCCCTATTACCTAGTCATGGGCCTCACTGTTCTCCCTTATTATTGTTATCTCTCTTTGATCATCATCTACAAAGATGTACCCTAGAGTATTTTCTACATTGTAGGCCTTTCCTAGTACCCTTGGATGATGCAACCCAATTCCCATCTCACCGCAAGCCTTACCTAGTACCTTCGAGTGGTTTCACCCAACCCATTCCACCACCAACCTTATCTTATTTTAGAAGATGATTACCTTAGATAATCTTATTGATTTTACATAACAATATTCTTTGATTAATACCTACCAACTTAAAAATCAATTTCATTTCATTATAACTAGAATCATTGATAAACTATTCAATATTCTTCACAATAACAAAATGTGTCAATAATAAGAAGGGGACTAAGAATTATTTCATATTAAAATATATGAAGGAAATAAATAACTTACCTCATTACTTTTATAGTGACATGCAAGCATTCATATAGAGATGAGTGTGGTTCCTACACTGGTAGTATAGAACTTGAGCCATTATTTCTTTGGAATTACTAAATGTATGTCCTTATGTTGCACGGTCAATAGAATATTTGACACATGGAGATCATTCATCGATCCTAGTCATGATAGTTAGATGGAGACCTTAATGCCTCACATAGCCAATGCTATGGATTCCCTTTGATCAATGGCCTAATTTTCCAACACACCTTTTCACAACCTCGTACCATTTGATGTTTTTGATGTGTTTACTAAATCATTGTTTTCTCTATGATTTCTATTTCTAAGTTAAAAGAATGGTATTTCACATCACACCAATTTGATTGCACATCCCATTCCATGTCATACAAATGAATGGGTCGATTTGATTTCATGCTCTCTGAGTAAATTAATTTTTTTATTTTTATTTTTACTTCTAGTCCTCTTTTAAATTTCAATTTCTTACATCTTTCCTTAATATATTGTCTTTCATTATATTCAATGACTTTTTTCTTTCATCCTTACAACAGTCTGCCCCTTCCATTAAAAGATGGATGTTCAAAGGAAGTTCATCAAATATTATTTTACAACCCCTAATTCATCATCCAATTATGTTGCTTGATCATTATTTATTGTGATTATTTATTGGTCAAAGGCACCTTTATACACGTAAATTTGAGTGTATTCAGTTTAGAGTTTGACTACATCAAATGACATCAGTGACATAGAATCATCGTGATTGATTCATTAGCTATGATCTACAATGATATATTGTTCAAACTCAATATTTTGCATTGGCATCCGATATCATGAATACTACCCTCTGATGGTTAAGAACTCTTGATGCTATATCATCTTATATCATCTATCCTTTAATTTTTGTGTACAATACTTCTCATTACTGCATAAGAATTCAACCTTTCAAAATTTATCATTGCACTTATATTATGGTTGTTGCTTGATTCATTCTTGAGTTATCTTATGGAATAATTGGAAACTTCTCTTTACCATTGGTGTAACATGCAAATGCTCTTATCAATATTTACCACTGACATCCACATCAACTTCTTCATTAGTGACAATGTGCTTTCTTACTTTCCTTTTGTGAAAAATAGAATCTTATTAAAAATCCTTTCTTATGAATCACAATAATGGTTCCTTTATGTCAAACTTCCAAAATAGTTGCAACAATTCTTGTTCATTGTTTCTTTTCAGCTTATTCACAAACTCTCCTCAACTTAAATCCAATACTATCCTACATATCCCAAAGCAAAAACATAGAGGCTTCCCTTTTCTTTAAGCAACCATTTGAGGACTCCACATGATGCAAGTTAGAATGTTAGTTCATTAAATTCCACATCATGATACAAATCATCTACAAGGATATTTGATGTATTAAAAATAGAGAAGCCTACTAGAATGTTGTACTTCAATCTCTTCATCATGCCTAGTATATAATCTTGAGGAATACATTCAAGAAGGCTAACCACTCAAGGAATGTGCTCTCTTCTTCACATGAGGTTTGACTTTATCATATCAAAACATGTAGCATGTTCTTACCAATGGGAGCCTAATCTCCACAGTCAAAGAAGAATAATTTCTGCAATGAATGTAGATTTTGTAGAGATTTGATAAATTGATGGATCTCTACAAGTATGCCCAAATTTCTAATGATAAAATATTAGAGACAATATTCAAGCTCTAAGTGACACTCATCATTTATAGAAGTCTATCACCAATTTCATACAAATATCCCCATTTCATCCTTCCATCCATTTTTCTTCATATTTTGCTTGGAATGCAGTGAGACACCCAACACCATGTCTTTCTTATTTCCTTTTAATCAACATTCAATGCCATGTGTACAAATGACATTTGATGCCATGTTTTCTCTGTTCATTTTTGCAAATCTATTCTTGCAATTAGTTCTGTAATTTCAAGATGAATACATGCAATCTCTAATATGATGAAATGATCTGCAATGTATCTTGATCTTCAATATACAAATAGTTCTGTCAGCAATATGTATTGATTGCAATATGAGAAGGGACCTATATTAGGATTGATCTACCTGAGAGATTCATATTAATATAGATATTGAATTACTTGGATATGATATGCAATAATAACAAAATTGATCATTAATGACAACCATAATATATAATGTGATATGATATGTGAATCATTGAAGGAATATTGCAGAGGAACATTGAGCATTTACCAAATTTTTAAAGCATTTATTGATGGGACACCTTTACTTTTAGATCACAATATTTAAATCATTCCAACATCCTTTCTATCTTTATTCATGGCGACACTGAAAATAATGAAATATTTCTCAAAGTACTCATACAAATCTACCCATTAATATCATCTGATGAAAAATTTTATTTCCAAATCAATTTGACATGTAAATATTATATTTGTACACAGGCTAGGAGGAAAACTAGCTCTAATACCACTTGTAATGTCTCATTTTAGGACATTTATTTATTTGTCTTTTATTTGTATCAATTTCATAATATTTTTATCTGATATCCTTTTTCATTATTTGGTATCTTATATTTATATGTGTATCTCCAAGATTCACGCCCTTTCATTAATATTAATTATATTAATATTATAATTATATTATATATTATTATATGAAATATGATTATATATTATATTTAATTATATAAATCATATTCTTTTTATTAATAATACTATTTTAATAAGTAATTAAGATGTAATTGTCAATAGTTGATATGTGTGTATATATATTAATTAATATAGTATTTTAATATCTAATATATATAAGTATATATTATATACACATATAGTTATATGATAATATTTATGATATATAGAACAATTTATATATGTATCTTATTATAATTATAATATTTTATATAAATTATCAATTATTAATATTATACTCTCTATGTATAATACTTATTTATTGGTTAATTTATATGCCAAAATGGGGATATCACACCCCATCTCAATGATCTATTAAAAAAAAAATCCATTGCATATATTGCATATAAGGGAGATGTACCTTATAATTTAGAGGGTAGTGATATAATACATACACTAACCCATTCGTTGTTAACATCCTTTTGTTTCCTCACATTCTGAGCATCTAGAGTCAAGGTAAAACCAAGTTAGAAAGAGGTACAAATTATTAACCAACAATACTATAACTTGGTTAGCAAAGTAGTCTTAAGATATTAAAGTGTATTAACCTTTACTAACTTAGTTGCAGAAATATAAAGCATTAAGAAAATAACATGAACACATGAGACAACAAGATTTAATGTGGATACCCAATTTGGAAAAACCACCAATGCAACTAGTTACTACATTTCACTCTTCTGAAGTGAGTCCAATTAGGAGCCAACCCTATTAAAGGTTAGAAAACAAATGGTCAATTATGTCCCTATTCGAGGATTTGAATCACCTTGTTAGGAGTGACCTTGTTAGAGGTCTTAAGAATATTCAATATAGAAATTCCACCTTGTTAGAGGATTTACAAAATGACTATTAAGTCAACTTTGTTAAGAGATTTCTTCACTATTACAATTGTTAGACAGTAAAAATGAATGACCTAATTAATGAAGCAATTGACTTTGCAGATTCAAATTGCCATTCTAGTTTAACTTCTTGACCCTCCTTGATTAGAACATTTTTTGTAGCTCCTTAGATGTTCTATCTTCATTCAAACATCATTCTTATTTTTCATCTTTCTCATTCTTCTTATTCCGCATTTTAATCCACAACTTGAACTTTCATATATATGAAACCCAATGTCAAGTTGGCTTGAATACCCTTTCAAACAAAAGTTTAATATACACTAGATCATCTTGCATTAACCATTTAATTAACAAAAGTATTCTACTAATAGTCAACTAACACTAAAATGAGTCACTTGGTTAATATTGAATTCCTTTGGTAACTAATGTGACTTGGTTAATACTAACACCCTTCACTTAACAACTTAACTGAATTTATATTGAATTTCTTTGATGACCAATAGAACTTGGTTCCTTTTGAATTCAGCTTGGCTAATACTGGAGTCTTCTTCATTGCCCAACTAAGCTTGGTTAACACTAGTTATACTTGATTAGAGTGTGAAATGTGTGTAACATCAATAAAAATTTACAATTGAATAATTTATTTCATAACGATAACATGTCTATTTGTCTTTTGATTTAACATTCCTTAGCTCTCCACTCTTGGATGATTCTCCTTGTTCAGTAGATGAATGTTTCTTTATATTTCCTAATCTAGAAGTTCTCCTAGATGACCTAGGTGTGTTGGAAATATGTCTAAGTAGGATGAGTTAGGGTTTATGGAAAAACATATCTCAAGATGAGATGGTGAAAAGTATAGTTAAAGATCTCATAGTCCATGACAAAAAATTATCCAAGTGTTGGACAATTTCACTTGTAGTGTAGAGACATTTTTTTGGTAATGCATAGTCTACAAAGATATTTCGCATGTGCATAGTTAAAGAAAGGTACTATAGAGTGCCTTGATGACATAGCTAAGTGTGTAGTATAGTATAGATAATATGACATCAGATGTATTTATTTTATCAATAAAGGTAGTAATAGAAAACAAAAGTAAAAGGTGAATAACAGTTTAAGAAATTATTTTGGTTATGAAATAATTACTTAATTATTATGACACAACATCCTCGATGTTAACCCTATGTTATCAAGAGTTAATTTTGTATTATTCCAAACATGTGAAAGATTAAAGGACAACTTGACAAAGTTTTGTTAAAATATAAGATATAAAGGTAGATTATAATTTGCAAATTTATGTGGTGTATTGTGGACTATGTACATGATATGCAAATTTATGTGAAGCCTATGTGATTCAAATTTTTATGTAAGATAAGAGATATGAAAAGTACACTAGTCAACAATATATAGGTGTTTGTATCTATCTCTTTTGTATATAAGAAGTACATTATCTAATTGCATGTTTGGGAAATGGGCTCTTCTTGCATACATTTTATAATACCAACTCCTAACAGGGTTGAAGAAAATCCCAATAGGGTTGAGGATTTTAATAGAGCCTAGTCCTCTAACAAGGAATGAGACACTATATGTATTTCATAGACTCCTAGCAGGGTCAATATCCTTAACAAGATTCTTTTTTTTAGTGGAACATTTTGTGGGTACCATCCCCACAAGGGTTTTCCCTTGGATAAGATTTCCCTAGTTAACAAATATGGTGTTATGAGTTCTCTTTGTATATGGAATTATTTATTATTCAACATTTTTGGTTTACTTTCATATACATGCTATAAAGTAATTAACAATATTTAATTATGGGAAAAATTTTGTAGAATAGTGATTCACCCCCTCTCAGTATTATCTACTTCTAACAATTGGTATTAGAGCACAGTTACCTAGAAGACACTTAAAAACTTGAGTAAGATCCCCATAGATATTGAACAGTTAAAGATGAATCTTGAACAAGCCCTTGATCAATTTGATCTTCTTACTGAAGAAAGAGACAACTTGAAAGATGCAAAAGATTACATTGGATAATTGAAAGATAAGATTGATCATCTCAAATCTAGAAAAGAACCTAGAGAGAAAACTAATGATAGTAATGATGTAGCAACCCTAAATAAATAAAATGAGATTTTGAAATGTGAGTTGAATATTGTTGAACTAAATTTGAGCTTGAATAAAGATGATATCAAGATTGAATTAGATCTAAAATTTTAGAATGTAGATCTAAGTGACATCTGAATTAGATTCTATCAAAATAGAGCATGCAAAATTAGAAAAGTAAAACACTATTGTGAAAGGATAATTGAATCAGGATAAGAAACAATTAGAGAAGTTATATTCTAATTTCAAATGGTGAGAGAATTGATCAGCAACTATTTTATTAGAGATCTTCTTATGAAAAGACATTTCTTGGAAATCTTCTTGGAGAAAAATCAGCAAAGAAAGATGAAGCTAGAAAAGAACTAGATCCAATTGTTGAAACCTATGAACTTAAGGAGAATGATTAGAATAGGATTTAATTGAACCATGAAATTATATAGAAGTACCTAAAGAAGTTAAGAAAGTAAGTCAACCTAAGAAATATGATGAACCTAAAAAAATAGAGCAAGTTGAATGACCTAAAGAAGTAAGGTATGAATGTAAAGGTAGATGATATATATGTAGTGAAGTTGGTCATATGAAGAGAGATTTTATCAATAAGCATTTAAAAACTATTACTAATTTCTATTGTTATAATTATCATGGTTTTGGACATAAAGTAGTAGATTGTAAGAAACCTAAGTTTCATAGTAATAATGAAAATAGTAGAATATTTAGGGATACTAACCTTACAGGTAATGAAAGAATGAGATCCTCAAGAAGATCTAAGCAAGGAGAAATAACTAATGAGACAAGAAGAAATATTGTGTGTTACAAGTGTAATAAATTTAGACTTGTTGCAAGGAATTGTAGAGCACCAAAAAATTAGAATGGACCTAATTAGAGAAGGAGTATACAATATGTCAGTTATGCAATAACTTTGTTCACATTGCAAGATTTTGCAAAATGGACTTCAAAACCATCAAGAAGAACCCAAACTTCAGAAGGAACAACAAAAGAAATGGAAAAAGGAATGATAGTAGTAATAATAGTAAAAAAGAAGCACTCAAAGAGTATGCTAAAGAATGAAAGGAAGTATTTGTAAAGGAAAATGATCCATAAAGTTCACATGTGGTTTTAGAAGAATAATATTTTGATGCACTTGATGAGAGATTGAAGTCAGTCATTGTGTGTGATTCATCTTATTTAAAGTAAGAATTTTTTTATCATAGATAAAAGGTAGAATAGAGGTTAGAGATTGAGTTAGAAGTTGAGAAGTTAACAAAAGGAAAAGCAGATTGTAAGGAAGCTCTAGTTAAGACTGCAAGTCATTTTAAGAGCATATGAGGCCACAAGAATGAAAATAACTTTAGAGGATAATATATAACAACTTTTATAGATTGGGTAGTTGTGCAATCAATGCAAAGTTCAATTTGAAAAGATTTAAAGAATGAAAAAAAGATTATGAGTACCATTAGATCATGTGAATAATTAATAAGAAATTAAGAGTGATTTGACAACAAAGTAAAGGTGAATTTTAAGCATTTGCAAGTGAGAGGTAAGAAAGCCCTAGTTACATGAATCTAAAGTATTTTTTGAGTATTTTAGTTGTGTTTTTGAAATATTTGAATCTGTAAAAGATGGAAAATCCCATTGTCTATGATGGTAATGAGAGGCCAAGGTAAAAGTTCAAGAAACACTTATTTGTGTCATTGGCAGATGATCCTTAAGGAGTATTTTCACAAGTTTTGTCAAATTTATTGCACATAGAGGATATAAGGGAACATATTCACTACAAGGTTTATACTATTGGTGACAATAGCATTCACAAGGATTTGGATGTGGTATGTAACAATGACTTATCCTTGAAACAAGTTTTTCAACATTTGGAAGAACTAGATATTATCAAGAAGATGTTCTATATAGTGTTTGGTAACCATAAATAGAGAAAATTAATCTTGAGCATAAACTATGAAGGAATTTTTTGGGTAGGAGACATCCCTATCATTATTGAAAATGACTAATCCACATGATTACTAGATTGAGAAATAAAGGGAGAAATCTAGTAAATGAAAAGAATGTTAATAAATTTGTTGAAACCAATCTGAAGACCAAGTCAAATGAAAGAAACACGAGAATTGACCTAATTAAGGAAGATGATGTAAGAATCATGAAAAAATTAAAGGTTATAGAATGAACCATAGATCAAGGTTGAACTCTGTATCTGCTAGATTTATCCATATAGTATATTTAATGATAATGAAAAGAGAAAAGATCTTGATATGTGTGAAATTATGAAGCAATAGTTGCTTGACAACATTCAAAAACTAAAAAGGAAATATAGTGTAGCTTTCAAATTTGAATAATTGTTGATGCACCTATTCTTCCAAGTTATTAGAAATTTTCTAGGTATGCTAGACCATGAATGGAATGGAAACAAGTGCACAATGAATTTGATCACTTATCATTAGAAGAGATAATCAAAGGAAATAATCACCAAAGATATAACCAAGATGATGAAGAATTTCTAATCTAAAATGAAAAAGAGATTCATAATCCCTCCATCACTTATAGAGAAGTACAAGGTGTTGACATTCTAGTCATTTTTTTTATTAGTGACATACACTTATTTAGATTGTAAGCTTATACCAAGCATATTGTACAATTAATAGTGTTAACCAAGCATTTCAATTGTTACCAAGTTCTGCACTTGCTACCGAGTCCTTTGGATAGATTTCAATTTGCACTAAGTAGTTACTACAAAGTTGTAAACCAAGCATCTTAGTGTATGATGAGTTTAGTAGTACAAACAAAGATGTGCAGTGCTTATCGAGTTTGCAAGTGATGTGATGTGAATTCGGTGTTGACCAAGCCACTTAGTGTTAGCCAAGTGATTCAATTTATACCAAGCTTGAAGTGATATCATTAATAGAGCTATGTTGTGTGAATCAAGTGATGCACTTTATATGTTGTTTTTCATAGTATTCATCAATTCACCATTGTAGACTAAATTCAAGACTACTTGGAAGTGATTACTATGGATCGAGCTTCTACATCTATTGAGTGCATGATGATGCCAAGCATTGATAGTGGATATCGAGTATCAGAACCTCACTGAGTCAGTCTTTAGGACCCGAGTTTCTACACTTTGGCTGACTTTGTAATTGGATATATATATATATATATATATATATATATATATATATATATATATATATATATAATGTATTGTATCACATCCAAATCATTGAATTGAAGCAATGTAATCATTGGAGAAGTGTAGAAGAGAAAATTACAAAGGCTACAATAGTATAAGGAGTAGCAAAGATATACCTATCATAGCAAGGTGATTTATACACTTAGAGGGATCTCATTCAACAAACCTAGTTGTAGATCAAACATTAGCTACTCCTTCATCCTAATAGGTTGATCAATCAAATCATTTAACAAGGTAGACCTAACAATCTTATGTAAATCTCTTTACCAAGTGCATAGTTCATTGTATGTTTGTAAATCCTTTAACAAGGTGGACCTAGCAGTCCTTATTGCTCCTAAGAGGGAAGATTATCAAAAGTGATCATTGTAAGCCTTAAAAGGACAACTTTATATTGTATTATTAAAGCCTGTGGATATCATCCCCACCCCAATTTTCCTTTCTATTTTGAAGGTTTCTAGGTCACCAAATCTTGTGTTAATGTGTTGTGTATGCTTTCATGTTTTTTCAATTTCTCATGCATGCAATTAGATCAAAATATGTGTGAAAGATTAAATGGTGATTGAAGTTAAAAGTCTTATCTATTACTAATTCACCCCTCCCCTCTTAGTAACTTATCCTTTCATAATATTTTCAAAAATTGGTGTTAGAGATATTTTGGTTCTCAAAGAAAAGTTTAATAGCTTGAGCAAAGATCAAAGGCTATGGAGATATTTAGACTTGACAAGGCTATTGACAATGAGAAGCTAGGTTTGGAAATGGCTATTGCCCAACTCAAGAAAGAAAAGAATCAACTCTCTCAATCTCTAAAAAGAAGAAAAGATCTTGCAATTCAAATGAATGATCATCTCTACATTGAAGAAAGAATTGAAGACCTTCATCCAACAAGTAGCTCAGATGAAGCCATTGAAGCAATCAAAGAACTATTAGAAAAGAATGGTTCACTACAAGAAGAAGTGAGAAAACTAAGAATAGAGCAAGAAATTTAGTTAGTAAGGATATGTGAAGTTATGGAAGAGAAAAACATGAAATAAGAAATAGAAGAAAAAAAATTAATGAGATTCAACATTTATTCATTTAGTAGGTTGACTTCATTAATTAGCTCACCAATGCAAATGAAGAAATCATGAATCTAAGGTCAGGAAATGAAACATTGTAGAATGATCTAAACATTGAAAAAAACCAATGAAAGAATCATGAAATCCCAAGAAAACATGAATCAACTAAATGAACAAAGTATCTATAGAAAAAAGGGAAAAGTAGTAATAAGATATATAGAAGAAGGTGAAAAATCCAAGCAAGGAGCTCAAAAGAACAAACATACTTGCAGTCACTATGGTAAGATAGGGCATACATCAACAAAGTGTTGGAGCAATGGGAAAGAAAAATTTGATGGAAAATGCTACAATTGTAATCAGCATGGTCATAGAGAAAATGAATACAAAGAGAAACCAAAATTTGAAGAAAAATGTCACAAATGTTACAAACATGGACACAAGTCATCAAAATGAAAAACCAAGATATTGAATCCAACAAAACAAATTGAAAAGCTATATTTGGTTGGGACTAAAATACTTGGTGTAGATGTCATTACTGTGGAGAATTTGGACACATTGGAATGAATGGTGTAAAACATCACATGAGGAAGAAAGATACTACCAAAAGATGTTTCTTCTATACAAAGCTTGGTCATCTTACCAATAAATGTATGAATAATAGAAGAATATAAGATAAAAAGAAGGAAAAATCTGATAACATCATATACAAATGAGACAAAAATGGGTTCTAATGTCTACCTAGAATGAAAGTCTGAGAAATACTAGTCAAGTCACTCAAGAATTGGGTGACTCTAACATTTCCACTTGATTTCAAAAAGGAGAACTGGAACTAGTTTCAGTTGATAGGACAAAATATCCATATTAACATTCAAGATGCAAAGGGATCACCGAGTAAGAAGTACTAGTTGCTACCGAGTTACCTTCCTTATCAAGTAAGGTTAGGTCACATACTCTATTGAGCAAGGTTAGGAGTAACTAAGTCTCATATGGTTACCAAGTCATAAAAGACTCTATCAAATATTCAATGCCAATGAAGTGCATGATAGTTTATCAAATTTAATCTAACATTTGCAGTAGGCATTTATGGAAAATTTTGATAAAAGGAATGAAATTGAAGTCATTTTTCACCATGAATTTTCAAGAGCTATTAGTGAGAGTGATCTTCAAGAGCATTCAAGTGATTTGAGTGAATTTTTACCAAAAGATATCAAATTCTCTCAAACCCTATTGAGAAAAGATGGCAACTACTAGTAGAAAAGTGAAATGAGGTTCAAATATGTTGGTTCATGGTATAGAATGGAAAGCATCATATTTTAAGCTAACACCTACCATCATGAAAACCTTAGATACAAGTGGATCATAGTTTCAAATCCCTCCAAAGGTAGTGTTGATTAATGATATCCATTCACATTTCAAATGTGCTATACAAGATATAGGAACACTAGAAATGGATGAAAGTTTAAAGAGTTATGTATTGACAGTGTATTGAAATCTAAGCATCAACATCTTGAGGAAAAAGGTTTAACACATATTCCTCACATGCCATGGGATTTCCAAGTGAAATGGATAAGGTTTATTCTTATTCATGTTCAGAATAGTCAGTTATGGTTGGAGAAACCGATTTTGATCATGAAGAAGATGATCCACATGATCACTGGTCTGCCAATGTTGGCAAAAGCTAAAATGACTAAAATCCTAGGTTGAGTTAAACTAGAAAAGAAAACCCTAGCTAAGTGGGATGGAAGGGGGATGAAAATAAGTAGTGTAACTAACATGGAATTGAAAATTGGCATTCACATCATTGCACACAAGATCTATAGTTTGAGTAGATTGAACAGTGTATCTTGTGAAGTAGTTGATTTAGCCTACAAGGTAGTCAAGAATAACCTATCTATTGAACTTGCTGAGTTATTGTTGAATTAGTTCAACAAAGACATGGAGAGCATTAGGACCTCAAAGAAAAATCCATGTAACTTTGGCTCACTTTTGACATGTTTATTCTTCTATGTTCAGAAGTTATTTCCATCAAAAGCTACTATTGTTTGGAGGAAAGATGTATCAATACTCTATTAGATTAATTAATACATTGCTGAAATGGGAGAAAATTATAGTAGTATCATGGAAAATTACTTTTATGCATTCAAGAAGAATGAATAAAAAATTCTAAATCCACAAGAAACTAATAGAAGATTATAAAGATGATGTTTTTTTTATGGTAGATAGTGGCATTGTGTACATTCAGGAAGTTAGTCCTAGAATTGCATTGGTAAAACCTCTAGGATATGAGGTCAACATTGATGGAACAAAGGATATAATTGAGGCATTAGTAAACAAACTAGTTGATCCTAAAGTAGCCTATTTGGCACATATGATGAGGCTAAGGGCAAGATAGAACTAGAGATTAAGCTCACTCAAGTGGTTAACAAAGGAAAGAAGAGGATTGCCAAGCTAAAAACAAGCTCTACTCTCTTGTTGACCAAAGGTAAAGATGATGATGAAGAAAAATCAGAGGAAGAGGAGCCAAAGGGAAAGGTAATCATTACCAAACTTGCAAAGACTTCTAATATCATGTTCACCAAGAGATCCTCCATGAAGAAAGTACATAAAGAAGGAGGAGACATAATTTTGAAGAGGTCTCCACCCACATTTGAGGAGAGGATGAAGGAATTGGAATCAGGTTCTAGAATAAAAAACTTCAAAGCATTCAAATATGAGACTAGAACTACTAATGAGAAAAAATAGATTGAAGATATACTGATATCCAAGATGGGTAAATAGAAATACTCACTTGACCAACTCACTTAGTAGATTCCTAATGCTTTAATGGATAAGATCAATCCAAGATGGGAGCATGCAATGCAAACTACAAAGAATATTTATGAACAGACTCTGAGGCAACTTATGCTAAATTTGAATGGCAAGGAAGTGAAAGAATCTTTGAAGAAAAATTAACTTTAAGATTCAACACTTGTCTAGTACTATTTAAGGAAATAGAGCATGTTGTGAAGAATGCCACAAACACATGGAAGAAAATACATCTTCTTCAAAAACTGAATGATTTCATTGTTGATGTAAATGATGATGATGATCAGGAAGAGAAATATGAAGAAAAAGATGATAAAGAAGTAGCTCATTTTGATAATGTTGATGATAAAGAGGAATAGGAGCAAGAGGCTATCAAGGAAGATACACAATATGTTTAGGAAACTAACCTAGTTAAGATTGTTGTAGTGGTTATAGCCTTACTTCCTCATTATCCAAGAAAAAAATTGATAATATCAAGCATGAAGATAGCCTGAATAGGATTGATTGTGACCAGCACTACAAGCACAAGCATCCAATCAATATCTACACTAGTCCAGCTCAGTACTCCAATGATAATAGTGCCTAGCACTTCATCTACTAAGTTGCAAGTTCTATCCTCTACATCAATTTTGGCTACAATAGGTATTTCTACCACCAATATATCAATGAGTGTAATATCCATTTTTGTAGTGAGTCCTACTATTTCAACTATTGTTTCCATTCCTAGTAGAAAAATAATAAGTTCAAGGATAGTTGAGACCAAGCCTCAATTGAGCACAAAAATTTTGGGTAAAGGCAAAAAAAAGGAGGAGGATATAGATCTTGATGAGGAGATTGTCATTCCTAAATGGGACATCTCAAATCTAACTCTAGATCAGATGCAAACCTTTGGTGAACATCTTCAAAAGAAAGCCAAGTAGCAAAGGCTAAGAGAAGAAAGGAACAAATATTTTAAGATCGTTGAGGATGCCAAGAACTTTCTAGTAGAGGCCCTAAGTATAGAGGTTGATACTTCTCAACCAATTTTGTATTAGTTGGTAGAGGTAATCTAGAAATACAATGAAGATTTGGATGGATAGGATAAATTGTTATAGAAATTTGAGAATAAAGTTTTAGAATTTATTTCTCAATAGATTTTCATTCATCAAGTAGAGTTATCTACTATTTTGGGCTATTTAGAAACCTCATGCATTAATGTATCTTTACTTTTTGTTAAATTTTGTGATATTTCAAATTTTACAAAGGAAATAAAAGACAAATTGTCTAAGATTGATGAGGATCTTAAGGTGAGTGCACATTAGTTGCAATTTGACCTGAGTTCAAGCTCAGCCCATTTCAAAAAGATTAGATTCAAGAAAAAAATTGATAATATCAAGCATGAAGATAGCCTGAATAGGATTGATTGTGACCAGCACTACAAGCACAAGCATCCAATCAATATCTACACTAGTCCAGCTCAGTACTTCAATGATAATAGTGCCTAGCACTTCATCTACTAAGTTGCAAGTTCTATCCTCTACATCAATTTTGGCTACAATAGGTATTTCTACCACCAATATATCAATGAGTGTAATATCCATTTTTGTAGTGAGTCCTACTATTTCAACTATTGTTTCCATTCCTAGTAGAAAAATAATAAGTTCAAGGATAGTTGAGACCAAGCCTCAATTGAGCACAAAAATTTTGGGTAAAGGCAAAAAAAAGGAGGAGGATATAGATCTTGATGAGGAGATTGTCATTCCTAAATGGGACATCTCAAATCTAACTCTAGATCAGATGCAAACCTTTGGTGAACATCTTCAAAAGAAAGCCAAGTAGCAAAGGCTAAGAGAAGAAAGGAACAAATATTTTAAGATCGTTGAGGATGCCAAGAACTTTCTAGTAGAGGCCCTAAGTATAGAGGTTGATACTTCTCAACCAATTTTGTATTAGTTGGTAGAGGTAATCTAGAAATACAATGAAGATTTGGATGGATAGGATAAATTGTTATAGAAATTTGAGAATAAAGTTTTAGAATTTATTTCTCAATAGATTTTCATTCATCAAGTAGAGTTATCTACTATTTTGGGCTATTTAGAAACCTCATGCATTAATGTATCTTTACTTTTTGTTAAATTTTGTGATATTTCAAATTTTACAAAGGAAATAAAAGACAAATTGTCTAAGATTGATGAGGATCTTAAGGTGAGTGCACATTAGTTGCAATTTGACTTGAGTTCAAGCTCAGCCCATTTCAAAAAGATTAGATTTTTGACAGATATGTAGGAAGAACTACTTATGAGAAGAAGCTAGAATTAGATCAACTTTGATAGATATCTAGAATATGATTCTCCCTAACATGGATCAATTGTATAAGTACATTGCACATTAACAAACCCTCATTCATGACAATAATTTCTCTATTGTAGACCACATGATTGAATTGTCAGCAGAAATGCAGGTGGCATTGCACACATGCAAGGTCTTGCAAGAGAATTGGGACAAGACTTTGGTGCTCATACTGAAGGTACATTCGGAATTCTTGTCTCATATTGGCATTACTATGTAATTCATATAACATAAATCTTTGGCATTAATGTCAAAAAGGGGGAGAAGATATGAGAAGCTATAAGGAGATACAAGGGGGAGAAGATGTGAGAAGATTGGATAAGATATAAAAAGGGGAGAAAATTATAGATTATAGAGAAAATGTATATTATATATAGTATACTATATATTATTTATGGGGGAGAATTACCATGTACAGAAATGTATCCTTTACAAAGCCAATTTTGAAATATTTCAAAAATAGTATACTCTACCGATTTGGAGACATAAGGTGATGAATAATTTAGTTTCGACTGATAAGTGTTTTGTCACTAATGCCAAAGGGGGAGTTGTTGACATTCTAGTCATGTTTTTTATTAGTGACATACAATTATTTAGATTGTAAGCTTATACTAAGCATATTATATAATTAATAGTATTAACAAAGAATTTCAATTGTTACTGAGTTCTATGGTTGCTACTGAGTCCTTTGGATGGATTTTAGTTTGCAGGTCACGTAGTTACTACAAAGCTAATGATCACCATTGTAAATTGAGCATCTCAGTGTATGCCAAGTTTAGTAGTGCAAACCAAGGTGTGTAGTGCTTACCGAGTTCGTAGATGATGTGATGTGAATCTAGTGTTGACCAAGCCACTCAGTGTTAACCAAGTGATTCAGGTTATACTAAGTTCGATGTGATAGCATTAACTGAGCTATGCAATGTGAATCAAGTGATTTAGTTTATATGTCAAGTTTCATAGTATTTGGAAAGTCTCCAGTACAGACTGAGTTCAAGACTACTTGGAAGTGATTAGTATGGACCAAGCTTCTACATCTACTAAGTGCATATGATGATGTTGAGCATTGACAGTGGATACTGAATATCTGAACCTCACCAAGTTAGTCTTCAAGACCTAAGTTTCTACACTTTGGTCGACTTTGTAATATTTTTGAAAAATTGTATTATGGACAACTTTATAATTATGTAATTGGATTGATATATGTAATATATTGTATTACATCCAAACATCAAATTGAAGTAATGTAATCATTGAAGAAGAGTAGAATAGAAAATTATAAAGGCTACAATAGTATAAGGAGCACAAAAGATATAACTTATATCACAATAATGTAATTTATACACTTAGAGGAATCTAATTTAGCAAACCTAGTTGTAGATTAGAGATCAACTACTACTTCATCACAATAGGTGGATAAGTCAAATCCTTTAACAAGGTAGACCTAATAGTCTTATCTAAATCTCTTTACCAAGTGCATACTTCATTTTATGTTTGTAAATCCTTTAACAAGGTGGACCTAGTAGTCTTTATTGCTCCTAAAAGTGATCATTGTAAGCCTTAACATGCCAACTTTATACTACTTTACTAAAGCTTGTGGGTGTCATCCCCATCCTAGTTTTACTTTCTATTTGGAAGGTTTCTAGGTTACCAAATCTTGTGTTAAAGTGTTATGCATGATTTCATGTTTTTTTAGTTCCTCATGCATGTAATTAGATTAGAATATATGTGAAGGATTAATTGGTGATTGAAGTTCAAGTTTTTATCTGTTACTAATCCATAATATTCCAACACAAGGATAACATATGTTTCATGGCTGAAACTAATATCTCATATATACAAGCAATTGAACCCAAAGTGAAGTTCATAGACCCTATGACCTATGAAATGAGTTAAGATCTAATAGAAAGCTATGCGAAGATCATCTAGGAGTATGATAGGGATAAGGATTTCCCTTTATGTGGTACTTATGATGAGAAGATGAAAGAAGTTCACAGTGAACTTTATGGAAAAGATATTAAGAAAAAGGTAGACAAAAATATAGAAGCTATCTTGAAGGAATTTGGTATGACCAGAGAGGAATTCATTGAAGTTAAGGGAATTTCCTTAGAAATAAAGGAAAGTGGACAAACATACGTATTAGTAGTCATACCCCTTGTTGTGGAAGGACCTACATAATGAGTAATAGTAGAAAGATCTACTTCACAGATACCTACTATTCTTGATGATATAGTAGCACAAGTACAACCCACTATTGTAAAGCCAACCAAGAAGATTGATAAATAAGAGGTTAGTATTACTAATGTCAAGTTAGTAATTCCTCTAGCCACAAGGAAAATAAATAAGTTGAGTTACCTACCAAGGAAATGATGAAGAAATTGCCAAGAGGACCTAGTAAGAGAAGAAAGACTCTACAAATGGTTGAATCAGATGAGTTTGAAGATGATGAAGAAAAAAAGGATAGAAAAATAGAAAAGGTATTTGGAGAAGCAAGGAAATCCACTGGGAAGAATCCTTAGAAGCCAAAGGTAGAGAATTTAAATGTTGAAACCATTAATGATGACAATTTTGTTCAACTAAATAAGTACTATAGACTACATAGAAACATGGATAGATTGCAACTAGTTGTAAGGAATATGGTTCTAATGAAAAAAATACTTGAAGATGTATAGAGGAATATCATATAAGATTTGTATGACATATTGGTTAATAGAAGAAGAGTTGTTTAAGAAGATTAAAAAATTAGAGAAAACCTAATAAAAAAACTTTGTGAACTTAATGATGTTGATGACATGAGTGGAATAATGAAGGATATTAAGCCCTAGTTGAGAAGCAAAAGAAGAGCTATTATTTTGATGAGAGAAATTTATGAAAAGGAAAACAAAGAGACAAAAGAAGCCATTATCAAATATATGACTTTTGTATCCAAAATTGTAGAGAAAAGCACAAAGTTAGGGGGAGCAATCCCCATGTATTATGAGTAGAGTACACCAACATCAACAGTAATGGAAGTCAATTTGGACTGACACCATGCAAGTTGGTGCCACAAAAGTTAAAGTTAACATTGCAAAAGGTCTTGGGCCAAACATTATTGCCAATGTAATAGGATAATCTAGCTTAGATGAAGAAGATGATGCAAAAGAAGAGAAAAGAAAGAATGAAGAAGAGGAAAGAGAGAAAAAAAAAGAAGAATATAAGAAAAGGAAGGAAGAGAATGAGAAAAATAAGGATGAAGAACAAAGAAAAATGAAATTGGAAGAAGAGGAGGAAAAGAAAAAGGAGGAAATAGAGGAGAAGAGGAAACAAGAAGAATAGAACAAAAAGAAAGAAGAAGAAAAGAAAAATGAGGAAGTAGAGAAAAAGAAGGAAGAACAGGATAAGAGGAAAGAAGAGGAAAGAGGAAGAAGAAATCAAAAGAAAGGAAGATGAGAAAATGAAAGTGGGTGAGAACAAGAAAAGGGAAGAAGACAAATAAAGGAAGAAGAAATAAGAGGAGGATAAGAAGGAAAGTGCACCTAGCACCACTCTTACCCTAGTTGCACTAATAGGGATGATGATCAAACATGGTTGATATCATCTCTCAACAAGATTATCAGCAAGTACAAATAAGTAAATAGTTTACAGAAAAATGTTTTGGATGTAACTAAATTTCAAGGAATGCTTGTTATAAAATCATTAGATCCTAATCTAGAGGAAAGAGCTAAGGAAATTATTTATGCATTTGATGTTGAATCCATAAACTTGTCAAAGGTAGTAGCAACTCAAGCTCAAGCAAAGAATGATTACTACATGTTTGATATTGTATGTCAGAACATAAAAAATGACTGAGGAGCTCTTGATGCTTGCATCAAGGAATTAAGAAGTTGTGAACTTAAAGGCAAGGCATTATATACCAAATATGACATGTACTTTAATTTCACCAAGGACATTGATGATGAGTTGATGAAAAAGAATCTTGAAGTCAAAGCATTAATAGATTAGCTCAGCCAACCTAGTGTTAATATTGGAGAAATTGGAACACAGGTCAGCAAGACTTATGATGAAATAAATTTTTTAGAAGTCAACAAGGAAAGGATCACCGAAAGGTCCTCACTTATGAGAGAACACCTATTAGTGAAGGTATGCACAAATTGAGCAATAGGTAAAGGATTTTCTTGCAACAAAGACATCATTTGATAAGTTCATTTACTCAGACTTGAATGTAGTAGAGATTGCATCTTATGAGTTATGCACTCTCCTTATTATATTAGAGGGATGTTGGTACCAATTATAGACCTAGTATTTAAACTTTCAATGTGGAGCCTTGAACTACTTTGAACAAAGGTTCAAAGCAATTCAAAGAGGTTCAAAGTGGTTCAGTTCACATAAGAAGATTCATAGGCTCAAAGTTTCAAAGATTTGGAATTTAGTTTGAAGGCTCAATAGGTTCAGTTATATAGGCTCAACCCAAATAATCAAATTTAGTGTGTTGAGTTAATTATTTTGGATACTTTAAACAGTTGAAAATTCATAGTGCCCCAAAGTTAGAATTTTCATTTCTATCAATGCCAGAAGGTACATATGAAGGCATCACAATGCTTGGTCTATAGTATTAGGGGCATGAAGTAGTTTATGTGATAATTTTGTGTTAATAATGAGATACCTACATGAACTAAAGATATTCATAAACTTTGTAGACACTTTTAAAGATATTAAATTCCATTATCTACAAATCTAGTACATTCTACACTTCATGGAGGAAGTTTAATATAAATTACAAGTGTCATTAGATAATGTATTTAAGGAATGGGTGCCCACCATACAAGATGATTAGTGATATTCTTGATGAAACACATAATGAAGGCATGGGTGTTCATTTGGAAAAGTCATGTCCTCATCTTCATATGGATAACATTTAATACAACTTGCAAGCACAAATTCTTTGATGAAAAAAAATAGTCATGTTTTGGGGATCATATCTTACACTTCAACCATTTGATCATGCTCCATTTCAAAATTGTGTGAGTAATCCTTTTTTTTTTAACTTCTGAGTGGAGTGATTGTCATAATGTTTCTAGGTGCGTGAGATGCATATGACTATTTACACCACAATTGGATCAACAATGATAGTCACAAATGTGGATGATAGGCCAATCAATCTTGATATAGATGCCATAACTCTTAGCTCCACCATTGGATCTTCCTAAAATTGAAATATGTTGGGTGTGTCTTGGTTATCTAAATCCTCACTAGAGAAATCTTCAAAATTATGTTTAGTTTGCAAGATATAGATGACTGTGTTCAAGTCTATCAAAACTATCTACAATAGTCATAAAAATGATGACAACACTAACAAATACCACTTGTGGAAGAGTACGTGGGTGCATATTTTACTATGAAATATGATTATTAGTTTATTCATATTTCTAATGCTTGTAAAACATTAAAGTTGATAAGGAGATTTGAAAGAGATATTTGTGAGATTTTTTCATAAAATTTATAAAAAGCAATATCAAAAGTTAATTTTTAATAATTGATGAAGATCTCATGGAAACAAAAGATGTGGATACTTTTAAAGAATTAGTTATTATAACCATACAAAATTTTTTAAATCCTTTATATTGGGAAGCAACAATGTAAATGGGTGTTAGATTGTGGTGACTGATTAGGAAAGTACTGTACATACTCCATAAATTCTTTAGGGCCGTATTTTATCAAGATTTTGGGCCAACATGTAATTATTAATTATAACCCTAAAGTGGTAAAAATACTTGTATAAAAGATCTTAGGGTTAGGGATTGTTTTATAGCTGTGATGTGAAATTGGTTCTTGTGGCCGTATTGAGTTGTAAGGGATTACAAATTGTAATCAGGTTATAATCACTATGTCGTAATAATATTGGACTTGCTATTTAGTGGATGTAACCCAGGGATTGGGTGAACCACATTAAATCTTGGTGTCTTGTGTTCTTTTCTATGTGATCTATTATTTTCTATTATTGGTTATATTTGTATGTAATTGTTATTTCTATCTGTGGTTTAATCCCAACAAGTGGTATCAAAGCATAGTTGTTTTTCAGTTATCCTCTACAAGAAAGTCTCACAGTTGAGTGGGAGTCTCACAGTTGAGTGGGAGAAATTTTAGACAATGGTAAGTTGAGGGTTGATAGGTTTAATGGGAAAAACTTTTAGTTATGGAAAATGCAAATGGAAGACTATCTTTATTAGAAGGATTTATGGAATTGTTGGAAGGCAAAGCCAAGAATCAGAGATCTATGTCAAATGATGAATGGGATCTTTTAGATAGAAAGGAACTTGGAAGCATTTGATTATGCCTAATACCATTAGTGGCATTTAATATTACAAAAGTGAAGATGATAGAAGAATTGATGCAAACCCTAGCAAAACTATACAAAACACCCTCCACTTGAAACAAGGTATTTCTCATGAAGTGTTTATTTAATATGAGAATGGTAGAAGGTGAATTTGTTGTAGATCATTTAAATGAGTTTAATACTATTACTTGTCAGTTATATTTTGTGGGTATCAATTTTGAGGAGGAAATTAGGGCTCTCTTGATTTTGTGTTCTTTGCCTAAAAGCTAGAATGGCTTGGTAATGGCTGTTAGTAATTCTATTCCTAGATCTAGTACCCTAAAGTATAATGATGTGATCGATGTTGTTTTGAGTGAAGAAACTTGTAGGAAAACCTCATGTGGATTTGCATTAGGAAGTGCTTTGAATGCACAAAGTAGGGGCAGAAATATTGAGAGAGGAAGTAATTTTAAAAATCATGGGAAATTAAGAGGAAAGTCACAATGGAGGAGGTCTTAATCAAGAGGACCAAACAACTCTTGGCACCATGGGAAACTAGGGCATAAAAAGAAAGATTATTAGAATCGAAAGAAAATTGAAGGAGATAAGTAAAAAATCCGAAGATGATGCTTTTCTTTTGTCTTTAGAAAGTGTTGATGATTCATGAGTTTTAGATTTTGGTGCTTCATTTCATGCTACACCTCACAGAGGTTATTTTATTGATTATGTCCAAAGGGATTTTGGAATTGTTTATTTGGGGGATAGTAAACCCTATCAAATTTTTGGAAAGGGAAAAGTTAAGATTAAGTTACAGAATGGGAATCATTGGCTACTACATGAGGTAAGACATGTTTCAAGACTGATAGGAATTTAATTTTAGTAGGGCAACTCGGTGATGAGGGTTGTGTAGTTAATTTTAATGATAAAAATTAGAAGGTTTCAAAAAGTTCCCTTGTAGTAGAAAAAGGTGTGAAAGTAGGCACCTTATATCTTTGTACATATCATATTGTTCCTTCTACTTTAATTATTTAAAAAAAAAAAATGAATGTTTAGGAATAGTTGCTACCATTGAGTAGGGAGAACAAATAGCTGCTATAAATTCTAATACACCGTTACGACATAACAGACTTGGGCACATGAGTGAGAAAGGTATGAAAGTTCTTCATTCAAAGAAAGTTCTATGAGGTATGAAATGTGTTAATATGGATTTCTATGAAAGTTGTGTTTATGGAAAACAAAAGAGAGTAAGTTTTGTAAGGAATGGGAAGGAAAACAAAAAGGTGAAATTAGAGCTTGTGCATACTGATGTATGGGGAGTGGCTCAGGTATCTTCCCTTGGAGGATCTCATTATTATGTTGCATTTATTGATGATGCAACTAGAAATGTATTGATTTATGTCCTTAGAAATCTGATGTATTTCAAACTTTTAAGAAATAGAAATGCTTGGTTGAAAATGAAACTGGCAAGAAATTAAAATATCTTAGATCTAATAATGGTGATGAGTATTGTAGTCATGAATTTGAAGATTATTTCTCCACTAATGGTTTTCATAGATATAAAACTATTCAAAGGATTCCATAAGAAAATGGAGTGGCTAAACACATGAACAAGACTATAATGGAGCATGCAAGGAGCATGAGGTTGCATGTTGGGTTGCTCTTGTATGTGTGGGTGGAGGCTATCAATACTATTGTATGTTTGATTAATAGAGGTCCCTCTACTCCTTTGGGTTGTGGTATTCTAGAGGAAGCATGGACTGGTAAGAAGGTGAGTTATTCTTTTCTCAAGACCTTTGGTCATGAAGCTTTTTCTCATATAGATTATGAAAATAGAACCAAGCTGGAAGCTAAGTCAAAGAAATGTGTATTTTTTGGATATGACATTAATGAATTTAGTTATAGGCTATGGGATTTTGAAAATCATAACATTGTAAGAAGTAGGGTTGTCATATTTAATGAGGAAGTGTTGTACAAAGATTTGTTCTAGCAACATGAGAAGAAAGAAGATGATTATGTAGTGTTGGATGATACTCCAAAAGCTGATGTTCTAGCCATTTCTCATGATGTGCAACAATCACAACAACAAATGCCACACACACTGGTGAATGTTAGACAGTTAATAAGGAAAATTAGACCTCAAGAAAGATTTTCTCCCTCTTTGTATTCTATTTTATTAAAAGATATTGGTGAGCCTAAATGTTATGATGAAATTGTGCAGGTGGATACTAAGATTGAATGGGATTTTACAATGAAAGAAGAAATAGACTCTTTACTAAAAAATAAGACTTGAGATTTATGCAAATTGCCTACAAGTAAAAAGGCTTTATAGAATGAGTAGGTTTACAAGTTAAAATAAGAGGATGGAGGTAAGAAAAGATTTAAAGCTAGGTTATTTGTGAAAGGATTTGCATAGAAAAATGGCATTGATTTTGATGAGATATTTTCTCCTATTATTAATAAGACTTCTATTTGTACTATTTTAAGTCTTGTGGCTACAAAAGATTTGTATTTAGAGCAGCTTGATGTTAAAACAACCTTCCTTCATGGTGATTTGGATGAAGAGATATATATGGCTCAGCCACAAGGTTTTGAGGTCAAAGGTAAGGAGAAATTAGTGTGCAAATTGAAAAAACATTTATATGGCTTGAAATAGGCACCCTGTTAATGGTATTTGAAATTTGATAGTTTTATGCATGAACATGGATATCATAGGTGTTATTTGGATCATTGTGTTTATTTTAAGAGGTTGAATGATGATAGTTACATTATTTTATGTTTATATGTTGATGATATGCTTGTAGCTAGGTCTAACATGGATCATATTATAGGGCTAAAATGCCACTTAGCACATGCATTTTCTATGAAGGATTTGGGGGTAGCAAAAAAAATTCTTGGTATAAAAATTTGCAAAGATAGGAAGAACAAGACATTGACACTATCTCAGGCTGATTATGTGGAGAAGGTGTTGTAACATTTCTCTATGGAGAGTGCTAAAGCTGTCAGCACACCTTTACCTAGTCATTTGAAGTTGACTAAGGAGATGTGTCCCAAGATACAAGAAGAAGAGGATAAGATGTCAAAGGTACCCTATGCTTCAGCTATAGGAAGCTTGGTGTATGCTATGGTATGTACTAGGCTAGATATTGCACATGTAGTGGGAGTTGTTAGTAGGTATATGAGTCATCCAGGAATTGAGCATTGGAATGCAAAAAAATGGATTCTCAGATATTTTAGAGGAAAATCCAATAAGTGTTTACACTTTGGGGGCTCTACTATTGATTTATAGGGTTATGTTGACTTAGATTTGGTAGGGGATATTGATACTAGGCGGAGTACTATAGGTTATGTCTTTACTATTGGTGGGGTAGTCATGAGCTGGGTTTATAGGTTACAAAAGGTTAATGCTTTATCCACTACAAATGAAGAGTATGTAGCTACTATAGAGGTAGTGAAGGAGATGATATGGCTTTAATTCTTCTTGGAAGAATTGGGACACCCTCAGAAGGATAATTATTTGTTTACAGATAGTCAAAGTGCCATTCATCTTGCAAAGAATTCAGCTTTGCATTTAAAGACCAAACACATATAGTTGCAGTACCATTTAATTCAGTCAGTTTTGGAGGATGGATAGTTAAAGTTGGAGAAGATACATAAAAATGACAATCCAGTAGATATGTTGACAAAGGTAGTAACAAGAGAAAAGCTAAACTCCTTTTCAACTTCGGTTGGTCTTCTAGACTAAACATGAATAAAAGAATAGTAGAATCTAGGGTGGTTTGATCTAGTGGGAGCCTCATGGAGTAGCGACATAGCTATAGGATTAGTCTCCAAGTGGGAGATTGTTGTTTAGTGTGCAGCCTGATTAGTCCCCAAGTAGGAGTTTTTTAGATTATGGTGGCTGATTAGGAAAGTATTGTATATACTTCATAAATTCTTTGGGGCTCCAGGTATCGCCTCAAAAAAAATTTTGGGGCCCTATTTTATCAAGATTTTGGGCTAACATGTAATTATTAATTATAACCCTAAAGCAGTAAAAATACTTGTATAAAAGAGCTTAGATTTAGGGATTGTTTCATAGTTGTGATGCAAAATTGGTTCTTGCAGTGATATTGAGCTATAAGGGATTATAGATAGTAATTAGGTTATAATCACTGGATCATAATAATATTAGACTTTTTGTTTGGTGGACATAGCCCAAGATTGGGTGAACCCTGTTAAATCTTGGTGCCTTGTGTTCTTTTCTATGTGATCTATTATTTTATATTATTTGTTATATTTGCATGTAATTTTTATTTCTTTCTGTGCTTTAATCCTAATAATAGGGTTCTAGTCTTTCTTGTTGGGGCAGAGATTGTAGACTTTGTCCTGTAGGGTAAAGCTTGAGATGGTAGATATACAAGTAGTAGATAAGGGAGTTGTATTTTTCTAGTGGACTTTATGCTATAGAAAGGGGGGTTTTCATCTTCTTGCAATTGTAATGTAAGAGCATAGATGCTTTTTTGAATTGTAGTCTCTTATGTGTATCAAACAACAAGTCTATGTTGTATTTTTGTGTTTAGAGGAGGAGAATTTAGTATATCAATACTTTGCATTTGCATGTTGAGTTTCTGATCAATGTTAATCTTTGAATTATCTTGATTACTTCTTAATACAATTTTGATACAAGTAATTGTTGTCACAATTATCTGTAGACTTTGGGATTTAGTTATTTGTATATGTGGAAAGAGAAATTCATTTTTATTTCTACTTTTCTTCTATAATGTAATGATTGGGAAAACAAACTTGGTTTTTTTTGTTGTTTCTTTCCATTCAATTAGTTAATCTCTTCACATCTATACTATATTTATGGATAGATTTTTGTAAACTTTTCTTGCTTTTAGGTTAAAACAATTATCAATTATAGTGTAGCTGATTCATCGTATATCCTACATAGGCAGTTGTACTTGATAGAATTCAAAGGAAGGTTATTAATCCAATGATAACCTATCCAATTATTAGTGTTGATTTAGTCTTCTTATCTGGGCATTTAGAGTTGATTTATATGTCTTTTCTTGGAAGACAATCTATTCAGTTACAAGGGAGTAAAAGACACATGGGAGAAGAACTTGAAGAGTCTGACAGTAAGTTTTGTAGACTATATAAACCTAGAGAAGAGGTAATAAAACAAAATTTTGACATGTATATAAGTTTTGACGCCTTTGTCATTGATGTCAAAGGGGGAGAAGAACATAGGAAAGTTGTATAGAATATTTTAAGGAGTAACAATAACATACTAAGGGGGAGTAGTATTATATTGTAATAGGTGATACAAGAAAAGATAGTTGCAATTTTATGATCCACAAATTTTGAATTTTGTAAAGTTTTCAAGGTCAATTTTGAAGAACCTTTAGTACAACATTTGGGACTTAGCCAATTTTATCATATGTTGCCATCAATGCCAAAGGGGGGGATTGTTGGAAATATAGCTAAGTAGGATAAGTTAGGGTTGTCATTTATGGAAACATATATCTTAGGATGAGATGAAAAAATGTATAGTTACAGATCTCACCGTGTATGTCAATATTACAAAAAATTGTGTAAGTGTTAGACAATTTCATTGGTAGTACAAAGAATTTTTTTGGTAATGCATAGTCTATAGAGATATTTTGCATATTTAATGATAGGTACTATAGATTTCCCTAATAATGTGGCTAAGTGCACAATATAATATAGAAAATATAATATTAGATATATTTATTCTATCATTAAAGGTAGTGAATAGAGAAGAACATAGCACAACCACAAAAGGTGAATAATAGGTTAAGAAAATATTTTTGTTAAAAAATAATTACTTATCTATTTAGGGATGACATCCTAGATTTTTACCCTATGTTAGTAAGAGTTAATTTTTTATTATGCCAAGCATGTGAAATCTTGATGGCTAACTAGATAGAGTTTTGTTAAAATGTAAGATATAAAGGAAGATTATAATTTGTGAAGTTATGTGGTGTGTTGCAAACTATGTATGTGATATTTGAATTTATGTGAGGGCTACATGATGCAAATTATGATATAATATTAGAGATATGCACAATACAATAGTCAATAGTAAAGAGTTTTTTGTATATATCTCTTTTGTATATAAGAACTACATTGTATAATTGCATTTTTGGATAGTGAGATCTTCTTGCATAAATTTTGTAATACCAACTCCTAATAGGGTTGAAGAAACTCCTAAAAGGGTTGAGGCTTTTAGTAGGGCCTAGTCCTCTAACAAAGATTGAAACACTATATGTATTTCATAGACTCTTAACATGGTCAATATCCTTAACATGATACTTTTGTTTAGTGGATGACTTTGTAGGTACCATCCCCATTAGGGTTTTCCCTTGGCCATGGTTTCCCTAGTTAACAAATATGGTGTAATGAGTTCTTTTTGTGTATGAATTTATTTACTATTGGGTATGTGTAGGATCATGGTGTACCAAACTATGGCCTTAAGTGGCAGTGAAAAACCAGCAAATCAGGGTTATGTCAACTTGACACATAATTTTAAAGTGGTTCTAGAATTTATATCATTAAGTTGTAAGAAAATAATTTGTAGGAAATTGAATCTAGTTTCTAAAATACAAGGCCTTATCTAGAAAAAAAAATATTTGATTGGTCAAAAGTTTGGATTTTAATGCAGTACTACCAAAATTTCAGGGCGAAAATAAAAAGTAGGTGTATGTCTGACCACCTTAATCATAATGAAATGATAATATTTTTAAATATAATTTTAGATATAAAAAGTAGACTCATTCCTATATGTGAAGCATATTTTTGGGAATTTTTATTCCAAATAAATAATTAATTATGAATTTTCTACTATACTATTTTTAGAATTAAAAAACTCCCGTGTCTGACCACCTTAACTAGTTCAAAAAAAATCAAAATTAAGTTTTTTTTTTTTTTTTCTTATACTAGTTGAAGCATAGAATGTGATGCATCTTTTGGATTTCACAAATCTTATATGGTTTGAAAGTTATAGCTATTTTTCAACCAATATGTCAATCAACACTTTGCAGCTAACTCCATTAGAAAATAAGTAATAATTACTTACTAAACTTATAATTTGACAAACCTTACATTTATGAAAAGCTAAGAACATTCTTAAGAAACCCTTTTCATTACATCAAATTTTGGTTTTAAAAAAGTCGTCAGCTACATGCTTGAAGTAAAAAACACATAAGAACATACAAAAAACACATTTTCGAGATGTTTTAAAGATGACCATATAAGGTTGGTATCGAAAGATATAGTAGGAATTATAAAGGTATTAATTGTTCTCATTTAGTATCAGGATGGGTGGGAAGAAACTTGGAATAGATTTTGAAATTCTTTGAGGCATTTCAGAACTACATATTTTTCAGATTGCCACTTTTTGGCACACCATGATCCTGCACATACCCTATTCATCATTTTTGGTTTACTTTCATATGCATGCTATAAAGTAATTAATAATATTTAGTTGTGGAAAAAAGTTTGTAGAATACTGATTCACCCAATTCTTAGTATTATTTATTTCTAAAAAGGTGATCACATTAGTTCTTCAAAGTATCTTATTGCTTCACTAGGCTTGTTCATTCTTTTCACAAGTTCTTTTTTTAGATCTTAATTCTATTGGATACAATTGATTAATTGTGTGTTGTCTTTGATGTTATGAAAATGTCATATCATTATCAATCAATGCATTTCAAACTCACTTAGTTAGTGAAGATAGTTTTCTATGTTCATCGAGCATTCCTATGGTTGCCTAGTTTAGAAAGCAATGTCTATCGAGTCCATTCAAGCATTGAAGAAAAGCATGCAAAAGATGAGTGTTAACCAAGTTCACTCAGTTAATGAAGGAAAGCTAGATGGAACTAGTGCTAACTAAGCTCACTTAGTTACCAAAATATCATTACAAGTTTGCTCTATTAACTAAGCTCCTATTGGTTAACATAGGAAATTTCTTCTGAGTTAGTTTCTACTGAGCTCGGCCAACTAACGAAGGATTTTCTTATTTTGGCATATTAAGCTCAATAAATTTATTTATTGGTTCTCGCTGACTATAGTGATGAATATTAATTATTCTAAGTTGAATTTGAGCTGACTTGACAATATGAAAGATATAAATATAAGGTCAAGTTGTGGTTCCAAAGTGGACAAGCTACTATGAATGAATTAAAAGGGATGAGAAGAGGAAGCCAATTTGAAGGATAAGCAGAATGTCCTTGTGGAGAAGAAAAGCTATATTCAATAAAGAAGGATTAAGTACAAGCTAGAATAAAGATCTATAATAAGTAATTTAGTTGCATCTAAATCAAGTTAATTCATTGTTACTCTCTAACAATCGTAGTAGTGATCTAAATCTCTTAACAAAGTTGGTTTAATAGCCATTTGTAAATCTTCTATTAAGGTGGCAGTTCTATTGAGTTGTCTAATGACCTCTAACAAGGCCACTCCTAATAGGGTGATTAAATCCTTTAATAGGGTCACATCTAACATTGTGTTTTTTAACCTTTAATAGGGTTGGCTGCTAACAAGGCTCACTTTAGAAGAGTTAAAATAGTAACTAGTTACAATTGGTGATTTTTTCCAAATTTGGTTTCCACGTTAAATTATGATCTCATAAGTGTTCATGTTATTTTTTTCATTCTTACAATTAAGATTAAGTAATGATAATCACTAACAATATCTTAAGATTTGTAAAGTTAATTAGTTATAAAGTACATTAAGTATTTATCGAGTTACAACATTCTATATGTGTTTATCAAGCATCAATAGTATTCAGTTTTTAGAGTTTATTTTGCACTAACATCTAAGGGATCTAGGATTTATTTTAGTAGTAACTGATTCACCACTCCCCTCTCAATTACTCCTCTTATATTTCCAACAATTTTTATTAGAGCTTTTGGTGCTTGCAGAGAATGTTTCAAGGACCTAAGCTAAAGATTAGGATGTCTTATAAAAGAGAGATTCTAAAACTAAACATAGACAATTTTGCAGCATGGCAAGGACTTATGAGGTTACATATAGCTACTATCAATGATTCAAGCTACAAGTATCTTGATACTAAATACAAAACTCTCACTAGAATATTATCAGTTGAAGATGTTGTTGAGAAGAAGACCCATAACATCATGATGATTGATATTGCATCTACTCTCAATTGAGTTGAATTTATGTGGTAAAAGACTATAAAAATACTCATGAAATGTGGACCAAACTGAAAGATATCTATGGAGAAGATGAAAATGTAAGAAGAGCCAAAGAAAAAAGTCTTAGAGGACAATTTGATCAGATAAAAATGAGAGAAAATGAAAACATTGCAAAATATGTGGAAAGAATCAAAGCCAATGTATGTGCAATCAAAGCATTTGGAGGAGACATTAAGGAGGAAACTATTGTATGTAAGGTACTTAGAACTCTTCTTCCTATATATGCAATTAGAGTATCTAATATTTAGGAAATGAGATCTGATCTAAATAACAAATTAACCTTGGTGCTCTAGTTGGAAGATTGGAAGCTTTTGAACTAGATAACTATGATAACTATGTTCCTGTTTCCAAGAATATTGAGTTTGCATTAGAAGCCAAACTCTCACTTAAGGAAACAAGTAAGAAATCAAAAAAAAATCAATCAGAAGTGAGGAAGAAACTAAAGAAAATTTTGATAGTGATCTTGAAATTTTTGAAGCCCTAATTACAAAGAAATATTCTGAAGGCAGAGGAAAGTACAAAGGTAAAATCCCTCTAATCTATTTTTCTTGTGAAGAAATTGTCATATTGCTTCTAGGTGTTCAAATAGAGAAATAAAGGGTGAGAAGAAAATCCACAAGCACAAAGGCAAGAAAGAATTCAAAAGTCACAAAACCTATATGGACAAAGGTAAGAAAACTTGTTTTATGGCTAAAGATTCTGATAACTATGAAGATGAAATGGTGTATATTACTATAAAAGATAAATTTGATGATGGAGGAGATAAGATGACACTTATCTCTCATGTTAGCAAAAATGATACATGGATTATAGATAGTGGATGTTTACATCACATGACTGAAGATAAATCAAAGTTTGAAAAATTTGAACATTATGATGGAGGAAGTGTAGGATTCTACAACAATGAACCTTGTTGCATAAAGGGAAAAGGTTGTATCTCATTAACCAATGAACTTATATGTGATAATTCCTATTGGGTTGAAGGACTAAAGCATAATCTAATAAGTGTAGCATAGTTGAACAACATTGGATTCAAGGCAGAATTCATGAATGGAAAGGAAAATATGTTGGATGACAAAGGAAATCTAGTTGGATCAAGCAAGCAAACAAAAGATAATCTATTTTATCTTGATCTTGGTGAATGCTCATGTTTTATTGTTCAAGTAGAAGAAATTTGGTTATGGCACGGTAGACTATGTCATCTAAACTTTGATAATATGGTCAAGATAAGAAAACTTAGAATAGTAAGAGGTATTCCTAGTTTGAAGAAACTTGATGTTGGTTTGTGCAAGAATTGCCAAATTGGCAAGATGGGAAAGACTAGTTTTAGAAGCAAAAACTATCAGTTAGAAGAAATCTTGGAAATTGTACACACTGACTTATGTGGACCTATTGGAATAGAGAGTTACAATGGAAAAAAAAATTAAATTCTTTTTGTTAATGATTATTCTAGAATAGAAAAACAAATTGAAAAGAGATTGATGTGTTTAAGATCAGAGAGAGGTGGTGAATTCATCTCCAATGAATTCAATAATTTTTGCATTAGAAGAGGAATAAAAAGAAAAGAATTAGCTCTTGGTACACCTTAGTAGAATGGTATAACTAAAAAAAGAAATAGATCCATCATGGATTGTGTAAGAACATTGATGATTAAAAAGAATGTTTCTATCAAATACTGAAACAAAGTCATCAACACTATAGTTCATACTTTGAACTGAGTTCATTAGAAGAAAGACTCAAACCAAACTCCCTATGAACTATGGTATGACTACAATCCTAATGTAATTTATTTGAAAGTATTTGGTAGCAAATGTTATATCTTGAAAGAGTTTGGGAAAGGAAAATTTGATGTAAAAAGTGATGAAGGCATATTTCTAGGATATTCCTATAGAAGTAAAGCATACAAATGTTTAAATTTTTCTACTCATAAGATCATAGAATATGTACATGTGAGAATTAATGAGTTTGTAGTAAAGAGTGAAGAAGAAAGAAAAAAGGAGTCCAAGGATTACAAAATATTGGTTCACTATGAACCTAATACATTGGAAAATCTATTTGAAAGAAAGGACACTTCATCGCTCAAGTCCCTTAAATCTCCAATAGTTAGTGAGTTGCAGGAATTACAAAATGAGTTGCATTTTGAAGGATCTGAGTCACAATTAGAGGTTACTGAGCTAGTTCAAGACAAGTTTGAAGGACCCAAGTCATAGACAAAAGCCGAACGTAATCCTGATACAAAAATCCATGAAGAAAATAGTGGAACTCATACCAAATCCAAAGAACTTATATTAGCAAGATATGTTAGAAGGCATCATGCACCTAATCAAATCATTGGATGGAACAATGAGAATAAGCAAACTGAAAGATACATGTTTACTTGTTGAATTAGAACCAAGAAATATTAAAGATGCATTAGATAATGAAAGTTGGGTTGAAGCTATGAATGAAGAGATAGAACAAATAGAGAAGAATAAAACTTGGACTCTTGTTCCTTGGCCTAAGGATAAAAATATAATTGGTACAAAATGGATATTTAGAAATAAGCTGAATGAAGATGGAAAAGTGTTTAGAAACAAGGAAAGATTAGTATGTAAAGGGTATTCACAAGAAGAAGGTATTGATTATGGTGAAACATTTTACCTTGTTACAAAATTAGAAGGTGTTAGAACTCTACTTGCATATGTAGCACACAGAGAATTTAAAGTATATTAGATGGCTGTTTAATCTACATTCTTGAATGAAATTCTTGATGAGGAAGTCTACATTGAACAATCATAAGGTTTTGTAGATCCTAACAAAAGAGACATGGCCTGCAAATTACACAAAGCAATGTATGGTCTCAAGCAAGCTCCCATAGCTTGGTATGAAAGACTACATAACTATTTGATACATATTGGTTTTCAAAGAACAAATGATAATAGTAGTTTGTATCTCAAGGAAGGACTAGATAAGAAGTTTGTGTTGGTAGAAATATTTGTTGATGACAACCTATTTATAGGAAATGATGACTTATGCCAAGCACTTTCAGAAGAAATGTTTAAAGAATTTGAGATGTCCATGTTTGGTGAGATAAAATTCTTTGTTGGATTGTAGATACAACAAAACAAAAATGGTATCTACATCACTCAATCTAAATATATCAAGGAGATATTGAATTTTTTTGGAATGGAAGATTCAAGACCAGTTGAAACTCCCATGTCTACTAGACATAAAATTTCCAAAAATGATGACTCCAAAGAAGTAGATCAGACTATATATAGATCAATGATTGGGAAATTATAGTATCTAATACATACAAGGGCTAACATTACCTTTGTAGTTGGGATAGTGACAAGATTCATAGCAAATCCTAGAGAAAACCATATGATAGCAATCAAAAGAATCATGTGATATCTAAAAGGTACTAAATAATATGGCCTATGTACAAACTTGGAGGCAATCTAGACTTAAAGGTGTTCACTAATGATGATTGGACAGGAAGTCTTGATGATAGAAAAAGCACTAGTCGAGGAGCATTCTTTCTTGGTAAAAGACTAGTGTCTTAGACAAGAAAGAAGCAAAATTTTACATCTTAATCCACAATAGAGGTAAAATATGTGGCAGCAATAGTCAAGTTTTATAACATTGTTTGGTTCAAACAACTATTGGAAGGAAAGAAGGCAGAGATCTAAGATCCAATAGTCATGTATTGTGATAATGCCAGTGCAATCAATATATCAAAAAACCCCGTAATGCATTCCAAAACAAAGCACATTGCTATAAAATAACACTTCTTAAGAGAATTAGTGTAGGATAAAGAAGTCAGATTGGAATATGTGGATACTAAATAGAAAATTATAGACATATTCACCAAGCCATTACCTAAAGATGCATTTTTGTATCTAAGAGGTAAGCTAGGGATCATTCCCCTATCTGAAGCTCACAAAATGAAGTTTAGTGATGCATCAACTAGAGCAAGTTGAAGATCAAATAGTTGATACAGTATTAATAAATGACATATTACAAATGGATGGTAACTTAAGGTACATTGATATTAACAGAACTATTGTCTTTGGCATGTCTTGTCAATGAGGGAGAAATTTACTGTCATGTCTCTCAAAAAAAATTGTCTCTTTGAAATTTTTATTATTACATAGAGGGAGAAACTCTATGAAGAAATATCAAAAAGGAAGAATAAAATTGGTAGAAGATTGTTGCAAATAGAATTTTTTTGATAGAATGAGAAAGTTGAAGAGCTCATATTGATAGATGGAGTCATGCTCTCAAAATTTCATTATCCTATGACATGTTGTGTTGCCATCAATGCAAAATAGGGAGATTGTTGGATAGAATTAATTAATTGTGTGTTATTTTTGATGTTACACAAATGTCATATCATTATCAATTAGGGCATTCTGAACTGACTCAATCAGTGAAGATACTTTTCTATGTCTATTGAGCATTCCTATGGTTGCCTAGTTCAGAAAGTAGTGTCTATTGAGTCTACTTAGGCATAAAAAAAAAGCATGCAAAAGATGAGTGCTAACCAAGCTCACTCAGTTAATGAAGGAAAGTTGGATGGAACTAATGCTAATTGAACTCACTTAGTTACCAAAGGATCATTGGAAGTTTGTACTGTTAACCAAGCTTCTATTGGTTAACACAAGAAATCACTTTTGAGTTAATTTCTACTGAGCCAGATTGGCTAACGAAGAATTTTCTTATTTTTGCATATTAAGCTCAATTGATTTATCTACTAGTTCTAGCTGACTATGGTGATGAATATTAAATTTTCTAAGTTGCATTTGAGCTGACTTAACAATATGAAAGATGTAAATATAAGGTCAAGTTGTTGTTCAAAAGTGGACAAGCTGTTATGAATGAACTAAAAGATGAACAGAGGAAGTGAATTTGAAGGATAAGAAGAATATTCTTGTGGAGTAGAAAAGCTATATTCAATCAAGAAGGATTAAGTACAAGCCAGAATAGAGATTTGCAATCAACAACTTAGTTGCATCTAAATCAGGTCAATTCATTGTTACTCTCTAACCATTGTAGGAGTGATCTAAATATCTTAACAAAGTTGGTTAAACAACCATTTGTAAATACTCTAACAAGGTGGTAGTTCTATTGAATTGTCCAAAGGCCTCTAACAAGGGCACTCCTAATAGGGTGATTAAATCCTTTAGTAGGGTCACACCTAATAGTGTGTTTTGTAACCTTTAACAAGGTTGGCTCCTAATAGGGCTCACTTCAAAATAGTGAAAAATAATAACTAGTTGCAATTGGTGGTTTTTCCCAAATTGGGTTTCCACATTAAATTATGGTGCAATCATATGTGTTCATGCTATTTATTTCATGCTTACAATTAAGATTAAGTAATGATAATCACTGACAATGTCTTAAGATATGCAAATTTATTTAGTTCCAAAGTACATTCTATATGTGTTTATCAAGCATCAAAGATATTTTGTTTTCAGAGTTTATTTTATACTAACATCTAAGGGATTTAGGATTTATTTTAGTATTAATTAATACACCCCTGCCCTCTCAGTTACTCCTCTTATATTTTCAACAAACTCATTCCTCATTAGGTCACTCTATGATCTTATATTTTCTATCTCCATGTCTTTCTTGTTCAATTCCTTATTTGCAAGTATTAGTTGACTCATCATATCTAGCTAAGTGTTTGTAAGATTTTGTACATCAAACGACCTTTCTTCAAGGCTAATAGCCATTTTTTTTTTGTCTTCCTTAGCCATAACTTTGTCTTCTTCAACTTTCTTCTTTTGTTCAGTTACTTCACATAGCCTTCTAACTAGATTTCATGTTGTCTTTTCAATCCTCTGACTTCTTCATTTAGGATATCATTCTTCTCTAATAGATCTAGAATGGTTGCATCACTTTCATTGGAATTTATAATGTCAAATAATCCTTGTGTATCAACTTATTCATAAAGTGTTTCATTCTATTGAATGGTCATATCCTTTTTCTTTATTGGGGTTTTCCTCAATTCCTCTCTTGTTGTTTCAAGTTGTTGCAGTATGAGTTGGATGTCAATCACTTGATTATCATTAAACTTTCCTATTTTGTAAGCCTCCATCTAAAAGATTGGAACTCTCAAGCTATTAGACTTCTTTCAAGAGAACCAATTATTTGATACCAATTATTGGAAGTTTATTGGGAAATTAAGATATTGGAAGGGAGTAGGGGGTGAATAAGTTGGATTTACACAACTTTTATCCTTCAAAATAGCTTTACTGAATTCACCACATTAACCATCTCATATCTAGCTTATGCATAATATAAATTGAAAATATCAAATGCTAAAATAAATCTAAGTATCTATCACTTCCATGAAATATAATCACATGAAACAAAAGAATTGGTAACCCAAAAACCCTCCAAGGTGAAGGTAAAACTAGGGTGGGGATGACACCTATAAATCGTCACTACTATAGTAAAAAAGTTAGCCTATTAGAACTACAAATTTTGATCACTTCTAATGATATACCCTATGAGGGGTCTACTCTATTAAAATCTTTAAGATTATTGGGTCTAATTTTATTAAAGAATTTTATGCTTCAAATGAAGGACTTTGTTAGGCGATTTACAAAGGTGTGTTAAAACCACTATGTTAAGATATTTTATCTGATTCAATCTGTCAAATCTAATTTAGTAGCTAATCCTTCAGTCTGCACTTAGAATTGCTAATTATAGTTCTCCTCCTTCCAATCTCTAATCTAATGTCTTTTCTCTATCCTTTACTACTTCATTAGGTTGCTAACTGTATTCTTCACAACTTTTGCATTTAGCATCCAACTGCTTTACTTCCTTTGTACAAATTTTACTATCTTCTATGATGTCCCACTCCATGTATATTGAAATAAGTGTTGGATTTTCCTATTTAAATATAATTATAGAGTCTTATAGAAACTTCCCTTTATTTTATATTCTTCTTCAAAACTCCTTCACTCATACTCTTCTTTTCAAATCTACCCCCTATAGTAGAAAAATGATCAATAATCTTCTTAGATTTGTAATAAATTTCTTGATTATAGTAGGCAACTATATCTCAAAGGAAAGCTATTACTGACCAACAATTTGATTCTTCATTATAGAAAGTAAATATTGATTTTGATTTAAATGTGCTTTGTGCAACCAAATAATTGCATCAATTTGTATCACAACTTATGATCAATGCCTTATCTATTGCTATATAGAGTCACATTAGTAAATAATTGACTTATTTAATTAACTTGCACTTAAAATCATTAGTTGTTAACCCTTCATTCGATTCTTATGGTATCCTTCTTATATGCCTAGAAACCATATTAATTTATGAAAACATTTACTTAATTCCTTGAATTAAAAGCAACAAAAAATTGACATACAACTTATCCCAACTACATTAAATTATATGAACTTTACTCATTAAATCCCAAAATAACAAGCATATGAATATGGAGAAAATTTAGAGACATAGATAATCTAAACTCCCTCTTTATATTAATATTATTTGAAAATAATACATCACTTGTATGATAATAAAAAGTGTAACTCAAGACATGATAAAAAAATAGCATTTAGATTTGCAAAATTTAATACATTATATAATTGACACAAGACTAGACTGACTACAAAATAGCATAAAAGCTAAAAGTTATATAGATGTTGGACCCTCACTCCACATCTTGGAAATCCTTTTATAGGAAGGATTGAAACAAGCTTGAGATGGGAAGCTAGGAGTCAACATTCTACTAGAAAGAAAATAAAAAGATATTTCTATACTATTACATTACAAACATTCTTTCTACTTTGATAAAAATATGATGCAGTTACAAAATTTGTAGGTGGCACTTTCTATAGGCATCTTTAGGAGTTTATGTTTGTCTTTAGCTATCTATCACTTTCCTTGACTCTTCTCTACTTTGTCTCTTCTACCACCTCACTTATAACACTTCAACTGCCTCCTATTAGGAGAGCTTTGATTTCTCCAACTTCTTCCTAGATGTATATCTCTATTTTTGTGGGCCATTGAGTTCTTTTAACTTCATCCAAGTCTTTTCTTGCCTTATTCCACCTAGCATCTGTTATGGCCCTTGATTCTAATGCAAATTTATTCAAATCTATTTCAAATTTGAACAAAGAATCAATCAAGTTATTAAAAGGAATGTCACTATCATCTTCAAAAATTGATATTGTACCTACTTGAGCTAGCATTGAATCAAAATAATTAAACCACTTATACCAGTCTTTCAATTTATTATCAGCACCTAAAATTGGTGGAATATTGGGCTTAATCTATTGCAATAAGATTTTGATCTTACTTTTTATGATCTACAACTTTCCAATAAAGAATCCTATTAGTTCTCTAACTACTTCTAGGCCTTCTTTTATTATGATGATCTTATCAAGTAGGTCTGGCTTCTTTGCCATCAACATGATTAGCCTCTCTAAGAATTGTACAAATGAACCCCATAGATTAAAAGTGGGTGATAGCAATGTAAGTGCTTCACTGCAAATATGCTCAACATCATGTAAAGAGATATAAAGAACATGAGCCTATTGAGATATATTTTTGAGAGTTTCTACTCTATGGCCTATCATGCTTTTTAGGAAACATGTCCTTACCTCACCACCTTACTGTTAAGATGGAGCATAAATGATCACCCTTCTGGGTTAGTTTCCTCTATCTCCATCTCTTCAATCCGAGTAGACATTTTTGTTGTGACTACTAGTAGTTGTTCCTGGATGCCTTGTACCCTATTTTTCTTTGCACTAGCTAATTTCTCTCTCAAAGATGCAAATTTAGTTTCTATCCTTGAGATTTGGCCTCCAACTCTTCTAGTCTCTATTTATAGACATGGGTCATCCTAATCTTTTCTTCATAGAGTTTCATGACATCTATATAGTCATGGAATGATCTATCTAGTCTTGTCTCTATTTCCTCCACTTTAGCCTCATTCATAAATTTGAGGTGTTTTATTTCCTTGGAAATTTTTGTACTTGAATTACTCTACATAGTCCAAACTATCATATTTCCTTGCTTATTTGTTGCAAGATCCATGCTCCACACTATTAGAGACTTAGAATCAATATTAAATCATGATCCCCTCTAATGTCCATCAGCTCCATATGCTTCATAAGATATACCATTCTCTTTCTTTCTTATCTGGTCAATCATGAAAGCTTGTTCTAGATCCCAACCAAGCATTAGAAGCATACCACTTCTCTATAGTAGGTCTCTAGCCTCTATAGGAGTCATCACCTCACTCTTTGGGTGATAGGCATGAAGCTTTACAAGTAATTCTTGATTCTCTTCATCATATTCTCTTGGCTTCATTTTCAATACTAGTCAACTTGGTTTATTTTGTAGAGGAAAATTCTAAACTTAGTAGATTTGATGAATTCATGATCCTCTATAAATTTCTAAGCCTAGATGATCCTATCATCCAATCTTGATGTTGTAGGTTCTAGGTCTATCAGAGAGTTCTCTGTTATATTGACCCTATCCTGTATATAGCTCTACCTTAGATCAACAAAATATTGGTTTCTTCTAGGCATGATTTGTAATGTCCTTTTTTTTACCTTTTAAGGTATATTGACTAATTTTTTTCCTTTTCTTACCCTTGGTAACCCATGATGCTTTAGTAGGTTCATCCTCTTCAATTTCCAAAGTTACATCTAGCTCTAAGCTATCAAGATTTACCCTTTCTTCTTCTCCAATTGGGCTTGCAGGCATTTGTGCCATTATCCCAACATGAACATTTACCATCTTCTTTATTCTTTATGGATAAGGGATATCCATATAAAACCCTTGAAATTTAGGTATACTCTCTTTATCTCCTTTTCTACCCTTAAAATATCATCAAATTTTTCTAATTTGTTAGTAGCTTCCCCCTCAGCTAAGCTTTTTCGGATTAGGTCCTCATGTGGTAATTTTTTTGAGTTTGGAAAAACATAATTCATAATTTCCTTTAAGATTATTCTCATCTAGCCCTTTGGGTCATACATCCTATAGGGATTAGTTGGCAAATTATAGTGGCAAAGGAAATAATGGATTTGGTCCAAGGATTCTTTTCCAATAAAAAAAGCCTCCTACTTTAAAACATCTATAGAGAAATGTGCCTTTGTGCACCTTAGGGCCTAAATATTCCTTATTTACCAAAAAAAATGCCACATGAATTCAATTATGGCCATTTTGAGAGGCATATATTTGGGCAATATGTGGGGTGGCTGAGGACAACCATATACTATCATGAGTGAAAAAGTTGGGAACAAGAAAATGTCTCCCCAATTATGATCTAGACTTTTACATTTAGGCAAAAGGGTTGGTGTCGAGAAACTTTTTAAGATCTTAGGAGCCCTAAAGAAAATATGGTCCAGCATTCTCACAATTATAGCACTAAAGTTATTGAAAAAAGAAACACAACCAAAGTAATAATAGAATATATCCCATACCTATGTCCATAATTGAATTGGTAGCTCTCCATTGGCATATTATGTTTGATCAATGAAATTTGGGATGATATACTCCACATTCTTATACGAAATTAGATGCATAAGTAATGAGTAATGGCTGAATCTAAAATTCTCATTTCTCCTTTCCATGCCTTCTCAATATTACTTTTTGATTTCCTCCAAGATAAAATCTACATAATAATATTCTACACTATTATGCATATCCTATACACCTCTAGCCACAATATATATTGATCCACATACCATATTAGAACCATCTCTACCTACTAGTTTGTGGACACCATACATAGTCTTCACAAAGTAGTTCTTGAATTTGTCTAGGGTCATCATCTTATCTATCTTCTTTACATAATCCCCAACCTTCTTAAGGTCCATTGGGATGTGTTGCATCATAGATTTTTTTGTGGAGGATTTTGTATTTATCTCAAACTTCTCTTGAAGATCTTCTAAATTTAGTGGTTTGTCCATTGCACCATCATGCTTATGAAAATATTTAGTGGCTGGGTTGTAAGATCTAATTAGGTATTTAACAAGATAAACATCTACAAATACCTCTAGGACAATAAACATAGCTAGATTATTCTTCCATAGATTACAAAGAATAATCTTATCAAATCTATTGTTGTAGAAGTATCTAAATAATTCATAACTGTCAATGCTAGGGCAAATAGAATCCTTGTAGAATGCATAGATATATTTGAAATCATGGTCATTTGCAAATGTATTTGGGTTCCTCTACCTATGCTTTCCTTCCATAGAAGTATAAGTCTTAGTGACTTTCATATTTCCAACTTGAATTTCCTGAACTTCTTTATTAGATATGTTTGGCTATAAATTAAAATCCTAAAACTCTACAATCAACACTAAATGCTATGAATCCTTCACATTAAAAACTCTCAATTGTTGAAAATCCTTTTTTTTTTTGTTAAAAAATAACTTATTACTGGCTTAAAGAGTCTCTTTATATTGTATGTACTTCATCAACCTTCTCTATGCATTGATTTCTTTCATGCACAAGCTTTAAATTTAGTATTTTATGTCACCTAAATGGAGCATCAACATAACTATCTAGCTCAAAATTTCTTATACTTTACTCAAATTTCATTGGCCAAGAACCTATGTCTCTTTTCCAACTTAGAATAAGGGAAAAAAGTTATTTCATGTTCTTATTTTAGGGCTTGTGATCTTATGATCTATTTTAAAATTTAAACCTTTTGTATCATCTTGGGCAAGGGATTTGGCCTTTACAATCTTACAATCACTTCCTTATCACATGATCAGGGATTCTTTTCAAGTATTCTATGATATTATGATCAATAATTTATTGTAAGATTGAAACATCAATTTCAATCTCTTCTCCTCATGTATGATTTTACACTTAGCAATTTATAAACCCTTTCATAGCATCATTCCAATACACATAGACCTTTTTGATCTCATGAGCACTATTTTGTGTAGCATCAAGCTTCATCTTTTTTCATCTTATGATCTCTCAATCATTTTATATAAACCACTTCATAAGTTTGGAAGCTTTCTTTAAACCACTAACTTTATCTCGTAATAATACATTAACTATGGCTTCTCTTCACCATAGCTTTAGAAACCCTAAAATTTACTTATGACCACATCTTTGTGTAGCATTGAGGTTTTTCTTTTCTTACCTTATGATATCTCAATCACAATCAACTAACTCTTTTTGTGACTTTAGAAGTTTTACATTAACTATTGTCTCTGACTCCCTATCATACACTATTTTTTATCTCCCCTTTCTCATAACTTCAGAGACTCTTGGGTTCACTTTATATTATCTTTCACAATCATACATTAATTTATATTTCATGGCATTGGAAACCTTCATTTTTTCCTCCTATGATATTACGATCTATTGCTGTTCATATCTTTGGAAGATTCAATTACAACATGTCTCAAATTCTTTATGTTAATGCACTTGGTCCCACTTTGCATCACTATATCATTTAACATTTCCTTTCTTATGACCTTACAATCTCCTCAAATTCAATAATTCAAAAGTCTTTTTAGGAATATTTACACTTACATGATCTTCCATTTATTGTAAAATCGTATACCTTCATAATCTCAACATCTTTTATTCTTACAATCTCATGATCCTTATTCTTTCATATGGTTGAGAGTTCCATTTTTAGTCTTTATGCTCATATGCTTTTGAGCTTATCATAACATTATATCACTTTCCATTTACCATAATATACTTATGATGACATGATAGTAGGATGATCATAAGATTGAAAACTTCAAAACACACACCTGCAATGCTATGGTTATATTGGATACTATAAGATCAAGAGAGTCAACACTGTACCTTTATGATCCTCCACTAGCCTTTACTTTCTAACATCAAAAGAGGGAAATTGTAGGCTCAAGACTAGACACTTAAAACTCTAATTGTAAGATTGTAATGAAAGATGGAAAAAATGAAAATGGCATTCAATCTCCCATTTAAATGAAAAATCTAGGGTAAAGATCAAATTTTATCATGCATTTAAGAATATTCTCCATGATAGGACAAAGAAATAATCCTTAGTATATCAGACTATCTAATTAGGGCAAGATTTTAAACTAGGCTAAGGAATAAATAATTAGGTGAGTGTTTTTCTAATAAATTGATAACAATATAGAATAAACCCTAATTAGTGCAACACATTTCAAAGTATTTTCACAATAAATCTCCAAAATTTTGGCATAGGGAAAATATGGGTCATCATACCTTAAGGGAACCTTCCTATCACATTTGGTCTCATTATCATAAGAACATGACCCCCACTTAACAAGGAAAAATTTCATTCATTTATTGAATTTTGTTCTAATCTTTTGACCTCTAGTTGATCTCCCTATTTTAGACCAACTAGATGTCTCACTTTTGCCTTCTATTCCTCTATTTTCCTTGATTGAGGAAGACAGATCAGACAAATATGTATTTGGTAATATCTACAATCCATCAAATGATAGACATAGTAGGACTAATTTTGATGTGGATCGTAAAGAGTCAACATGCAAATAATAAATTGTATCTATAGGATCCATTGACTTATACATGTTGATCCATGTCATTATGCATGATCTTGGTCAAAAGCACTAAATTTCTTGCATAGGTAAATCATTTATCTTAAGTTAGAAAATAAAATGATATGTATGGTACAAATTACATAGAAGACAAAAATTACATGGTGCATTCATCAAAATCATTGACAATTTTTTAATTCTTTACATCTACTTTATGTGTAGTACCTATACAAAATCATTGTATGTACTCCATGACATTAGAGTTAAAAACATAATAAATTAATTATAAAAATATACAAGTCAAAAAAAATTCTATAAATAAATCAATACCTCATACGTGACATTGTGTGGTACCTCAACATACATTTCATTGATTATGTCATTGATCATCCTCTTTATCCATGTCATCATCCTGACTATCATCATCCTCATCATCAACATCATCATACTTGTCCCCTTCATCATTGTCATCATCATCATTATCAACACTACCACCATTTTCGTCGCCATCATCATCATCTTCATCACTATTATCATGACCATCATCACTATTGTTGTAAATAGATATTTACTATTTACACTTTACTTAGGTTAGTGCATTATTTTATTATTTATTTTATGATACACTTAGAAGTTTTTGTACCTTTTTGAGTTTTCATGTTGACAACATAGAAGTGTGCAACTCTAATTCAGCACATGGTGCCTACAACACTAGAATTTGCATCATTCACTGAGTTGTCATGTAGACAACATAGTTAGCCACACTCCTAATTTAGCACATGTTATCTACAACATATATTTGTATGCTACACCATTTTAGGCTTATCCTCTCATCATCACACTTACTTCTATGTTTAATCGAGGAGAACCCATATTTGGTGGACATGTGCCTAGTTGTATGACATATCATGATGTTGATTCCTAGGCGTTCTAGATGCATCTCAGAGGCCTTTATATATAGGCACTCCTAGTGTACTTGTACATTGTATTGAATACTATACAGTTATTATAATCATACTCTAGTCCATTTTGTACTTGTGTCTGAGTTCCTTGGTCTTGGGTGAATTCTACCCTAAGGAAAATTCTTACATGGTATCAAAGTTGATGGAGATTCCCATCATAAATCCATTGGAGACCTTGTTGTTTCATCTCTTAAAAGGACCCAATTCATATCCAAAGCATCAATAGCGATTGGGAGGATCTAGAGCTCAAGTAGACCTCACCATTGTGTCCAGAGCAATAATTTGCTGAAGATCAACTATAAATTGGCCTACCTTAGGCAAAAGTTGATCCTAAAGATTTTTTTTTTTTGCAAATCAAAACCCAAATTGCAAGCTAGGTATGGTCTTTTATCGATCTATTTAATTCATTTTTAGATCTATAGTTCTGCTATTTCTCTATATTTTTCAATTTTTTTTTGAAATTTTCTACCTATTCGAGCTTGTAGAGAATTTTATTTTTCATATCACACCTTGACCCTACAATTTGGAGGAATAATCTATTATTTCATGGCATATTCCATTCATGTGGCATATGCAGGCGATACTACACAATAAGAGCAAACTTCAACATTTCCAACCACCTCAACAATCACTACTAACAACTACAATATTTCTTGCATCTTCAAGCAAACCGGACAAAATTCAAGGCATGACCTATCCACCCATGGGATTTTTTGTTTTATGCATATGGTGTGGTTCTTTTAAACATAATGCATTGGAAACTCCCACTTGATGCAGGATTAATTCATCCAACTCTTGTCATAAAGTTTTTTTCAATGACTATGAAAGGCTTAGACACTCTTGTCGGTAAACAAGAATTTTTGGCAGTCCTTGTGCCCACCACATGTCACAAACTACACACATGATGCATATCTGGACACACAGAAGAAACCCTTCCCTACAATGTGTACAAAGCTGATGAACATGCCCATGCTAGCGAAGTAGTCCAATTAGCATTGTGCCTCATCACATGGACAAATCAAAATCCACCGTCAACTGAGACATAGTTGGCAGACACATTAGTTCTAGACCCTTGACACACATATGTACAGTCAACACTGAATAAGCCCTACATGTCAATTTTTTCTATACCATTCTGTATAGTTTGTATGTGCTAACATCATTAGCCATATAGGTGAAGTCATCACTACATCAACAGGGGCCTTTATTTTCATTAACATTAGCAAACTACTACCTTAAATTTGATAACTATTTGAACATCATTTAGAGGCATTTTTGAACTATTGCAATGGCCATTTGACTATCAAATTTAACATCATGTTTTCCTCTCCAGACCCCTCTTTAGGTGTAGTTTTGATTTGGTAGCTCAAATTTGAGAGGCCATAACTTGATCATCTGGACTCCAAATCCAGTGTAATTCTTTTTTATTTTGGGTAAAATTTCCTAAGATTTGTAGTGGTGTAGCTTTTTTTTGGTTTTGGTGAATGAATTTGTTAAAATAAACATTTTTCATGACTTTACGTACCCAATCTTACATTTTGCAACTTCAAATGCATCATACGAGCTCATCTAGACTACTTTTTAGGTTTTATTTTTTTTGAAAGTGCCTATTTTTTTATCTACTTTCCAAATTTGTAGATAGATTGTAAGCTTGTGTGGACAAAAATATCACTTTTAGGAATAGGTCATATTTGCATTATATTGCTTCACAATTGTTGTATTTTTGAGCTACATTGTAAAATTCTAGATTTGTACTCTATACAGAGGCTTTAATCAGAAAAATTAGAAGCCCACTTTGTCCATTTTGACAAGTGGCCTATTTTAAATGCACTATATATAAAGTGCCAAAATCATTCATTTGGGGAGGGGGATTTTTTGATTGACTGAAAAGAAGGGGCGGGGGGTGTACTGTGTATTGCGTCTCCTTGATCTTGTGATCTTGCATTATGGGTTCTTTTTCAAATTTATCTCCACATAATTATGCTACTTGGAAAGAAAAAATTAAGGAACCATTGGTAGAAAAAGGTTTATTGCATAATGCAACTAGTGCAGAAAAGAAACCTCTTGCTAATGTTGATGAATCTCTGAAAGAATACTAGGAATCCAAACAAGAGATGGCCCTAGGAACCTTGTTGAAAAATATCTTTGATCCTATCAAATTTCACATTAGGAAGCTTACCAATCCAATAGAGGTCTAGGCTAAACTTGAAGCATTATATGGGACAGTAGATGAAGACATGACTTACACCATATAGGAAAAACTTCTCAAGTTGGATCCTAAGAATTTCAACACCATCAAAGACTATCTTACCCAAGTAGACATGTATAGGGCACAACTTAAGGATTGTAGTGAACCCATCAAGGATGGAAAGATGATCAAACATATCATGAGTCATCTTTCACCTAAATATGCTCCTTGTTTTTCTAGTTTTAATACTCATAAATTAACAATGGGTAGTGCCTATATCAAGCCTTCATTTGAGAAATTTTCAGAAATGTTGATCTTAGAACATGACAATCTAGTGGGCATGGGAATTGTCAAGTCTTCCAAGACCAAAGCCTTGGTAGCAAATGAAGGTAATTCAAGTGGTAAAAACTCCAACAAGAAGAAAAAGTAGTGGAAGGCTAAGCCATAAGATGACACACATCAATCTTCCTCAAAACAATAATCTTCCTCAAATCAATCTTCTTCCACTCAACAATCTTCTTCACAACAAGGAAAGTCTTCTTCCAAAAATAATCAAAAGGGGAACAATTCCAACAAAAAGGAGAAGAAAACTTGTTCCTATTGTAAGAGGAATAGTCATGATGAACATGAGTGCAAGGATAAGTAGATTAATGAATTGGTCAACATAATGAATAAACACAAAATTTATGTACCAAATGCATATAAGGATAAGGGATCTTCATCCACTTCAAAGGGTAAGGGACAAGCTTCCGTAGAAAGTACAAATAATTCTAAGGAATAGGTTCTTGATTCAGGAGCAACACATCATATGGGTGCTTCAAGGGAGTAGTTTTCCTCCATGAAACCATCAAATGTACCTTACATCTATGTGGACAATGATACTCAAGTGGAAGTTCAAGGGAAAGGAAATGTTGAGTTGGAAAATGGCATCTTCAAGGATGTTCTTCATGTTCCTAGCCTTAGCACCAACATTCTCTCCATCTATTAGATAACTCACTATGGATCTGGCAATAAAGTAGAGTTCCTCCTTGATATAGTTGTGGTGAAAAATCTCCAAGATGATACTATGGTGGTGGTTGGAAAGGCTAATCATGAGACAAGACTTTATTCTTTCTCACATTTCGTGCCCAAGTCCACTTCCCTTTCCTTGTTGACTCATTGAAATACACAAAGTAAACTATGGCATGAGAGATTTAGACATCTCAATTATCACTACCTTCAACAACTCAGTAGCAAGGATATGGTCATTCGTCTACCTCAAGTCAAGTTTTTAGAGGGTGTATGTCTAGGTTGTAAAGAAGGCAAGCATCCTGAAGAGAAATATGACAAGGGGAAGTCTTGGAAGGAAACTACTATTCTAGAATTGGTTCATAGTGATGTAGCTGGCCCATTTCTAGTACCATCATTTGGTAAGGCCCACTATGTTCTCACATTTATTGATGACTTTTCATGGTACACTTGGGTCTTTTTCTTGCTCATAATAGTGAAGTATTTGATAAATTCATTACCTTCAAAGCTCAAGTAGAGAAAAAATCAAGGAAAGCCATCAAGATCCTACGAATAGATAATCGAAGGGAATATGTCAACTCCAAACTTATATACTTTTTCACACAAGTGTATTGATTGTCAATATTTAGTTTCATACATGCCACAACAGAATGGTGTAGCTGAAAGAAAGAATAGAACCTTTAAGGAAATGACCACTTGTATGCTTCAATATAAGTCTCTAAATCAAGTGTTTTGTGTAGAAGCCATGTATTGTGCTAACTACATCCAAAAAAAAGTCCGCATAAGGCCTTAGATGGAATAACACCTTTTGAGGCATGGTGTGGTAGAAAACCAAGTGTAAAACACTTCAAAGTTTTTGGTTGTCTAGCATGGGCAAGGATACCTCCACAAAAGTAAAAGGCATTAGAACCACAAAGAAAACCATGTATATTTATTGGATATCCTTACCATCTCAAGGCATACAAACTAATGGATCTAAGGCTCATGAAATCTTTTATGAGAGGAGTTTTCACTTTGAAAAAACTTGTTCGAGTTTGGCTTCTTTAACTCCTCCTTCCTCCTTCGTGGACAGAAATCATAGTGATGATAGTGACTCTAAAGATGAGATTCCTTCAACCTTGACTCACAAGACACCACCTTTGTAGGGTCACCAAATAGTTGAGTAAATTCCTTCTTCTTCCACTAAACCTCATTAGGCATAGCAAACCCTTGATGCAGTAGGTTCATTGGTGGGAAATCCTTCATACACTCAAAGAACAAGGTCACAAAACAAGTCATTTCCACATGCATATATAGTAATTTAAGGAAGCATCAAGGATTCTAGAATGGGACAAGGCTATGGAGGAAGAATATAACTCTTTGATGAACAACAACACTTGGGACTTAGTTCCCCTTCATAAAGGAAGAAAAGTGGTTTTATGTAAGTGGATCTATTGAACCAAATTTTTAGTAGATGGAAGTGTTTATAAGCATAAGGATTGACTAGTAGCCAAAGGTTTCTCGCAAGTTCCAGGTATTAACTATACAAAGATTTTTGCACCAACTGCCAAGATGAACTCCATTCGCTTGACACTAGCTATTGCTAGAGCTCATGGTTGGGTTGTTCACCAGATGGATATTAAGAGTTCCTTTTTGAAAGGTGATCTTCATGAGGCAATCTATATGGAGCAACCATAAGGGTTCATATAGGATTCTACTATGGTTTTTAGATTAAAGAACACTATTTATGGTCTTAAGTAAGCTCCTCAAGCTTGGTATGTCAAAATGGATTCCTTCCTACTCTCAACAATATTCACTAGGTGTCATTCTAATTCAAATGTATACATTCTTTAGAAATATGGCTCACACTTGATACTAGTGCTTTATGTAGATGACTTAATCATTATAGAAAGCACTGCATCCATCATTGCTAGTGTCAAGACCTCTCTATAGGATAGATTTGTTATGATAGACTTGGGTTTGCTACATTAATTCCTTGGTATTGAAATCACATAGTCTTTAGTAGGGATATCACTTTCTCAACCCAAGTATGCTCTTGACTTGCTTCTTGGTTTTACATGAGTGACTACAAGCTTGCTCCTACTCCCTTTCTATTAGGTGTCAAGCTAGATGCTAAGTGCACCATTCCACTTGCAGATGCTACATTATATAGATAGTTAGTTGGGAGCCTCATCTACTTGACACATGCCTACCCTAATATAGCTTTTGTAGTTGGTATGGTTTCATGCTTTATGCAAGAACCCCATGAGCTTCATTGGAAGCCTACCAAGTGCATTTTGCACTACACAAAAGGTACACATACACATGGGATACATTATGAAGTAGGTACATGACTTCAACTAGTTGGATACATAGACTTAGACTATGTAGGGGACCTTGATTCTCACAAGTCTATGTATGAATATATATTTCACCTTGGTTCTGGCCCTATTTGTTGGGAAAGTAAGAAGAAAAATAATGTTTCACTTTCTTCCACAGAGGCTAAGTATCAAGGAGCTATCAATGCAGCTAAAAATGTTCTTTGGTTACAACACATCTTAAAGGAGCTTGGATTTGATCTACTTAAACCTACAATCATTCATTGTGACAATCAAAGTGCTATTGAGATCTCTAAGCATCTAGTTCAGCATCAACAAACCAAGCACATCTAGGTTCATATGCACTATATTAGAGAGCTAATACATGAGTAGATCATTGCACTACAGTATTGTCCTACAATAGAGTAGGTCATTGATATCTTCACCAAAACCTTCATTGAGGTCAAGTAGACTTATTTACAAGATCTCTTTGAGGTGCGAGATGTTGAAGATAGGGGAGTTCCTTGACTTTTCTCTTCTTCTTCTTCTGGGAGGGATTTTTTCCTCATTTAAGGTCTTCTTCTCTCTCATCTTCTTTATTGTACTTATCTCTCTTTTTGGAGGAAGATTTTTCCTATGAAGTTCTCCCTCTTTCTTAAATTTATGAGAGATTGCATTGCATCTTAGTATGTAGAGCATTTCTTTGTACATGGGCACTTAACATGGCTTTGTAGCTAGGACCCATCCTACATTTGTGAGATTAAGTGCATTCCCCTAAGTCACACTTAAGGGGGGTTGTTGGTGTAAATAGATATTTACTATTTACACTTTACTTAATTTTACTTAGGTTAGTGCATTATTTTATTATTTATTTTGTGAGACACTTAGGAGTTTGTGTACCTTTTTGAGTTTTCATGTTGACAACACAAAAAGTGCACAACTCTAATTTAGAACATAGTGTCTACAACACTAGAGTTTGCATCATTCACTAAGTTGTCATGTAGACAACATAGTTAGCTACATTCCTAATTTAGCACATGTTGTCTACAACATAGATTTGCATGCTACATTATTGTAGGCTTATCCTCTCATCATCACACTTACTTCCGTACTTAATGAAGGATAACCCATATTTGGTGGACATGTGTCTAGTTGTGTGACTTATCATAATGTTGAATCCTAAGAATTCTAGATGTATCTGAGAGGTCTTTATTTATAGGCACTCCTAGTGTACTTGTACATTGTATTGAATACTATATAGTTATTTTGATCATACTCTAGTCTATTTTGTGCTTGTGTTTGAGTTCCTTGGTCTTGGGTGAATTCTTTCCTAAGGAAAAAATTTACAATCACTTTGATAATCATCATCTTCATTACCATGATCATCATCATGATCATAATCTCTAATATCATTAGCATCACTAGAATTATCATCATCTTCTTCTTCTTCATCATTGTGTAATAGTTGTTAATGATCATAATTTACTCCATCTTCTAATTGTTGGAAACATAAGAGGATTAATTAAGAGTAGAGGGGTGAATTAGTTACCAATAAGATAAATCCCAGATCCTTTAGATGTTATTACAAAACAAACTCTATGAAAATTCAACTCTACAAAAGCTTGATGAATAGAGAAAAATGCTATAACTTGATAAATACTAAAATAGCTCAGTAAATTCTTATCATGAAAATCTTAAGATACTATCTACGATTAATATTACTTTAACTTATTTTCATACACATAAGAGGAATAGGATGAACACACTTGACACCAAGATTTAACGTGGAAACCCAATTTGGAAAAAACCACCAATTGCAACTAGTTACTAATTTTCACTCTTTAGAAGTGAGCCCTATTAGGAGCCAACCCTATTAAAGGCTACAAAACACACTGTTAGGTGTGACCTTTTTAGAAGATTTAATCACCCTATTAGGAGTGACCTTGTTAGAGGTCTTTTGACAATTCAATAGAAATGCCACCTTGCTAGAGGATTTGCAAATAGCTATTAAGACAACTCTATTAAGAGATTTAGATCATTGCTATAGTGGTTAGAGAGTAAAAATGAGATTTGATTCTAGATGCAATTAAGTTTTTGATTATATATCTCAATTCTAGCTTGTGTACTTGATCCTTCTTGATTGAATGTATATTTTCTTCTCAACAAGGATATTCTGCTTATCCTCCCAATTTTCTTCCTCTCGACATCATCAAATCTTCAATTATGTTCCACTATGCTTATCCTTCTAATCCTCCACTTGACCTTATATTTAAATCTTTCATATTGTCAAGTTTTCTTGAATACAAATTAGAATAATTAATATTCATCTTCTTATTCATCTAGAACCAATAGACAAAACAATTAAACTCAATATGCCAAAACAAGAAAATCCTTTGTTAGTCAACCCTACATGGTAGACACTAACTCATAAATGATTTTCCTATGTCCACCAAGTAAACTTAATTAACACTACATATTCACAAAGTTCCTTAGATAACTGAGTGAGCTTGGTTAACATTGGCTCCATCCAACATTTCCTTCATTAACCAATTAAGCTTGATTAAAACTCAACTTTCACAAACTTTCCTTTGATGCCCGAGTGAACTCGGTAGATACTAACTTGCAAACTTTGTAATGCTTGATAGACGTAGGAAACTATCTTCAATGCCCAAGTGAGCTTGGCATACACTAATTGGCAATCATAAGACATTTTGTGTAATATCAAAGATAATACATAATTAATCAATTGTATTCAACAATCTCCATCTTTGGTATTGATGGTAACATGACGTGTCATAATGTAATGAAAATTTAGAGAAAGAATAAAGGAAGGAACATATACTTTCATTTTGATTCTTATCCATAAGAAATCCCTCTATTAGTGTGAACTCCTTGTACTTTCAGTTTCTTCCTTTGTCAAATTTTTTTTATCTTCAACATCTTCTTTTGATTGCAAACTCTATCTTTGATATTAGACCATGTTCATTCTCCCTCATTGACATCTCTTTCTCTTTTTATTTATTAAATTTCTATGAGATATGATAGAAAACTTCTTCCTCTTTGACATCTCATGCTAAAGACAATATTTAGTAAATATTAATGTACCTTATGTACTAATTCATTTGCAATGTGCCCTCTATCAATACTACACCAACTATTTGATCTTCAACATGCTCTAGTTAATGCATTACTAAACTACATTTAGTGAGCTATAGATAGGGGAATGACCACTAGCTTACCTCTTAGATACATAAATGTATCCTTAGGTAATGGCTTGGCGAATATGTCTCCAATTTGTTCTTTATTATTCACATATTCCAATTTTACTTCTTTATCTTGTCCCAATACTCTTAAAAAATGATATTTAATAGAAATGTGTTTTGTTTTGGTGTACCTCACTAGATCCTTTGATATATTAATTGAATTGGTGTTATCACAGTATATAACCACTAGATCCTTGATCTCTATCTTCATACCTACTAATAGTTTTTTGAAACAAATAGTATTAGAACAATTAACTACTACTGCCACATATTCTACCTCTCTTGTGGACTAAGAAATATAATTTTGTTTCTTGCTTGTTCAAGACACTAGTCTTTTATCAAGAAAGAATGCTCCACCACTGGTGCTCTTTCTATAATCAATACTTGCTACCCAATCAGCATCTATGAATACTTTTAAATCCAAATTGCCTCCTATTTTGTACCATAAACCATAGTCTTTAGTATCTTTCAGATATCTCATGATTCTTTTGATTGCTATCATGTGATTTTCATTAGGATTTGCTGAGAATCTTTCCACCATACCAACTTCTAATGCAGTATCAAACCTTGCATACACTACATACTAAAATTTTCTGATCATTTATCTATATGTGGTCTAATATATCTCTTTGGAATCATCATTTTTGGAAAGCTTATATCCATTAGACATAGGGTTTCCAACTAGTCTTGAGTCTTCCATTCCAAATTTCTTTAATATCTCCTCAATATATTTAGATTGAGTAATGTAGATATCATCTTTATTCTATTGGATCTACAATTCAACAATGAATTTTATTTCTCAAAACATAGAAATCTCAAATTATTTACACATTTATTCTAAATATTCCTTGCACAAGTCATCGTTTCCTATGAATAAAGTGTCATCCACAAATATTTCTGCCAACACAACTTTTTTTTTTCCTATCAAGATAGTTTAGAAATAGTTACAAGCATAGAGCTATGTCTGAGAATAAACAACTTCATCGCACTCCCAATTACATATACAGTTACAAAATGTGGGGGGGTGATAGCAAAGAACTATAAGCAAAACATAGTTGTAGATTTATACATCCTTTTACATATATTGCATAGAAAAAACTATTTATAAATGATAATATTATCTAATCCCAACCATCATTGTGGTTGCCTTGGTCATATTGAACCACTGGAACCTCATTAGAATTTTGTATCACATGAGCAAGGGCCTCCTCTTCCCCTCAAGCCAAAGCATTACCCTGGTTGGATGCACTATTAACCTAAAACTCATTGATCACTTTATTCAAATCTTCCATCTTGGTAGGAGCTAAAAAATTTTGGTAGTTAGCAATGTAGTTCGCTACCTACACTTTATCTTTATTAATCACCAGGCTGCCTTCTTAGATTAGAACCATGAAATCACTCCTAGAAATGTGTAATACCAAAGCAACCTATAACATAATATTAAAATGGGTGAGTTTACATTTAAACTTAGTAAGTTCCCTTCTCTCAGCTTGAAATATTTCTTTGTTCCTATCCTTCCAAAGAGTTTATAAAACCTCAATTGAAAGAGAAAACCAAAAAGTATTAAGTTTAGAATCAAATTTTTCTACATATCTTGCAAGAATTTCACTCCAAGAGATATTATGTTCACAATTCCATAGATAGGTACAACCAAGAAAAATAGCCCACATCTTGCAAGCATAAACACATTCAAAAAATAAATGTTCAAAAAACTCACCAACATTACACAAACTGCAAGACACAAGGGGGAGACCAATAGAAGAGAGCACTTGAACAACAACCACTTAAAGAAAATATTTTTGGGTTTAGATTTACATTTCCAAAAAAAGAAAAAAAAGAAAGACCAATTAGAAAAGGGATTAATCTACCCCTAGCATTGGGACACCCTATAAATAAGAGATTAATCATTCTTCATGCAAAGATACAACCCTTTAGTAGTGGTATTAGTCAACAAGTTGCCATTAGATGATTTAACCTTATCAAGAAAAGCATTAGAATCAATAATATCACAAGAGCCATTAAAGTTAATATATTTCTTAATCAAACTATAGGTCTTCTTCTGAGAATCAGGAATGTTATATTTGCCTTATACCTCATCCCACTCCCCTAACTGCCCACCCACTAAGATATCTTGAATCAAGGAGATCCCCTTTAAATTCCAAGCCTTAGAAAAATAGCTCTAAGAAAGGACCAAAGGTTTATTATTATATGAAATCCCCCACCAAATAGATCTATCTTTAACAATAAATTAAGGAGGTCCTCCTACTGCTTCTCTTTCCTAAATAAACTGCCTCACTTGAATCCATGCCTTCCAAGTCTAATGTAATGGAATAGTCTATTGATCCACTATATTTGTTGATTAGTAAGAGGATTAATTGAGGGGGGAAAGGGTGGGGGGGGGGGGGGTGGGGGGGGGTGGGTGGCGGTGAATTAGTTACAACTAAAATAAATCCCAAATCCTTTAGATGTCAATACAAAAAAAAACTCTATCAAAATTCAACTATTTTGAAGCTTGGTAAATTCTTAACATTAAAATCTTAAGATATTATCTATGCTTGATATTACTTTAAATTAGTTGCATACACATAAGAGGAATAGCATGACCACACTTGACACCAATATTTAACTTGGAAACCTGATTTGGGAAAAACCACCATGTTAACTAGTTACTATTTTTTGCTCTTCTAAAGTGAGCCTTGTTAGGAGTCAAACTTATTAAAGGTTACAAAACACACTATTAGGTGTGGCCCTATTAGAGGATTTAATCACCCTATTAGGAGTGGCCTTGTCAGAGTTCTTTAGAAAATTCAATTGAAATGCCACCTAATTAGAGGATTTACAAATAGCTGTTAAAAAAACTTTGTTAAGAGATTTAGATCACTGCTACAATGGTTAGAGAGTAACAATGAGATGACCTAATTCAAAATGCAACTAAATTGTTGATTAAAAATCTAAATTCTAGCTTGTATACTTGATCCTTCTTGATCGAATGTATCTTTGCATCTCAACAAGGATATTATGCTTATCCTTCTAATTCACTTCCTCTTGGCATCATCAAATCTTCAATTATGTTCCACTATTCTTATCCTTCGAATCCTCAACTTGACCTTATATTTATATCTTTTATATTGTCAAGAAATCTCGAATAAAACTTAGAATAACTAATATTCATCTTCTTAGTTGGCTAGAACCAACCAAAAAAATTAATTAAAATTTATATGCCAAAATAAGAAAATCCTTCATTAGCCGACCCTACTTGATAGACACTAACTCAAAAATGATTTTGCTATGTTCACCAACTAAACTCAGTTAACACTACATATTCACAAAATTCCTTTAGTAACTAAGTGAGCTCAGTTAACATTGGTTCCATCCAACATTTCCTTTATTAACCGAGTGAGCTCGGTTAACACTCAAATTTTGTAAACTTTCCTTTGATACTAGAGTGAACTAAATAGATACTATCTTACAAAATTTGAAATTCTTGACATGCATAGTAAACTATCCTTAATGCCCAAGTGATCTCGACATATGTTGACTAACAATGATACAACATTTCTTGTAACATTAAAGACAATACACAATTAATCAATTGTATTCAACACTAATTCTTTACTATCTTCTTCTTCCATGACATTACACTTTTCTGACCTTCATCTTGCATCATGTTTAATGACAAATGACCAACCCAGTTTATGAGAAATGCAAAATTTAAACACTTTTTCACATTGGTTTGGAAGAACATAGGTCTCATCTCTAGATAGCTTAAATGACCTTCTATTAATCATTGTAAATCCACTAACATGCTCAATAACAATGCTATAATGATCATTTTGATTCAACCATATGTTGTATCATTTGATGACAAAGAGAACTAATTTGAATGAGTTAAAGTCACACTCAAGTATTTTTGGCCAATTTTCCCACCATTCAACTCATCATTGATAACTAATCTGAGAGATCTTCAATGGGTTGGATTCTTTGATTGGGTTAACACACTTTTTAGTTGGGTTAACATATTGTGTTAACATAATTCCTTCATATTGTGAGCTAGTTCAATTCCTTCATAGACCAAGCTAGTTCAATTCCTTGATGTGTTGAGCTAGTTTGATTCCTTCATGTGCCAAGTTGGATCATTTTCTCTTCATATGTCGAGTTGTGATTTAATGCACATTTCTTGCATGGGTTAACATTTTGCATTAACCATTTTTGCTATGTTGAGAGGTGAATTTTCTTGCTTCTAAAAAATTGCAAATTTCTATGCTACCTCTTCTATCATGTATTTGGAAATGTGCCAACAAATGAATTAGTCCCAAGTGATGTGTTAGTTCCTACAGTGCATTTTACTCACCATCAAATCAAGGATCATCAATGGTTGTGCCTATGCCACTATACAAAGTTACAGAGTAGTTATTTCATACGACATAGCGAGAAATTTCCATGTGGTAGGTGGGACCATTCCTCTTGAGGGCTATAGTGTGGTGGGTCATTGCCAGATAGGTTGGTAAAGGGTCATGTTTCTATTGGTTGGTGTACTGATAGGATGGGTGCACTACTAAAGCCGTTAGATGGAGGAAGATCAATGTCTCTCACTTTTTCACTATGGGAAAAATGATCGACCTTTAGCTATAGCAACATAGCAAGGTCTTTCCACATGTCCCAGTGAGCCTAGAAAGGTAATCAGAGTTAAGGCTAACCATTGTGTGACATCATAGTTAAGTTGGAAGGTGGCATAATCAGGGTGATGTGGTGGATCTTTGTCTTGCTAGGTTCCCCTTAATCAAATGATGGTCATATTTTTGTATTACATCCCTTTTCTCTTGCTAAGATATGATGGCTATTAGATCTTTGATGCATCTTTTGGAGATTCCATGCTTCATCTCAGATATTTGTGTGGTAAAAGAAGATATTGGATCTATGGTTAGGTTTCATTCATTGTTTGGGGATATTTTTATAGCATCTAAGCCATTCATTTCAAATGAAAATCTACGTAAAAAATTCACATCTTTTTGGGAAAATCAAATTTATTTCATGTAGGTCAACTCTATATGTTTGTGGTAGATTAACTTGCATGTTATCCCATCCCACATTTTATTTGATAGTAGGGTATAATTATTTGTTATGGCTATGACACGTTACAAGGATTTTTTCTCCAATACTAACCAACATTTTGGGCCTTGTTCCACACCGTTAATGCATCTCCATGCCTATTTAATATATGTAGTGATTAGATCTTTTGAATTTGATTTTCTTATAGCTGGATGCATTGATTTTGTTTTCTCTATATCATTATTGCATCTAGAGTTGTTCCATGATCAGATTTCTTCTAGATTTGTAGGATTGTCCTCTATAATATTAAATGGTAGTGGTTGGGTTAAGGTTTAGGCATAAAATATCTTAGTTATGCTTGAGCTATAAAGGTATATTTTGTATATTTTGTATAAGATTAGGCCCTTTCTATTTCTCTAGCATTTCTCTAGCTTGCTATTATAAATCCCCTTTGCCTTTGAACTATATGACATTCTACCTTATCTCCTTTAGTCATTGATGTATTGTGCAACAACTATTTGCCTCTCATTGGTGTATTGTGGATATTTGCAATTTTTTGCATGATTGTATCTCTTTTTGGCCTATGAATGATATATAAGTGAATTCTCTTCTTCCTTGTGCCATTTATTTGGATTTTCTAATCTGCATGTGATTGTTAGGTTAAAACAAGTTTGGATGTATATATCTTTTGGTATTATGATGGTTCAAAAGTGCATTTATGGGAAGAAATTGGTTTGAACATTTCATTTTAGTGCATTAGCTCCTAAGAATAGATTAGGTAGGTTTTGTTTCTTGTATCTCCTTCTCCCTTTTCCTCTCAAGAGTAGTTAGGTGCATCTTGATAGCAAAGGAAGCCGACCTTCTCTAGAGACTCAACCTCATAGTTCAAGTTCCATAGATTGGAGGTTGTTTCCATGTTTCACAAGGTTGTCCTTAAGTAAAAAATTTAGACAAGGGTGCAAAATTTTGTGACAATAGTTTTTGGCATGCCTGGTGGGACAATCATATTCAAAAAATTTCAAGTCTACTAGTGTCAAATGGAAGATTTCAAGATTAATGCTAAGAAGATAGTGCTACTCTCAATGTTGTAGGCCTTCAAGAGGCTTGTTTGTAAAGTACTTAGTGACTCTACACCTTCATATCTAGTTTCAATCCAAGTTGCACTGAATTTATGCCCAAAGTTGAAACAAGGGAATCTTCTAGAGGTAAATTTCAATACCAAGAGCTTTCATTTCAAATCCTAGAAGAAGAAAGAGTAGAGTATCTATATCACTAGTTAGTACTATAACAGTAACAAATACACTTGCAAGATCCATCTCTACTCGTCCTATTGCTAGATCTCAGCCTAGGTTGCCATCTACTCATATAAATAGAGCATTATTCCATATGGCACAACTTAGAGCTAATGATTTTGCCACATTTAATGATAGAAGTCCTCTCCTACTGAATCAAAGACATGATATACTAGTATCAACCCTCAAAAGTATACCTTAATTTACAGGTGAAACTTCTATCTCTCCTTTAGAATGCATTCAAGAAGTTTTAAATCACTACAATAGACATGGTATTGTAGAAGATGATGTTGTTGTTAGGCTTCTAGCTTCATCCTTAAGAGGGAAGGCCTTGCAATTTTATAGAGGTTTGACTCATAATTCTATTACTAATTAGGATGGGTTGGGAGCCAAATTATGTAAGCACTTTGAAGATAAGAGTGATAACCTATCCCTCTTGGAGTAGTTAACAACTATCAAGAGATCCCCACATGAATGTATGACTGATTTCAATTATAGATTTCAAAAGACATGGGGTATAATACCTACTTCAATGAAGCCTACCCTTGCTAATTTCCTCATTTACTACCTCAAAGCTTTTAATAGTAACATTGACACTGCAATTCAAACTATTGGAGGAGATACCTTACCTAATGCTTATGAAATATGAATCAAGGTAGAAAATATATTGATACAAGGTGAAAAGTAATCTCCAAGGCCTCCTATGCCCTTCTTCCCTGATGTCCCAAGTCACCAATTAGTAATGGCCCCTATTCCCATAACTTCCACATCCCAATCCCTTGCTCTAATCCCTAAGGATTCCACATCTTAAAATAGAATAGATGAAATCAAGGAGATGATGTAGTCTATGATGTTGAACATAGATCAAAGATTGCAAGGCCAAGAGAAGAAGTTGGAAGTGTTGACGTTTACAAGTGGAAAGATTTACTTTTGAAAGGGAGGTTAATCAAAAGTAACTAACTTTAAACATTTCAAAACCTTTTAGTTGATATCATTCACATGCATCTAATTCATCTAATAAACATAAAAGTAAAGGTATGCATGAAAATAGATAACACACAAATTTGGTAACATAGAAACCCTCTAAAATGAGAAGGTAAAAATGGTGTGGGGATGACACCCACAAAGTATCACTGTAGCAATATGTAACTATTTAAGGTTACAAAGTTTGACAATTTCCAATGGTCTACCCTATGAAAGGCCTGTCTTGTTAAAGACTTTACACCCTATTGAAAGTGAACTAGTTAAAGGATTTACAAACATTCACTTGGAATGTTACCCTATTAAAAGATTTACAATCCTATTTAGGATCTACAATATGGCTGCTAAAAAAATATAGCTGCTAAGACAATCTATCAACATAGGATTTCCATTCTCAAAATACAATGGTTAGACAGTATGGTAGAATGTCTTGACCTCATGACTTGCAATCCTCAATTGTTGATTTGAGATCCTCGTTCTGCTCTACATGTTCTAATCCTTATTTGATCTAAAATTTCACTTTTCAAAACTTTGATACTCTATTCTTGATCAACTAGATTCTACAATATTTTTTTTCTTTTCTCTAAGTCTTTACACCCTTCTACACTTCACTATAATTCACCCATACACTTCTCTCGCATGCACATACAATGGGATTTTGTCCTCCTTTTAAAGGCTTCAAAGACTTAGGGTTAGGTATGAATATATGATCAATAATCACTCTTCATTTCCTACTCAATTCTTGCACTTTTCCTATTGGTTGCATGCCTTCTCCATTTTTTTCATTATTACAAATATTTTCAAATTTATACTTGGTAGAATGTCTTACCAATTTGAATTGCTCATTATTAGACTCTGTCCTTTCTTTGTTTGATTCTAGAGTTGCAAAAAATTTTCTTCTCTTCTTTGGTTCTATAGGCCCTCCTTAATCTATTGCTTTTTTTCTCTCTTATTCTTTTTCCACTTGGGTTGTTGCCCTGGTATCTGCCCTTGTAGTTGGCTTGGCTAGGCTTGGCTTTGTTGCCTTCTTCTTCCCCTTTGACTATGCAACTAGCTATTTTTGTCCCTTTCTTTTCTTTAGCTCTACCTTTGGTGGTTTTTTCTTGGCACCTTCCTCTTCTTCAACATCCTCCCCTATACCTTGGGTTAAAGAAAGTGGTTCCTAACCTTGTTCATCTTCATCATCTTCAGCTTGTTCACCTTCTTCTTCTACTTTTGTAGTGCCCTCGCCAAATTTTTCTTTTAACTTATTGTCAAGTTTATCTTTCTTCTTCAATGTGGAGGAAATTTTTAACTCCATATCCACCTTTGACCTAACCATATCATAGGTTCCAAAATGTGGTGCACTCTTGTCCACTTCTTTAGCTAGTAGGGAATTTATAGTTGTTGATGCTTCACCTATATTTATTTCATAGCCAAGAGGTCTTAACCATATAACTCTTGGTATGGTAGCTTGAATGTATGTATAGTCAATATCTACAAGAAAACATACATCATTTACATGTTTCTCTACTAAGGAAATTGTAACTCTTAGCTTTTGCTTCATTGACTTCTTGAAGTCTTCAAAATAGCTAGTCATTAGGATCTCAAAATTAGCTCCCATTTGATCTATGTATTCATTAACTTGAGCTATGATTGACCTATTAGCTTTCCACACAACTTTTCCAAAAGAAGGAAATTCATTCTACACATAAAAGAATATACAAATCAAAATAATACAAAATTTGCATTGTTCTCCCTTGGTTCTTCTCATTGGTGATAAATTTTCATTGATTTGTTGCAGTTGTAGTTCTACAAGGTCATAAGTATGATCATTTTTCACCAATTTGTTGCCTACATTCACTGCAATTCAAAGAACACTGTTAAGTCTAATGGATTGGTATAATTTGTGTGCAATAACCTTATCTACAAAATTAACAAGAGGGTCTTGAATGGTGTCTATTGTCATTCCTCTCTTGTTCTACTTGGTAGCAATATTCTTTCCAATTGCCTCCTTTGAATCACTCCTAAGAGTCTTCGACCGATCTAGAGTTAGGTACCATGTCACTCTATGTACAATTCTATTTTTTATTTTCACTAAGCTATCCTACAACCATAAGCTTCCATCATGTATTCTACTAAGTACTATACATATCAATTTAGTCTTGAATACTGTAGGGAATTCTAGGGCTTGCATCAAACCCTTATTTCCAACAATCTAGTATTCTTCCTTTAAGACTCCATTACCACACATTTTTTCATAGGCTTCCCTCATCTCCATGTCTCCTGTGGATCCAATCTTGCAATTGTAACATCTCCTAACATCCTGAACCATAACTACCTTAGGAGGTATGATAGATAGGGCTCCAGCTGGGTGGTTTTGATATGCCACTTTAGGGATTGGGAAAAAATTAGGTTGGTTTACTTCATTCGACACTAGTTGGACCTCAAATGGTTCCTTCTCCTAAGTTTTCCTAGAGCTTGAAGCCATTTATACTATCTAGGGTTTGAACATGAAGAAACTATGTAACTCACCACAAATGTAAATACCTTTAAATTGATGAAATCATGCTGAAATTTTGTTGAAATTTGCTTAAACACTAGATTCTCTATTGTAAGATTTTTCTATGCTCTTTTTCATCTTTTTTCTTCATTTGTGATGAAGAAAAATGATTGAAAACATGATAATATACCTTATTTGCATTGCATTTAATACATAGTATGTTTACAACTGTCCACTCAGCTTTTGAAGGATTTCTACATTACTCGACTTCCATTACTAGCTTGGCTGCAACTAATCATTCGTCCTCTATTATCTTTGACAATCAACTTGGCATGTACTGAATTTTACTAAGCTTTTGAGGGCAAGTTGAAAATACTAATGAAAACTTGAAGTTTTAACTTTGCATCTCTAATCATGATGATCTCTTCTTTTCAGTACTTGCTTGTTTAGGAATTGATGTATGATAAAGCTTTGTAAATTAGTCCCTTATGCCTTCTCTTTGCTTAGTTTGATGAAGTGTGACCACTTGACCTTTTAGGTGAAGTGAACCCTTCATTTTCTATGCTACTTCCATCTTTCTTCTTCCATCTTTTATTCATTTCTCCTTTGATGTGTTCCACATCTACCTTCTCTTTACCTTTGTTGTCCTTTAAGTTGGGTGCCTTTGTCCTTGTTGGGAAATTCCTACTCACATGACCAGTCTTCAAGCAACTGAAACATGTGATTTGACTCAACCATCTACTATAGTTTCCTTTGAAATGTGTTCTTACGCAATTTTTAGGAAAGTTTCCATATTCTTAATAGTTTGATAGTAATACCTAGTGTTATAAACCCAATTGTAGTGATGTCCATCGTTACTTCCTCTTGCTAGCTGATTTGGTGTCCACATAGGCTTTGATCTGCACTCAAAATCTCTATGTCCATACTTCTTGCAATTGTAGCAATGACCTTCAAATCTTGGTGTTCTAATAGTCCTAGTCCTACAATTATGTGCTTGATGTCCTTGCTTGTTGCACTTATGATAGTAACTCACATTCTTAGGTTTGTCATGTTGATGGGCATTCTCTCTCCTACATAGATTAGAGGTATGCCCTTTTTTACCATATAAATAAAAAGTATGTTTAGTGTTGTTACCTTTGTTACTCCTTTCTTCTATAGTCTTGGATGACTCTCCTTGTTTAGTGCTAGTGTATCCTAGTCCTGAAGTATCATTACTAGCTCTTGGTGATTTTAGTAACTGCTCAAAGTACTTGATGGCCTCATTAGGTTTTTTGAAGCTCTCTACAATCTGCTTTTCTCTTTTTAGGTCATTTTCTAGTTGTTCATTTTACATCTTTAGTGTAGAGATCTCAATGTCCTTGACATTCAGTTCATGATGTGCATTCATCATCTAACTTAGGGTGTCTAGCTACATGTTTAAAAGTCTTTCAAGTTTAATTAAATTTTCTTCTAGTCTATTAGCAAGGTTTCTCCTATCTTCTTCTAGCATAACCTTGTCTTCATTGGTTCTTTTCTTTTATTCAGTTACTGTTAGGATAAACCACAAAAATAAATAAAAACTACATGCAAATATAACCAATAATAATAAAATAATAGATCACATAGAAATGAACACAAGGCACCAAGATTTAACATGGTTCACCCAATCCCTGGGCTACATCCACCAAATAGCAAGTCTGGTCTTATTACAATCCAGTGATTACAACCTGATTATAGTCCATAATCCCTTACAACTCAATACCATTGCAAGAAGCAATTTCACATCACAACATAATAAAAACACCTAAACCTAAACCCTTTTATACAAGTATTTTATCCATTTTAGGGTTACAACATGTCAGCCATATGTTGGCCATAATATGTCAGCTACAACATTGGCCATGGCCCTGAACCCCACTAATTATGAAGTATGTACAATACTTTCCTAATCAGTCACCATCATCTAACAGTTACCTCACAAAGCATCATAGATTGTGACTCTTGTTCAAGCTTGAGTGTTCTGATTTCTTTTGCTTGAGCTCTATTCTTCTCCATCAAGTCTTCTATTGCTACATCAAACTCTTTGGAATCTCCATTTGCAAATAGTTTTGAGGTGTCAATCTCTTTGTAGTATGTATCATTCTCAGCTATGACAATCTCTCTTCCTCTCTCTAAAGATTTTCTCAATTCCTCCCTAGCTTCTTCTAAAGTATGTAAAGCAAGTTCTATGTCAATTTCTTGATTCTCTATGATCTTCCCAACTTTGTAGACATCCATTTCTAGATCTTTTCTCCAAGGTGTAAAGCTTCTCCTTGTGAGAACTTGGCTCTGATGCCAATTGTTGAAATTTACAAGTGGGAAGATTTACTTCTGAGCGGGGGGGGGTAATCAAAAGTAACTAACTTTAACCATTTCAAAACCTTTTAATTGATATCATTCACATGCATCTAATTCATCTAATAAACATAAACGTAAAGATATGAATGAAAAGAAATAACACACAAATTTGGTAACCTAGAAACCCTCCAAAATGAGAAGGTAAAACTGGAGTAGGGATGACACCCACAAAGTATCACTGTAGCAATATGTAACTATTTAAGGTTACAAAGTTTGATCACTTCCAATGGTTTGCCCTATGAAAGGCCTATCCTATTAAAGACTTTACACCCTGTTAAAAGTGACTTGATTAAAGGATTTACAAACATTCACTTCAAATATTACCTTGTAAAAGGATTTACAATCCTATTAAGGATCTACAATATGGCTACTAAACCAATATAGCTACTAAGCCAACCTATCAACATAGGATTTCCATTCTCACAATACAATGGTTAGAAAGTAAGGTAGAATTCCTTGACCTAATGACTTGCAATCCTTAATTGCTGATTCCAAATCCTCATTCTACTCTATCTATTTTAATCCTTACTTGATCTGATATGTCACTCTTTGAAACTTTGATACTCTATTCTTGATCAACTGGATTCTACAATGTTTTTATGCTTTTCTCTAAGTCTTTACACCCTTTTGCACTTTTCTATAATTCACCCATATGCTTCTCTCATGTGTACATACAATGGGGTTTTTTCCTCCTTTCAAAGGCTCTGAAGACTTAGGGTTAGATATGAATCTACGATCAATAATCACTCTTCATTTCCTACTTAATTCTTCCACTTTTACTACTGGTTGCATGCCTTCTCCATTTTTTTCATTGGTTGCATGCTGATTACATAGGTAATGCAAAAGATTTGATCTTATCTTTAGGATCCTTTGAGATTGATCCTATGTTAGCTCAAAAGTGGTTTACATTTGAGTTTGTGAAGGCACAAACTCATATGTTGATTCTGTGTTACTAAGCACTTAATGGTTGCTAATGCTCAACTCACATGGGAATTCTGTCTCACTCAACTCTTATAGAAATTCTATTTCACTTGACATCTATACTTTGCTCAGCATCTTTAGTAACTTGACAACACTTATCACTCGACACTTAAACTTTTCTTGGCACCTAAAGTTCACTTGGCACCTGAAGTTCACTCTACACCTATTGAATTCTCTAGCTTAGCACACACTATAGCTCAACTTCTATATTATACTCAAAATCATCTTTAGAATTGGTTAAGTGTGTTGACACTCAATTGTCAAAATCAATCTAAGACTAACAGGAAGATCACTTCTCTATGATGCAGAAGGTGAGCAACAAGGAGGTGATTTTGGAGAGGTAGCAAGCTCAAGGTAGTAAAGCTCATCAATTGTAATATCAAACTCTGAACAATGGTAGGCCTCCAAATCATAATAATGGGAATAGTTCTTTTGATCAAAATAGGTAGAATAGTCATGCTTCTACTTCAAATGAAAATCAAAGTAGGGCCATAGTCCCTCATAACAATATGACTCAAGATCAAGATTTTTGTCCCTCTTGCAACTACTCCTATACCTACTACATGTGTCAAAAGACTAAATCTTATTTGGTTTTGACCATCCAATAGCTTTTAGTAGGAAAATCATATAAGGAGAATGAACCCAAGGATGCCTCATGTATGCAACAACTGGGGGATTTTTCTTTCATGGATCATCAAGTGGAGGAACATTGTAATGTAAACAAGGATTCCATTTCTTATAATACTAGGAGCAAGGGAAGTGTTACTGAAGATGCTACCCCTCACCCTCCTAATCAGGCTTCAATTTCAAATATAATACCTCATATACAAGAAATAAATGATCAATCAAAGGAAAAATAATAGAAAAATAATAGAAAAAATGATATGTGTAATCCTCCTACAAATGGAGCTCCCAAAGCTTCTACTAGAGCACATAATACATCATTTAATGTTGTAGATCAGATGAAGAAGACAAATGTGAATATCTCAAGGTGGAATGTTGTTGCTACTATACCCATGCAAAAGAGGTTCCAACAATAAGAATTGGAGAGCATTGAACTAAAGGATCGGCCATCAAGATAAGATAGTGCTAAAAGTATGAGACAACCATCAAACAAGGTAGAAGCAAGTAAAAAGGTTATATATCCTCCATTTTATGTTTCTTTGATTATAAGGGATAGGCTAGTCCATAATTGTATGATTGATTCGAGGGCTAGTAGTTTAGTGATGCCAAAATGTATTGCTGATACTTTAGAAATGAAATATGAGCCCATTATTAGGGATGTATTATAGTTGGATGGTAGTACTATCAAGATTGTAGGTATCCATAGAAATGTGGAAATTCCCCTAAACACATTCCTTGGTTGTAATGTAATCCAAGATATATCATTTGCTAAAGTCAAGCCATACTTTGCATTCTTTATATTGTCAAGAGGTTTTACTTCCCAAATAGGTGGATACATATCTTGTGATTAGTCATACATATTTTTTAGAACAAGATATAGAAACAAGGCTTCAATTAGATCAAATCCTCTAGCCCTCTATCATATTGAGTCCTACACACCAAATCTCATCAATGTAAATTGCACTATTCTAGAGATAGATGAAAATGATATAGTAGATGAGCCTGCTACTTCTCTGGAAGAGATAACTAATTTTCTCTTAGATGAATGGGCTAATCCATACTAGTTTGATCCTATATCAAAAACCCTTGAGACAGGCTTTGGTACATATTGTATATCAAAAGAGGATGCTCTAATTCCCAATCTAATGAAAAGAAAAGAGGATATGAGTAGGATATGGAGCATGTACTTTGATGTATCAAGAAATAATAATGGATTAAGGGCCAATGTGATGTTGATTTCTCCTACACTAGAAAGGTACTATTTCTCCTTTAGGCTCCAATTTAGTTGTACTAATAATGTAGCCAAAGATGAATCCTTGATTTAGGATCTTTGACTTTCGCAAAGAAGAGGAATTCAAGCCTTAAGTGTATATGAAGATAGCGAGTTGGTGGTTAATCAAGTGATAAATCAAAATATCACCAAGAATGGTTTGCTCAAGTTTTATAAACATATAGGATGGGATTTTCTTGATAATTTCAATGCATTGAATATTCAAAGTATCCCTAGAAAATAGAATAGATATGCTAATAGACTTGCAACAATGGATGCATTTTATGATGTGCCAAAGGATCTTGAAGCTAAAAATAAGTAGTAGGTTAAGGTGGTCATTAGGCCTTCTATCCCTAACAACAACTCCAATTGGCAAGTGTTTGAGTTTGATGAACAAATTGTAAGCTTCTTGCACAATGAAGAAAAGTTTTTAGATAGAAACTAGTTAAGATTATAGGATTAGTATTTTGATTAGATCATTATTATCAATTTCAAAAAAATTCCTAAAGGTCTCATTACCTTAGAGTTCCTTCAATCCTAATGGTCTTGAGCAAGAGATAGAGGCACGAACCTTGTTGCAAGTAGGGATGATCACACACTAGTCATGATTGCTAATGGAAAATCCTTAAACATGGAAAAGGTATGTTCTAAAATTGAACAAGAAAGTTTTATTCATCTATGTCAAGAATTAAATGATGTATTTTCTTGGACATATGATGATTTGAAGGGTTTTGACCCAAGTTATTTTCAACATACCATATATTTAATTGATAATGTCAATCTAGTAAGACAAAAATAGAGGTTGGTGAATCCTAAAATTGAACTCTTAATGAGAAAAGATCTATCAAAATTGATTGAGGCCAATATAATTTTCCCTATCAAACACTAATCATGGGTAGCAAACCTTTTCCTTGTTAGGAAGAAGTATGGAGAAAAATAGGGACCTTAACCAAGCTTTCCTTAAGGATCATCATTCCCTTCCTTCCATGGAGAAAATATTATCTAAGGTTAGTGGTTCTAAGAGGTTCTCATTTCTTGATGGATTCTCTAGTTATAACCAAGTTCTGGTCAAAGAGACTAATAGATTCAAGACAACATTCACTACATAGTGGGGCACTTATGCTTACAATAAAATGCCTTTTGGATTAACTAATGCTAGTGCCACTTTGGAAAAGACAATGGAGATGGCCTTCAATAATATAATTGAAAAATTTGTATTGGTCTATCTTGATGATATTACAGTATAATCTAGGAACATGATAGATCATTTTTGCCATCTCAAATAGGTGTTTATAAAATGTAGATAGTTTGGTGTGTCCTTAAATCCAAGAAAGTGTGTGTTTTTCACTAATAAAGGAAAATTGTTAGGACACATTGGATCTAGAGATGGTCTAACCATTGATCCAGAAATAATGAAGGCAATACTTGCTCTCTCTCTTCCTAAACATAAGAAAGGGCTACAAATTTTTCTTGATAGGATAAATTTAATGAGAAGATTCATTCTTAATCTTGCTACCATGGTGAAACTCCTTATAGCTATGCTCACAAAAATATGGTCTTTGCATGGACAGAGGAAGGGAAAGAAAGTTTTGAAGAGATCAAAGTAGCCATAGCCTTAGCCCCTACTCTCATTAATCCAAAATTTGAGAAGGAATTCATTCTTTATAACTTAGGTGGTGAGTCAAGAATTTCTACTATTTCAACTCAAGAAAATGATAAGAATGAAGAACAATCCATAGCCTTCTTTAGTGAAGGGCTTAAAGAGTATGAAGAAAAATATAACTATGTAGAGAAGCAAGCCCTCATAGTCATAAGAGCTTTGAAGAAATTTAAACACCTTGTGTCACACAATAGGATCCATTTTCTAGTACCTCATGCAAGTATGAAAGACTTCCTTTTGAGTAAAGACATTAATAAGAAGAGATTTGGATGGGTCACTAAGGTGATGGAGTATGATGTTGACATCTAGATCACGAAATTGGTAAGAGGGAAAGGATTGTGCAAACAAATAATCTCATCTCAAGAATCATATGAGCAAGTTACTATGATACTAATAGAACAAAAAGAAGCAAAAAATGATAATCCAAGGAATTGGATGGATGATATGATGACCTTCATATCAAAAAACAACTATCCTCAAGGATTGGATAGAACTAAAATGACACAATATAGGTTATAGTCAATTCCTTATGCCATAGTTAATGGTATGCCTTTCATGAGGGATTTTAACGAAGCCTTATTGAGATGCCTTGATACAGACCAAGCTAAAAGAATAATAAAGGAGCTCCATGATGATCCTGATGGTGGTCATTTTTCAGAAAGAACAACTACAATGAAGATAATGAGAGCTTCTTAATATTGGCCATCCTTGTTTCATGATTGTCATAGATATGTTAGAGAGTTTGAAAAATGTGCTTTCTTTTCTAGTAAACAAAAACTTGCAGCTTTTGCTCTCTACCCTATTCAAATTGATCAAATTTTTGTCAATAGGGATTAGATTTCATAGGCCCCACCAACCCTCCTTCTAGCTCTAGTTATAAATGGATTCTACCTACTATAGATTACTTCACCAGATAGACAGAGGAAATTGTGCTGAAGGATGCCATAAAATATTTTGTTCTTGAATTCCTTGATGGAATTGTAACTAGGTTTGGTGACCCTTCAACCATTATTTTAGATAATGCAAATTCTTTTATATGAGCTCAAATTTTTGCATGGGTAGTTAACCATAATATCTATTTGAGCAAATGTATCCTCTAACTACTATACTCTGGGAAATGGATTAGCCAAGTCATCCAATGAAAACTTAATCAAGGTTATAAAAAGGATTATAGAAGATAACTAGAGGTGTTGGCATCAAAATTGAAAAAGAACACTATAAATTGATAGAATAACACCTAAGAGAGCTATAGGAAATTCCCCTTTTATGTTGGTATATAGTAGAGAAGCTAGGCTTCCTATTTCATTAGAATTTCCTACTCTTGAACTAGTCCATCAATTGGAATTGATTAAAGATGATGCTACATCTATAAGAATAGTAGAGCTAATGGAGTTAGACGAGAAAAGAAATCAAGCCAAACAAACCTTGGGAGCACATCACCAACAACTAAAGAAGTCCTTTGATAAGAAAGCTAGGTTTAGAATTTTTAGAGAGGGTGATCTTGTGCTAAAATGGGATGCAGATAGGGAAAAACTAAGGAGGCACTTAAAATTTGATGCACTATGGAGTGGTCCCTATGTGGTTATTAGTTGCAAGTAGGCCAATGCTTTCCAATTAAGCAAGCCTAATGGGGAAATTTTTCCTATCCTAGTCAATGGAATCTATCTCAAACCATGCTTCTGATGAAGGTTAAAGTTTCCATGTACATAAATAGTTTAGTCTTTCTTCTTTTCATTCCTATTTTCCAAGAAGTACACAAGCACATTTAATCCTTTCTCTAGAGTTGTTCTATGCTTTCTAGAGTTCCCTGAAGTTTTTTGTTTTTGTTGGTTGTAGTTTTTTGCTAGTCCCAGGTGGGATAAGATGCCAATTGACTCTATGCCCAATGGATTTCTTAAGGCCACTGGTATATGCTTAGGAGGAAAGCATCCCATTCTAGTTGCCAAGAATGTTGGCTAATTTTACCCCCCATTTAGCCCATTATTGATAACTGATCTAAGAGATCTTAAATGGGTTGGATTCTTGTATGTGGGTTAAAATGCTTTTCAGTTGGGTTAACATCTCATATTAACACAATTCCTTAATGTGCCAATGTAGCTAATTTCCTTCATGTGCTGAGCTTGTTCAATTCCTTCATGTACCGAGTTGGATCATTTTCTCTTCATGCACTAAGTTATGGGTTAATGTACATTTTCTACCATGGTTAACATTTCACATTAACCATTTTTGTTATTTTGAGAAGTGACTTTTCTTGCTTCTGCAAAATTTCAAAATTGCATGCTGCCTTATCTACCATGTATTAGGAAATGTGTAAACAAATGAATTAGTGCCAATTGGTGGGTTAGTTCCTTCAGTGCATTTTACTCACCATTAGATCAATGATCATCAATGGTTGTTGCTATATCACTATACAAAGTTGTGAGGTAGTTATTTCATGTGACATAATGAGCACTTACCATGTGGTGGGACCATTCCTTTTGGGGGCCATAGTGTGGTGGGTTAGTGTCAAACAAGTTGGTAAAAGGTCATTTATCTATTGGTTGGGGCACTGATAGAATGTGTGTACTTTTGAAGCTGTCAAATGGAGGAAGATTGACATCTCTCACTATGTCACTATGGGAAAATGATCAACCTTTGGCTATAGTGACATAATGAGGTTTTTCCACATGTCCCAATGAGCCTAAAAAGGTAATCACATTTAAGGCTAATCATTATGTGACATCTTGATTAAGTTGGAAGGTGGCACAGTCAAGGTGATGTGGTGGATCTTTGTCTTGCTGGGTTGCCTTTAATTGAATGGTGATCATATTTTCATATTACCTCCCTTTTCTCTTGTAAAAATTTGGTGGTTGTTAGATCTTTGATGTATCTTTGGAGATTCCATACTCTTCATCTCAACCATCTATTTGGTAAAGCAAGATCTTGGATCTATAGTTGGGTTTCATTCATTGGTTGGGGATATTTTTGTAGCATCAAAGACATTCATTTCAAATGAATATCTACATCAATGGTTCATATATTTTCCAGGAAAATCAAATTTACTCCATGCAGGTCAACTCTATATTTTTGTGGTAGGTTAACTTGTGTGTTATCCCATCCTGCATTTTCTTTGACAATAGTGCAAAAATATTTGTTGCAGCCATTACGAGGATTGTTTCTCTAATTCTAACAACATTTTGGGCCTTGTTCCATGCTATTAATGCATCTCCATGCCTCTTTATTATATATAGTGATCAAATCTTTTGGATTTTATTTTCTTATAGCTAGATGTGTTGATTTTGTTTTCTCTATGTCACTATTGCATCTGGAGTTATTCCATGATTATATTTCCTCTAAAATCTTAAATGGTAATGGTTGGGTTTAATTTTAGGGTAGAAAATATATTAGTTATGCTTGAGTAAATTTTGTTAAAGGTTAGACCCTTTTTATTTCTATAGCATTTCTCTGGCTTGCTATTGTAAATCCCCTTTACCTCTAAACTGTATGACATTCTACCTTATCTCCTTCAACCATTGATGTATTGTGCAATAACTATTTTCCTCTCATTGGTGTATTGTGGATACCTCCAATATTTCATGACTATATCTCTTTTTAGCCTATAAATGATATATAAGTGAATTCTCTTCTTCCTTGTGTCATTTATTTGGGTTTTCTGATCTGCATGTGATTGTTAGGTTAAAAGAAGTCTGGATGTGTATATTTTTTGGTGTCATGATGGTTCAAAAGTGCATATATGGGAAGAGATTGGTTTGAACATTCTATTTTTGTGTATCACCTCCTTAGAATAGATTAGGTAGGTTTTGTTTCTTGCATCTCCTTCTCCCTTTTCCTCTCAAGAGTATTCAGGGGCATCCTGATAGCAAAGGAATCCAACCTTCTTTGGAGGCTCTACCTCATAGTTCAAGTCCCACAACTTGGAGGTTGTTTCCATGTTTCAAAAGGTTTTCCTTAGGTAGAGAATTTGGACAAGTGTGCAAACTTGTGACAACAAGTATATCATCCAAAATTTCATAGTATCAATTTTCATATTGTTGAGGATGTATTCCATTTCTAGATGAAATATTGGTGACCTCAAAGACTGCATTTATCCTAGGATTAAAATTTTTCTTCATTTTTTTTAGCTTTCTTATGTGAAATTTATAGTCATGGTAGTACATAATCTTGTGGTGTTTTATCTATGTAATGATTCAAATATGTAATGATTATTTGCATCAATCTATGAGTTGATATTAAACTTATGGGTCACTATTAGTAATCTTATACATACCTTTCTACCTCTTAAACCATATACTAGATCAAGTACCATTGGCATAACATTGGGATCTCCATTATGATGAGCTTCTTTAACCAATGATGCAACACCATCCCATGTTAATGAGTGACCATTTTCTTGAGATTGTTGAATACATATTATCATCCAATCAAGATTGTTCACAATATAAAAATGTAGTGCATCCCACTCATGATTAATTATAAAGAAAAAAAATAGACCACTTATAAACAATTATATTGAATATTTATAAGAGTTAATAAACTATAATAACATCTTATAATTACCTCTCACTTTCCTCAATCTACCTTTTTCCATCACATACTCTCTTTCAAATTTGTTAATAGAGTTGGGATTCCAAATACAATCTACATGGATATTTTATGCAAACTTGCAAAAATATTCACTAATGTACATCATGGTCTAGTATACCATATATTTCTCCATCATAGAACCCTTAGGATGTTCTCTTTATCAAACCAAGCTCTTCATAAATTTCAAGTGCCTCTCAACTATCTGCATTGACCTAGTTTGTAAAGGCTCACAAAATTCAATCTCCTCAACTTGATGTATGAGGTAGTGTTCTTGAGCATTGAAATAAGTTGAAGGTAGACATTTTTACATTTCACACATAAGCTAAAAAATTCTTTTCTTTCAATATTTTATATCCTTTTTATCAATTTCTTTAGATTACAACCACCTAAAAGAGATTTAACATGCAAGAACATATAATAAATATTTTGGATAGAAAAGTATACAATAAATTACATAAAAAAAAATCAAGTCATAAATATAATATCTGTACTACAAATATACGAATTAATACTTCTAACCTCTTATATTTTCCAAGATCATATATAACTTGTTTAACACTATTGCCAAACTAGTGTGGGAGGGATAGAGGTAGGATGTACTGCAATAATTAAAAAATGATCTTTTCAATATAGCATAAAATAATACAACAAAAAGCACATGCAATTTTAAAAATATATTGTAAATAGAGAACATGATTTTCCTTGATGAAGGTATGCCAATCATATATTTTCAACCCTAGCCCAAAATCACCTTTATTTTAAAAAGACTTCTTATATTTGCAAAAAATCCTAAGGGAAATTTTTTTTTTATCACTTCTTTTAATGCATCACTTTTCTGCTCCATTAATAACCAAGGACACACATATTTATGCTGTTTCCATTGCTATTTTATTCAATAAAAAAATTTAGGGTATGATTGGATTAATGAATGTCATTAAAAATTTTGGCAATTTTTTCTTTGTCACACCTTCCATCCAATATTTTCCATAGTGTTCCTATTACATTCTTTCCAATATGCATAACATCAAACAAATGCATGATTGCAAAATATTTGTATTATGACAACCTACTGAATTGACTAGGATAACTTTTTATTCTTCTAGGAAGCTGGTCATTGATGCCTTGATGACATTCACAAGCATTAATTACATCATTACTATATAAAAGAAAATATCAAAATATAAATTTCAAATAGAAATCATCAGATGGGATGACATTACCTTGATGACTTAGTCTCTTGTACTCCAACATCCATAGATGAGGTGTCATTCTTTGTGGTCTTGATGTTTTATCTTCTTCTTCTTTTTTTGTAATTTTATACTTATGATTATTGTGGAGAATGGCCTAAACTCATCGAACACCTTCTTTCCTAAACTTCTTAAATGATGAGATTTCATCGACCAAAAACTAAACATGCAAATTTTCCCTTTTTCTAAAGACCTAAAAGATGATGTAAAATTATCATGTGTAACTTAAACAGATAAAAATAATGTGTAAGCACTATAACATACCAAAATTATGTGACCTTATCAATATAACATACCACAAAAATGAGTTAGCCTAGGGGCATCATGTATTGCCCATATAAAAATTGCATGGAATTAAAATTATTTTTTGTCCTATTGGTCTAGAGATGTCATACATAGTGACCCCATTCCATAACTTCAACAACTTGTTAATAAGGAGCTCAATATATACATTCATATATTTAACTTGGTACTTAACTAGTTGAATGAACATAAACATTACATAATTAATATGACCATTTTGATGTGGTGTTTATAATTTAATTTAGTTTACTATTAAATAAAAAAATACCTAGTACAATTATTGATAACATTATGTGCTTCCTCTTTACGAACATCCAAGAAGGAATGTTATTGTTAATAACAAAATAGGTAACACTCAGTAAAAAAATCTCATATCTCCAAATGGATTGACACTATCTGCTGCCACTGAAAGCTTTAAATTATGAGGTTCTTCTTTAAATACTAGCCACCTATATTCTACATCCTTAAATGAAAAACCATCCATAGGTATACACATAATGTCATCTTGACTTTTATTGAATGCATGGTAATCCATTAATTGTGCCAAGCTAGTGCATCTGAATAAATATTCAAGACATGCAATAATGGGAAGGCACCAAAGAACTTTGTAAGGAACCTTTTTGTTATTTGATTTGACTAATATATACTAATATGAAAATCAAGGGATTCTATTGCAAATTCATATTGTTTATGATATAGAATGTGATCATTGGAACATGCATGTATTGCCTGATACTTTATTCTAGTTTGATTCCTAATAGAAAATAATTCTTGGTATGAATGAGGCAGAATGTTTGATGGTGGTAAGAAAAACTCACCTATCAACCTACAAAAAAAAAAATAATTTGTTAATATAATGAATAGAAATGGTATGATAACATTGAAGAATTGTTTGAGAGCCTTGGTATAGGGTCTTGTATTCCTTCTTAAGTACAAGTATATCAAGAACATCTTAATCATCATTATCATATGTGCTATTACTATCATCATGATCATCTTGATCAGTTGCACCAATAGCATTTTACTCAATCATTTCTTCTAGCACATCAACTATGCAAATGCCATCATCTTCAATTGTGTTTTCTATCATAGAAACATCTTCTTCCATGGGAGCATTATCCTGTGTTTGGATATTCACATATCTATGTTCCCCCAGTTGAAAATCCACATTCACCAATTGACAAAAAATGTTCTCCCATTAAATGTGACCATGCTGCCTACAATGACTCTGAGTTATTTTGATTAGAATTATTTTATTCTTTAAGCCATTACACTTTTTTCAAGGACAATTACATCTATAAACTTTTCTTTAGAACTGAGACCATAATCTAGCAATCATCTCATTAGTTTATTACAGGTTCATATTGCCAAGTGTGGTCTTTCTTCATAGGCAAATATTAAGGCTATAAATATACAAAATGTAAACATACAAGAATTAATAGTATCTTGTATATAATAAAAAATAATAAAACTTTACAAGATTATACAAGATTTACAAAGACACAAACAAATCATGCTCACAAGATTAGGCCAACCAATTTGCACATTCCTTCCCAAATCATCTTTCCTAATATTTTTTGTCCACCATAATTTGGACTTAGTATTTTGTGATTAAAATTTTTAATTTCATAATTAGTTAGGATGCAAAGCTTCAAAAAGTTTCTCAAGCAACTTTGCATTTTGCAAAAGTTACATTTGACAACTTTGACGACTTTTTGTAAAATTGAACCACCTTGCATTTTTTTGGGGTTGGGTTTGAATTCATTTTTGGGTTCATCCATACAAGAATATAAGTTTTTAAATATATGTATACATATACATAGATGCAGCAATAAATAAGCTTATACATGAAAATGTTAATATTAAGGCAACTGTAATGCCCTGCCAGGAGATCCTTGGAATAAGGGTTCAATTCAAGCCAAGATATTTTATGTTTCTTTCTTTACAAGTATGAATGCACATGTCAATATCATATAGGTATCACAAAGATTTCAATGGAAGACTTAACCACAATCCTGGTAACCAACAAATCTCTGAACACCACTACCAAACTGACACACATAAACTCAAGAACAAAAATCAAAGATGACATCAGAATACAAAATCTTTGATCTATCAAAGCATGGAACCACAAGAAATCCTAAAAGGGTACTCAAAAATCCAAGTTGCATTCCTCGAAGAACAATAGAGAGGCCCCCTATTTTTCATGTGAGAGAATAAAAATTGAGAGTCTCACATGAGGAAGTAGATCTTTGCACGAGAAAGTACACTAAGACACATGAGGAAACACCATCTTGTACGAGGAAATGCTTGGCCCAACAACCAAAATGCCCAAACTAGTGTGGGGTTTCATGTGAGGATTTACCACAACTACATGAGGAAACCTAACACCTAATGTGAACATTTGCATTCTCACATGAGAAAGTGCAATTTTGCATGATGATACAATTTAGCAAGACAAAAAACAAAAGGGTGAAAAGGTAGGAAATAAATTTCCTCCATACCGAGGAGTACTGGATCCACATAAATCAAGGAATAATCACTCAAGTGCATAAACAAAAATGTGCCATGAAATAAGAAAGAGGACCATCGATCCATCTAAACATTAGTAGTAAAAGAATGTACTAAAAGCAACATTGCAATAACTAAATAACCAAACTAAGTACACAGTTCCTCACAACCATCTATAACATTATAAGACCATTGTGGATCCTAGCCATTTCCTATGCATAACATCCCAAGACATTGATTAGATCATTGGTACTATAATAATAGGGATGCCACTACTAAAACATGCTTCAACTTAAGTATAAGGAAATCTAGAACATGCTAGAAGTAAAGCATAAGATAATCCTACAAAGTAGATAACATCACCTATCACATGCTAATCATCATAATAAGAAAATGTGATAGTAACTAAAATTAATAAGTATGATTTTCAAGAATTCCAATGAAAGCATAAATCACAAGAAAGCATACTCCAAAATCTAAAGTATTAATTCAAAACATCCAAGAAAGGTCGCACTAGGAAAAAGGATCATCTCTGTACACTGATCCCTAGTAGTGGTATAGGTAGCTATGCCTCCAAACCATGTGGCACCCATAGGCCAACACCTGTCATGCTAATGGAGATAATGATCCAACCACAAACACAAAATCAAACATCCAAGGCTATCACTCATGCCAAATAGTATTGATGACTGTAACTAAGAATCTAAGACAATGCAAGTAGTATAGGTCCTGTTTAGACACTCGATAGGCTATTGTATAGGGGCTAACATCATGGAGAGTCACTTGGCATTGACAAGTCCAAGATTGGATCATGCATTTCAACTCCTTAATGGAGGGCCCTACACATACATTTTATTATCTTAAGTTTTATTACCAATCACATATTTTCTTTAGTTATCGCTTGATTAAAACTTCCTCTACTAACCCTATGGGACAAAGTAACTAAGTTGTGAGATAGAAGCCCTATCTATATGCTATCCTACCCTACCCATACTCATCCTATGACAAGTTCCCATGGGCATGCATATTTCCAACCCAACCCTAATGATCATAACTTCTAGAAGTACAATGGAAGATTGAGACTTGCAAGTCACGTGACATATATATGTGCACATACTTGTGTGTGGCACACCACCATCACAAAGATCATAAAACAAGGAATGGATGAGAACACAAGAAAAATATCACTCAAGAAAAAACAACTTGGGAGGATGGATTCTAGACATGAATCCCAAAGAACAATAAATTCATATATAATGAAATCACTTAACTGACCTCAATCTATGAGTATGGATTCTATATGAATACCAATGATGCAACAAGACCAAATATCATGAACTTAGTCAATCAACCTCAATCTAGGAGCATGGATTCTATACAAATCTTAGTTTCCATGAAACAATATCAAAGGTCCAAAAGAAACCATAACATCAGGTATAAAATCATTCAACAAAACACAAAGTTGGGAGTATAGATATGACATGCACCCCAATGCAAACACCAAAGTGCAATAAAGGTCTAACTGACATCCAAATGGATAATCCAAGTCCACAACTGATCTCATGCCAAGAAAACCTAATAAAATAGGGTGGCATGCAAAATGAGGTAAAAACCCCCAAATTTTGGAAAACTTCAAAATTAAAACCCATTTGGCCTTTGGGTACAATATACCCCAAAAATCCAAAAATAACTAAGTTTGAACACCATATGCAAAAATGGCTAGAATAACATTGCAAAACCCCAAACCCTCATCCCAAAAAATAGGGAAATGCTCATACTCAACCAACCAGGTAGAACCAACAAACATAAATGAAGGGGAACACTAGTTCTTAGCCTCCTAGAAAATGGTTACCAAAAATAGAAGTTGAAATAGAGAAGAAAAAATAAAATAGGAGATCCCTACCTCATAGAAAAAAGGGCAAAACAAGAATCTAAACCATAAAATATAAATCCTATAGAAGTAGCTAAAAATCATAGCAATCTAAGGTCTCCCCAAGCTGGATCCAATGAGCTCAACCTCATGATGATCCCATGCCCATAGCTCCCACAATGAAAAAAATAGTAAATCCTCATGAAGAGGATTTTGGGTTTTACTCTCAAACTTTGTAATTCAAAAGTGAGAAGCGAGGAATTAAATTTCTTTTTGGATATTTATTCACTTTTCGAGTGAATAATCAATTCGAGAAAATAACCAACCAACCTAGTTAAACCTCAAATCGACCCAAACAAAAATAGGATATTCCTAGAAATAGGAATTCATCTATGGAAAACCTACCAAAAATTAAAATAAATCAATTAAAAAGCCCAAAAACTTAAAAACACAAAAGTTTTCTTAACAACTTTCATGACAATGCGAAACTCTAAATGCATAGACACACTCACTAGTCTATTCACATAATCCAAATGAGTTTGGATTTAATAATCAATAAAAGGTTTAATTAAAAAATTAAAATAAGGATGTGTTGACCAAATAGGGATGACATTGATAAAATATGAATAGCTAAATCACTAACTCCATGTGCCACTGCTAGAGATAAAAATCGTGAACACTAAACAACATGATCAAGTGCAATTGCATATAATAACATAGCCAAATCAATAAATGATTTAATCACCTAATTTAACCATTTATTTAATTATATCAAAATAATCTATTTACATCACTCACATTCGCATAAAGCATAACAATGTCAGAATGAAGTAAATAACTATAGCATTAAATCCATCACATTACATAATCAGAGATATGTCCAAATACAAGATAACCATATATCATCATAAAATACACTGTAATCTCAAAATGGCATCATTATGCAATATGATCAACTAAACAACATAGTAATCTAACATCTATGATACTGCAATCAAGGTATAACATCTAACCTTCGGGTCATCTCAAATATAAAACATAACATGAGTAACAAATATCTCTTAGATTAGAATATAACAAGGTAAATATCTGCAACACATAACCAATGAATCCAACATGGACAATCAATTTATAATCAATTAAGCATTTAATAATGGTAGTTTACAAAACATGAAAAATCACTTAAAACACATAAGTAAACACAATCATAAACATGACTAATCATGGCTATAGGAACTTAGGTCAGTGTAGCATGGTAATAGCACACGTGCAATCTTTGCACACATCTCAAGGTAATAAGGAAACAACCTCATGATACCACATTGATCCTAGTTACCACTAGCACAAGCCTCAGTGAACCATAAATCACATTATAATCTCATAAATTGGCCAAAGCATAATCAAAACTGTTGGAGTTGATGAAAGCCAACTCCGAAGACACCCAAGATCACCTGCATGTGAGAACCTATCAAAGAGAAGGAAAGGAGAGAAGAGCATGGAGCAAGGGTAATACCCTAAATGGACATGAGAGACAATATGTGCAAACACAAGAAGAAAATGTATTTACAATATGCACAATGTCCTTATGTTATTAAAATACAAAGAGGGAGCCCGCTTATAAAGAGCTCATGGAAGCTTGTAGAACAAGCTAGAAGGTGGTAGAAGATAAGGATGACAACTCAGCACATATCCACAAAAGGTGGAACATGCTAGAAGGGAACAAACTCCCATGTTGTCAACAACTAACCACTACATGCATTAAATACTAAATATTAAATAAATGCATTTACCTAAGTAAGCTTAAGTAATAGATTAAATAATTAATAATTAATTATTTACTCTAACAAAAACAATAGCTACAAAAACATAAATCCAATCACCTCAATGGTGTAGACCACTCATGGTCACAATCATGATCCTTTCTTGAGGAGAGATCAAAAAAGTTGAATCCATCGGGAAGACTTACAAAAGTCAAATGGAAGAGGCACTACAACAATACAGTAAAATACACTACCACATCAATGTTTCAGTTCAAAAACAATAATGTCAACATTAATAATCATCCACCATTGATCAAATATCATCCAAAACCATGAAATAAATCATCATTTTTCTTTTGCAAATAGAAGCACAAAAAGTAATGCTATAGGACTATTTAAGGCCAAGGTTGTGATTGTCTCCATATTGTAAGTTTCCCACATTAACTATTATACTAGAAAATTTAATTAACTAATAGTTATACTAGGAGAACCTAAAGAGGGAAGTTAATCAATGTTCATTTAAGTACATTCCATACAGGTAAATGTTAGATAGGGTTATTGATTTTGATTAGTCATTGGAGGAGGAATATTCTCATAGGTGCATACATATATTTGTAAAGAAGGCATGTCATCAAATGCTCAACAAAATAATATAATTACATCACATTTTAGGATGAGTACCTCTCTTCTTGCAACCAAAGGAGTCATGGGTATGTTAACATGTCAAAATCAAAAGGTGAATATGACTAAGTACAAACAAATATCTACAATTTAAGTTGTAATATACTTTAGGTTATGTATGTCATTAGTCAACAATTTGTATTTTGACATATGTACTACCTCAATGTCTAAAGCTTGTTGTTACCCTTAGTCTGTAAAAGAGTATCCAAGACTAGAGTGTAGGGTTTATATTTTGATTAAATGAGTCATATTTTCTCAAGTTATGTCTATCCATTATTGATATATGATGTCATATTTAGGAATAGTGAATACAAAGGAGCATAATTTTTGTTCTGGAATGTCAATCTTAATTTTCTTGTAGATCTATGAGTCAATTGATGAACATTTGGTCCATTATCTAAACATAAAATAAAATATAATTATTTTATTTTATTTTATTCCTCTCCATTTCTATACTTATGTGTTTTAGAGTAATTTGAACAAATTTTTAGGTATCTTTAGTGCATTGTTATGATGTCTATTGTCTAATGCATAGCTTCAATTAAAATAATGTATTAAATGGATGAAATTAGAGAGTATATAAGTACAGAAGGAGAATTGAATCTGATAAGCAAGGAAGAATTTAGAAATTAATGATACATATTATTGCAAGGTGGTAGGATAGATCTTTTAAATTTGTCATTACATTATATGTGTGGTATTTGGCTATTTCTCATAGAGAAGGCATTGATCTAAGCTAGTGAATTTTCAATCAAGGTCATCAATATTTTCATAAATATCATTTCAAATAACTAGATATAATACATTTCTATTATATTGTTAGGTAAGTTGAATGTTATCTCATGCTTTACTATTGAATTATTCTAGAGTGGAGGTTAGCTACTTCTAATTTCCATTTCAACAAGCATATAAGAATGGTGAGATGATCTATTATAAATTGACCTACTTCTGAATTATATTTGAACAAGCATAGAAGCATAGATATTAGCTATATCTTAGGCATTTCATGTTTTGACCTTAGTAGCATCTATCATATATAAAAAATGTCAAATCAAGAGCCAATACAATAGAGGCATCAATCATGTTCTGAGATAGCTACATCATTTTGAGAAGCCCACTCAATGTGGGGATGCAAGACAAGAAAATTAACCTAAGCCACTAGTGTTGAAACTAATAAAGGAAAATAGAAGGTTGCAGATGTCAAAATCAATGAACTTGCAATAATACTAAAAGTATACAAATAACATTACAAATAAGAAAAATAGTACAAATAACAACCCAATATTCTTGATTTAGATACTGGTAATCATAATGAATCCCTTCCTAATCATCCTTTCTATATGAAAAATAATAATTAATATTAGAGTTTTATTTCCACATTCAACTTTGACAATAATGTTTCCTTTTAGAAAGTAAATTTTGGAGAAAGGAAGAATAATATTACAAATAAAAACCCAATAATAGGGTACTTGAAACTAATACAGTATAGAGAGCTAAATAGAGTAGCAACATAGAATGATACCATGAATGACACCTAAAAAATAATTTGGATAAAGACTTTCAAACTATTATCACCTCCAAATGTGATGAATTTGATCATGATCCTAGAAGAAAATACGAGAGGCACAAATGGAACAGATGTGTTTCCTCACTAGCTACCCTAGTCAGTAAACATCAATGAAATATTTGCACTACATAAACCTACATTTGCAATATGTAAAATTGTAGTTAGTGCCTTTACAAGTGAAGCCATCTATAGGTTATTGTGTTATAAAAATTATTTTTAGTTCATCTAATTTTGTTTTTGTAAGATATCTCTTAACATGACCTAAAATTTATGATTTGAAAAGGAAAACATGAATAGATTTAAAGATCTAAGTATGCTAAGGTGAATTTTATAACCTCAGTAATTTAGTAGGAGTTTCTTTTCTAGTGAAAAGATGAAGGCTAAATTCTTCATGATGATTGGTATTGGTGAAATATAGGTGACTAACCCAATATCTTTTGATGTAGATATTTTGGTGTGAGAGTGGGTGGAGGATGAAAACCCCCTATGTAGATCTACTTTGGGATATATTGAAAATATGATACTTTGGGTAATTTTTTGGATGACAAGGATGGTGGATTTGATCATAAGAGTGGTTGGATTTAGGAGCACAAATCTTTCTTAGATATTGTATTAGAAGCTTGTTTGAAGGCTCAAGGGTGTAAGGTTTTTATGTATGAAAATATAATTTTTAAAGTGTGATCTATATTTGTTGAGAATATGATGCATGATGATGCAGGAGCATCTTGAATGGGAAAATTAAATTATTAGAAAAAAAAAAAGAGAAAAAAAAAAAAAATTGTGGAGGAGAGAGAAAGTGACGAAAATGGAAGGAAAATAATAAAAAATAGGAAAAAAGGAGAAAAGAGGAATTTCTATTTTCAAGGTGCATGGGTGGCATAAATAGAAAATAATAAAAATAGTTGTCATTCCATTAATCGAGGTGTGTAGGTGGCATCTTAGAAGTTTGTGGAAAGATCCTTAAATCATGTATTTAATATTTATTGGGTGCTTAGTTGTATTTGGGTGGGAATTTAATATTTATTTAAAAGTAGTTGTATTTACCTTTTATCCCACATTGGTTGTGTTTGTAATGTCTTGGGTTAGAAGTGCCTATTTAAGCAAGGCTTATTATCATTTGTAATCAAGTTCAAGAAATGGAAGCTCTTCTAATGAAAGTTGGAGAAATAGAAGCTCTTCAAGTAGAAGCTCTTCGGATGTAATTTCTTGTAGAAGCTCTTAGAGAGAAAATATCTCTTATATTGTAAGAATTTGGAGTCCTTTCATTTGAAGGATATTATAATGAATTTCAAGTATTAATGGATGATGCTTTATGAAGAATTTTTTCATCTCTCTTGTCTCTATCTTGTTGTGATCTTGGTTTTGAGTTGTCACAAGTGGCGTTTGGCCCGTCATTAGTGGTATCAGGCAAGAGTTCCTGAGCGTGTGGACAGATCGCCGAAAGTGAGGCAGTTTGCACCAGGACCTTAAGTTGGGTGAAGTTTGTGAAGAAGTTCTTGATTGTGTAGACAGAGCACTGACTGTGAGGCAGTTTGCATGAGGTTCTTGTTTTGGACGAGATTTGTCTTCTAAAGACTTGATTATGGAGAAGAGAAAGAAGATGACTTTTGTGATTGGATGGATTCTGAGGATTCCTCGACTAGAGAAAATTAGGGCAAGAAATCAAGAGGCATTGATAGTTGATTTGCAAAAGAAAGTGAATGAATTAGAAGCTGAGTTATGGAAACGAAGAGCTCATTACCAGAAAAGGGATATTGATAATTCCTTGGATGTGGAAAAGAAAGATGATCTAGTGAAAGAGCAAGCGGATGAAGAGGAATTTATTTTTGAGCCAGAAGCTGAAGAAGATGAAAGAGAAGAGGAAGAGCATGAAGATAACCATATTTATGTGCTGAAAGTAGATCGAGATGATTTGAAGATTGCAACAATGGAAGAGAAGTATAGTGCCTTAGTTGGAGAAGTAGTTACATACATTGTTGACAACATGAAAGAGGCAAGAAAAGATGAAGATGTCAAATAGATAAATTCTTATGAATCATGGGATGTTGTCTTTGATATGAGTTTAAAAGATATTGATAATGGTTTGCATGAGGATCTTATTAGTCATGTGTGGTATGCAAAGGAAGATTGGTATGGTATTGTTAGGTTTATTACAGGTGTGGTTAATTTAACAAGATTGAATGAGGATGAGAGTTATACTTGGATAAAGTTCATTGTGAAGGAGTATTTTTAGTAGCAAACAGTTGTTCTAACTAGGTGTTGGAAAAGAAGAAAGAAGGAAATATATCGGCACTAGATATTTGTTCCACCTATGTGTTGGAGGAAGAGGAAAAAAATCTGTCAGTAGTGGCTACTTCATTTTGTGAATCCATTCACAAATTTTTTCCTACCATGGGAGTCAGATGCAGGAGCATCATGCATCAGCAAAAAAAAAATGTGGAAGATTTGCATGTTGGTTTTCTTGTCCCTATTGAGGTGGAAGCTTGTGGTGAAGATGAAGATGGTTCTATATCTCTCTTTTGACATCAAAGTGTGGGACACACTTTTCTATCTACCAAGGGAGTCTGATGCAGGAGCATCTTGCATGGGAAAATTAAATTATTAGAAAAAAAAAAAGAAAGAGAAAAAAAAAAGGAAAAAAAAAAAAAAAAGTGGAGGAGAGAGAAAGTAACAAAAATGGAAGGAAAATAATAAAAAATAGGAAAAAAGGAGAAAAGAGGAATTTCTATTTTCAAGGTGCATGGGTGGCATAAATAGAAAATAATAAAAATAGTTGTCATTCCATTAATCGAGGTGTGTAGGTGGCATCTTAGAAGTTTGTGGAAAGATCCTTAAATCATGTATTTAATATTTGTTGGGTGCTTAGTTGTATTTGGGTGGGAATTTAATATTTATTTAAAAGTAGTTGTATTTACCTTTTATCCCACATTGGTTGTGTTTGTAATGTCTTGGGCTAGAAGTGCCTATTTAAGCAAGACTTATTATCATTTGTAATCAAGTTCAAGAAATGGAAGCTCTTCTCATGGAAGTTGGAGAAATAGAAGCTCTTCAAGTGAAGCTCTTCAAGTAGAAGCTCTTCAGATGTAATTTCTTGTAGAAGCTCTTAGGGAGAAAATATCTCTTATATTGTAAGAATTTGAAGTCCTTTCATTTGGAGGATATTATAATGAATTTCAAGTATTAATGGATGATGCTTTATGAAGCATTTTGTCATCTCTCTTGTCTCCATCTTGTTGTGATCTTGGTTGTGAGTTGGCATGGGTGACGTTTGGCCCGTCATCATAATAGACTTTCTCTATCATCAAAATAATAATAACTTAGGCTTGATGGTGTTCATTCCTTCCAGTTTTGAAGCTTGAGAAGTCAAAAATTATAGATGATAAAATTCTAATTTAATCTAAGTTAGATCTTGAAGGTTGTGTCATGGTGGTTGTTCCCCTCTTGTTGCTAGTTAATAGTGAAGTCTATTAAGGTTATAAAGGATAGGCATGTAAAAATTGTTATTCCTTATTTTGGTCTTGTTGAGTTGTTGATTTGACTTATGATCTCACTTGGTAGAAGATTATATAGTAATCCACCCAATATTATAATTGGCAAAAGATGGGTTTCTCAATTTTGGAAAATTAGGCCAAGTTGCTCTAGGATCATGTTAGGTGTCGCTTTATTTCTTGATATGAATGGCCTTCAAGTCTTCAAATATAATCTCCCAATTTTAATTCCCAAAACTAGCAGATGAGGAAAAAAAGGTCTTCATTAAAAGCTTTCTAAGTTGATTAGGTCATTGGGGTTATTTTCAAAGACACTTTGCTTGCTATTAGTCAAAGGGTGCAAATTATATTACAAAAATATAATGCAATGATAGTCAATAAAAATCCAATAGACTAGAATGAAAATTTTAAAATAATGAATGAGGAGTGTTAAGGCAATGACATTGAGATAAAATAAAGTCATAATAGTGATAATGTTGTTATCACAGTCATGAGTCATGGAAGACTATGAGAAGCAACAGAGAAGAACAACTAAATAATAATAAAAATAATGATTTTCATAGTTACAAAATGAAGTGATAGTGTAAAAAAAATTGAAAATGGTGATAAGTCAAGTTTCTCTAGGATCTTTCTAGGTGTCCCTTTATTTCTTGATATGAATGGTTTATCACTCTGCACATATTATAAATTCATACTAAATGGAAAAGAATACAAAGCAAGTCAATAGAGGAAAATCTACTCAAGATTAGACATTAAAACCCTAGAAGAGGTACATTCCTGGCACACTAAAATCAGCTTGGGAAGATGTGATCTTGGCATGCTTACATGAAGTGAATGAAAAATGATTTCTCTTGTAAAACCCTCATGCCCATAATCTCAAGTATTGAACCCTCCTATCAACACAAAAACAAAATGTACCAAAATGTAGCATTCCACTTTTATTTTTCTTGTTTATATCTTATAAACATCAAAATTTCAACCAAATAAATTAAGTTTCATCAAACTTTCAATGTTATCAATAACATATTTTTAAAAAAAAGTGAATTTGACAAGCCAAATTGTTTCGTCATAAAAAATTTAGGTAAAGAATGAAGGCTTAATGTACTAGTAGGGTTGGAATCTCCTAATAGAGATTCAAAGTCTACTAATATGGATTAATATGTACTTAATGTATTTTTTTTAAATCCTAATAGGGTCCATCCTCTAAAAAGGAACATTTATATTACTACATTATTTTTTGGGTACCATCCTCACCAAGGTTTTGCCTCTGATCAAGAGTTTCCCTAGTTAACATATCTGGTATTATTGTGTATGTGTATCTTGTTATGGTTTCTAATTATTTTTTTCATATTGTTAAGGATTAATAAGGTTAATAATTCTCATAATAGTTATATAACCCTCTCAGTTATATTGGTGGACTTTACTTTCTAACAACATCAACATTTAGTCTAGATAAATAATAGGGGTTTGTATTATTGGATTGATACACTTTATACATCATCTACTCAAAAGTAGTTAGGGCATAACCCCAAGAATACCCCATAAATACTCAAATATATCTTTAAGAAAGGGCTTTGTAAAGATATCTGCAATCTTCTCTTTTGTATTTACATATTCTAATCTGTTCTCTTTCTCTACAACTTTCTTTCTCAAAAGATGATACTTAATAGATATATGCTTAGTCTTAGAATGCAGCACATAATTCTTAGACACACTTACTATATTTGTGTTATCACAATGTAGGATAACAGATTTTCAAAACTCTATCACAATGTCCTTCAACACCTTCTTTATCCACACAATCTGATTGTAATTTTTTGTTTTTGCTACATACTCTACTTCTTCTATATTCTATGAAATACAATCCTATTTCTTTCTTAGCCAAGGAACCAATCTTCCTCTAAGGAAAAATGTTCCACTTAGTGCACTCTTTCTTTCACCCATATTGCCTACTTAATCCACATCAGTATATGCACATAAAGTAAAATCACCTTTTTTGTCATGCCACAATCTAAAATTAGGTGTACCCTTCAAATATTTGAATATTCTCTTTACTACTACATAATGATATTCTCGAGAATTAGCTTGAAATCTTGATACTATCTTGACTACATTTTCTATAGATATGGTCTAGTATGAGTGACACATTGAAAACCTCTAATCATAGATATATACTTATTGTGCTCAATTTTAGGTATCTCATATTTTCTAGATAACTTGTGACAAAATATTATAGGTGTACCAATAGGCTTACAACTTTTTAAGCCAAATACTTTCAACAATTTTTTCAAATACTTAGCTTATGATAAGAAAATGCTATCAATATTTTGCACAATCTATAGAACCAAGAAAAATTTGATCTCACCAATCATACTCATCTCAAATTCATTAGAAAACTTATCACTTGCTTCATCATTACCTCCAAAGGTTTGTTGGTAATGTGGTCAAATTGATGTCTTGATGGTTTTCATTTATGGCAACATACATTCATTTATGACTAGGTGTGGGCACCTCTTTGGCTTCCTCACTCTTGGCTCCTCTCATCCTCCTCATCCTTATACATGTTGTTTTGAGGTCTATCTTCTTTGTTAGGTTTTTTGGCATACTATCTTCTTCTTTTTCTTCCTTATTCATTTTTGATTATATGTCCATATATAGTGTTATATATATAACTTGATGCATGCATATGTGTGTGTGTGCATGCGCATGCGTGCATGTGTCCATGCATGTGTGCATGCATGCGTGTGTGTGCATACATGCGTACACTTTCATATTCATTGGCATAGGTTTGTTAAAGGTTTGGTGGCAATATGGTCACATTGATGTCTTGATGGTTTTCATTTATGGCAACATATATTCATTCCTAAATAGGTGTGGGTGTCTCTTTGGCTTCCTCACTCTTGGCCCCCCTACTCCTCCTCATCCTTATACATGTTGTTTTGAGGTCTATCTTCTTTGTTAGGTTTTTAGGCATTTTGTCTTCTTCTTTTTCTTCCTTATTAATTTTTGATTATATGTCCATATATAATGGTATATATATTACATGTTTTTATTTTAATTTTATTTTTAATTATATATATGTATGTATGTATGTATGTATCAAAAAGTGACATAGCACTTATATATTTTATTTATTATTAAACTAGTTCAAGAACTCATTAGAGAAAGAACTAGCAAGAAAACTCTAAATCCTTGCAGAAGTACAAAAGTGCTAAAGACTAATAGATCATACCAAGCATAGCTACAAAAGAAAATAATTACTCTGCATTGAGAAAGAGTTCCAAGACATGGTATATACAAATTCTCTACATTGCCTAGGGTCCAATTATGTCAATGAATCTCCCCTTTTGATAGATTTAACTAAAATCAAGAGAACAGTGAACCACTTGTCTAATTGGAGCATTTGTGGGATAGAAAAATACCATCCAAATCAACATCTAGGACATGAACCATGAAGGCCAACTCTATAGTTTTCATTTTCAAAAAAAAGATGAATCCTCATGCACAAAGACTGTGAAAACTAATTACCAAATAAATGATTAGTGCATTACATAACTATAACACTAGGTTCTATTAAGCTTCATGCATCTTCTTTGTGTCCCAAATATGATACTTATCTAAGCATGGGAATTTCAAAAGGATAACCTTTGAATAGAAAGATTCAAATATGGAGCCTTCATAACCAAGATTAGCTAGATAATCAACTAGTTTATTGCCCTCCCTCAGAGTATGAGAGAAACAATTAGCATGAAAAGAATCAATTAAATCCCAACATTGTTGAAGGATATAGGTTAAATATATATTCTTTCTTATTTATTTAGTGTTGCCTATTTTTTTTTATTTCTTGACTTGTTTTGATTTTTTGTGTGTTTCTTTTTCTTTTGTGGTTTTCTCTCATTGTCTTTATCTTATTATTATGATTTTTATTATTTTTACTATTATTATTATTATTTCTAATTTTAATTTTCAACTTTTACTTTTAATTTTTAATTTTAAAAAATTTATTTAAGTTTAATTTTTTATTATTGTTGTTGTTGTTGTTATTTTCATTATCATTTCATTATTATTATTATTTATCATTATATTTTTTTTCTTTCATTTTATTTCATTTTATTTTATTCTTTTATTTTTATTTACTTTTTTTCCATTTCAACATTTTATCACTATTATTATTATTATGAGTGTCACACACACACACACACACACACACACACACAGTCTCATATATACATATATACACACATAGAATAGATGTATGTATGTGTGTGTATATATATAGGTACAGTCTCTCTCTCTCTCTCTCTCTCTCTCTATATATATATATATATATATATATATATATATATATATATATATATATATATATATATATATATATGTTAGTGTTTATAATTTCTGCAATCTTTTGTTTATTATATTCGTATGCATACATCTCTAGATATTGTATTTTTATATCTTATGCTAGTATATAGGTATAATGTAGATATATATATATACTTGCACACATATTTATACATATTATATATACATATAATTTTTATTTTTATTTTCTTTTTATATTTATATTTATATTTTAATTTTTCCTTTCTAGTGTCTAAATGCATTGTTTATTTGTATTTCATCTGGGTAATTGAACTTTTCCTCTTGGGTCTTTCCTCACATCTTTTGGTTGGTTTCAATTTTGAGCTTGGGCTAAGTTTTCTTTTTCTTTTTCTTTTTCTCTTCTCTTTAGTTTACTTCTTCTCCTTTTCTTTTTCTTTGCTTCTCACACCTTTCTCAATCTATGTGCCCACCTTATTATCCGACTTCCCCCATCTTCTTATACTCCTTTGGTCTGCAATCTTATTCTTTATGACATTCTTACACTCTCTCACCCTGATGATGGATCATGGAGTATGATCTAAAATATTGATGGTTAAAATTTTTATATAAAATCTCAAAAAGGCAGTTGCATAACATACATTCAACATTTCATTTACACATTTAGAGTTAGAAAATTGTTTAAGTGTTAGATAGTTTGTAGCAACACAATAAACAGATCTTAAGTGTACAAATGAGTCATTGAGAGTTATCTCATGCACAATTGAGGGAAACTTCATCACAGTATCATGATGACATGTATTAGTGTGCAAGTGTGTACAAATAATATGATGCAAGATATGGTTAAAATTCAAGTGTGAGTATTTGATAGTGCAAAACTGAGGATAGCAGAGAATTGGATTGTACAACTTTAGGAATTATTTTGGTTATGAAACAATTATTAAGTCATGATGAGTTGACTATTTGGATATTAATCCACAATTTATTTTATGTTATTTCAAGTGTGTTAGCACATGAAGGTTGGTTGAGCATGGTTTTGTAAATATGTGAGGTATAAGTAAAGATCTTATCTTGTGAAGATAAGTGTGATATCTATGATATAACAGAAAGTTTTATGTGATGCAAAATTTTGTATAGAAAGCTTGAAAGAATTGCAAGCCTTATGTGATGCCAATTGTGATGAATGATCAAAATAAGTACAAAGTATAGAAGTCAACAAGTATTATAAGTATATCTATTCTTGTGAAGAACTGAATTGTATTATTGCATTTTAGGGCAGTGAGATCTTCTTGCATACATTGTATTTGTTCTACCAACTTCTAATAAGGTTGAAGAAACTCCTAACAAGGTTGAGGCTTCTAAAATGGCCTAGTCTACTAATAAGGACTCAAGCCATGATATTTAATTCATAGAATCCTAACATGGTCAATATCCTTAACAACATCTATTGTTTAGTGAATCATCTAGTGGGTATCATCCCCATTGGGGTTTTTTCCTTTTCCATGGTTTCCCTAGTTAACAAATAATAGTGTTATGAATTATCTATGTGTATGGTTATATTTACTATTTATAATTTTTGGTTTACTTTCATATGAATTTTTTAAAGTAATTAACAATATTTGGCTATGGGAAAAGTTTGTAGAATACTAATACACCTCCCCTCTTAGTATTATCTATTTCTAACAATTGTTATTAGAGTACAATTACATTGAAGAAGTTTAATAGCTTAAGTATGATCCCCAAAGACATGGAACAATTGAAGAAAAAACTTGAAGAATCTCTTGAGAAGATTGACCATCTTATTGAAGAAAGAGATAACCTAAAAGATAGATATGAAGATGTGAAAGTTTTCATTGGAGAGTTAAAACAACAGATTGATGATTTAGAATCTGGTAAGAAAAAATTATGGAGACTAGTCATAATGATAAAGTAGGAGATCTTTAGAAGGAAAATGAGATCTTGAAACATGAACTGAAAATTTTTGACCTTGAGTCTTAGGAGAAATGGTAGCAAGAATGAACTAGAAATAAAAACTAAGAATGTTGATCTTAGGTAAGTCAAGTTACTCTTGAATTAGATTCTATCAAGATTGAACATGCCAAGTTAGAGAAGTACAATAATATTGCAAAAGGAGAATTGATAAAAGCTAAGAAATATTTACAGAAACTCTATTCTAGTAGTAAAAAGATAGATCAATATTAGAGACATTTTTATGACAAGATAGGACTTGGATACCTAATTGGAGAGAAATCATCCAAGAAAGTTGGAATAAAAAACAAAGAAGATCCAATTATTGAATCCCCTAAGGAATTTGATCTAAGTAAGGTAGAATCAAATAAATCTACTAAAGTATCAAAGGAATCTGAGTTAATTGACTTGTTAGCTAAACCTAATGACCCTAAGATAGAAAAGCAAATTGATAAGCCTAAGCAAGATGAACCACTCAAGGAAGTAAGATGTGAGTTCAAAGGTAGATGCTTAATACATAATGAATTTGGACACATGATAAGAGATTACATAGGTAAAACTTTTAAACCCATTACTAACTTCTATTGTTATAATTACCATGGTTATGGACATAAGGTAGTAGAATGTAAGAAACCTAAGTTTGATGGTAATAATGCAAATAGTAGACTGTGTACCCAGCCTTACTTTTGAAACCTATGAGGTGTTTAATGTTTCTAACATCTTGTATTCAATTTTTTCACTCATCCCATTAAGATAAATTTCCATTTTGAGTCATTTTTTGAAGTTCTATTTTGAGCAATGCTCGAATCTGCATTTTTTCTTAAGTGTCAAACAATGATAGGAGGCCTAGTTTGCATTTGAATATCTCTCACCCAGTAATGTTGCATGACTCACTACTTTGATAGTGTTTATTATGCATATCAAAAAACCTATGTTTCATATTTCAAGTCATTTCAACATGTTTTGACTAGGTTTTGAATCCCTCAAAGTCAGTTGTTTATTACTGTCATGCTGATGCAAATTGTTTAGAATTCTAGGAGGCCCTATTTGATTAGTTATAACTTTGACCCAATTGACTAAAATTAGAAAATTCCTTTTGGATTGAATTATAGAGGTTAGGTCTTTTTATGTTTCAATTTTGATCTTATGATGAATCTGTTTGATCAATTTTTCAATGCAATTCCATATGCAATTTCTAAAGTTTTATCGATGTCAAAAGTGCAAATTGATCAATACGCCTATTCAGGATGTCATAACTCTTGTAATAGGTGAGATCAAATGGATTATACCATTGAATTCTAATATGAAAATAATTTAATTGTGCTAGTTTGCAAGTATTGATGAATCCATCTACACAATTTCCTAGGTCCATTCTGTTTGCAAAAATCATTTTTTTGCCAATGTTTCTAGTTCTACAAATTTGAGTAGCCCACTTTGACCTCTAAAAAAATTTGACCTATTATTCATCATCAGCCCAAATCATATATTCACATTATCCTAGTGAAAATTAACCAATTCTCCAATTTTTGCACTCTCAAGTGTCAGTTTGCCCCTTTTTTAGAGGCAAATCAAAATTTGATTTATGGTTTTATGACATGTTTACTTGCAGGTAGTTTTGGGAAGACAACTTTGACGGTCAATATCTTTTGACCCTAACTTCTTCATGAGATGAGAGTTGATAGGGTAAGAGTATGTGGAATAGAGAATTAATGTGTCTTATTTCAAAGCTCCCTTAGGTGTTTTGGCTAGTTTTTAAAGCTAGTCAGAGGACCCCTTGACACAAAATTGACAATTTGCAAATAAATGGTAGAATGAGTTTAATTGATATTTTAGTGACAAAATAAGGGTTAAATTTGATTATAATAAATTTTGGATGATCATTGAATCACATGGAGGGTTAATTTGTTTGAAAATGATTTTATTTTAGTTGGACCCACTTTGGGGCCTGACTAACTTCATTAAATTGATAAGGCTTAAGAGGGAGTCATCATGGAGGGAATTTACAATACAAATATTACCACTTGAAACTCAAGTAGTAGTCATGTCACTATTTCCATGATCCTAATCCAAAGCTAGGATGCCTCCATTATAGATTTGACTTTCAATCACCTAGGAATAACTAGTGAATGAATAGGTTTGTCTACTACCATCTACATTATCATTTACAAACTTTTGGTGATCATGTGTTGGAAGTTTATGGTTGGGTAGTTGTTATTTTTATTATCATAGAACCTCTTCATAACATTTTCTAACCTTGTTCCTCATAAAATAAAGTATTAAGAACTTTCTATCAGTGGATTGGATACCTAAGAATAAAGAGATTGCTAAGTTTGGTAGGAGCAATTCATTGAGGTTCCATGGCATGGTCTTGGGTCCAATCAAGACCTATTTGGGAGAATGAGGCCTATGGAAACATTGAGATGGTGGTTGGTCTTAAAATATAGTAACTTCAATAAAATTTTTTCAAAGAATCAAGCAAAAGCCTTTCCTTCAATCTATCCAAGTCAATCTGATAGGTGATGGTGAACTCGACTAGTAGGTGTGATTGAAAAAATTCAACCTAGCCATAACATATTTTCTCCTAATTTGTGAGTGCTAGAACAAAGGTATTGATCCCCTCTACAAGCAGTTCGGAAGGAAAGCATGAACATGGCATGCAGCATATAAAACAACTTTTCACCATATCAAATAAATGGCAAGAGTCTCTCCTGAGTGTCTACTTCCCAATTCATAGTATAGCCAAAGAAGACATCCCAATGCTTGAAGATGATGGATCTCATTTGGGAGGTTTTGTATTCAAATTTGAACCTTAGAAGTAATATTACTGCAGACACTCATTATGTGATTAATGAAAACTAGTTTTACTTTCAGATGAAGTAAATTGAAAATGATCCACGAAGATTATTATTATTGATTACATTCATGAAAAAATTATTCAATTTGACCTGATAGTTTCCATAAGCAATGGAGAATTTATCCCCTACAAGAATGTTGCCCTCCAAATTTCCTTCTACTCCCATTGATTTCTTCATGACTAGCCCTTCATCCACTTCTTTGCAAGTTTCAAATAATAGCATAAACAATTTGATCAATGAGTATAAGGTTGATTACATTCATACATGGAGATGATCCTTGTTTTCTTCTAGATGGCGATGATGCTCCTTAGTGGAAATGATAAAGAACAAATGTGCCAAATTCCATACTATTTTTTTCCTTATTTTTCCCCCATTCCAAGTTATATGGTGCAATTCCATCTATAGGTCAAGAATCCCATAGTTGCTTGATGTAAGAGACTACATTTTTATTGAGGACTCATGAGTGCAAGGAGCAATGAACCCATGGGAAGAGGAGAAAAGAAATAAACCACAAGGAGTTGTGGAAAAGCATCTCCATTTGCGTAGGAACACATGGGTGTTTGGGGAGCTATTGTAGTCAATCATTTTTTCTAGTCAAATAGGAAGTTTGCAATTTGAAGAACCAGCCAAAATGAAGTGACACAAGAAAATTGGGATGTTTTTGGAGTTGAATCAATTGATAAATGAAGAGAGTCAATTTTATAAGTCAATATGATTTATGGTCACTAGCAGACATTGGAATAGGCATGGTGACTTTGTATGTGTCCATTGCAGTACATTATCTCACTAATTTGGCTATGCATGTAGCATCCCAAGCTAAGATTTTTGCAAAAGGTGCCATACTAGGAGTCTAGAAAGTGGTGTAGAATTCTCGAAGGAAGAGAAAAGCTAAAACACATAGTTCTTTATGAAAGGCATTCAGGATCTTATATCACACATTGCTCAGGAAAGAGCCTTTCAAGTTATTTAAATACAAAAGAACGTTATTATTAAGTGTCTCAAAGACACTAGGCTTTTGTAAGCCATAAATAAATGCATGGTGGGACTTGTTGACTTGGAGATATTAGAATTTTTTTGAATGAATGTGCCAAACAAGATGCTGACATCAATGACAATGTGTAACTCCTGATAAATTGAAATGTGACATGTGGCAAAGGATTGTAGAGCCAACACACATCTTAAGGTGATAACATGGTAGGTGGTGCCATGTGTAATGACATTGCTATGTCATGATGATGTGGAATCATGCCAAGGTGGACATTGACATAGCAACTAGTGATGTGGTAGGATGATATGGACTAAGGTACCACGTGACATAATGTTTCTATGTTGCAATGATGTGGAGCCATGCTAAGTAGGATAACAACATGACAACCAACACATGATAGAATAGGGACCAATAGGATAGTGACACATGGCAACTAGGTGGTAGGAATTAGATGACTATGCAAAAATTAGGTGAATCACGATGTGACACGTATCACAGCATGGTCAAAAAGGTTTGACTCAAATGGAAAAATGGTAGAAAACTTCAGAAGTGACTAAATAATATTTTATTAATTTTTTCCTTGTGAAATCATGTATAGATAGTTTTAAATAAATTTTGATTTAAATCTAAAGTTTTGACTTTAGGTTTAAATTGAATATTTGCTAAGATACAAACCTGAGACCATTACTAGGGTGCTTGCTTTTCATTTTGCAAATTTTGGTAGTTTTGGTTAGAAAGTATAGCACTATTATATATTTTTAGAATCAAGAGAGAATGAAATTTCCATTTTTGGAATTTGTTTTCACATAGGAAGCCATTCATTCAAGTTATGTGACAATTTGTCTTAGGTGTCTATTTTTTATTTTCTTTTAGTTGGGGCAATTTAGATTTGATTTCTAGTGAAATGGTGAAATAGATGAGCATAAGAGGTAGTATGAATATAGCTAGGGGTCAATCTTGTTACCTCCAAGTTAGTTAAATCAAGGTATTATTAGCATTTCAAATATTTTGGAAACACAATGGTTTTAATCATTCAAGAGAGATATTTCTAAGTTTGTTACAGAATAATAATGAAAATCATATCAGTTTTTAGTTATAGAAAGATGAGAGATGTTTTACAAAAAGGGAATGAAGATTCAAGTGGACATATGTCACTTCTAAATAAAATCTAGGATTTCATTCATTTCCTATATTTTTCTCTTTTTGATTCATTGTAAGGGGTTGCATTTTTCACTATGAGATCATAGGTTTCAATTTTTGGAGAGAATTTCTCACTACTGTGATACCATAGGATTCCAATATTGAGTTTTCTTAATATTGTGAGACCAAAGTTCTAGTTTTGATGTGTTTTCATGACTGTGATTGTTAGCATGAATGTAGATTCCATGGGGGAGCATTGTAGAACATTGATATGATGTATTCATGACTATATTTTTCATTGATGACAACATAGTAATAAGTTTGTAAAGATTAACAAAGCAACAAACTATGATTTTTGTATTAAGAATAATATATTACTTATCTATTAATGCATAGTTTCTAGTGCACACTACAATATGTCTTTGTTACAAGGGTAAGTGTGTGGAACCTAAATTGATAGTGTACAAAAGATAATGTTGATTTATAGAGAACTGCATGAAAACAAAGTATTAGGAAAGAAATTCCTATTGTGCGATTGTTGCAGTTCATCACAAATGTAATGAAAGGTTGCATAGTTAATTAGAGATAGTATACTAGCCATTGATGATGTTAGAGAGTGTACATGTATGGAAGTCACTAATGTAAAAGTCTATTTAGAACTATGAGATGATAGCATTAATTAAATGTGTATTCATTTAATTGATGTATTATAATTAAGTGGGAAGCCAACTCAAAGATTTATTATTGGGCACACTATAAAGGAAAAATGTTTTCTATGTTTAAGACATAGAGAGCAGATGATACTTGTGAATTATTGAGTAATAGAGCACTATAAAACTAGAGTGACTTACCTATGTGTGTAAGTGACCTTAAGGGTTATTATTATTGAGTATAGAGTTCTAGATTTGATTACATGGTATAAAGGAGAAGAAGTATGACATATTGGATAGAGGAAGAAGTAGAAGCTTGTTTCACATCTATTATTCTAAAAGGAATAGCTTTGAGGTCAATTAGAGAGTGGGCTCATTGATGTGATCCTGGAGCTATTTGGGCAATGGGTTCAGATACCATCCACAACTCCTAACAAGGTTGACACAACTCCTAACAAGGTTGGAATCTCTTAATAGGGATTCAAAGTATCCAATTAGGGACTCATATATAATAAATATGATTAATAAGACTCCTAACTAGGTCTAGCCTTTCACAAGGAACATTTATATTAGTACATCATCTTGTGGGTATCATTCCCACTAGGGTTTTCCCTTTGATCAAGGGTTTCCCTAGTCAACATATATGGTGTCACTATGTATATCTATCTTCCATGATTGTTGATTATATTTATCACATAATTAAGTTGGATTAAAGTTGATATCAAATTTAATAATTATATAACTAATTCACCACCCCCACCCCTCTGTCAGTTATATTGTAAACATAAGTTACTAAAAATTGGTATTAGAGCATTAGGTCCTTGAAGAAACAGTTTAAAAACCTAAGGATATATATGGTGAATATGTTTAGAAAGGAAAGTTTGAAATTTGATGGCACCAATTTTGACATTTGGAAGGATAAGATGAAGACTCATCTTTTGTGCATGGGTCAAGGATATTGGCTTGTAACCAAGGTATCTAAGGATATTGTGGAAGAAGAAGATTTTTAAAGTTGTACTAAGGAGTAGAGAGAAGTATTTATGTGCAACATAAGGGCAATAGAAGCAATATTTTCAACTCTACTTGAAAGTGAGTACAATTAGGTAAAACTAATCAAAACATCTCATGAAATTTAGAAAACTTTAGAAGCTAATTATGATGGTGATACACATGCAAAAAGAGTTAGATTGTAAAACTTGCTCTATGTATTTCAAGATGCTAGAATGATGGAAGATGAATTTGTAAGAAGTTATATTGGCAGAATATTTGAGATTGTTATAGGAATAAGATCACATGAATGAACCAAATAAGATGATGAAGTAATATGGAAGATCTTGAAAGCCTGACACCACCTCTCAAGAAAATAACATTGATGAGTTAGCTGATGATACCCTATACTAAAAATTTCACCAAAGAAACATTACTTGGTAGATAGGAAGCTATAGAATTTGATCTAAAACAATCTGGAGAATTAGCAAAAGTTGAGACAACATTCAATGAATTAAGTGTTAAACCTATTTTAGCAAGAATACAAGAGCACAAGAAGACATTGCTAGCAGCACCAAAAATATTGAGGAAAAGATCAAAGAAGGAGCAACTCTTCTTGTGAAAAGAGAAAAAGATGGTAAGAATATCTTTAAGTATTGGACATGCAATGAATTTTGTCATTATGCATCTAAGAGTCCTAAAAGAGAAAGGAAGTATAGGGGAAGATTCAAATGTAGAAGACCTAGAAATTGCTTATATGCTAATGAAGAAGAAAAAGAAGAAGAATCTAATCAAAGCAAGAGTGAAGATGAATTGGGATTCATAACTATAAAGGAGGATGATATTGACAAAGAGATTAGAGAAGAAAGTGCACTGATTTCACAATTTGAAAGGAAATATTTGGTCATTGATAGTGGTTGTTCACATCACATGACTATTGATATGAGAAAAATTGTCAAATTCAAAAGTCATGATGGAGGGATTGCTAGAGTAAGGAACAATGCATCCTGTCACATTATAGGAATTGGATCTATTGGGCTTGATGGTAAAAGAAATACTAATGATGTTTACTTTTTTGATGGATTGAAACATAACTTGTTAAGTGTTGGAAAACTTGTGGACAAGGGTTACCAATTATAGTTTGATAATGACACATGTATCATTAAGCACAAGGAAGGAAAATTGCTTGGTACTAGAAGAAGGACCAAAGGTAATGTATTTCAATTAAACACCACTAAAATAACATGTTTAGTAGCTAAAGTTGACAATATTTGGTTATGAAATAGAAGATTTTATCACATAAACTTTGATAACATTGTGAAAGTTAGTAATACACTTGATGTGAGAGATTTACCTAAGATCACTAAGCCCATTGACATCATTTGTAAGGAATGTATCTTGGCTAAGTAGAAGAAAGTTTCATTTCCTAGGAAGAAGTTTGGTACTACGCAGAAGTTGGAATTGGTCCATACAAATTTAAGTGATCCTTCAAGAACAAGAGGATTCTATGGAGAAAGATATTTTATTATTTTTGTTGATGATTTTACTAGAATGATGTGGGTAGCTTTTCTTAAAGAAAAATTAGAAGCATTTGAAAAATTCAAGATATTCAAGAATAGAGTAGAAAATGAATTGGGAGTTAAAATCAAGAGCTTAAGATTTGATAGAGGAGGAGAATTTACTTCTAGAGAATTCAATATATACTATGAAGAGCATGGAGTCAAGAGACAACTATCTTCACCTTATTCACCTGAGCAAAATGGGATTGGTGAAAGAGGAAACAGATCAATTGTTGAAGGAGCAAGAGCTATGCTATTTGAGAATGATGTACCAAATAAATTTTTGGAGAGAACAAGTCAATACAACACTATATACTTTGAACAGAGTACATATTAGAAAAGGTATGGAAAAAATGTCTTATAATGAATTATGGTTTGGATACTTACCATCAGTCAAATAGTTTAGAATATTGGGAGCAAATGTTACATCAAAAGAGATGATGATATTGATAATTTTGATCCATGGAGCAATGAAGATATTTTTATTGGCTATTCATTATAAAGTAAAGCCTAAAGATGTTTCAATTATAGAACAAAAAATATAGTAGAGTTCACAAATGTGAAAATAGATAAAAATTTTGGTACCAAATAAAAGATAGTGGATTATAACTCTAATGAATATAATTTTGGGATGATTAATAGATGTAATTATTTATTTCTCAAGACTAAAAATGACTTGCAAATAATGTACAAACTGAAAAAATAAGAGAACCAACTCCTACCCCAAATAAAAACATGATGAGAAATCATCTTGTTGATTAGATAATAGGAAAATGAGTAATTACAAGAAGCAAAATCAATGAAGAACTACGTACAATATCTCAAGTAGAACAAAAGAGAACAGATGAAGCAATCAAGGATGATCATTGGATGAAAGTAATGAAGGAAGAACTTGAATAGATAACAAAGAATGACACATGGTAACTAGTCCCTAGACCTAAGGACAAAAATGTTTTTGGCACAAAGTGGGTATTTAGAAAAAAAATGAATGAACAAGGACAAGTAATAAGAAACAAAGCAAGACTAGCATACAAAGGCTATTCTCAACAAGAAGGAATAGACTATGAGGAAACCATGCACTTGTAGCAAGAATGGAGGCAGTCAAAATGTTCTTGGCATATGCAGCAAACAAAAACTTCATTGTGTATTAGATGGATGTCAAATCAGCATTCATGAATGGAGAACTTGAAGAAGAAGTTTATATTGAGTAGTCAAAAGATTTTCCTTTGATAGAAGAGAAGGATGCAGTTTATAGATTAAAGAAAGCCTTGTATGTATTAAAGCAAGCACCTAGAGCTTGGTATGTAAGGTTAGATAAATACTTAGAAATAACTAGATTTGCTAAAGGAATAGTAGAAAATGACTTTTACTTGAAAGAAAAAGAAAATGGTTTGTTGATAATCATTGTATTTGTTGATGATATCATTTTTGGAGGAAATGATGAAACCAATGACAAATTATCAAAAGATATGAAGAATGAATTTGAGATGTTTATGATAGGAGAAATGAAATTTTTCTTCGGATTGCAAATTATTCAAAATAAAGAAGGTATCTTTATTTTTCAAACTAAGTACTTGAAAGATTTGCTAAAAATATTTGGACTAGAAAATTGTAAACTTGTTGCAACCCCTATGGTAGCTGGTCACAAGTTATCTAGCAAGGATGAGACACCTACTATTTAACAAAAGAAGTATAGATCTATGATTGGAGGATTATAGTATATAACTCATAGTACACCAAAAATAGCTAATGCAGTTAGAATTTTGGCAAGATTTTTGGCTAATACTAAAGAATATTACTACATAGTAGTAAAAAGGATATTCAAATATCTAAAAGGGACATCTAATTATGGCATTTGGTATGACAGTGGTAATGATTTTACTCTTTACACTTATACTAATGTTTATTGGGTAGGAGATATGGATGATATAAAAAATACCAACAGAGAAGTATTCTTTCTTGGTGGAAGACTAGTTTCTTGGCTCAGCAAGAAACAAGATTGCACTTCATAGAGTATTGTAGAGGAAAAATATGTTGTAACAGTAAACAACTATAATCAAATTATATGGATGAAGTAGATGATGAAGGATATTTGAATTACATTCAGAGAACCTATTATCATTTACCATGATAACACAAGTATAGTAAACATGTCTAAAAATCTTGTTTTGCATTCTAAGACTAAGCACATCTCTATAAAGTATCATGTGTTAAGAGAGAAAGTTGTAGAGAAAGAAATTAGACTAGATTATGGTAAAACTAAGAAATAGATTGTAGAAATTTTCACAAATGTCTTACCAAAGGACACATTTGAGTACCTAAGAGTTATGCATGGGTTTATGCCCTTGCCTACTTTAGAATGGAAGATGCAAAAGTGGATTAGTCTTGGGAATAGAGCACCATTGTTAGACTAGATTGAATGTTGATGCTTGCTCAATGGGGAGTATCTGTGATGAACAAAGTCATCAAAGGACTCTTGCTAATTGGTAATTGCTATGCAATAGGGTCTCTAGACACTTGAGCTATTTATGGATTTATATACAAAAGTTGTAAAGCAATAGATTGGCTTGTAGTCGTGCTGGTAAATTATTGTATCTTTGAGAAATTGAACCATTTGTGCATTACCTTTAAAATTGATGTCAATGGGGTAGAGAGTGACATGAAAAACATTCTATGTAGTTTAATGGGGAAGAAATGAGAACATGATGTATGATGAAGCAATATTTAATCAATGAAGAAGATGTATATTTGGTATTCTTGGAACTTAGATGTTTTCCATATATGTTGACATCAATGCCAAAGGGGGATATTGTTAGCATGAATGTTGATGCAATAGGAGAGCATTGTAGAACATTGATGTGACGTATTCATGACTATGTTTTTCATTGATGACAACATAGTAATAAGTTTGTAAAGGCTGACAGAGCAACAAACTGTGATTTTTGTATTAAGAATAATATATTGCTTATTTGTTAATGCACATTTTCCAACACATACTATAGTATGTTTTTGTTACAAGGGTAAGTGCATGGAACCTAAATTGATAGTGTATAGTAGATATTATTGATCTATAGAGAACCAAATGAAAATAGAGTATTAGGAAAGAAGTTCCTATTGTGTGATTGTTGCAGTTCATCACAAATTTAATCAAAGGTTGTGCAGTTAACTGGAGATAGTATATTGGCCATTGATGACATCAAAGAGTGTGTCTGTATAAAAGTTTAATATGTAAAAGACTATTTATAACTATGAGCCAACAACATTAATTAAATGTATATTCATTCAATTGACATATTATAATTAAGTGGGAACCTGACTCAAGGATTTATTATTGGGCATGGTATAAAGGAAAGATGTTTTCTATGTTTAAGACATAGAGAATAGATGAGACTTGCAAATTACTAAGTAGTAGAGTGCTAAAAATGTAGAGTGACTTACCTATGTGTGTAAGTGACCTTCAGGGTCATTATTATTGAGTATAGAGTTCTAGATCTGATTACATGGTCTAAAGGAGAAGAATTCTAATGTACTAGACAGAGGAAGAAGTAGAAGCTTGTTTCACATCTATTATTCTAAAAGGAATAGTATCGAGGTCAATTAGATAGTGGGTTCATTGATCTTATCTCAAAGCTATTTGGGAAGTGGGTTCAACTACCTTCCACAACTCCTAATAGGATTGGCACAACTCCTAACATGGATTCAAAGTCTCCTAATAGGGACTCATATGTACAAAATGTGATCAATTAGACTCCTAGTAGGGTCTTGCCTTTTATAAGAAAAATTTATATTAGTACATCATCTTATGGGTATCATTTCCACTAGGATTGTCCCTTTGATCAAGGGTTTATCTAGTCAATATATCTTGTGTCACTATGTATATCTATGTTTCATGATTGTTGATTACATTGCTCACATGATTAAGTTGGATTAAAGTTGATATTGAGTTTAATAATTATATAACTGATGCACCCCCCTCTTAGTTATATTGTGAACATTAATTACTAATATTGATGCCATTCTTCAACATATTTCTCTTGTATGAATAGCAGTAGTTAAGCTAATATAGATACTTCTAATCTATTTAGTGGTTTCATGAGTTTTTTGCATGCATATTGAATGTATAGTTTCAAAGAAATGAATATAATGAGAAAGAACTTTCTTAGTTTCATTTTGATTCTCATCTCCTATCTCTATAATCTACAATGTTATGTGGTTTAGGGACAAGGAACTAAGACCCATTTGCATCCCCTTGAGGTTGTGTATCTGATATGTTTTTCTATTGGAACAAAGTGCCAAGTAAACTCTTGATGTATTAGATAAGATTGCTAGTTTTTTGAGATGGATATTTCATGAGAAAGAGGTATATATGAACACCAATGCATGATTCACAAAGTGATAAGATAGATCTGATATCTTGATGTATGGTATATGTCAATGGTATCATAGATGTATGCGTGTGATTCATGGAATTCCCCAATAGATAAGACACTAATCAGCTATAGGATCAACTTGTTCTTACTATTTCATATTTGGAGATTTTTTGAAATCAAAATTATAATTATTTATTTTCCTTTTGGTTTAAGGATTGAAGGTGTTCCCCTCACTCATCTTATCAATTTCTTAATTCATGTCATTAGCTATTTAATGTCTATGACCTTTGCATAAGTATAGAAGATACAAGGGTTTTATCCACTTTGTTTTAGATTCAGTGTATGCTTTGAATAGTCATACCATATAAAGAATCTATAGGTCCACTTGCCTAGGTTTTGCAAAGCCTAAAGTAGAAGAAGGGGCTAGTCTTATAGTTGACTTGGTGTCTAAAAGGATATGTTGTAGATGGGAAATAGTTGCTCCTAGACATATTCTATTCTCATTAGGTTAATTTGAAACCATGATGTTTCAAAACACCAATTTTATGTACCATTTGTTCATGTGAAGTTTCTTGAGAAAATTGAAGGGAAAATTGACAATGAATTGAAGTGCAAACTCCAGTTTTAGAAGTGGAAATTTAGAGGAACCCTAAATCATATTTTAAGGTATATTTATAAGCTTGAATCCAATATCTTAGTATTTATAGTTCAAATGGAAAGTCAAAATGTGTATGATGTAAGTGAGAGACCGTGATATGAATTTAAGAAACATCTATTTATTTCTTTATTGGATGATTGATTGGATGCATTCTCACAAGTTTCAAAAAATGTGTTGGATTTCAAGGATATCAAAATTTACATTCATTGTAAGATTGAGAGCATAGGTGATGAATAGATTCATGAGGACTTGAGAAATATGTGTAATAATGACTTATCCTTGAATTTTGAATATGCACATCTAGATAATTTGAATCTAGTGAAGTATATGTTTTATAAAGAGCTCAAAAATTATGATTGGACCCAAATAATTTTTAGTAGGGTACATGATGATATTTTTTGTCTAGGAGATGAGAAGATTGTTATTGACAATGACATAATTCAAAAGGTTGCAGGATTGAGTAATGAAGGATACAATCTTGTTAATGAGAAAAATGTTAGGAAGATGGTTGAGAGAAACTTGAATACAAAATTTGTCAAAATAAATATGAGGATAGACTCCATTCAAAATAGAGGAGTAAAATTACTAAGATATTATGGTACAAGTTGGACCATGGATCAAGGGTTAACTCAATACCAACTAGATTTTTGCATGCAACTTATGTAATGGATATGTAAGCAAGAAAGGTAAATTTGTGTGAGATTATTAGATTGGAGCTATTGGAAAATATTGTAAAGATTAAGAAGACAAAGAATGTAGGTTTTAGATTTTAGTCCTTGTTGACATGATATATTTTTCTATTCTATAAGTAAGTTTTCTAGATTGATAAGTTGGGATACCAATGAGTACGCATTGAAGTTGGTTACTCAATGCTATAGGTCTAAACTAGAAAATGTTAGAAATGTTAACATTGAAAAAATGATGAAGAACTTGTAGTTTGAGATGAAATAGAGGTATAAGATACCTCCCACTATGGTAGAGAAGTACAAGGATGAGATATGCTTGATGCTGGAAATTGACAACACTTGCATGGAAACAGTAATTCCTAGAGTTAAGTTTATAGAACCTATGGGATATGAGATGAGTGCAAAGCTCATAGAAGAGTATGAACATATTATTCTTGAATATGAGAAGGACATAGAGTGCCCTAGATGTGATACTTATGAGGAGAAGATGAGAATAGTTAATTCTAAACTATACAACAAACAAAGAAAGATAAAGGATTAGAAAGAGATCGATTCCATTATTAAGGAATCAAGCATGACAAGGGAGGAATTTAATGAGATTAAAGGCATTTTACAAGAAATGAAGGTTACTGGAAAAACTAAATTGTTGGCAGCAACTCCCATTTTAGTTGTAGGACCTTCAAAGGGTGTGATAGTAGCACAACCTTGTGTGCAAGCCCTAATTGCACCAGATGTAGTAGCTGCACTAGTGCAACTAGTTAGATCAAGGATTTATCAACCTAGAAGTTAGACAAAGGTTGTGTCATTAATTACACAAAGGAAGTGAGAGATATTGGTGAAGGCAAAGAAGGAACCTACACCAACAACCAAGAAAAGGGTCAAGTAGACCACTAGTAGACCTAGAAAGAAATGAAGAACTATGTAAGTTAGTGATTTTAAGGAATTAGAGAATATAATTGAAGATAGACTAGTAGTCTAGAATGCACAAGAAGGGAGGAGAGTAGCTGGGAAGAAAGAATAGAAACCAAAGATAGAAAAACTTAACATGCAAATTATCAATGATGAAAATTTTGTATAGTTGAATAAATATTATGATTTGTATAGTAATATGGATAGAAAGAAGTTAGGAAATTCCATTGTAAGAAAAATGATTTTGAGGAATAGAAGCTTTCAGAATATACAAAGTAAGATACTAGAAGATCTATATAATAAGCTTGTAAATAGGAAAAGGAGGATATTAGAGGATGATATGAATATGAGGATCACAATGATCAATAAACTTTGTGATGTTGATTCTAAGGAGGAATAATATATAATCCTGAAGGGTATTGAGCACTTGATGAGGAACAAAAGAAAACAATTCTTCTAATAGGAGGTAACTATGAAGATGTTAGGAAAGAAACCAAGGATACAATTGTAAAGTATGTGACTACAATGCCTAAGGTGAGTGCATAGTCTAAAACTAAGAGTCTAGTATATGTACAAGTACATACACCTTCCATGAAAGATGAAGAAGTAGAGGAAACACAATAGACACCCTCACCACCTCACATTATTATGGGTACTAATTCCATGCAAGTGGATGGTATGCACACAACTATGTATACAAAGGAGAATCATTTTGCAACATTTGGCCAATCTATTGTTGGCAATATTACTACTTACTCTAGATTTGATGATGAGGAAGAAGTAAAGAAGAAAGAGGTAGGGGCAATTAAGAAGGAAGAGATAGAAAGAGAAAAGGTAAAGAAGAAAATGAATGAAGAGGTAGAAAAGAAGAAAGTAGAGAGAAGAAGAAGAAAAAAAAAAAGCTAAGGAGATAGAAATGAAAGAAGCAAAAAGGTTAGTTGTAGAAAAGAAGAAGGTTGATGAAGAGAAGAAGAGTGCAAAAATGAAAGAATTTGCACTTTGTTTAGTAGTAGCTCTAATGAAAACATCAATACCATCAACAAGCAATGCATCAGCGACAACAATAGTGACATCAGATGATAAAGATCATAAAGGCTTGGTGAGGACATTGAGTAAATTGTTTGAGAAAAAAAAATCAGTAAAGTCTTTGGAGAAGACAATAACTAAATTCTTGGATAGAATGCAGAAGATAATTACTACAACTGTAGCTATTCCAAACTTTTAGTCAAAGGCCATGGAGTTTGTGAAAAACTTTGATAAGGAATTCACAATTTTAGTAGAAGTAGCTTCAGCACAAGATTAGGTAAAATATGATGCAACACTATTTAACATAGTGTGCATCAATGTACAAAATGATCTAAAGGCACTTGATGGAAATATAAAAGGATTGAGAAATCATATATATGAAGGGAAAAGATTGTATGGAAAATGTACACATTCATACAAGTACCTTAAAAACTTTACGAGATAGATTAAAGGTAAATTAAGTGAACTTGAGATACTTTTTGTCAAGTTACAACTCCTAGAATCTAGAATTGAAGACTATGGAGTAGATCTGGACAAGATGCATGATATGAATAGAAATTTGGAATCAGATAAAGAGATAGCCACAAGAAGATTCTCTAGTCTTATAGAAATTTTATCATCAAAAGTCTACATTTTATAGAGGCAACTTGAGGAATGTCTCACATCTAAGACATCCTATGACAAGTTTGCCTATACTAACTTATTTGCAGTTGAAGTGGCATCCCATACACTTTGCACACTAATCAATATCTCAGAGATAGTAAAGGATAAATGGAAGAGTGAGATACGATGACTAAAGGTTGTGTATGCAAGTTATTTTTCTAGAATAACAGGTTGATCATCAGAAGATCAAAGTTTTGTATATAGTTTTTAACACCTTTGCAATTTATGTGAAAGGGGGAGTATTATGTAGAAGAAAAATTGAATAGATGTATATTTAAGGGGGATCTTATTTATGTATCAATGCAAATGAGCAATAAGGAATGTAATGATCCATTAAAACATGAATAAAAATTATATGTTTTGAAGGCAATTTTGTGTAGTTACTTTTATTTTGTTATTGTTATGTATGACATCATTTTGGGACTTAGACAATTTTCCCAAATATTGAAATCAATGAAAAAGGGAGAGATTGTTAAAAATATGGTGATATTTATGTCTTGATGGTTTTCATTCATGGCAACATACATTCAACATTTCATTTATGCATTTAGAGTTAGAAAGTTGTCTAAGTGTTAGATAATTTGCAATAGCATAATGAATAGATGTTAAGTGTATAGATGAATCATTAATAGTCAACTCATGCATAGTTGTAGGAAGCTTAATCATAGTATCATGATGATGTGTACCAGTGCACAAGTGTGTATGGATAGTATGGCATGAGATATGGTTAAAATACCAGTTTAGGTATTTGATAGTGCAAAATAGAGCACAACAAAGAATTAAATTTTATGACCTTAGGAATTATTTTGGTTACAAAAAAATAATTAATTTATGATGAGCTAACTTTGAGGATATTAATCCATAAGTTATTTTATATTATGTCAAGCATGTGAATACATGAAGGCCAATTGAGCATAGTTTTGTAAATATGTGAGGTATAAGTAAAGATCTTATGTTGCAAAAATAATTGTGCTATCTATGATAGACAAGCAAGTGTTATGTGATGCAAAATTTTGTATAGAGAGCTTGAAAGAATTGTGAGCCTTATGTAATGTGAATTTTGATATATGATTATAACAAGTGCAAAATACAATAGTCAAAAAGTATTGTATGTATATCTATTCTTGTAACGAATTAAATTGTAGTATTGCATGTTAGGGTAGTGGGCTCTTCTTGCATACATTATATTTATTATACCAACTCCTAATAGGGTTGAAAAAAATCAGAATAGGGTTGAGGCTTCTAACAAGGCTTAGTCTCCTAATAGGGACTTGAGACACTATATGTACTTCATAGACTCCTAATAGGGTCAATATCCTTAACATGATCTCATTTTTAAGTGAATCATCTAGTGCGTATGATCCCCATTAGGGTTTTCCATTGGCTAGGGTTTCCCTAGTTAACAAATATTGGTGTTATGAGTTATCTATATGCATGGTTATATTTACTATTGAACATTGTTGGTTTAGTTTCATATGTAAGTTATAAAATAATTACAGTATTCAACTATGGGCAAAAGTTTGTAGAATACTGATTCACCTCCTCTCTCAATATTATCTATTTATAACAAGATTATGTCATCAAAAAAAATCACAATGATTAGCTATCCATTCTTAATTTTTTTTCAAATACAAGTTAATATCTTTCATACTGTTAGAAATTTGAGTGTGCGACCGATCATGGTCAACTAAACTATGGCCTTAAATGGTAGTGAAAAACTAGCAAATCAGGGTCATGTCAACTTGACACATAATTTTAAAGTGGTTCTAGAATTTATATCAAAAAGTTGTAAGAAAAAAATCTATAGGAAATTGAATTTAGTTTCTAATTGACTAGGCCTCAAATTGTTTGATTGGTCAAAAGTTTGGATTTTAATGTTGTACTACAAAAAATTTAGGGAAAAAAAAAGTAGGTATATGTATAACCACCTTGATCAAAATAAAATGATAGTATTTTTAATATAATTATAAATATAAAAACTAGACTCATACTCAAATGTAACACATATTTTTGGGTATTTTTATTCTAAATAAATAATTAATTATGATTTTTTTACTATACTATTTTCAAAATTAAAAAAACTCCCATGTTTTACCACATTAACTAGTTCAAAAAATTCAATTTTTTTTTTCTTATGCTAGTTGAAGCATGGAATGTGATGCATCTTTTGGATTTCAAAAATCTCATATAGTTAGATAGTTATAGCTATTTTTCAATTAGTATGTCAATCAACACTTTGTAGCTAACTCCATTAGAAAATAAGTAATAATTACTTACTTGATATTTTGATAGACATTATATCGATGGAATGTTGAGAACATTCTCAAGAAATCATTTTCATTTCATAGAATTTGGATGAAAAAAATTCATTAGCTACATCATCAAAGTTAGAAATACAATACAACAGGCCAAAAATAAGTTTTTGGGACATTTTTGGTGTTGACCATGGAGGGTTGGCATCCAAAGAAAAACCAAGCCTAATCGAGTACCCGATAGTATCAAGTACCTGTTCCAAAATCAGATACCCATTCTCAAATCAGATACCTTTATTTTTTATTACCCATTCTCAAATTAGATACCTTTATTTTTTATTTTTCACAAATTATTTTGTAATTGTATGACTCCCTTTTAGGATACTTAATATGTTTTTTAAAGGCTTTAGGACACTTAACCATACATATAATGGTTCCAAAGGATAAAAATGGGTCATAGAGTACCGTTTGACACTCTTTAACCCATTGAATCATAATATGTGTGCTTATGGATCCTAGGACCCCCAACCACATAAATGATGTGATCTAATGACTCAAAATGGGCCTTACAATACCCTATATTCCTTTTTAACACATTTGATGACACTAAGTGTGTTTAAGGGTCATAAGATACTCTATTACCACTTTTGACTCATTCAAACCCATAATATATATTCCTAGGACCCTTAGGAAAGTATTTTCTTATTTAATGGGTCTAAAGGGGTCATTGGGAACTTTATGGTCCCATTTGACTCATTCAAACACATAATTTATGTTCCTATGGGGTCCTAGGAACCCTAGGAACCTATGACCCCTTTGGACCCATATAAATGATTTAATATGTCCCTATTGGAAATATTCAAGACTAGCTAGGTTATTGAGAGGGGAGGGGTGAACCAGTAACCTCAAAACTTTTTACAATTTTAGAAATTAATAGCATAATCCAATTACCATTAATAGATCTAATATACTACATGCATGAGAAACTAAAAGCATATAACACTTTGAACACAATATTTGGTGACTAGAAACCTTACAAATAGAAAGTAAAACTAGGGTGGAGATGATATCCATGAAACTTTAAGGCTTAAAATGATCACTTTTGATGATCTACCCTATTAGGAGCAATTAGGACTACTAGGTCCACCTTGTTAGAGGTTATACAAACATACAATGAAGCATGCACTCGGTTGAGAGATTTAAAGAAAAGACTGTTAAGTTTACCTTGTTAAAGGATTTGAAGCTAATTCACTTGTTTGCATGAAATAGTAGATCTCTTACTTATAACTAAATTGTTGATTGAGATCCTTGAAGTATTGATCACCTCTATGTGATAGATGTAACTCTCCTACTCCTGATATGGCCTTGTAATACAATTTGTTTTGTTGTTGATTCACATTCACATGTTTGCATTTCATTAACATTATCTCATATTATTCTATTCACTTGGATATGATACAATTCATTACATATATATATCAATACAATTCACATAATTGCAAGGTTGGCCAATACACAAGTTAACACCAATATTTCAAAGTTTGCCTAAATGTAGATACTCAAGTTCTAAAAATTGACTTGGTGAATTCTTGATACACGGTGTCTATTGTCATTACTCAGCATCATCATGCACTTAGTAGAAGTAGAGGCTTAGTCCATACTAGTCACTTCAACATAGTTTTGAACTCAGTCTACACTAGTGACTTGGTAGATACAGTGTCACTTAGTAGAAATTGAACTCCACATTTATTATGTCTGCACTTAGAGTGAACACTGATCATCTCATCACTCAGTTAACACTAAATTTTCTTCACAAGAATTGATGAATTTCTAGACACTACAAAGCTTGGTAACCACTAAACTACTTGGTAAGAACTGTTGGACTTCACATTGCTTGAATTCACTTGATAACCATTGGAATGCTTAGTAGGAACTGTGAAGCTTGGTAACCATTGAATTACATGGAAAACACTAGAGACTGATCAAAGAGCTCAGTAACCATACAAAATCTAAATAAGTTTTGTCACTAATAACAAACTTGACTTAATGCCAACAATCTCCCCCTTTGGCATTAGTGACAAAAAACACTGATCAACCCAAACGTAGTGTGATATTTAGCTTGGTATGGCATGCAATTTTTTTGAGATTTCTCAAAAAAATTATTTGTAACTCTATTATATATACATTTTCTTTGCATATATCTCCCCCATTCAATGTACATAACCTATTAGGCATATTAACTTACTAAATGTATCTCCCAGTATGGTATCTTTCTCATATATACAAATATCCCTCCCCCTTTTTGACAATAATGCCGAAGATTTATACACAATATACTTATATGGAAACACCAAAATGTGAGAGAAATTTAGAATGTACCTTAAGAATAAGAGTTAAAGTCTTGTCCCAATTATCTTGCAAAACTTTGTAGGTTTGAAGAGAAACTTGTACTTCTACAGAAAGCTCAATCATGTGATCTGAAATTGAGAAATTATTGTCATGGATAATTGTTTTGGAATAAGCAATGTTCTTCTACATTGTATCCATGATGGGAAGGATCATATTCTAGATGTCTATGAGTGTAGACTAGATCCTTGCTTCTTCTCTCAATAATTTTACCTATATATTTGATAAGAATCTAATCTTCATATGATGGACAAAGCTTGTACTGGGGTTAAGTTGCAACTTCTTTGCATTATCCATCAAATCTTCATCAATCTTATTCAATTTTCTCTTTATTTCCTTAGTATGCTTAGTAACATCACATAACTTTGCAAAAAGAGATGTTACATTTTTGTAAGAGGATTCAATATTTGATAGAATTAATGAAAGCTCTACCTATTAGATAGGTATTTGCTGAGAAATGTTCTCAAGCACTTTGTTATCAAACTTATTTTCTTCTTTCTCAATTAACTTATTTTTTTCCACTGGAATCTCCATTGAATTTGCTAGCTACCTCTTCTAATTGTAATAAAATGTGTTGAGAAAAATCAACTTCAACACCTATAGCTTCTATCAAAATATTTTTAGCACTTTCAATAATCCTGAATTCTCTGTCTCTCTCTTCTCTAAGTTTCTTTTGTATTGCTTTCTTATGGAGGAGTTGACTAGCTAATTGCATTTAGTCTGCAATGGCATTATCAAAATCCAATTTGGGAATTTCAATATCCTCATCTAGATCTATATCTATTTCCTTTCCACTAATCAAAAATTTTGGTTGAGTCTTTGGCTCAACTGTCTATGAAGATAATGCTTTAGGATTTAGAATAGAAACAATAGTGGAAATAGTAGGGCTAGTAGTGAAAACTTGTATAATGCCTGCTAGTGGAATACTTAATAGAATACTTACAGAATCCAAAAATAATGTATTTGCCAAACTTCCCAAAATTGAGGTATTCACAAGTGAAGCACTGACAAAATTATTTACTATTGAAGCACTTACTAGAGCATGTACAACTGAAGTAGCCAAAATTAAAGAATCCAAAACTACACTTACTACTAAAGATCTTAAAATTGTGGAACACTTTGTATACATTGATAAGACTAGCTTGGTAACTAAAGGATTTTACAACTCAGTGGATGAAGTGGTAGACACTTCTATCTATGATGTGCTAAGCTAAGAGGTAGCAAGGAGTTATTGGACATTTGATGTATCAATAGTTGTCACAATCAAAGTTGTTGAAGCTATCTTTGTGCTTGATGATGTTGTAGTTTTTACTAGAGAGTGAGGAAGGGAGGCTATAATAGCTATAGCTATCTTGGCTGGGTCAATCTCTTCTTATTGTTGTCTGGATTCCTCTTTAGCTTCTTCCTATTTTTCTTCTTCATCATCCGTCATGAATTCTTGATATTCTTCAACATCAATTATGACAAATGGTGTATTGTCTTCATCATTTTCTTCATCCTTTTCACTATCATCACCATCATCTTTGATTTCAATAGGATTTTAACTTGGTTTGTGAAGATGGAATAAATTATTCCATAGATTTGTATCATTCTTCACAACATACTCAATATCTTACATTAAAACTAGACAAGTGTTGAACTTTAAAGTCATTTTGTTCTCATTGTCAAAATAATTCTTTATTCACCTCTGCATCTATCAAATTGGGCACCAATTGTTTTAATGTTTGAGGAAAAATGTCTTTGACAGTATTTTTGTTGTTCTCCCATCTAACCTTGACCATATCCAAAAAAATCTCAAGGATTTGTGATGCAAACTGATCAAGAGAGAATTTCCATCTGCCTAACTTGTCCATGATTAGATCTTCAACTTCTTTCTGCTCTACTAGAGTCCTAGTCTCATATTTGAGTGCTTTAATTTTTTTTATTCTATCACCTTCCCTTAATGAATTTAGCCTTTCTTGAAATGTGAGAGGAGGTTAGTTAAAGACAACATCACTATCATCTTTTCCTGCTTTCTTCTTGGATCTCTTAGTGAATACTACAGTGGATGGCTTTGGTGGCTCGATGATGATCACCCTGCCTTTCTTCCTTGCTGGTTCTTTTTCCTTTTTAGATTCCTCTTCATTTTCAATTCTTCAACATCTTATCCTTTTCCTTTGGTAATCATAAGAGGGGTACTTGTTGTTTTCAACTTTGATATCCTCCTCTTTCCTTTGTTCACCACTTGTAGAAGCTTTATTTCAAGTTCAATTCTTGCTTTAGCATCATCATATGTTCCAAAGAGAGGTGCCCTTGGATCTATAGGGCCATTTACCAAGGCTTTAATGATTTCCTTTACCTCATCAATGTTAACCTCACATGGAAGAGGTTTCACCCACATAGTTCTGAGCCTTACTGCCTGAATGTATACTCTATCACTATCAACCATAAAACAAAAATCATCCTTATTATCTTCAACCAACTTCTTTGGTATCCTAAATCTATTATTCATCTTTTCTTTGAAAGTTTCAAAATAATTGTCGATGATACTATCAAAATTTTCATCCATTTCTGTGATATACTCATTGATCTAATATAAAACTAGTGTTCTTTTCTCCATACAACTATGTCTTTAGAGGAGAAAAACTTTTGAACATAGAAAAACAAACATGTCAAAAATGAACCAAATTTGTATGGGTTATTCTTTGAGGTTCTAATTCTTTCCATATTCTTTTTAGTTGCTTGAACAACAAGCCTACTAAGTCATATGAAAAATTCTTCTTTACAACCTTGTAAGCTAAGTCAACTACTTCACATGACACATTATTGAGTCGACTTGAGCTATAAATCTTATGTGATATCACATGGATGCCAAATTTAAGTTCTATATTAGATACACTACTAATTTTCATTCCTCTGCCATCCCACTTGGCTAGGGTTTCCTTTTGTAACTCATCCTACCCTAGGGTTTCAGTGACTTTAGCTTTGGTGAGCATGGGAAGACAAGTAATGTGATGTATCATTTTCTCTGTAATTAAAACTAGCTACTATAACCACAGTTGACCATTATGAACTCAACTTAGGATATACCTAATCCATTTGATTTGAAATTTTTGAGGCAAGTTCATGCAGGAGCATCCTGGGTTGCCTTGTTATCTTGCTCTTTTTTTGCTTCTTTTGCAGTTGGTGCCGAGTTCAGGTGCCAAGTTACTGTAGCATTCTTTAGGTGTCGAGTTACTGTAGCACTCTTCAGGTGCCAAGTTACTGTAGCACTCTTCAGGTGCTAAGTTCCTATCACACTCTTCAGGTGTCGAGTTCCTATCCCACTCTTCAGGTGCTGAGTTACTATAGCACTCTTCAAGTGCCAAGTTCCTGTCACACTCTTTCGGTGCTGAGTTACTGTAGCACTCTTCAAGTGCCGAGTTCCTATCACCCTCTTTAGGTGCTAAGTTCCTATTGCACTCTTCAGATGCTGAGTTATTGTAGCACTCTTCAGATGTCAAGTTCCTGTCGCACTCTTCAGGTGCTGAGTTATTGTAGCACTCTTTAGGTGCGGAGTTACTATAGAATTCCTCCAAGTGCCAAATTAACAAGTATATGCCAAGTGCCAATATTTGGACGTGATTTTTGTGAGCCAAATTGCAGGAATTATTTCATTTGTGATATTTAATTTAAGATCTTTTCTTGGGATGAGTCCAAACCATTGTTGGGTTGGCCTTCCTCTTATGTAATGATTCTAGAATGATCTATAAGTTGCTTTGGCAAGTATAAATAGAGAGTTTAGACTTATAGCTAAGCAAGTTATTAGAAGAAGGAAAGTTTTGAGGGAGCAGAACTAAAAGTGCAAATTTGCTGTTGGATCTTTGAATGTGAATGTATTGTAATTGGCGATAACCCAGAAGGCCTCATAGCTGGGCATGTATGAAGATATTTTGTTGAATCAATAAAAGTATTTTACTCTTCTCCTCCTTTGGTTGTTGTCCACTTGTGTTTTCTTCCATTGTGTTAACTCTTGTAGGATGGTTTGGATATATGGGTGAGCCTTTGGCCCTAGTTATTCAGCCCCTTGCATGTGTTAGCTGGTATCAGAGCTTGAGGTTTATCCTTGTGGAGATTGGATTGTGTAGAGCCCTAATTTTGATTTGGTTGTAGGGTGGCAGATCTATGGATTTGACCTATAACTTGTAGAGGGTTACGATCTTGCAAGAACTTGATTTGTAAAGATGGTTCATGGTAGAGGAAATAATGTTGATAATGCTATATTGGATCAGTTGAAACAAATTGCACCCAGATTAGATGCTATGGAGACAGCCCTGAGGAGAGGAGCACATCTTGATGATGTAAGTGATGATGAAGTAGTAGCACCAAACCATAATCTAGAACCTGAAGAAGACCAAGATGAAGAAAGATTGTTGAGAGTATTGTCTAGAATGGATTCAAAGCCTGCTGTAGAAGTTGTTCCTTATCATGGAAAATTGGACACCAATGCTGTGCTAGATTGGATCTCTGATATGGAGAAGTTCTTTGAGTATGAAAACACTCCTGACAATAGAAAGGTGAAGATTGTAGTCACTAGGTTGAAAGGTCATGCATCATTATGGTGGGAACACTTGCAAACTGATAGACAAAGAAGAGGAAAGGAGAAGATCAAAACTTCGCCAAAGATGGTGAACAAGGTAAAGAACAAATTCCTTCTTGCTGATTACCAAGTTAGCTTGTTGAGAAAGATACAAAATTTGAAACAAAAAGACATGAATGTGAAAGAGTATACTGAGGAATTCTATAGACTGGACATCAGATCTGGACATGTGGATGATGATGTTGAGAAAATTGCAAGGTACATTAATGGATTGAGATTTGGAATACAAGATGAAATAAGTTTTGTGAAGCTGGAAAGTGTAAAAGAAGCATATCAATATGCCTTGAAAGCTAAGGAGATCTTGAAAAAGAAGCATGAACAAAGGTAGAGAGGTAGAGGTGGTAGATTCCAGAGAGGCAGAGGTAGATCTTATGGAGAAAGTGGTAGATCTAAAAGTTCTATGTAGGATAAAGGTAGATCTAAATGGAATAATGATGAAAAAGGCAAGACTGAATGGAAAAGTGGTAATTCTTACCGAGGAGGCACTAATTCTTACTGAGGAAGAGGTAATTCTTATTCTAGAGGTGGATTTCATGGTAATTGTTTTAGATGTGGCAAAGAAGGGCATAGATCCTTTGAATGTAGATCTTCTGAAGGTAGGCAAAATAATAGAAATGATGTGATTCAAGAAGATGATGAGGATTTTCCAAGTGGACTTGAGGCTAGAGAAAATTTGATGGTGAGAAGAACCTTATGTAATAAGGGAGGTAATGAGGAACCTGTTCTAAGGAGAAGTCTCTTCAAGACAAGATGTAAGATGGCTAGAAAATGTTGTAAAGTGATAATTGACAGTGGAAGTTCTACAAATCTAGCATCAGAAGAGCTGGTTACAAAGTTGCAGTTGTAGAGGCTGAAACATCCCAAACCTTATCATGTTTCATGGATCAAAGATGAGCATAAGATATTGGTAAGTGAGAAATGCCTTGTGAAATTCAAAATTGGACATTATGTTGATGAAGCTTCGTGTGATATTATGCCCATGGATTTTTGTCATATTTTGTTGGGTAGACCTTGGCAATATGATAGATATGCTATACATGATAGAAGATTGAATCAATATACTCTTTGGGTAAATGGGAAGAAACAAACATTGTTGCCTTTGATTGAAGTTCCAAATGAGGTTAATTGTACTACTATAAAAATTTGCATTGTTAAAGGGAAAAAATTTGAAAAGAAGTAAAAAATAATCAAGTTTGTTTTGCTATAATTCCAAGAAAACCAAGTTTTGTCAATAGAGACCAAGTGCCAAAAAACAATGTTAACCAAGTGCCAGCTAGTGTTGATCGAGTGATAGATGGTAGTATTGACCAAGTGCCAGGAGAAATTGTAGAGTTGCTAAATGAGTATAAAGGCATTATTGCTAAAGATATCCCTAATGGTTTACCTCTAGAAAGAAGTATAAGTCATTGTATGGACCTAATCCTGAGAGCTAGTCTGCCAAACAAAGCACCATATAGATTGACACCTGCAGAGAATGAAGAACTTAATAGACAAGTGCATGAACTATTGTAGAAAACATTGATCAGAGAAAGCTTGAGTCCATGTACTGTACCTGATGTATTAGCACATAAAAAGAATGGAGAATAGAGAATGTGTACTAATTCCAGAGCCATTAACAAGATAATAGTGAAATATAGGTTTCCTATGCCAAGAATGGATGACATAATGGATTGTTTGAGTGGAGCAAAGTATTCTACCAAGATTGATTTGAAGAGTGGCTATCATCAGATTAGAATTAGAGAAGGTGATGAATGGAAGACTTCTTTCAGGACAAAAGATGGTTTCTATGAATGGTTGGTTATGCCTTTTGGTCTGACTAATGCACCTAGTACCTTCATGAGGTTGATGAATGAAGTTCTAAAAAGATTCTTGGGTAAGTTTGTGATCATTTATTTGCATGATATTCTGATATTCAGCAAGACTAAGGAAGAAAATCTTGAGCATATTAGGCAAGTATTGCAGAGGTTGAAAGAGGAAAAGTTGATGATTAATCTGAAAAAGTATTCTTTTATGCAAGAGTAGATTGTGTATTTGGGGTTTGTCATTTTAGTTGATGGTTTGAAGATGGATCCTGAAAAGGTTAAAGAAATTTTGGAGTGGCCTACACTTGAGAATGTGAGTGAGGTAAGATCATTTCATGGTTTGGCTATTTTTTATAGAAAGTTTATAAAAATTTCATTGTTGTTTGTAATGCTATGACTGAAACAATGAGGGGAGATAAAAAGGAATTCAAGTGGATGCATGGAGCTGATAAGAGTTTTGAGACTTTGAAACAAAAGGTTGTTGAATTACCTATATTGGATTTACCTGTTTTCAACAAAGCATTTCAAGTTGAATTTGATGGAAGTGGTAATGCAATAGGAGCTGTATTAAGTCAAGAAGGTAAGCATGTTGCTTTCTTTAGTGAAAAGTTGAATGATGCTAAAAGAAAATATTCTGTGTATGATCAAGAATTCTATGCCATTGTTCAAGCATTGAAGAAATGGAGATATTATTTGATGCCTAAGGAGTTTGTGTTGTACACTGATCATAAAGCTTTACAATACTTGGGAAGTCAACATAAATTGAATCAAAGACATATGAAGTGGGTTGAGTATTTGCAGAGTTTTACATTTGTGATCAAGCATAAGATTGGATTTACTAACAAAGTTTCTAATGCATTGAGTAGAAGACATTCTTTGTTGACTGAAATAAAGGTTGAAGTTCTTGGTTTTGATGAGATGAAAGTGTTATATGATGCTGATCCTAATTTTTTTGAGGCGCGGAGAGAGTGCAGAGCACCAAATTTGATAGATCACATAAGTAAGTATGATGAGTATTTCATTCATGAAGGTATGTTGTTCAAAGGTATTTAGTTGTGTATTCCTAGAAGTCATATGAGGTTGAATTTGATTAAGGAAAAGCATAGTGGTGGATTAGCTAGACATTTTGGAATTGATAAAAAATTGAGTTTGCTGAAAGAGAAATATTATTGGCCACAAATGTATAAGGATGTTCATAAATTTGTATAGAGTTGTGGAGTTTGTCAAGTTGCAAAGGGAGTGAGTCAAAATACTGGTTTGTATACACCTATTACTATTCCTAAGAAACCTTGGACTGATATCAGTATGGATTTTTTTCTTGGATTGCCTAAAATGGTGAAGGGGTATGATTCCATATTTGTTGTAGTGGATAGATTTTCTAAGATGGCTCATTTCATACCATGTAAAAAGACATTAGATGCAAAGCATGTTGCTGAACTTTTCTTTAAAGAGATTGTGAGATTGCATGGATTACCAAGAAGCATTATTTCAGATAGAGACAGTAAGTTCGTTGGTTATTTTTGGAAGAATTTGTGGAAGAAGATGGGTACTGAATTGAAGTTTAGTTCTACATTCCATCCACAAACAGATGGACAAACAGAGGTTATGAATGGAAGCTTGGGTAATTTGCTGAGATCTTTAGTTGGGAATAAATCAAGCAATTGGGAGATGGTATTGGCACAAGTTGAATTTGCATATAAAAATTCTATGAATAGGAGTATAGAGAAGACACCTTTTGAGATTGTTACTGGAATGCATTCTAGAGGTATATCAAATTTGACAGATGTTGTTGGTGAAGAAAAGAAAAGCGTTGCAGGAGAAGTATTTGCTGACTTTGTGGAGTCCTTGCATAAAGAAGTGAAGTTGAGGTTGGAAAAAGTAATAAAAAATATAAGGAGAATGCTGATCAGTCTAGAAGACACCATGATTTTCAAGTTGGTGATGAGGTGATGGTTCATCTAAAGAAAAGAAGATTCCTAGTTCGAACATATAGCAAGTTGAAGATGAAGAAATTTGGACCTTGTAAGATCCTAAAAATGTTTGACAGTGGTAATGCTTATAAAGTTGAGTTACCTGATGACATGGATATATCTCCTATATTTAACATTGCTAATTTGTATAAGTATCACGAGTCAGAGGATGAAGTTGTTATACTAGGTGATTATCCTAAGAAATAGATTGAGGAAGTTGAACAGATATTGGATCAGAGAGTTGGCAAGAGTACAAGAGGAAAAGATTACTATGAATATTTGGTGAAGTGGAAGAACATACCTATTGAAGATGCTTCATGGATTTCTCAATTTGAGTTGGATTCAGCTTAGGTTGGGACATCTCAATGATTCAAGAGAATCATTTATTCCAACCCCAGTTGTCTAATGTAGGAGCATCATGGGTTGCCTTGTTATCCTACTCTTTGTTTGCTTCTTTTACAGTCAGTGCCAAGTTCAAGTGCTGAGTTACTGAAGCACTCTTTAGGTGCCGAGTTACTATAGCACTCTTTAGGTGTCGAGTCCCTATCACACTCTTTAGGTGCTGAGTTCCTGTCACACTCTTTAGGTGTTGAGTTACTTAGCACTCTTTAGGTGTCGAGTTCCTATCACACTCTTCAGTTGCCAAGTTATTGTAGCACTCTTCAGGTGTCGAGTTCCTATCACACTCTTCAGGTGTTGAGTTCCTATCACACTCTTCAGGTGCCGAATTACTATAGCACTCTTTAGGTACCAAGTTCCTATCACACTCTTCAAGTGCTTAGTTACTGTAGCACTCTTCAGGTGCTGAGTTACTGTAGCATTCCTTCAGGTGCTGAATTACCCAGTGTATGCCGAGTGCCAGTATTTGGACATGATTTTTGCGAGCTGACTTGCGGGAATTATTTCATTTGTGACATTTAATTTAAGATCTTTTCTTGGGATGAGTCCAGACCATTGTTGGGTCAGCCTTCCTCTTATGTAATGATTCTAGAATGATCTATAAGCCATTTTGGCAAGTATAAATAGAGAGTTTAGGCTTATAGCTAAGCAAGTTATTAGAAGAAGGAAAGTTTTGAGGGAACAGAACTAAAAGTGTGAATTTGTTGTTGGATCTTTGAATGTGAATGTATTCTAATTAGCTGTAACCCAAAAGGCCTCATAGTTGGGCATGTATAAAGATATTTTGCTAAATCAATAAAAGTATTTTCCTCTTCTCCTCCTTTGGTTGCTATCCACTTGTGTTTTCTTCCATTGTGTCAACTCTTGTAGGATGGTTTGGATAGTTGGGTGAGCCTTTGGCCCTAGCTATTCATCCCCTTTCCTAGGTCACAAGTGATGAATATGGGTTAAACCTTTTTCTTCCAAATGTTTATGCTCAAGTTTGAGAATTCCATCCACATAGAGTTCACTTGGGGTATTATCCAAGTCAAGGATTCCTATCTCCTAAACTACACTTTTAAAATTAGTTCAAATGTCATTTATGAGAAGTACCTTAGGTGGTATCTGTGATTGAGCTCCATTTGGGTCAAGGGTTTCTAAGATCATTGGCACTAGTTTTAAATTAGGGGCTTTCCATTCAACTCCTCACACCAACATTTTAGGTCCTTTCTTTGCCTTGCTGCTACTATTGAATGCCATGATAACTTGGTATGCTGAGAAAATTCTTCAAAAAAAATATTTTGCAAATTTTGCTCAAGATATTTGGGATGCTTTAAAATCACTCTATTTTCAATATACTAAATTCATGGTGAAAATGAAGTCAATTTCCTACCTTTTGATAAAAAAACTTCCAAATTAATGCTTGGTACAATGAGAGCCATAATGACATAGTGCATGACAACCTGCCATCCACTATCTATACAAATTGCTTGGTAAAAAGCTTTTAAATCAGCAACCAAACATAACCATATTACTCCCAACTTCGCTAGGTAGAGTCCATGACCCAACCTTGCTCTGTAGAGAAGTTAATTCGATGATAACTATTGTTGATGATTCTTTTGTATCATGAATACCACTATGAATCTTTACTTCCTTTTAATTGGAACTATTTAAGATGTGACCTAGAATATATAGTTCTAGTTCTTCCTTAAGAACTTAATTGGAAATGGTGGAGTCACCCACTTCTTGAGTGACATGACTATCATCGCTTGAACTAGTTTTCTCGGTAGATTTAGGAATCCACTATTGTATCATCTACTTCCTGATGCTATCAACTTTTGCCTTATTTTCATCTTCAATTATACCTATATTCATGCAATTCTTAGCTATATGACTAATTTTAGTACATGTGTAACATCTTATGGTGGTATTTTTTCTTCTCATGTGATGTCTAATACAATTTATGTGAATGTGTCCATATTATCCATAGTAATGGAATCTACACCAAGTGTTGTAGTCCCAACCAAATATTGCCTTTACAAATTGTTCAACTAGATTGAATAACTTAGATCTGCATTTAGATGCCTTATGACCTTGTTTCTTACATTTTTGACACTTGCCCTCAAACGTTAGTTTTTCTTTGCATTCATTAGCTTTATGACCATGATGACTACAATTGTAGTAATATCCATTAAATTTTGCATTTCCATTACTCCAAGATTTGTTTGATGTATGAACTATATTACCATAGTGATTGCAAGTAGGTCTTTGATTCCTTTGAGCACCTTGTTTGGAGGATTCACCTTCTTCTTTGTATCCAAGTCCCCCCTTACCCTTTTGCCTATAAAGATTCTACTCATTTTGTTGATTCAATTGATCAATGCCTACTTGGGATTTTATTATTCTTTCATTGAGTTTCTTTTCAAAATTTAGATCAACTTTCATCCTTTCATTGATTTTCCTTTCAAAATTTAAGTCATTTCTCAGCCTTTCATTTTCAGATCTTAGACTCATGATTTCTTCATTTGCATTGGAGAGCTAATTAATAAGATTTTCATGTTGAAGGGATTCATTCTAAATTTCATTGTTCCTTACCTCCAAGTCTTCTTTTTCCTTATTTCTCTATTCTGAAATTTGACACAATCTTATTGACTGAATTTGTTATTCTCTTTTCAATTTTCTTACTTCTTCTTGCAGGGAGCCATTCTTTTCTAGGATTTCTTTAATTATATCATTTGCTTCATCTAAATTGCTTGACAAGAAAAAATATTCAATATTTTCTTCAACATACTGGTTGTCATTCACCTAATTTGCAAGTTCCTTCCTTGATTTTAGGGATTGGGAAAGATGCTATTTTGCTTTCATGAGCTGAGCTATGACCATCTCTAGATCTATGTTTTCTTAAGTTTTAATATGTCCATTGTCCTTGATCTTTACTCAAGTTGTCAAATTTTGTCTTGAGAACCACAAATCTTTGATACCAATTATTGGAAATATTGAAGACTAGTTAGGTTACTGAGAGGGGAGCAGTGAATCAGTAACCTCAAAACTTTTAACAATTTCATAACTTAATAGCATAATCCAATTACCATTAATAGATCTAATCTACTGCATGCATGAGAAATTGAAAGCATATAACACTTTGAACACAATATTTGGTGACCTAGAAACCTTTCGAATAGAAAGTAAAACTAGTGTGGGGATGAAACCCATAAAAATTTAATACTATAGCATAAAGTTGGTCATTTAAAGATTACAATGATCACTTTTGTTGATCTACCCTATTAGGATCAATTAGGACTACTAGGTCCAACTTGTTAGAGGTTTTATATACATACAATGAAGTATGCACTCAGTAAAGAGATTTAAAGAAAAGATTATTAAGTATACCCTATTAAAAAATTTGAAGCTGATTCACCTATTAGGATAAAACAATAGATCTCTTACAACTAAATTTCTGATTGAGATCCTTGAAGTACTAATCACCTCTATGTGATACATGTAACTCTGTTGCTCCTGATATGGCCTTGCAATACACTTTGTTCTGATGTTGATTCACATTTTCATGCTTACATTTCATTCACATTATCTCATATTATTCTATTCACTTGGATACGATACAATTCATTACATATATATCAATCCAATTCACATAATTGCAAGGTTGGCCAATACACAAGTTAACACCAATATTTCAAAGTCGACCCAAATGTAGATACTTGAGTTCTGAAAACTGACTTGGTGAATTTTTGATACATGATGTCCACTATAATTACTCAACATTGTCTTGAACTCAGTAGAAGTAGAGACTTAGTCCATACTAATCACTTCAATGTAGTTTTGAACTTAGTCTACACTGGCAACTTGGTAGACATAGTGTCACTTAGTAGAAATTGAATTCCACATTTACTATGCCTACACTTATTAAACACTGATCATCTCATCACTCAGTTAACACTAACTTCACTTCACAAGAACTAATGACTTGGTTGACACTACAAAGCTTGGTAACCACTGAACTACTTAGTAAGAACCATTGGACTTTACATTGCCTAAATTTACTTGGTAACCATTGGAATGCTCGGTAGGAACTGTGAAGCTTGGTAACCACTAAATTACATGGAAAACACTAGAGACTAATCAAAGAGCTCTATAACCATACAAAATCTGATTAAGTGTTGTCACTAATAAAAAAATTGACATAATGCCAATAGTCCCTAGAGATCATAAGACACCTAGAGACATATGTTGTCATGAAATGTATTGAAAGGGATCATAGGTTATACTATGACACATTTCGACCCATATAAATGGTTATAATATGTCCGTAGGGGTCCTAGGACCTTTAGAGACATATTTTATAATAAAATGTGTTGAAAAGGGTTATAGGTAATCCTATTGCACCTTTTGACCCATATAAATGATTATAATATGTCCCTAAGGGTCCTAGGACCCCTAGAGACATATGTTGTAAAGAAATGTGTCAAAAAGGGTCATAGGTTACTCTATGACCCCTTTCAACCCATATAAATGATTATAATGTCCCTAGGAGTATTGGGACCCCTAGAGACATTTGTTGTAATGTAATGTGTTGAAACGGTTCATAGCTTATCCTATGACCCCTTTCCACCCATATGAACAATGATAATATGTTCGTAGGGGTCCTTGGACCCCTAGAGACATATGTTATAATGAAATGTGTTGAAAAGGACTTATGACCCCTTTCAACCCACATAAATGATTATAATATGTCCCTAGGGGTCCTACACCCCTACAGACATATGTTGTCATGAAATGTGTCAAAAGGTGTCATAGGTTATCCTTTGACTCCTTTTGATCATTATAAATGATTATAATATGATCCTAGGGTCTTGGGACCCCTAAAGACATATCTTGTCATGACATGTGTCAAAAGGGGTCATAGGTTATCCTAGACCCCTTTTGACCCATAAAAATGATTATAATATGCCCCTAGGGGTCTGAGGACCCCTAGAGACATATTTTGTCATAAATTGTGTTGAAAGCAATCATAAGTTATCCTATGACTCCTTTTGACATATATAAATGATTATAATATGTTCCTAGGGGTCTTAGGACTCCTAAATACATATGTTGTAATGAAATGTATCGAATGAGGTCATAAGTTATCCTATGACCCCTTTCAACCCATATAAATAATTATAATATGTCCCTAGGAGTCCTAAGGACCCTAGGGATATATGTTGTTATTAAAGATGTCAAAAGGGGTTGTAAGGTTATTCTATTACTCCTTCAACCCACATAAATGATTATAATATGTCCCTAGGGGTCTTAGGACTCCTAGAGACATATGTTGTCATTGAATGTGTCGAATTGAGTCATAGGTTATCCTATGGCCCCTTTCAACCATATAAATTATTATAATATGTCCCTAGGGGTCCTAGTGGGGTCATAAGTTATCCTATGACCCTTTTTAACCCATATAAATAATTACAATATGTCCTTAGAAGTCTTAGTGCTATAAGGGGTATATCTTGTCATTAAACATGTGGAAAGGAGTCATAAATTTATCCTATGACTCCATCAACCCATATAAATGATTATAATATGTGCCTAGGGGTCTTGGGACCTCTTGAGACATGTGTTGTAATAAAATGTGATGAAAGGGGTCATAGGTTATCTTATGACCTCTTTCGCCACATATAAACTATTATAATATGTGCTTAGGGGTCTTGGGCCCCTTAGAGAGATATGTTGTCATGAAAGGTGTCCAAAGAGTTCATAGGTTATCCTATGGCCCCTTTTGACCCTTATAAATGATTATAATATGTCCCTAGGGGTCATGGGACCCCTAGAGACATATGTTGTAATGAAATGTGATAAAACTTTTGACCCATATAAACTATTATAATATTTCTTTAGGGGTCCTGGGACCCTTAGAGACATATATTGTTATGAAATGTGTTGAAGGGGGTAAAAAGTTATCCATTGATCCCTTTCAACCAATATAAATGATTATAATATGTCCATGAGGGTCCTGGGACCCCTTGAGACATATGTTGTAATGAAATATGTTGAAAGGGGTCATAGCTTATCTTATGACTCCTTTCAACTGATATAAACAATTATAACATGTCCTTAAGGTTCCTAGGACCCCTAGAGACATATGTTGTAATAAAATGTTTCAAAAGGGGTCATATTTTATACTATGACACCTTTTAACCCATAGAAAAGATTATAATATGTCCCTATGGGTCATAGGACCCCTAGAGACATATTTTGTCATAAAATGTATCAAAAGAGGCCATAGGTTATCTTGTGACCCCTTTTGACCCATATAAATGATTATAATATGTCCTTAATGGTCCTAGGACCCCTAGTGACATATGTTGTAATGAAATGTGTCGAAAGAACCTATGGCCCCTTTCGACCCATATAAATGTTTTTAGTATGTCCCTGGGGATCCTAGAACCCCCAAAGACATATGTTGTAATGAAATGTGTCAAAATGGATTGTAGGTTACCCTACAACCTATTTCTATCCATATAAATGATTATAATATTTACCTAGGGGTCCTGGGACCCCTAGAGACACATGTTGTAATAAAACATGTCAAAAGTGGTCATAAGCTATTCTATGACTTCTTTTGACCCATATAAACAATTATAATATGTCCTTAGGGGTCATAGGAACCCTAAAGACATGTTATAATGAAACATGTTGATAGGGGTCACAAGGTATCATATGACCCCTTTTGACCCAATTAAATGATTATAATATGTTCCTAGGGGTCATGTGACCCCTAGAGACATATGTTGTAATGAAATGTGTTGAAAGGGGTCATAGGTTATCCTATTACCCCTTTTAACTCATATAAATGATTATAATATGTCCCTAGGTGTCCTAGGACCGCTGGAGACATATGTTGTAATGAAATGTATTGAAAGGGGTCATAGGTTATCCTATTACCCCTTTTGACCCATACAAATTATTATAATAGGTCCCTAGGTGTCCTATGACCCCTATAGACATATGTTGTAATGAAATTTATCTAAAAGAGTCATAGTTTATACTATGACCCCTTTCAATCCATATAAACAATTATAATATGTCCCTAGAGGTCCTAGTAGTCCTAGAGACATATGATATCATGAAATGTGTCAAAAGTGTTTATAGGTTATCCTATGACCCCTTTCAACCTATATAAATGATTATAAAATTTCCTCAGGGTTCGTAGGACCCCTAGAGACATATATTATAGTGAAATGTGTCAAAATGAGTTATAGGTTTTCTTTTGACCCCTTTTGACCTATATAAATGATTATAATATGTCCCTAGGGGTCCTGAGACCCCTAGAAACATATGTTGTAATAAAATATGTCGAAAGGGGTCATAGGTTATCCTATGACCCCTTTCAACCCTTATAAATGATTATAATATGTTCCTAAGAGGCCAAGGATCCCTAAGGACATATGTTGTCATGAAACACATCAAAAGGGATCATAAGGTTATCCTATAAATCCTTTCCACCCATGTAAACAATTATAATATGTCCGTAGGAGTCCTAAGATCCCTAGAGACATACATTGTCAGGAAATATGTCAAAATGGGTAATAGGTTATCCTATGTCCCCTTTCAACCCTTATAAATGATTATAATATGGGGTCCTAGAAACCCTAGAGACATATGTGCTGAGCTATCATTTTGCATGATGCTTAACAATTGCAATCCTTTCAAACTCCTCTTTTGAAAAGCTAATCTAGGATCAACTTCAAGGTTCTCTTATGAACTACAAGAATCTACTTAGTTGAAGATAAATGTGTTTTTTCACAAGGAGGCCTTTGTTGGTTTAAACCAATTTTGGATCAAATGACTAATTTTCTTGCTATTTCAAAATTAACCACAAAAGAGATATGTTTTAAAATATTTTTTTATTTTTTTTAATGAATGCAATCTAACAATGCAACTATATGAATTACTAATTTAACTAGGAGCTAGGAAAGAAAATAATAAAGATAAGGTAAAAAGAAGTTTAAGAAAACATCATGAAAGGGAAATTCCTAACGGACATAAGCTATGAAACAACATGTCTGGGAGTTAAGCCTTTGAAAAGATTGGTGGGTAACCAATGAAAATAGGAGTAGCTCATCCTTAATTTCACTGATCTAGGAGCATCTAGAGCTATAAGGGCAATCCCGTGTCACCCAAAAAAATGTACTTAGACTTAGTTTCTATTTCATGTGTTTTCATTTCTAGATACCCATTTGGGTCAAATAAAGGTTCCAATTCTCACAGTTCCACTATCAGTGTTCTAAGATAGAGTATTTGAGCACCTTGGGATACATGTAAATGCCAAAAAAAAAGAGTATGTAATTGAACCATCATTTTGGTGAACTAGAAGGTATAATTTGGCCAGATGAATGTAATTGTAATTTAGAGCATTCTAGAAAAAGAATCAGGTCAAAAGGCCCCGCGGTTTGAAAGTTATCGCAGTTTTTCAAATTTTGGAAACATCCTAAGAATGCTTCAAAGTAAGGTTAGGAGAATTAAATGACCTCAAATAGGGCCAAAAAATGGGGGATGGGCAAATATTTTTCTAGGGCTATAGAGCACTTCAAGAGCTTTCCAAAAATGTAAACGGTTCATCAATCGGAGCTACGGTTCAAAAGTTATGCCTCTTGGAAGTTTGGTTATCGTTTCTGGATTCTTCTAATTTTGTGCCAACTTGTAATGCGATTTCTAGAGCCTTCCATTTGGTTGGTGGATGCCAACTAGAAGTTTCTTGAATGTATTCCTAATCCTTATCCCTCTGAGGTCTATTTAAGAACATTTCTGGCATTGTAAAAGGCAGTTCAGAGTGGGCTTTGAGAGAAGGTATTGGGAGAAGAATTTATCTCTAGATTTATGCTATTGTAAGCCCATAGGGCATGTTTTGGAATCTGTTTCTCTGCACTAAGTGTTCTAGCATATTTTTATAGTTAATAAAATTTTCCCTTTCTTGTTGTGTCCATTCTATGCTTGGGTTGTGTCTCCATTAAGTGGTATCAGAGCTAGTTTTCTTGAGTGTGTAGACAGAGCGCCAACTGTGAGGCAATTTGCACTAGGGCTATGTGGTTGTGGGTTTGAATTAAAAAGATGCCTCCATGAAGAGAGCATGGTGGAAGGGCTGAAGCTATTAATCTTGAAGAGGTTATAGCCCTCCAAAGGTAGGTACAAGCATTGCAGGAGGAGCTCCATAGAGGAACAAATGTTGCCGCAGGTGACAAAAGTGAGGATCATAATGAAGAAGAAGAAATTGGACCAGAAGGGGAATTTGATGGGGAAGTTCTAAATTAGGTAGAGGAAAGGCTTTTTAGGGCCATTACTAAGTTTGGGAAAAGACCTACAATTGATGTGGGTGTATTTTAAAGAAATCTGAAACCAGATGAGTTGATTGACTAGATCAGTGAACTGGAAGAGTACTTTGAGTATGAGGATATTAGGGATCTAGATAGGGTTAAATTTTCAAAGGCCATGCCAAAATTTGGTGGTAAGAGCTTCAATTGGAAAGAAATAGAAGAGGAACTGATAATATCACAAGGTGGGATTGTAAGGTGGACAAATTGAAGAAGCAGTTCATTCCTATCGACTATGAGCTTGATTTGTTTAAGAAGATGCATGGGTTAAAGCAAGCAGGAAAATTAGTCCAAGAATATATAGAGGATTTTTATCGACTTCTGATTAAAGCGGGGCATGCAAAAGCAAATAAGGAGAAGGTTTCTCGTTATATCAGTGGGTTACAACCTAGCATCTAGGAGGAATTAAGTCTGGTAAGAATGACCAGCATTGAAGAGGCATACCAATTTTCCCTACGAGTTGAAGAGATGCTAATTAAAAGGTTTGAAGGGAGACAAAGAGGGTGTGGTCAAGGAGGAAGGGATAGTGGTAGGTCATCTAGAGACTGAAATGAAATGCAAAAGAAAAATGAAGATGTTGGTACTAGTAGGAACCAAAGGAACAAGAGTTTAAACCACTCCCAAGATCAAGACTTTGGAAATCAAAGAGGAAGAGGTAGAGGATGTGGACAAGGAAGAGGAGGTTTTTTTGGTACCTATTTCCATTGCAATGAAGAGGGTCATCATGCCTTTGAATGCCCTCAATGACAAGGAAGAATAGATAGGAGAGTTGAGGGTCAAGCTAGGGTTGCTCATGTGGATGAGGATGCACAATCATCACATTCAGAGGATGCAAAAGAGGAGAGACTTTAGTAAATGAAAGGGTCCTAATAAGTGGTGAGATTGAACTAGGACAAAGGAGGAGTTTATTCCATACCAGGTGCAAGTGTGAGGATAAATATTGTGATGTGATCATTGATGGTGGTAGCACTGATAACTTGGTATTAGAGGAGATGGTCTCTAATTTGAAGCTCAAGAGGGGGAAACACCCCCACCCCTATCGGATTGCTTGGGTGAAAGATGATCATAAGGTCCTGGTAAGTGAACAATGTTTAGTGAAATTCAAAATTGGGAGTTACCATGATGAAGTTCTCTCTGATGTTATTCCAATGGATGTTTACCATCTATTTTTGGGTAGACCATGGTAGTTTGATAGGCATGCAGTACATGATGGTCATGCAAACACATACTCTCTAACAAAGGATGGAGTTCGCCACAAATTGAAGCCTGTGAAAAAGGAAGGCAAAAAGGTATGTAGCAGTGCTAGGATTTGTCTTGTTGATGAAAGGAATTTTTTAGATGGCATGAGACATCAGCATATGTTCTATGCTTTGATCCCTAGGAAAGATAAAGAAAGTAGTAGTGAAATACCACCTCAAGTTTTAGATCTACTAGGTGAGTTTGGAGATATCATCTCTGATAATGTTCCAGAAGGATTGCCACCAGTAAGGCAAATCAGTCATCAGATAGATTTAATTCCAAGAGCTAGTTTGCCTCACAAGCTGCTCACAGGATCACTCCTATTGAAACTAAGGAGCTAAATAGATAGGTTCAAGAGCTATTGAGGAAGGGCTTGATTCAGGAGAGCTTGAGTCCATGTGCAGTACTTGCACTACTAGCACCAAAGAAGGATGGAGAGTGGAGGATGTGTACAGACTCTCGAGCTATAAATAGGATAACCATCAAGTATCAGTTTCCTTTGCCAAGAACGGATGATCTTATGAACTGTTTGAGTGGAGCTTAGTATTTCACAAAGATAGATCTCAAGAGTGGCTATCATTAGATATGGATACAAGAAGGAGATGAGTGGAAAATAGCCTTCAAGATGAAGGAAGGTCTTTATGAGTGGTTAGTCATGCCCTTTGGATTGAAAAATGCCCCAAGCACCTTCATGCAGCTTATGAATTAGGTACTTAAGAAGTTCCTGGAAAAAATTGTTACTGTCTATTTGGATGATATTTTAATTTTTAGCAAGACTTTGGAAGAACATTTATTGCATATTCGTAGTGTCCTTGAAAGGTTAAGGGAAGAGAAACTGTTAATTAATTTGAAGAAATGTATCTTTGCAAAAAGGGAGTTAGTCTACTTGAGGTTTGTTATATCACCTGAAGGTCTTAAAATGGATCCAGAAAAGATAAAAGCCATCTTGGAATGGCCTACTCCAAGGTTTGCTACTGAGGTAAGATCATTTCATGGTCTGATTAGTTTTTATAGGAAGTTCATTAAGAATTTTAGTGGCATATGTGCACCCCTAACTGACACAATAAGAGGGGATACAAAAGAGTTCAAATGGACTACAGCAGCTGCAAGAAGTTTTCAATTGCTGAAGAAGAAGGTGACAAAACAACCTGTGTTGGCACTTCTTTATTTTAAAAAGGTGTTCTAGGTGGATTGTGATTCTAGTGGCAGTGCTATTGGGGCTGTATTAGGCCAAGAAGGTAAGCCTATTGCATATTTTAGTGAAAAATTGAATGATGCGAAAAGGAAGTATTCTGTTTATGATCAAGAGTTCTATACAATAGGTCAGGCCTTAAAGAAATGGAGGCATTATTTATTGCCAAACAAATTTGTTTTGTATACTAATCATCAAGCATTACAGTATCTAAATAGCCAAGGTAAATTGAATCAGACGCATATGAAGTGGGTAGAGTTCTTACAAAGCTATACATTTGTGTTGAAGCATAGAAGTGGAAAATCTAACAGGGTTGTAGATGCACTAAGTAGGAGATAGTTGTTGCTTACAGTAATGCAGGTTGAAGTAGTTGTGTTTGATGAACTCAAGAATTTTTACCTTGAGGATCCTAATTTTTCTAAAACATGGAAAGCTTGTAAAGAGCTTGTTGCTATAGACAGAAGTAAGTGGTTAGACTATCTGATTTAGGATGGTATGCTATTCAAGGGCAGTCAATTGTGCATTCCAAGGAGTTCCATGAGGGAAAATATAATTAAGGAGAAACATAGTAGAGGGATGGCAGGACATTTTGGTTGAGATAAAACCATTGCCATACTTAGGGAACATTATTTTTGGCCTCAATTTTCAGAGGATGTGAAGAAGTTTGTACAAAATTGCCAGATTTGTCAAGTGGCCAAGAGATTTAGTCACAATACTAGACTATATTAGCCATTGCTTGTTCCATCAAACCCATGGGAGGACATAAGTATGTATTTTTTTCTTGGATTGCCAAAGACACAAAGGGGTAATGACTCGGTATTTGTGGTGGTTGATAGGCTCTCCAAAATGGCACATTTCATTCCATGCCATAAAACTCATGATGTTGTCCATATTGCAGACTTGTTTTTCAGAGAGGTGGTAAGACTACATGGTCTCCCAATGAGTATAGTTTCTGATAGAGATACTAAATTTGTGGGGTATTTCTAGAGAACATTGTGGAAGAAGTTGAGAACAAAATTGAAATTTAGTTTCACACATCACTCACAGACTGATGGCCAAATAGAAGTGGTAAATAGAAGTCTGGGCAATTTATTGAGATCTTTAGTTGGGGATAAGCCCAAGGTACAGGATTTGATTCTACCACAAGCAAAGTTTGCTTACAATAGCTCTATAAATAGGAGCATAGGTAAATCACCATTCAAAATTGTATATGGAAGTAGCCCAAGGACTGCACTAGAATTGAGGAAGATAGAGCAAGGTGAGAGAACAAGTGCTAAAGCTGAAGAATTTGCTGAACATATCAAGTGTCTATATGAGGAGGTCCAGGCACACATTACCAAGATGAATCAAGAGTATAAAGCTAGGGCTGATCAAAGGAGAAGACATAAGGAATTCCAAGTAGGGGATCTAGTCATGGTACACTTAAGAAAAGAAGGATTTCCAACCGGTAGTTACAACAACTTGAAGATGAAGAAATTTGGCCCCTCCAAAATTTTGAAGAAACATGACTCAAGAAATGTATATGAAGTAGAGTTTCCAGATGGAATTAACATTTCTCCTATTTTCAACATTGCAGACTTAACAGGGTATCATGATGATGGTGCAGATGTTAGAGCCATGTCCAATTCCTGTTTCTAAAAAGGAGGAGATAGAAGACATTCTAGATCATTGTGTAGGTAGGAGTACCAAAAATAGGTAGTATGAAGAGTATTTGGTTAGGTGGAAAGCATGGTTGATAGAGGACTCAACATGGATTTTAGCAACTGAGGATTTCCATTTGGGATTTCCTCTACCATTCATAAAGTGATAGGGTCACTTTTCAATCTACCCTAGGTGTCTAATGCAGGAGCATCTAGAGGTATAAGGGCAATCTTGTGTCACCCAAAAAAATGTACTTAGAATTAGTTTTTGTTTCATATGTTTTCATTTCTGGATACCCATTTGGGTTTAATAAAGGTTCCAACTCTCACAGTTCCACTATCAGTGTTCTAAGATAGAGTATTTGAGCACCTTAGGATACGTGTAAATGCCAAAAAATTAGGAGTATGTAATTGAGCCATCATTTTGGTGAACTAGAAGGTGTAATTCAGCTTGATGAATGTAATTGTAATTTAGAGCATTCCAGAAAAAGAATCAAGTCAGAAGGCCCCACGGTTTGAAAGTTATCGCAATTTTTCAATTTTTGGAGACATCCTAAGAATGCTTCAAAGTCAAGTTAGGAGCATTAAATGACCTAAAATATGGCTTAAAAATGGGGGACAATAAAAGCTGGTCCATAGAGCTATAGAGTGCTTTGAGAGCTTTCCAAAAATGTAAACGGTTCGTCAATTTCAGCTACGGTTCAAAAGTTATGCCTCCCAGAAGTTCGATTACCATTTTTGGATTCTTGTAATTTTATGCTAACTTCTAATGTGATTTCTAGAGCCTTCTATTTGGTCGGTGGATGCTAACTAGCACTTTCTAGAATGCATTCCTAATCTTAAATCCTCTGAGGTCTATTTAAGAACATTTCTAGCATTGTAAAAGGCAGTTCGGAGTGGGGTTTGAGAGAAGGTACTAGGAGAAAATTTATCTCTAGATTTATGCTATTGTAAGCCCATAGGGCATGTTTTGGAGTTTGTTTCTCTGCACTAAGTGTACTAGCATATTTTTACAGTTAATAAAATTTTCCCTTTCTTATTGTTTCAATTTTGTGCTTGGGTTGTGTCTCCATCAGTAACTTAAGATGTTTCACTTTTTAGCAAATCATATGGCCATAGAAAGTGCACTCCTATGAGACAAAAAGCTATGTAGGAACAATATGGTCATACATTTTTGAACTAAGTACATCAGTAGAATTTGTAGACCCATAGAAAATATCAAAATTAAAAGATCACACAACTAGAACAATGCAATAAAACAATTGGCCCAATTAAACTTCATGAACATAAATCCACAAAATATAACACACTTAGGCAAGGATCACTACACTCCAAATGTGAGCACCAATAGCATATATTATTGCATCAAAATAATGACAGCCTAGAATACATATTACATTCCTCAATTTATAAGAAATATTCTCATCAATTTGTGTTGAGAGTGAGAGATATCTTTAAGCAATTATATGCTTCTAATCTACTAAAAAAAATCTATTTTTTATACAAACAAACTATCTAACTAATACTAAGTAAGACTCCATCACTATTTACATCATTTAATGAATACATGGGCCTTTACATGTATTAAGACAATGAAAGCATGAGAAAAGAAGAAGAAGAAAGCCATTAGATGAAGTAGGAATCTTTGGAAGTGCTAAAAATAGAAGCTCCATGTTCACTAGATGTTTGTAAGAGTTAAATTACCATCAAAATACATTTCTAATCCATGGAATGCTCTAAATTTTGAACTAGTAGTTAACTATCAACACACCACTAAATTATTCAAAAAAAAATTAGTACAACTTAGAATAAATGCACCTTGCACACCTCAAAAGTAGCATAGTTTGTTAAAATAGTGCACCTACACACTTGGTGCACCTTAGAAGCTTGGAAGCTCAATTCATCAAAAAATCAAAGTTCTTAGTTTTGAAAATAGTTTCTAGGTTTTTCTTAGATGAGGTTTGGGAGCACTCTAGTGTACTTGTTTTATCCCTTTTGATGATTTATGCCCTATTTATAGGCAAACACTTTCATACATTTGAATTCCTACTTCTCTTTGAAATCTCAAGGCTCTCATGTTGAATCTTGTCATTAATAATTGCATAAGATGAGGAAACTATTCTAGTTAATGTATCCAACCTCTATATCTTTGATCTTTTTCTTCTCTCCAACAACCCTATCCTTCTTGGTGAGAGATCAAGTGATCCAAATTATCCAAAATGATCAATTTTTTGAAACATTTTTACAAGATTTTCTTGGCATTTTTATTTGTCTTTTTTGAAGGTCTTCTTCTCAAAATTTCAAGTTGAAAACCTTCATCAATCCCTAAAATTAGGCAGTTAAAGGCTCACTATTTTAGGGATTAAAGTTATATTTTTAGTTCTTCTTTCCAACGGTGTAAACAATTTTGAATTTCAAGCTCTAGATCAAAAGTTATGAACCTGACAAGTTAAGGATGCCTTTTTGCCTACACAAAGAAGCAAAAATTAGTATGGAAGGCTAAAAAATAAAACCCTAAAGAAACCCTAGTTATGACCAAAAAAATGACATAGAATTTAAAACCTTAAAATTGGTAAAAAACACCATAAAAAGATATTTCTAACCCTCATAGGAAAAAAAAGAGCACACCTAGAGCACCTCAGAGATGCATTTTTTTCCCTTGTATATCACCTTTTTTCTATAGCAATGTATGATGATTGAAGGTGTGTAGTTGTGCACCCTAGATAGGTGTGTAGCTATGCACCTTTAACTAGGTGTAGTTTTTAAGGTTTTCTAAGATTTAATGCAAAAAAAAGGTTCCAGCTACACACTTTTCACTTAGATGTTGTTTAATTTTTTATGTGCAATTGGAGCAGAGAAGTGCACCTTATGAGGTGTGGTGATGCAGGAGAATTAGTGAGAGGAGAAATGTGATGAGGGAAGAAGCGGGAGTCCCAGGCTTGATAGGTCTAGAGCTTAGCATACCTCTTAGAGGTGTGCCACTATGCACTTTCAAGAGGGAAGTACTTTCCCCTATGTGCCTTAGGTAACTTAGTGCATCATTATATGCAAAAAGAATGACTTTTCTCCTTCAAAACATAGCTTTTGGGAATTTGGGTTTCTAGGTAGAAACCCCAACTTAGGTTAAAAAATTGGGTAAAACCCTAAAAAATACCAAGGATTTCGGAAGCTAAAAAATAAATTAGGGCATACATTGTGAAACCACAATAATATGTTATAATGAAATGTGTTGAAACCTATGACCCCTTTTGATCCATATAAATGATTATAATATGTCCCTAGGGGTCTTGGGACCCCTAGAGACATATATTGTAATGAAATGTGTTGAAAGGGGTCATAGGTTATCCTATTACCCCTTTCGACCCATATAAATGATTATAATATGTCCCCAGGTGTCCTAGGACCCCTAGAGACATGTTGTAATGAAATGTCTCAAAAGGGGTCATAGGTTATACTATGACCCCTTTTGACCCATATAAATGATTATAATATGTCTCTAGGGGTCCTTAGACCCAAAAAGACATATGTTGTTATGAAATATGTTGAAAGGTATCATAGGGTACTATATGACCCCTTTCAACTCATTCAAATACATGAAATATTTTTCTAATAGCCCTATGACCCTTCGGAACATATGTTATCATTTAAAGGATCAAAATAGGTCATAGGTTACCCCATGACCCATTTCAACCCATTTAAACACATCATTTATGTCCCTAGGGGTCCAAAGACCTTGAAGAACATATATTGTCATATAATATATTGAAAGGGGTCATGGGGTACTCTATGACCCCTTTCAACACTTTTGAACACATGATATATTTTTCATAGGTGTTCTAGGACCCCTATGAATATATTTTATTATTTTATTGGTCAAAATGGGTCATAGGGACCCCTATGACCCCTTTCAACCCATTCAAACACATGATGTATGTTCCTAGGGGACCTAAGACTCCTAGGGACATACATGATGTGTTGTAATGGGTAAAAAGGGTCATAGGGTATGCCATGACACATTTTAGCCTATTACATGACAAAATACATTCATAGGGTTTGTAGGACCCCTAGGGATATACATGTTGTTTTCCAATGGGTCAAATTAGTTTAAAGGATATCCTATGACCCTTTTTGACCCTCCTAAGACCTCTAGTGACAAGCATGTTGTGTCAAAATGGGTTGAAAGGGGTCATAGGATAATCTATGACCCATTTTAATCGAATAGATGAAAAATTATGTTTTTAGGGACCTTAGGGCCTCTAGGGACATATATGTTGTATTCAAATGGATAGAAAGAGGTCATAGGGTATTATATGACCCCTTTTGACACATTAAATGAGCACATATGTTGCTATGGGTCTTAGGTTTTGGAAATATAAGAGAAGTAACTAAGAGGGCAGGGTTGAATCAGTTACTACTAAAATAAATCCTAGATCCCTTGGATGTCATATAAAATTTAGACTAATAAAATTGATTACTGTTGATACTCAGTAAGCATAAAAAAATTATTGTAACTCGATAAATGCAGAGTGTGTATTACTTTAAAAAATCTTAAGATGTTATCACTAATTTAATTGCAATGATGAAAGAAATAACATGAACACATTAGACACCAGGATCTAATGTGGAAACCCAATTTGGAAAAAACCACCAAATGTAATTAGTTACTATTTTTCAATTTTCTAAAGTGAGCCCTATTAGGAGCCAACCCTATTAAAGGTTACAAAACACACTGTTAGGTGTGACCCTATTAAAGGATTTAGTCACCCTGTTAAGAGTGGCCTTCCAAAAGGCATTGAAACAATTCAATGGAATTTCCACCTTGATAGAGGATTTACAAATGGCTGTTAAACTAACTCTGTTAAGAGATTTTAGATCACTGCTACAATGGTTAGAAAGTAATAATGAAATGACTTGATTGTGATGCAACTAAATTATTGATTACAAATCTCTATTCTGGTTCATACTTGATCCTTCCTGATCAAATTTAATACTTTTCTACTCCATGAGGATACCTTCTTATCCTTCAAGTTAACTTCCTTTCTTCTTATCTTTTTCAACTTATTCAACTTGCATCTCACACACTTTGAAATCACAACTTGGCCCTTTACTTATACCTTCTAGATTGTCAAGTCAACTCAAATACAAATTAGAATAATCAATATTCATCATCTCAGTTGGCTCGAATCAATATGAAAAATAATCAATCTATAGATGCAAAAATAAGAATTTCCTTTGGTAGCTGGCCCAGCTTGGTAGAAATTGATTTTGAAGTGATTTCTTGTGTTAACCAATAGAAGCTTAGTTAACACTATGAACTTACAAAAATCCCTTTGGTAACCAAGTGAACTCTATTAATACTAATTCCAATCTATTGGAATAATCAAATGGGAAGAATACTTCTAAGAGAGAGGGGTGGGTGAATAAGAAGTATCACACTTTTAACCTTAAAATTTTTTAACTAAAAATAAACTCCATGCATGTAAACACATGCATTACAACACATAACACTAGAATTTGGTAACCTAGAAACCCTTCAAAATGAGAAGGTAAAATTGGGGTGGGGATGATACCCACAAAAGCACTACAGCAATAATGTTTAACCACTTCTGATGGTCTACCCTGTTAAAGGCCTGCCCTATTAAAGGCTATACACTATGTCAATAGTGACCTATTTAAAGGATTTACAAACACTTTACATGAAATGTTACCCTAGTAAAGGATTTTATCACCTCTTCAAGGATCTACAACTTAGCTATTAAGATAACCTATCAAAATAGGATTTTTCTTCTTATACAATTACTAAAGAGTATTAGACTAAATAAACTTGATAGCTTACAATCCTTGATTACTGAATTCAAGCACTTGAGATACTCTCTCTCATCTTGATTCTCTAAGATCTGATATATGTTTGATGTTTTGATACTTTGTTCTAATCAACTGGATATTAATATTCTACTCTATTCCTCTAAGTCTTTTCACACTTCTCTCTAAATTTCAATATAATTTACCCATACACTATTCTCATCCACACATACAATGGGTTTTCCTCCTCCTTTTAAAGATTTTGAAGACTTAGGGTTGGGTATGGATCTATGATCTATATTGAATCTTTAATTCTCACTCATTCCTTGCACTTTTCTTATTGGTTGCATGTCTTCTCCATTTTTCTTATTGGATACATGTTGATTGCATAGGAAATATAAAAGATTCAATCTTATCCTTAATATCCTCTGAGATCCTTCTATGTTGGCCCAAAAAATGGTTTACATCCAAGTTTTTGAAAGTACAAACTCATATGCTAATTCTATGTTATTCGACACATACTAAATTACTGGTGCTTGGCACACGTATGATTCTAGTTTTCTCGGCACCTATTGCATTATGGCTTGCTTGGAATCAATTATGACTCAACACCTACATATCACTTGGCATCTAAAGTCACTCAGCACCTATATCATGATTGGCACTTGAACTTCACTTAGCACCTAAAGATTCCTTGGCACCTATTGGAATTTTGACTCGGCACATACTATGGCTCAAGATATATAGTGTACTCAGCTTATATGTCAAAATTGGTTAAGTGTGTTGACACTCAATCGTCAATACCATTCTGAGACCAACAATCTCCCTCATTGACATGAGTGTCAAAAACACTAAACTAAGCATTATTTATCTAACCTTATGAGTACATTATCCAATCTATTTGATATATATACAAAATTTCAAAAACTTGTTCAAAATTTTGTAAGAAACAATATACCTTAAAATTCTTACAACTCCCCCTAAGTTTATGTACCATTTCTATTTCTGTAATCAAAATTCTTGTGTAGAATTTGTCTCATGTAGTTGTATCTGATACTCTTTACCTTTGTCTTGTTTCTATTTTCTTCTACCTGCTTGCTGACCTATTCTATCTATTCCATTTTCATTCATTCTGCACTTGCAAAGTTTTATTCATATCTCCCCCCTTAGTTTTTTTTTTTTTTTTTAATGTCTCCTCCTTTTTTCTTCCATGGGACATGTACAATCTTTCCCCCTTTATTCTCCAAAAGAATGAAAGAATGTAATTACTTAGTATTCTCCCATTTAGTTATTGATCTCCCCTTTTATTTTATATCTACCTCCTTTTTGACACTAATATCAAAGGGTGCTAAGGGTTAAGACCATATTTTTCCAAAAATGTACTATTTACCTTCATAATCATTTTAAGAGTTGCATCTTGATTTGCCAAAGTAATTTCTAATGACTTGTGTTTGATGGCAGTCTTTGTAGCAAGATGTACAAGCCCTTCCATAGTAGAAAGATTAGGATCTTTCTTTAGAACTATCTATACATAGGATTTTTCTTTATGGAGTACTTCCAAGTGAGGGGTAATGGAAGATTGTATCTACATTAGTTTGGCCTTGATATTGGCCTCTTTAGTTGTTAGTTTAGCTAGTTCTTTTTGTGTGTTAAGCGTTTGAGAAAAATGCTTCGCTCTAGGCTAGATCTTTTGGGAGTTGAGTGCTAGAAATTTTTAAGTTTCTCTTCAAGCTTAGGCTTCTTTGACTTGTCTCTTGTGTGAAGTAGGAAAAATCACACAAATTTTCATACAATAAGAAGATATTCTCAACTATCTTTTTCACTTTATCAATTTTCTTTGCCAATTCAACTTGAGACAGTGCTATTTCACTAGCTATTTTCTCATTGACATTCCCTTGGAATTTCCTTTCAGACCATTCCATGAGTTTCACATTTGTCTCCTGGTCTTCACTTGTCACCTAGTCAACAATATCTGGCAATTGTTCCATTATAGGATTTGTCTCATCTAGTGACTGCAAGCTAAAGGCATCCAAAAATTTGTCCTTGATTTCATGTAATTCTCACTTATGTTTATACTCATTACTATGTATTTCTTGCCTCTTTCTTTTGTTTAATGCATCCTACATTTTAGTTATTTGGTCAATGCTTATTGTTGTTGAGTCATAACTAGGTATGACTATTTCCTCATCTAGCTCAAGGTCTCCATAGCAAAGTACCCTAGTCACTTTGGTTGAGCTCGAGTTTGGTGTAGAGATTTGCAAAGGTATGGCATCAGTGCTTGGCTTGCAAAGAGTTTTTGTAGGAGTGCCTATTTTTGGTAACTCTACCAATGTTTGTATTGTGGCCTACTCCTCTTCTTTTTATTTGTCCTCCTTTTCCTTATCCATTCTCCCCTAATCAATCTCAATAATCTAATGTGTACCTATTTACTATACTATAGGATCAGATGTAGCAATCTATCCTATTTTCTATGTTTGTCTCATTGCTTCTCCACATAACTTTTGCACTGTGGTATCAACTATTACTGATGTATCAACTATTGCAATTAGTGGTGGAAGCATTAAAATTTGAGTACTAGTAGTTGTAGAGATGTTAGAGGGTGGTTTTTTTGGTTTCACCTTGTCTTTAATTGGTTTTTCTACAACCTTTTTCAACTCATCCACACTCACCAATATAGGATTTGTGCATAATTGTGCCTGTAGAGTTGATTGGTGAAGGATCTTCTTGAGATACTCTATAGTCAATGGATTGATGTTCTAACATGAGTTGTTAGTAACATCCTTTATAGTTATAGTGTCTGTAGGTGTGATGGTTACATGAGGAGGGCTAGGGGGTGGCAATTGTGTGTCTTGCACACTTTGGTCTTGTTGCTACTCCTACTCAGTTGTTGCCATTTGATCTCCTTTTTGTGTTTCCTACTCCTCACATTTTTCTTTCTCCTCTTCTTCTTTCTTTTCTTCCTCTCTCTTCTCTTCTCCTTTTCTTATTTCCTCCACTTCTATTTTATCTTCTTTCTCCTTCTCACTCACCTTAGCCTTATTTTTTTCTACATTCTTCTCTTCTTGTCCACCCTTGTCATCCATTATATTGTATATTGATTTCCATAATCTTATTGATTTCTAGACAACTTCTTCAATTTTTTTTTGTAGGATGCTAAAGGCTCTATACTTAGGTTCAAATTTGCCACCATGTTTCTTGTTGGCCTTAGTTATTTGTCCTCTTGTCAAATCAAGCATCACTTGTGCCAATGTTGATTCTCTTATTACTTTCTCCATTTTTAAACAATAATGCCATTTATTTTCAATAATCTCATATAACTCCCTAGGCATAGTATTGTATAACTCAAGAGGTGTATTCTTAAATTCTGCCATCATGGCATACACTAACTCTTCTATCTTGTTTTGATCCTCTCTACTTAACTTATTGAAATCAATATTTTTCAAATCAAAAAAATTTCATTCTTAAAATTATCATAGATTTTATCTATATGTGACTTAAGAGGATGACTTACTACTCTAAATTGGTTGATATCCTTTGATTGTGTTCTTGCTCTATGACCTTTTGAGTAGAGGCCCTTGTAGTGGCTCTTGTTGTAGGTGCTAGCTTGATTTGAGATATTTATGTAGCCTTCTTTTCTTTGGGTTGGGCTATATGATGATCTTTAGCCTTTCTCTTCTTGGGTTCTTGGGCTGGTGCTTCCTTAGCTTCTTCTTCCTCAACACCTTCTTCCTCTTTTTTATCCTCTCCCAAACCTTATGTTAATTCTAGTGGGCCTTGCCCCTATTCATCTTCTTCATCATCATCATCATATTCTTCTTCCTCCTCAACTACTCCTTCAATGCCTTCACCAAATTTCTTCTTCAATTTCCTCACTAGTTTGTCTTTATTCTTCAAGGTAGAAGTAATTTTCAGTTCCATGTCTACCTTGGAATGCACAACATCATATGTTCTAAAGTGAGGTGCCTCCTTATCAATTTCTTTTGCAAGCAATGTTGTGATTTCTATTGAGGCTTCATCAATGTTTATCTCATAACCCAATGGCCTTAGCCATCTCACCCTTGGAACTACTGCTTGGATATAAGTGTAATCAATATCAACTAAAAAGTAGATGTTGTTGATGTGTTGTTTCACTAGGGAAACTGGTATTCTAAGTCTTTTTTTCATAGATTTCTTAAAATCCTCAAAATAGCTTGTCATAAGAGAGTCAAATTTGTCTCCCATTTGCTCAACATACTCATTGATTTGAGTAATGGCTGATTTTTTCGATCTCTACTTGATTTTACCAAAAGAAGGAAATTCTTCCAAAACATATAAAATTATGTAGACAAGGATTGAACCAAACTTACCTTGAGCACCTTTGGATCTTCTTATTGCTCCAAGATTTTCCATGATTTGCTGCAACATCAATTTTGATAGATCATATGTATGATCTTTCTTGACAAGCTTATATGCCACATCCATAGCAATACATGACACACTATTCAAGCTGCTAGATTGTTAAAACTTGTGAGAAATCACTCTCATTGCAAAAGCTAGAAGGGGATCTATGATTGTGTCAATGGTCATGCCCCTCTTATTCCATTTTGCCTCGGTGTTCTTTTCAATGGCTTCTTTGGAATCACTACACAGGGTCTTGGGCCGATCTGGGGTTGGAAAACCTATAACCCTATTTACAGTTCTCTTTGTTATCTTGATGGGTCCTCCTTCTAACCATAAATAGCCATTATTTATTCTCCTTAGAATAATTCTTATCCATTCCATTTTGAAGCCTATGGGGTAAACTAGGGCATGGGTTAAACCCTATTTCTCAACTATCAAAAATTCATCCTTTAGTATCTTGTTATCACACAGTTTATCATAGGCTTGAAAATTTTCCAAATCTCTTATAGCACCTATTTTTTAGTTGTAACACTTTTTTACATCCTGTACCATAACAACTTTGGGCAGAATAATGGACAATGAGCTGGCAGGCTCATTTTTATAAGAAACTTTTGGGATTGACCTAAACTCAGGTTGTTTGACCTCATTACTAACCAATTAGACCTCATGACCTTCCTTGTCCTTTGGGTTCTTAGAACTAAAAGTCATTTCATTGATCTAGGTTTTTAAAAGATCTAAACTTTAACACTGTGTAACTTGGCACTAAGGAATGCCTTAGATTGACAATATATGTGCTTAATCACTATTGAAATCCATGCAAATGACTTCAATGCTATTCTTTGATCTGTTATGCTCTCTTCTCATCTTTGCTCTGCATTCGAATGGCATGAAATTATAAAAAATCAACCTTATACCTTTCAAAACCTAGCATTACATACTTAGTTCATACAATTGTACACTCATCTCTTGAAGGTTTCAACATGACTCAGCTTCCATTGGTTTTCCATTACTTGACACTAACTAGATTTCCACTTCACTTGGCTTCCATTGACATTTCTCAGCTTGGCACTAAATATCAAATTGGTCACTACTAGCAACTCGGCATCCACCAGAGCTTTACTTGGCATCTAAGGACAACTCAACAACACTTGCAAAAATTTTAAGTCTTAACTTAGCATCTTTTCTCATGTTGTTTTCTCCTTTGTAGTGCTTGTTTATCTTGGGACTAATGTATGATATAACTTTGTATAATAGTTCCATACACCTTCTTTTACTTAGTTAAACGAGGTGTGACCACTTGACCTATAGGTGAAGTGATCCCTCCATTTGATGAGCTACACTCATCCTTCTTCTTCCAAGTCCTATTAATTTCTCCTTTGAGATGTTCCACATCAACCTTCTCTTTTCCTTTACTGACTTTTGACTTGGGTGCCTTTGACTTTGTTGGACAATTCTTGCTGGTATGACCAGTCTTCAAGCAACTAAAACATGTGGTTTGACTTAAAAATCTATCGTAGTTCCCTCTAAAATGTGTTCTTATGCAATTTTTAGGAATGTGTCCATATTCTTGACAGTAATGATAGTTATTCCTTGTGTTATTGTCCCAATTGTGATGATGACCATGGTTACTATCTCTTGTTGCTTGATTTGATGTCCACATAGGCTTTGATCTGCACTCAAAAGCTCCATGTCCATACTTCTTGCAATTGTAGTGGTAATGTTCAAATTTGGTGTCCTAATAGTCCTAGTCTTGCATTCATGTGCTTGATATCCTTTCTTTTTGCACTTGTAATAGTAGCTTGCATACTTAGGCTTATCATGTTGATAGGCATTCTTGCTCCTACATACGTTAGAAGTATGTCTCTTTTTACCACAAGAATGATAAGTGGGTTTAGTGTTCTTACTTTTCTTGCTCCTTTCTTCTACAGTCTTGGATGATTCTCCTTGTTCAGTGCTAGTCTAACTAAGTCTTGAAGTATCATTGCTAGCCCATGGTGATTTTAGTAGCTTCTCAAAGTACTTGATAGCCTCATTTGGTTTCTAGCTACGTGTTTGAGATTCTTTCAAACTCAATTGTCTTCTCCTCTAGTCTATTGGTAAGATTTCTCTTGTCATCTTCAAGCATATCCTTGTCTTCAATTGCTCTTTTCTTCAGTTTAGTTACCTCACAAAGCATTATGGCTTGTGATTCTTGTTCAAGCTTGAGTATTTTGATTTCTTTTGCTTGAGCTCTATTCTTCTCCATCAATTCTACTATTACTACATTAAACTCTTTGGAATCTCCATTGGAAAATACTTTTATGGTATTAATATCCATGAAGTGTATGTCGTTTTCAACTAAGGCTATATCCTTTCTTCTTTTTAAGGGTTTTCTCAATTCTTCTTTAGCTTCCTTCAAGTTGTGTAAAGTGAGGTGAACATCAATCACCTGATTCTCTATGATCTTCCCAAGTTTGAATACTTCCATCTTTAGATCTTTTATCTAAGCTCTTAGGCTTCTCCTTGTGAGAACCTTGCTCTGATACCAATTGTTGAAATAATCAAATGGGAAGAATACTTCTAAGAGGTGGGGGGGTGGTGAATTAGAGGTATCACACTTTTAACCTTAAAAACTTTTAATTAAAAATAAAATTCATGCATGTAAACATATCAAACAACCATTAAGTAAATGCATGCATCACAAACATTACACCAGAATTTGGTAACCTAGAAACCCTCCAAAATGTGAAGGTAAAACTAGGGTTGGGATGATACCCACAAAATCACTGTAGCAATAATGTTTGGCCACTTCTGATGGTCTATCCTATTAAAGGCTTGCCCTATTAAAGGCTATACACTATGTCAATAGTGACCTATTTAAAGGATTTACAAAAACTTTACATGAAGTGTCACCTTGTTAAAAGATTTTATCACCTCTTCAAGGATCTACAACCTAGCTATTAAGCTAACATATCAACATAGGATTTTTCTTCTAATATAATTGCTAGAGAATATTAGATTAAATAAACATGATAGCTTAAAATCCTTGATTACTGAATTCAGGCAATTGATCTTCTCTCTCTGATATTGATCCTCTGAGATGTGATATCTATTCAATATCTTAATACTTTTTTGTAATCAATGGATATTGCTATGCTACTCTATTCCTCTAAGTCTTTTCACACTTCTCTCTAAATTTTTCTATAGTTTATGCATACACTACTCTCATCCACACATACAATGGGTTTTCATTGTCCTTTTAAATATTTTGAAGACTTAGGGTTAGGTATGGATCTACAATCCATATTGAATCTTTAATTCCTACTCATTCCTTTCCCTTTTCTTATTGGTTGCATGCCTTCTCCATTTTTAAATTAGTTACATGCTGATTGTCTAGAAAATATAAAATATTTGATCTTATCCTTAATATCTTTTGAGATCCTTTTATGTTGACTCAAAAAATGGTTTACATCTAAGTTTTTGAAGACACAAACTCATATGTTGATTTTGTGTTACTTGACACATACTAAATTCTTGGTGCTCAAGACATGTATGATTCTAGTTTTCTCGACACCTATATCATGCTCAATAGTTGATCTTCACTCAACACCTGAAGATCACTCAACACCTGAAGATCACTCAACACCTATTGGAATTCCAACTCAACACATACTATGGCTTGACATATATAGTGTAGTCAGATTCTATATGAAAATTGGTTAAGTGTGTTGACACTCAATTGACAATACCATTGAAAGACCAACAAAATCAACTTTTCCTTCATTAACCAAGTGAGCTTGGTTAACACTCTTCCACATAACTTCCTTTGATGCCCAAGTGAGCTCGATAGATACTGCTTTCTATATAGAGTAAACTCAGGAATGCTCGATAAACCAGGAAAATTCTCTTTACTGACCAAGTGAACTCAGCATGCACTAATTGTCAACTTATATCATATCAAAGACAACACACAATTAATAAATTTTATCCAAAAATCTCCCTCTTTGGCATTGATGGCAACACAACACTTGATAGCACAATGAAATTTTGAGAACAATACTCCATCTATCAGAAATTTTCTCCCTCTTTGATTTTATATAAAAAACTTTTCCTAAAGTATTCTCCCTCTATGAATGAACTACTTAACTTCTTCCTTCTACAAAATTTCAAAAAGATATGATAGTAAAGAAAAATTCTCCTAAAGTGTTCTCCCTCTATGAATGAACTACTTAACTTATTCCTTCTACAAAATTTTAGAAAAATATGATAGTAAATCTCTCCCTCTTTGACAATACATGCAAAAGACAATTCTAATTAGTAGCAATGTACCTTGAATACAGATTCATCTACAATATGTCCTTATCAATACTGCATCAACTGATGGATCTTCAACTTAGTTCCTATTGATGTACCACTAAACTTTATTTAGTAAGCTTTAGATAGGGAAATGATCCCTAGCTTACCTCTTAGATACAAAAATGCATCCTTAGGTAATGGCTTGGTGAATATATTTGCAATTTGTTCTTTTGTATGTACATATTCTAATATGATTTCTTTGTCATATACTAATTTTCTTACAAAGTGATATTTTATAGCAAAGTGTTTTGTTTTGGAATGCATCACTAGATTCTTTGGTATGTTGATTGCACTAGTGTTATCACAATACATCACTATTGGCTCTTTGATTTCAAGCTTCATTCCTTCCAAAAACTATTTGAACCAAACAATGTTAGAGTAATTTACAACTACTACTACATATTCTCCTTCTACTATGGATTGAGATGTGCAATTTTGCTTCTTGCTTGTCCAAGATACTAGCATTTTACTAAGAAAAATTACCCCACCACTAGTGCTTTTTCTGCCAACAAGATTTCCTTCCTAGTTAGCATTAGTAAATACTTTAAGTCAAGGTTGATTCCAAGTTTGTACCATAAGCCATAGTCTTTAGTACCTTTTAGATATCTCAAGATTCTTTTTATTGCCATCATGTGGTTTTGTTTAGGTTTAGTTGAGAATCTTGCTACTATTCCAACTGCTAAGGCAATACTAGGCCTTGTATATACCACATACTATAATTTTCTAATCATTGATTTGTATAAGGTCTAATCTACTTCTTTGGAGTCATCATCTTTGGTAAGCTTAATTATAGTACACAAGGGGGTTCCAACTAGTTTTGAATTTTCCATTCCAAATTTCTTGAGTATCTCTTTGATGTACTTAGATTGAGTGATATAGATTCCATTTCTATTCTACTAGATTTGCAGTCCAATAAAGAATTTAATTTCACCAAACATGGACATTTCAAATTCTTTATTCATTTGTTTTAAAAATTCTTTACATAAGTCATCATTTCCTATGAATAAAGTATCATCCACAAATATTTTTGCCAACACAATCTTCTTATCTAGCCCTTCCTTGATATATAGGCTACTATTATCATATTTTCTTTGAAAACTAATCTATATTAAATAATTATGTAGTCTTTCATACTAGGCTCTAGGAGCTTGTTTTAGACCATATAGGGCTTTGTGTAATTTACACACCATGTCCCTTTTGTCTAGATCAACAAAACCTTTTGACTATTCAATATAAACTTCCTCATCAAGAATTCCATTCAATAATGTAGATTTAACATCCATCTAATATACTTTAAATCCTCTATGAGCTACATAATCTAGTAAAGTCCTAACACCTTCTAATCTTGCAATAGGGGTGAAAGTTTCAACATAATCAATACCTTCTTCTTAAGAATAACCTTTACATACCAACCTTGCTTTGCTTCTTGGCACTTTTCCATCTTCATTCAAATTATTTCTTGACACTTTTCCAACTCTTCTCGCTCTTACTCTATGTTCATAATGATGAAAAATAAGCAAAAATATACCTTATACCCTTTCAAAATATCAAATTTAATGCATGGTGCATGTGCAGTTGTAAACTTAGCTTCTATGCATTTCTATTTCACTCAACATCTACTACTGATTTGGCTTCAACTAACATTGGCTGACAACTCAACACACACTAGAATTTACTCAATAGTTCAAGAGAACTTTTCACACTCAGTAGTAAGATGAAAACTTAAAGTTTAACCTTGATTTTTCCTTATTGACTTGCATCTTTATTCATGCTAATTTACCCCCCTTTTTAAAGCACTAACTTATCTTGGAGCTAATGTATGATGAAGCATTTAAATATTAGTCCCACATACATCTTTTTTCTTAGTTTAATGAGATATGATTAGTTGACCTTTTAGATGAAGTGACCTCTTCATTTGATGTGTTGTATCCATCTTTCTTCTTCCATGTTTTGTTCATCTCTACCTTGTTGAACTCTAAGTTAGGTGCCTTTTCCCTTGTTGGGTAGTGCTTGCTGATATGACCAGTCTTCAAACAACTAAAGTATGTAGTTTGACTCAATCATCTATTGTAGCTACTACTAAAATGTGTTCTTATGCGATTCTCAAGGATATGTCCATACTCTTAACAATAATGAAAGTTATGTCTTGCATTGTAATCCCAATTATAGGAATTTTCATGGCTTCTTCCCTTGTTTGATGACCATGTGAACTTGGATCTACATTCAAAGGCTTTGTCTCCAAACTTCTAACAATTGTAGTAGCATCCTTCACATTTTGGTGCATGCATGGTTTTGGTTCAGCATTCATGTGCCTAATCACCTAGTTTGTTGCACTTGTAGCAATACGTGAAGTTCTTTGGCTTAGCATTCTGACTAGCATTCTTTCTCCTACAAACATTAGTTGTATGTCCTTTCTTTCAACAATGATGAAAACTAGGTTTAGAATTCTTACCTTTATTATTTCCTTCCTCAGTAGCTTTAGATGATTCTCCTTCTTTAGTGCTTTTGTAGCCCAATCCTGATGTGTCTTTACTAGATCTAAGGGATTTTAGTAGTTGTTCAAAGTACTTGATGGCTTCATTTGGCTTGTTGAAACTTTTTGCAAACTCTTTTTCTCTTTTCAAGTCATTCTACAATTATTCATTTTGCAACTTCAATGTAATTGTCTCAATGTCCTCGACATTCAACTCATGATGATCATTCATCATTTGGCTTAGGGCATCTAATTGCATGTTTGAAATCCTAGATAGCTATGATATTTTTTCTTCCAATATTTTTCCCAAAATTCTCTTTTCTTCTTCAATCATGTCCTTGTCATCTATAGCTTTATTCTTTTGTTTAGTCACCTCACATAGCAATATTTCTTGTGATTCTTGCTCCAACTTGAGATTTTTCATCTCCTTAGCTTGTGCTCTATTCTTTTCCATGAGATCTAAGATTGCTAAAAAAAAATCACATGATTTATCATCTACAAATAACTTTGTGGTTTCAATCTCTTCGTACTGAGTGTCATTTTCTACCATAACAATCTCTTTCCTTCTTTTTAGTGAACTTCACAAAGCTTTTCTAGCTTCATCTAGTTGTTGTAGTAAGAGATGTATCTCAATCTCCTAATTCTCAATGCTCTTTTCCAACTTGTAAACTTACATCTCAAGATCTTTTCCCTAGGCTATAAGGCTTCTCCCAATGAGAAATTAGCTTTGATACCAATTGTTGGAAATACAAATAGAAAATATATACTTTTGAGAGGGGGTGAATCAGATGTACCAATCTCTAACCAATAAAACTTTTTACTTTAAAAAAATGCATGCATAAACATATTGAAGTAACATGTAAAGTAAATGCATCCACATAAACACTTGACACTAGATATGATTACTTAGAAACCATCCAATGAGAAGGTCAAACTAGGGTGGGTATGACACCCACAATTCTTCACTATGTAGCAATAAAGTTCACTTGTTAAGGTTACATAATTTGATCATTCTCATGATCTGCACTATGAAAGGCCTACCTTGTTAAAGGCTTATAAAATATTGCTAGATCCCACCCTATTAAAGGATTTTAACACCCTTTTAAAAGTGTGCATGGCTAAAGGAATTTAGAACACTCACTTGGACTCTCACCTTATTAAAGGATTTCACAATGACTATTAAGTCAACCTTCATACAAAGAATTTCATCCTACTGATATAGTTGTTAGAAAGTACAGTAGAATGTTTGATCTGATATACTTACAATATGGTATTGCTGATTTCAGATCTCAATTCAATCCTTCTTAATCCTTTCTAATCTAATATGGAATTGTTTTATCTTTTATCATTTGTTCTGTTAATTGATTCTACAATTCTATCCTTCTTCTAAGTCATCTTTAATGTATACTTATCAATTCACCCCTTTTTACTTCCTTTAAATCTTTGCTGGTATTATATTCTCACATGCATTCTCTAATTCTCTGTTTCTCATTACTAAATTATGGGGGTTTGTCTCCCTTTTAAAAGACTTTGATGGATTAGGTTAAGTATGAATATACAATTGAGATTCATCCATTTTTCTACTCAATTCCTTCCATTCTTCTAATTGGTTGCATTTTGATCACATAAGGAATCCAAATATATTTGATCTTATGTTCAAATCTTTGAGATCTATCCATATGTCAACTCAAAAGTAGTTTACATAGTTGTTTGTGCCATCACAAGCAACTAGGCCGATTTTGTGCTACTTAGCACTTGTTAATACTAATGCTCAACACATACTATAATTCTATCTAGCTTGACAATTGATATACTTGGTACATGAGTTACTCAACACTCATTGCAACTTGGCATCTATATAGATTATACTTAGCATATGTTACTAGCTTAGCATGAACTTTGTAAAGAAAGCTTAATTGTGTTGACACTCAATTGTCAAAACCAATCTGAGATCAACAATATTCCCTTTTGACATGAGTGAGAAAAATATTTAACTATACATGATGAATATAATCTCCTTGAGTATAATATACATCCAATTTGGCATATATACAAAACTTCAAAATTATTCAAAATTTTGTAAAGAACTATATACCTCAAAATTTTATAACTCCCCCCAAGTTAATGTGTCTTTTCTATATCCAAAATCTCTCTGAGTAGATTTTCCTCTACCATTTCTCTTTGGCTTCAATAATTCTGATACTCCTTATCTGATATGTTTTGATATGCCCTATTTCTACTTTCCTACTATTTACTCCCCCTTTCTTCTCTCTGTTTATTTTCTAACTCCCCTTTTCACATTTCTCCCCCTTGCATATATCTTCTCCTTTAATATTTCTCCCCCCTTTTTGACACTGATGTGAAAGGGTCTATACACTAAGCATGTATTTATCCAAGAAGTTCTTATTTACTTCCATTACAATCTTGAGAGAACCATCCCAGTTGTCTATTGCAACATCTAATGATTTTATTTAGATGATTGTCTCTACTACAAGGTGAACTAAGCCATCAAGTGTTGAAAGATTAGGATATTTCTTGAGTATTGTTTCAGCATAGGCTAGTTCTTTTTGTAGTATATCCATGTGAGGGGTCAAGGAAGTTTGAATTTGGACTAGTTTGGCTCTTGTGTTATCCTAGTCTACTATTAATACAACTAATTCCTTCTATGTGTGAAGCATGGAATGAAAGTGCTTCTCACTTTGAGTTGGGTTTTGTGGTAAGTGCATACTAGATATTTTCAAGTATCTTTCCAAACTCAGAATCCTCTAGCTTGTTTCTTGTGTGAAGAGTGTAGGGTCACACAATTTAGTATATAGTAAGAATATATTCTCAAGTACCTTCTTCACTTTTTTCTATCTTTGTAGCTAGCTCCACTTGTGATAGTGTTGTTCCACTAGATATTTTCTCATTAAAATTAACTTGAAATTTATTTTTAGACCATTCCATGAGTTTTTCATTGGTTTTCCTAGTCTTTATTTGTCACTTATTCAACAATTTTTGGCAATTGTTCCAATATAGGCTTGGTTTCATTAGGTGTTTACAAGTTGAATGAATCTAAAAAGATGTCTTTGATTTCATGTAGTGCTTTCCTTTTCTTATGCTACTTTCTGAGTATTTCTTGGTTTTTATTCATTTCCAATGCCTCTTTGTTAGAATTTTTGTAAGGGAAAAATTCATCCAAGAACTAAAAACTCAAACACAAGCACAACTGTAGACCAGAAAGGAGTATGATAAGAATATTGATGTATTCAATTCAATATGCATTAAGTACACTAGGAGTGCCTGTATATAAAGGCCTCTGAGATGCATCCAGAATGCCTAAGAATTAGCTACATGATAAGTCATAAAACTAAGCACATGTCCACCAGATATGAATTATCCTCCATTAAGCATGGAAGTAAGTGCAATGATGAGAGGATAAGCCTACAAGGGTGTAACATGCAAATTAATGTTGTAGACACCATGTGTTGAAATAAAGTTGTGTACTTCTATGTTGTAAACATGACAAATCAAAAAGGTACACAAACTCCTAAGTGTCTCAAAAAATAAAATAATGCATTAACCTATGTAAACTTAAATAAGTGTAAATAATAAATATCTATTTATACCAACACTCCCCCTTAAGTGCAACTTATGGGAATGCCCCTAAGCTTACAAAAACTAGGATGAAATGCAAGATGGGTCCTAGCTACTAGGTCATGTTAGGTACCCACGTACATAATGAAAATGAAATCTCTCATAAAGTGGAGAAAGAGGGAAAACCTCATGGGAAAACCCTCCCCCAAAAAGAGAGATGAAAAGGGATGCATGGATGGATGGAGTAATCAAGACCCCTCCATTACAACATACATCTAGTATATACAAAAGTGAAGAATGAGAAGAACAAGACCTCATAAGAGGAAAAAGTCTCCCCCATAAGAAAGAAGAGGAAGAGTGACAAGTTAGTCAACCCCCTCCCCTCTAAGGAAGAATGCCAACCAGTGATTGCTACTCCAAGGAAGAAGCTGGTCCATGAATGTTGAATGATGTTCCTACCCTTTAGAAGAAATAATGGAAAAGGTACAATCCTAAAAATGTATGGTGGCCCTAAAACCTGCTCAAATATCCCTATGTTGATGCTGGTGTTCACCCCTTCCAACTATGCTAAAAAGAAGAAATGTAGATCTAGCAAGGATGTTTGTTGAACCTATCCCAGTGAGCCAACTATTTCCTCAACTGATAAAGAGACCTCTAACAACTATTGTTCATAAGGATCCACAATCATGCCAACTTTTGAAGATTGATCAAATAGAGAATGGACATAAGGGTTAGAGTGAGACCTCACAACTACTCTAGAAGGATCATCCTAATCAAAGAGAAGATGTAAATCGTCAAGGCTATCTCCCAAGTCTATGGTGTGTGACTCCACAAAAAAACCTATATTATCTTCCATGCAGTCATCAACTGTTGCTGAAGTTGGAAGATAATATGTACCCTATTGTGTTGGACATATCATTATGGAAATATAAGCATGTGGACTATAGTAATGATGTGACCTCTCAATACAACTATCCATAGAACCCCACGTGTTTGAATCTACACTATCATTGGTGTCATTATAAATTTCCACTGTGTATGAAATGTAGATAGGATTAGAGGATAAGCTAGGTGAAATTTCCTCAAAGTGAACATCCTTCTCCACAAAGATCTCATGAGTCTCTAGATACATAAGTTTGTAAGCTTTAACATTGTCTTCATAATTGATGAAAGTACAAGCCTAGGTGCTAGTGCCTTGCTATTGGATACAATTGGTTAAATTGAGTGCTGTCTTTGATATTACACAAATGTCATATTAGTCATCAGATAGAGTCTACCGAGCTCAGAAGGTAAGCATAGTAGTTTACAGAGTCTACCGAGCATTACTGTATATTACACTGTAAAGATAGCTTCTACCGAACTAACTTGGTTAATGAAGGAAGTTCAGTACTTACCAAGCTCACTCAGTGATCAAAGGAAACTATGACAGAGTGTTTACTGAGCTGGGAAGGTAAGCAAAGAAAAGTTAGTGTTTACCAAGCTAGGAAGGTAAGCGAAGAAAAGTTAGTGTTTACCGAGCTAGGAAGGTAAGCAAAGAAAAGTTAGTGTTTACCGAGATGGAAAGGTAAATGAAGGATTTAGTATTTACTGAGTCAGGAAGGTAAACGAAGGATTTAGTGTTTACCGAGTCAAGAAGGTAAATGAAGGTTTCAGTGATTACCAAGACAATTTCCACTGAGCTCACTCGGTCATCTATGGAAACTCAGTACTTACCGAGCTCTCTCGACGATTGAAGGATTGTCACAGAGTTCACTGTATTAACCGAGCTCATTCAGTTAACATAGGAATTATTTTCTGAATAGTATTAACCGAGCTAGGTCAGCCAGTAAAGGGATTTGTTAGTTTGTAATTTTAATTATTTCTAGCCGACTATTGTATATTTTTTGATTATTGGTTAGTGATTTGAGCCAACTAAGATAATCTGGAGGGTATATATGGTCACTCAAGTTGCAAATCAAAAATAGAGAAGTGTGATTATGAAAAAGTTATGAATGTGAGTTATAGTATGAAAAGGCAAATGTTGAGAAAATTCTAATGGAGGATCAGATGTGTTAAAGGAGCTACAAAGTTATATTTGATCAGTAAGGATCCAGTCAAGCATAACAGAGATCTGCAATCAACAAATATAAGTTGCACACTATATCAGGTCATTTCATTGTTTCTTTCTAACCATTGTAACAGTGAACTCAAAAGCTCTTAACAGAGTTGGTTTAATAGCCATTCTATAAATCCTCTAACAAGGTAACAGTTCAGTTGAATTCTTCTAAAGACCTCTAGCAAGGTCACTCCTAATAGGGTGATTAAATCCTCTCATAGAGTCACACCTAACAGTGTGTTTTGTAACCTTTAACAGGGTTGGCTCCTAATAGGGCTCACTTTAGAAGAGTGAAAAATAGTAACTAGTTACATTGGTGTTTTTTCCCATATTGGGTTTCCACGTTAAATCTGGTGTCTCTAGTGTTCATGATTGCTGAATTGTTTTGGTTATCAGTTCTTAATAATTATTAGTATTTGCTGCATTATCAAGTTTCAGTAATCTGTAACTAAGATCAAGATTTTAGACATCTAAGGGACTGTGAAATGTTTTTTTGGTAACTAATTCACCCCCTCCCCCTCTCAGTTACTCCATTCTCATTTCCAACAATTGGTATCAGAGCTTTTTGGTGCTTGCAAGAAAGGATTTCAAGGTTCTAAGCTAAAGATCAAGATGTCTTACAAAAGAGAAATTCCAAAACTTAACAAAGATAACTTCTCAGCATGGCAAGAATTGATGAAACTTCATCTGGCTACTGTTGGTGATACTGGACTGAAATACCTTGAAGAAAAATATGAAGAACCTTCTAGCACATTGTTAGTTAATGATATTAATGAAAAGAAGACTCACAACAATATGATGATAGACATAGCATCTACTCTCAGCTATGAAGAATTTGATGACATTAAGGACTGCAAAACTGCCTTTGACATGTGGAACAAGCTAAAGGAGATCTATGGAGGGGATGATAATGTGAGAAGAGAAAAAGCAGAAAGTCTAAGAGGACAATTTGATCAAATGAGGATGAGAGAGGATGAAAACATTGCAAAGTATGTTGAAAGAGTTAAAGCATGTGTAAGTGCAATCAGGGTAGCTGGAGGTGACATCAAAGGAGAAACAGTTGTAAGCAAAGTTCTCAGAACCTTGCTTCCCATTTATGCAATCAGGGTCTCTGCAATACAAGAAAGAAGGTTTGAAGAAAATCATAAGATAAATCTTGAGGCCATAGTCGGAAGACTAACTGCATTTTGAACTAGATAACTTTGACAACTATGTTCCAACCTCCAAAAACATTGAATCATCATTTCAAGCCAAGCTCTCACTCAAAGAGAAAAGTAAAAAGAAGATAGAATCATAGTTAGAAAGTGAAAATGAATCAAGCCAAAGTTCAGACAGTGATCTCAAAGTGATTGAAGCTCTACTAGCCAAGAAATATTCTAGAGGCAGAGGAAAATAAAAAGGTAAAGTTCCTCTAATCTATTTTTCTTGTGATGAAATTGGTCATATTGCAGCAAGGTGCCCAAACAAGAAAAACAATGATGAAAAGAAAGATCACAAATGGAATGGCAAGAAAGACTTTAAATCATCCAAGAAAAAAGGTAAGAAATCATGTTTCATGGCTGAAAATTCTAAAGATTCTGATAATAGTGAGGATGAAATTATTTATATTGTTGTTAAAGATGACTCTGATAGTGATGACGAAGATAAAATGGCTCTTATCTCTCATGTAAGTAAAAATGATACATGGATTATAGACAGCGGTTGCTCACATCATATGACTGGTGATAAAACTAAGTTTGATCAGTTTGAAGACTATGATGGTGGCAGTGTGAGATTTGGTAATAATGAACCTCGTTTCATAAAAGGAAGAGGAAGGATCCATCTATCCAAAGAACTTATATGTAATAATGCCTACTGGGTTGAAGGTCTCAAACATAATTTGCTTAGTGTTACACAATTACTAAATACTGGATTCAAGGTAGAATTCATGCATGGAAAGGCGAGACTGTTGAATGAGAAAGGAAAACTGATAGGATCTGGCACCCAAACTAAAGGTAACTTGTTCTATCTAGAACTTGGTGAATGCTCATGTTTTATTGCTCAAATTGAAGAGAGTTGGTTATGGCATAAAAGGTTGTGTCATGTAAATTTTGATAATTTGGTACAAATAAGAAAATTCAAGAAAGTAAGAGGCATTCCTAGCATTAAGAAACCTAAGGTTGGTCTATGCAAGAATTGTCAGATTGGTAAAATGGGAAAAACTAGTTTTAAAGGTAAAAACTATCAGTCTGAAGATATATTAGAAATTGTGCATACTGATTTATGTGGATCCACTGGAATAGAAAGCTATACTGGAGGAAAGTTTTTCATTTTTTTTGTTGATGACTATTCAAGAATGATGACTGTCATGTATCTAAGGAATAAATCAGAAGCATTTGAGAAATTCAAATGGTATTTGGCAAGAGCTGAAAGAAGAAATAGATCCATTATGGATTGTGCAAGAACCCTGATGATATAAAAAAAGCATTGCTATCAAATACTGGAAGGAAGCCATCAGCACTGTAGTTCATACCTTAAATCGAGTATAGTTGAAGGACTCATTCAAGACTCCCTATGAATTATGGTATGGCTACAAACCCAATGTAAGTTATCTGAAAGTATTTGGAAGCAAATGTTATATTTTGAAAGAATCTAGAAAAGGAAAATTTGATGTAAAAGGTGATGAAGGAATATTTTTGGGTTATTCTTGCAAAAGCAAAGCATATAGATGTTTAAATCTATCCACTCACAAAGTCATAGAAAGTGCACATGTGAAAGTTGATGAGTTTGCAGACAAATTAGAAGAAGAAAGCAAAAAGATACCTAAAGACTACAAGAGATTTGTTTACATTGAACTTGATACTATACCAAGTATACCATTCACTCAAGAATCCTCAACTCCTGAGTCTTCAGTAACTGAGTTGCAAATAGTTCAAACCGAGCCACAACAACATTCAGACACTACCGAGCAAGTGTCTACCAAGCCAGAACAACCTGAATATGATATTGAAGCACAAGCAGATATCAATGGAACTCATTCAAGAGGTAAAGAACTTGTATTAGCTAAATATGTCTGAAAACATCATACACCAGATCAGATCATTGGAGACAAATATGAAGGAACCCTGACAAGAAGTAAGTTGAAAAATACTTGTTTACTTGCTGATTTTGAGCCTAGAAGTATTAAAGACGCATTGGCAAATGATAGTTGAATTGAGGCAATGAATGAGGAAATAGAACAGATAGAGAAGAACAAGACATGGACTCTTGTACCTAGGCTTAAAGATAAGAATATAATAGGAACCAAATGGGTATTCAAAAACAAGTTGACTAAAGATGGTAAGGTATCTAGAAACAAAGCTAGATTGGTATGCGAAGGATACTCTCAAGAAGAAGGCATAGATTATGGGGAAACTTTTGCTCCTGTTGCAAGATTGGAAGGAGTCCGAACCTTACTTGCATATGCTGCTCACAAAGGATTCAAAGTTTATCAGATGGATATCAAGTCAGCATTCCTCAATGGAATACTAGATGAAGAGGTTTACATTGAACAACCTGAAGGTTTTGTTGATCCAGATAAAAGGAACATGGTCTGCAAATTACACAAGGCACTGTATGGTCTGAAACAAGCCCCTAGAGCATGGTATGAAAGATTGCATAACTATCTTATTCAGATTGGTTTTAAAAGAACTAATGATAATAGTAGCTTGTATATAAAAGAAGGACCAGAAAATAAGATTGTCTTGGCAGAAATATTTGTAGATGATACTATTTTCACAGGGAATGATGATCTTTGCAAAGAATTTTTAGAACAAATGAACAAAGAATTTTATATGTCTATGTTTGGTGAAATAAAATTCTTTGTTGGTCTTCAAATTCAACAAAATAAGAATGGCATCTTCATTACTCAATCAAAATACATCAAGGAGATATTGGAAAAGTTTGGTATGGAGGACTGCAAACCTGTTGCAAAACCAAGAGAAACTCACCTAATGGAAATTAAAAGAATAATGAGATATTTGAAAGGAGTTGAAGACTATGGACTATGGTACAAATTTGGAGATAATTTGGATCTGAAAATTTTTACTGATGCTAATTGGGCAGGGAATCTTGATGATAGAAAAAGCACAAGTGGAGGAGCATTCTTTCTTGGAAAGAGAATGGTTTCTTGGACAAGCAAAAAGTGGAATTGTACATCCCAATCTATAGCAGAGGCAAAATATGTTGCTGCAGTAGTAAACTATTCCAACATTGTTTGGTTTAAGTAGTTATTACAAAGAATGAAGATGGAAATCAAAAAACCAGTTGTTATCTTCTGTAACAATACTAGTGTAATCAATATATCTAAGAATCAAGTGATGCATTCCAAAACCAAGCACATAGCAATAAAATATCATTTTGTCAGAGAATTGGTGTAGGACAAGGAAATTAGACTGGAATATGTGCATACAAAAGAACAATTTGTTGACATATTCACAAAGCCATTACCTAAGGATACATTCTTGTATCTCAGAGGTAAGTTAGGGGTCACTCCCCTATCTGAAGTTCACTAAAATAAATTTTTAACTGATGCATCAACCTATGACAAGTTGAAAATCTATCAAGCTGATGCAACAGAGTATTGAAGTCATTGCATATGAATCTATACATAAGGTACATTTTAATCCAGTTGAAAGTACTTTTGGCATACGAAGAAGAGCTTTTACTGTGTTGTATTGTCTTTGGCATGTGTTGTCAAAGAGGGAGAGGAAAACTGTAATATCTATTCTAAAATTTGTAAGCATTAGTAGAGGGAGAATAAAATTGTCATATCTTTCTGTTATACAATTCCTTCACAGAGGGAGATTACTAAAAGAGGGAGAAGTTTCTATCTAAGAGGGAGAAGTAGTATGTTGACATATTGTGATGCACTATAAGAGAAATACTTGTTTTCAAATATCATTCTGCTATGATATGTTGTGTTGCCATCAATGCCAAAGAGGGAGATTGTTGGATACAATTGGTTAAATTGAGTGTTGTCTTTGATATTACATAAATGTCATATAAGTCATCAGACAGAGTCTACCAAGCTCAGAAGGTAAGCATAGTAGTTTATAGAGTCTACCAAGCATTGATGTATATTACACTATAAAGATAGCTTCTACCAAACTAACTTGGTTAATGAAGGAAGTTTAGTACTTACCGAGCTCACTCGGTGATCAAAGGAAATTATGACAGATTGTTTACCAAGTTGGGAAGGTAAGTGAAGAAAAGTTAGTGTTTACCGAGCTGGGAAGGTAAGCGAAGAAAAGTTAGTGTTTACCGAGCTGGGAAGGTAAGTGAAGAAAAGTTAGCGTTTACCTGGCTAGAAAGGTAAACGAAGGATTTAGTATTTACCGAGTCAAGAAGGTAAATGAAGGATTTAGTGTTTATCGAGTCAAGAAGGTAAATGAAGGTTTTAGTGATTACCAAGACAATTTCCACCGAGCTCACTTGGTCATCTATGGAAACTTAGTACTTACCGAGTTCTCTCAATGATTGAAGGATTATCATGGAGTTCACTGTATTAACTGAGCTCAGTCGATTGACACAGGAATTATTTTTTGAACAGTATTAACCGAGCAAGGTCGTCCAGTAAAGGGATTTGTTAGTTTGTAATTTTAATTATTTCTAGCTGACTATTGTATATTGTTTGATTATTGGTTAGTGATTTGAGGCGACTAAGATAATTTGGAAGGTATATATGGTCACTCAAGTTGCAAATCAAAAATAGAGAAGTGTGATTATGAAAACGTTATGAATGCGAGTTATAGTATGAAAAGGCGAATGTTGAGAAAATTCTAATGGAGGATCAGATGTGTTAAAGGAGCTGCAAAGTTATATTTGATTAGTAAGGATCCAGTCAAGCATAACAGAGATATGCAATCAACAAAGATAAGTTGCACACTATATCAAGTCATTTCATTGTTGCTTTCTAACCATTGTAATAGTGAACTCAAAATCTCTTAACAGAGTTGGTTTAACAGCCATTCTATAAATCCTCTAACAAGGTAACAGTTCAGTTGAATTGTTCTAAAGACCTCTAGCAAGGCCACTCCTAACAGGGTGATTAAATCCTCTAACAGGGCCACACCTAACAGTGTGTTTTGTAACCTTTAACAGGGTTGGCTCCTAAAAGGGCTCACTTCAGAAGAGTGAAAAATAGTAACTAGTTACATTGGTGGTTTTTTCCATATTGGGTTTCCACATCAAATATGGTGTCTCTAGTGTTCATGATTGCTGAATTGTTTTGGTTATCAGTTCTTAATAATTATTAGTATTTGCTGCATTATCAAGTTTTAGTAATCTGTAACTAAGATCAAGATTTTAGACATCTAAGGGACTGTGAAATGTTTTTGTGGTAACTAATTCACCCCCTCCCCCTCTTAGTTACTCCATTCTCATTTTCAACACTTGCATCCTCTGGAAGATAGGTTTTCCTATGCTAGATAACCAAAGACTTTGAAGTAACTCACAACTATTTTTCTTCTACACCATGCCTCAAAAGGAGTCTTCCTATCTAAGGCATTATGAGGAGACCTTTAAGTATGTGAGTGGCATTGCTAATGGCTTCAACTTCAAGTGTTGGATCAAGAGACTTGGCTTTTATCATGCAACTTGCCATGATCTTAAGAGTTCTCATCCTCGATACTATAATATTTTTCTATCCCATGTGCATCATGGGATAGACCTTTACTGTATTTAAAATGTGAAGTGGGACTTAAAAAAAAGCCCATCGTGTTGTGATTATTGACCACCGATGTGAGGTGTAGAGCTAGTCCATCTTAGGTTGCTCATTGAAAATATATAATGAGATAGTTGATAGTGTAGTGTTGTCAATCAAATATTCTATCAAATTGTAGGGCCATAGTGTGATTCAATAATTCTACAAAAAAAAATCTCTATTAGACTAATTGGGCAAAAGAATTTCCATAAAATTTGCAATAAAATTGCAATGAAAATACATAGAAATTAAAATCAGATCTAAAAAATTAAATTATAGATCTAAAAATGACCATACCAAACTTGCAAATCAGGGCCTTCGGGTGCTGATTTGCAAAATTTTTTTTTGGCTCGTGATTGACTTTGGGTTAAGATAGCCAAATTTATAGTCAAATCTTGCTGAATCAACATGCCAAACATAATAGCAAGGTCTGTTTAGGCTCTAGACACTCTTAATTTCTATAGTATTCCAAATTTGGGTAGAGGTGATGAAGCAACAATGGTCGTGAAAGACTATGTGAAGAGAAAATCTCCAAGCTTTGGTGCCATGTAAGAATTTTCCTTAGGAAAAAATTCACCCAGGAACTAAGAACTCAAACACAAGCACAACTATAGACCAAAAAAGAGTATGATCAGAATAAAAATGTATTCAATTCAATATGCCTTTGAAGTACACTAGGAGTGTCTATATATAAAGGCCTCTAAGATGCATCTAGAATGTCTAAGAATCAACATCATGATTAGTCATACAACTAGACACATGTCCACTAGATATGGGTTATCCTCCATTAAACATGCAAGTAAGGTTGATGGTGAGAGGATAAGCCTACAATGGTGTAGAACACAAATAAATGTTGTAGACAACATGTGCTAAAAAGGGAGTGTGAATAACTATGTTGTCTACATTAAAATTCATTAAATAATGCAAACTCTAGTGTTGTAGACACCATGTGCTAAATTAGAGTTGCATACTTATGTGTTGTCAACATGAAAACTCAAAAGGTTACACAAACTCCTAAGTATTTCACAAAATAATTAATAAAATAATGTAAAATAATAAAATGATGCATTAACCTAAGTAAAATTGATTAAGTGTAAATAGTAAATACATATTTTCTATTTACACTTACTTAAGTTTACTTAGGTTAATGCATTACTTTATTATATTGCATTATTTTATTTTGTGAGACACTTAGGAGTTTGTGTACTTTTTTGAGTTGTCATGCTAACAACATAGAAGTACACAACTATATTTTAGCACATGGTGTCTACAACACTAATTTGCATGTTACACCCTTGTAGGTTTATCCTCTCATCATCACACTTACGTCTGTGCTTAATGGAGGATAATTCATTTCTGGTGGATATGTGCCTAGTTGTATGACTTATCATGTTGCAGATTCTTAGGCATTCTAGATGCATCTCAGAGGCCTTTATATATAGGCACTCCTAGTGTACTTAATGCATATTGAATTGAATACATTGATATTCTAATCATACTCCTTTCTAGTCTACAATTGTGCTTGTGTTTGAGTTCTTAGTTGCTTACATGGTATCAAAGCTTAAAGATTTTCTGTTCACATAGCCATTTGAGACCATTGTTTCTTCAACACCTCGTCCCAAATCTAGAGTATCACAAAAATTAGGAGCATCTACAGCTAGAAGGGACCTTGCCATTTTGTCTGGAACATTGATTTAGTGTAAATTGGCTATAAATTTGGCTAACCTATGCCAAAGCTGATTTTGAGGCAAATATTTTTTGCAAATCAGCACCTAGAGGTCCTAATTTGCAATTTGGGTATGGTCATTTTGCAAATCTAATTAATTGTTTTAGGATTTGTTAATTTATTATTCTTCGCATTTTTTTTGGATTACAATTTTGGAATTTTTTTCCCCTTTTGGTAGCCAATAGAGAGATTTTTTATGCATAGGTACTAGGCTATCAGACTCCAACCCTAAGCAGAGGAATATTCATTTCATAGCACTATAGGATTACCTAGAGCCATGGGTCCCATCAACCATAAACCAACTCTCTGAGTATAGTAGGAATTGCTCCATCGAAAATTGATATCCAAATGGAGAGACTAGCATAGAACTATCCCTAGACCAAGTTGTGCTAGCCATCATCGGTAGTCACATTTTCTCTATGCCTATTGCATCCAATCACACAGGATTCGAACCTGAACTGGGTAAACCAACCACCTAGGTGACACCTCACTAATCTATAAGTAACATGGGGTTCCTCTTGATACTACCCTAACTAGGTGGCTCGTATCCTAACAATAGAATCCTAATCGAACCTTTCCTCATGTTACCACCTATGAGAGCCCAAGAATCCTAGTCTTGGTAGGGTTCATCGAGGGCATGTTACATATAGAATCTAGTGCACGAGTCCCCCTAGCCTAAAATTTTATGGTATGGATCTGCCCCTACCTTAGTATAGTAGGGCTAGCATTTTATCTTTCTGATAGGTACATTTTATATTACCGCGACCAATAATTACCAACTAAGCATACTCATAACTCTAGTGAAGGCATCAAACAAATGTGAGGACTATACTTATGGCCACCTCTTCTTTATAACTATAGTGTGGTATTTTTTTTTAAAACACTACTTGGCTTATATTCCCCATGAATGTGAGATAATCATTGAGTCATTGACATAAAAAAAAAGAAATATTTGATAGGCAATGTTAAAATATTTGGTGCTCAAAAAATGAAAACTAATGTGGAATCCGCTCCTACCATGTCCTTCGCACCATGTTGCAACCCTACTCACATGGGTAATACATATTTTCCATGTGTTACCAGACAAGACACATCAACAAGACTACATAAAAAAATTTCCATGTAGGACATCAGCTATTATCCAAGTCATAACCATTGTCAGCATCCACTACGGCCTCCTACTCACCACCATGTGGACTATGATCTACTACATTTGACATTGAATAGGCCAGCTTAGCTAGCAACATGTGTCACCATGTAATATGCCCCCTCAGTAGTAATAGTGCCACATCATTAGCAATGTAGACACCTATCACATAGAGTGCCACATTTAATCCATACTACCACATAGACTTGACTAACATGTCAGAAACACATCATCCCATCCGTAGTGTATAGCCATGCCATGTCACTCAGATGGCTATTTTTTGTTGACATCAACATTTCATAGGGAAAAACTTGATGACCATCTAATTGTCAACACCAAGCCTTTTATAACTATTGCAATGGTTATTTTACTATCAAATTTAAGCTAGCAATTTTCTGATGCAACCCCTCGCTAGATTGATTTTTGATTTGGGAGCCTAATTTTGCAAGCTCATAACTTGATCATTTGTACTCCAAATCAGGTGTAATTTTTTTAAAAATTGGGTAAAATTTCCTAAAATTTCTAGTGGTGCTGTTATTTTCTAGTTTTGGTTCAAGGATTTTTCAAAAATTATATTTTTTGGTTAATATACCAACTTAATCCTACATTTTTCAACTTGAAATGCTTCGTATGAGCTCATCTAGACATGAAAAAAAGTTCAAATTTTTTTTTTGAAGGTGTATTATTTTTCAGCTACTTTCAAAATCTAAAGTCAGATTCTAGGGTTGTGTGGAGAAAAATCTCACTTTTAGAAATAGAACTTTTTCTACATTTTAATGCTTTGATTACATTTCAGAATTTTTATACATCTGAGCTACAATGCTTAGTTCTAGATTTTGGGTCTCAAAAGGCAGTTGTAAAAAGTAAAATTAGAAGTCTACTTTGTTCATTTTGACAAGTGGCCCATTGTACATGCACCACTTATAAAGTGTCAAAATCATCTTTTTTGGGGGCATCTTTCGATTGAGTGAAAAGGGGTGTGTGTGTATTATGTTCTTGTGTCTCTCTCTTATGCTCTTTTCATTTTCTGCATCATGGGTTCACCTAAATATCCACTTCTAATTTCATGTAATTCTTCTATATGGACAGATATTGCATGGAGTAGATTAATGGAAAAAGGTTACAATCTTTATGTTGATGGTTCAATTACCAAACCTATTGATGCTAAGGAACTCATTGATTGAAAAAAAAAAGACCAACAAGCTTTAGGAATTATCAGGAGTTGTGTACATAGAGATCTCTTCTTCCACATTGCTAGTTTCATAGAATCCAAACCTGCTTGGGAGAAACTTGAATCATTGTAAGGTAAGGTGGATGAGGAAAATGGATTTCAGATTGAGGATGATCTACTTCTCTTGGATCCAAACAACTTTGATATAATTTAGGATTACATCAAAAAAGCCAATCAGTATAGGGAACTACTTAAAGATTATGGAAATCCCATGAAGAATGATAAGTTGATTCATCACATCCTAAAGAGGCTACCTTTAGAGTATGCTTCCTTTGTTTCAAGTTATAATACTCATAGGTTGACCATGGGAACTGCTTACCAGAAGCCTACATTTGATGCATTTGTAGAAATGTTGATTGTTGAACAATCTCACTTGATAGATTTGGGACTTCTTATGACATCAAAGACCAAAGCATTGGTGGCTAGTGATGAGCACAATAAAGTAGGGAGGAAAAAGTTCTAGCAATAACAAAAGGAAGCAATGGACTATTCAAGGTTCATGGTTGCATAGTCATATTTTGGTATGACTATTTGCTCACCTAATGTTGGGTCTCCATAGTGAAGTATCCTTGCAACATTTGTTGAGATCAAGCTTGGTGCTAAAATTTGAAGTGGAATTACATCAATGCTCAACTTTTTAAGGCCTTTTGTAGGAGTCATAGTTGTTGGTAAGTTGACCAATGTCTAAATGGCTTCCTTCTCCTTTTCCTTTGGAATGTCCTTCTCTTCTTTTTCTCTTCCTTGATCAATCACAATTATTTTTGGTGCACCTTGTGTTTTTGCAGTAGGTAAAAATACCTCTATCTATCCTATTTGTTCCTTTGAGGGCTCTTACATAGCCTTATTTTGTTGTTCAATCATAACAACTTTGATTGTGGTATCAACCTTAGCTAATGTATCTTTTGATGCTTGCTCTTGAGGTTGAACACTAGTAGTTGTAGGGATTGCAAAAGGCAGTTCTTGTGTTTTCACCTTATCCCTAGTTATATCAGCTATTGCCTTCTATAACTCATCCACATTGACCAATACTAGATTATCACACAATTTTTCCTATAATGTGGATTAGTCAAGGATCTTCTTTAGATCCTTATAGTTAGTGGGTTAATGTTCTAAATTGAGCTGTTAGGAACATCTTTTACTTTTATTGTCTTTGTAGTTGTGTTTGTGTCATGTGGAGGGCTTAATGGTGGAAATTATGTGTCTTGCACACTTTGATCTATTTGCTACTCCTCAGTTGTTGCCTTTTTATCTTCCTTTTGTTGTGACTCTTCCACTTGTTTTCCTTCCTTTTCTTTCTTAACTTCTCCTTCCTTAGCATTCTCTTCATTTTCTCCATTTTTTCTTCCCTCAAAGGGATCCTCCTTTCCTTCCTTATAGTAGTCAAGCCATATTTTAACTTCCACATTTGAGTTGATTTCTTTACTACATCTTCAATCTTGTTTTGAAGTATGATAAAGGCCCTAAACTTGAGTGGAAGCTTGCTACCATGTTTCTTGTTTCCCTTTTTTATTTTCCATTTTGACAAGTCTAGCATCATTTGTGCCAATGTAGACTCTCTTATTTCCTTCTCCATATTTAGGCAATAATGCAATTTATACTCAAAAATTGAATATAAAACTTTAGGCATTGTAGTGTCAAATTCAAGTGGGGTATTGTCATGTCCCCTTTTCAAATAATTAAAAAATAATAATCTTTGCTAAGGTAGGCAGGCCCAAGAAAGTGAAGTTTTGAAAAAAGGGGGTTAATCTTTGGAAACCGTTGGACTAATAAATGAAAATTATTATTAAAATATGTTTCATTAACCTCTCTTGGATGTGAGTTATGGTTATGCCCTCTTTTAAGGGGTTTGGAGGCATTTTGGGTGGATTCCAAAACTTGATTTTTGCTCATTTCTTTGTTATTCTTCAGAGGCTGCCAAAGCTGTGGAGAAGGAGACCCAAGAATGGGAGTTTGTAGGTTTCCAGGGAGACCCAATAATGAGAGTTTGTAGGTTTTCAAGAAGGCTAAGGATGGGAGTTTGAAGCCATTCCATGTGCATGCTCATACAGAGTTTGCCTTTGTGCTGAACAGTGCAGATTTGTGGATTTTCGGGTGTGTTTTTGGTATGAGTTTGGTGTTTTCAGTTGAGTATTTCATATTAGTTTGGGTTGCTGCTGTATTTAAGACTTTAAGATGTTAAAATAGAGCTGAATATATGTATTGGGATGTGATTAAACTTTTGAGATAGATTATTAGTGTTTTTGTGGTGTTTTCGGGCATTTTTGTGTTAATTTTGGGAGCCCGATGAGCATAGTTTTTGTCCTACATTTGAGAACTGTTGTGTAAAGGCTATATAGATCTAGAAATATCATTTTTTAGGCTGTTATGCTACTGAAATTTCTGTAAAAATGTCCACTTTCAGATTTATTAATAATAGGTGAAGCTGTGAAGCTTTTGGCACAATTTCTGGCATACCCGATTTGGGGTTTCTTGAAAAATTTGGTGGATCTTTGTGATATTAGTGGTTTGATCTTGAAAATATGATTAGAGGTTGGAAATATCATACAAAATCAGAAAAGGGAAATTTCAGTGGTATCAGAGCCACGATCTTGCCAGCCTGAGGGTTTGTAGAAGTTTTCATGTCAGTTTTGACAACTACCCAGATCTTGCATGTCAGTTTTGACAACTACCCAGATCTTGCATGTCATAATTTATGGTTGCATGTTGCTTCTAATTAGCTTCATGTCAAAATTTATGGTTTCATTCTACTTCTAATCATTTGCATGTTAGTTCTTGGTGAATTTGGTGGTTGTAGAAGTTTGCATGTCAGTTTTGACAACTACCCAAATGTTGCATGTCTGTTTTGACAACTACCCAGATCTTGCATGTTAGTTTTGATAACTACCCAAATTTTGCATGTCAAAATTTATGGTTGCATTCTACTTCTAATCATTTGCATGTTAGTTCTTGGTGAATTTGGTGGTTGCATGTTGCTTCTAATCAGCTGCATGTCAAAATTTATGGTTGCATGCAACTAAGTGAAAGAGAAAAAAGATATTTGCAGCGAGAAAAGAATAAAGAAATTTTGATCAAACCTCCAGTTGAAAGTAAAAGTACAAAATCCAAGGAAGGGAAAAGTATGGTTGATCCAGATGAGATGGCAAAGAAATTCTTCCAAGACATCCAAAATACTCAGAAGCAAATAGTGGATAGTTTGGCAGAAACTAGAGAGGCTTTGCGAATATTGACAAAAAAACTACAAGGAGTTGCATCTATTAATGAGAAAGGGAGCACTTTAGAGGAGCCAAGAAATCTGAAATCCACACCATCTAAATCAACCAAAACTATTTTCTTGCCTGCAGATGAGCCACCAGTACCAAATCCAGCCATTAATCCTGTGGAAGAGGTTACAGGTAACTTGATTACATTAAGAGCTACTTATAATGGCTTAGATGATGACTTTCGTAGTTTGGTTCCTTTTAGAGAATATGTGGATATGATGAACACTTTGATGCCCAAGAAAGAGTACAGAAGGGAGCATGACATAAGTGGAAGAGAGCTCAAAAATAAAATAAGCAAGTTTATAGCACCTTCTTTTGATGGAACAAATAAAATTTCAGCTAGAGCATGGCTACAAAAATTACAGACCTTCTTCACACTTAACCCCATGAAGGAGAGTGATGTTGTTCAAATTGCAAGTCTACACTTCGAAGATGCAGCCTATGATTGGTGGTATCATGGAATGACTACTCAAGGTCATGATCAGGTAACTACATTTGATGATTTTAGTCAAAGAGTGATAGATAGATTTGACCTCAAGGATGATGATTATGAGGATGTTGTTGTGCATGATGGTGAGATACCTGGTGGAGATGAGCAGACATTGAGCATTCATGACTTTTCTGAGAGAGAGTACCAGGCACAGTTAGATGCTTCGTCACATGAGGTTAAGGCTAGTAGTACTTCACATGATTTATCCCGCTAGCTGAAGGTGAGTGAAGATAGTATTGTGACTACATTATCTCATCATGACAGGTATGTGGAGTTAGTTGGTATTGGTCATATTACTCAAGCAAAATTTTTCTTGAGTTACCAGCTGATTCTAGTTTACAAATATGGACTCAAGATTTTTATATTGGCATTTGGGGTTTTGTTGACTGTAAATCTTTAACACTTTTGGTAGCAATAATTGTTTGGGTGCTATCATGGATTTGATTAGCAGATTGCACTGTGTTGTCTTTTCTTGTGCCAGGAGCTTATCCGATGTTGGTATTAGTTTTTATACACTGGTGTTGGGCTTTGTTCATATATCAAGTCGACCATACTTTCTGGAATGTGTTGATGATATTTCATATTTGGCAGTGTGTATAGATGAGTCCCAGGATCATATTGGCATTGATGACATCCAAGAGGATGTAGTGGGTAGTTTTGAAGACTTAGTTTCCTTGGGTACAGAGGAGTTGGATAGTAGTGCTAATGTTTTTGATACTCCGTATGTTGATATGAGCTTTAGATTTGATTCACAGGGTATGGATTGTAATACTCTAGAGACTAGTGACTTTGAGGATACTCCTTTAGACAGTGCATCAGAGGAGGTTTGTAGGAGATAGTCAAGCTAGTGCCATCATGTGTCTAATTAGTTAAGAGTTAGTGACCAAGACATTGCTATCACTTGCCAGCATTTTGATGCTACTTGTCAGTTGTTAGCAGTTTGTGGATGGGGTTCTCCTACTAGTGATGAGTAGGAAGGCAGTTATCTTTCCTTGACAGAGATCCACTCTTTATGGGAGGCTATTCGAATTTTGAGATAGAATTATATGTAGTTGGTAGCTGATAGAGATTATCTTATGGAGTGGGGCAGTACAGCATATGATGCATTTTTGGCCAAGGAAGATGAGGTGAGTGAGCTTATTGAGAAGCTTGAGGTGACTTCTGAGATTCTTGAGAGTACATAGTTGGCTTTCAAGGAGTCACAGTTTCATTTGGCTAAGGTGACCATGGAGTTAGAGCAGCTATAGTCTTTACCTAATTCTATACGGTCACAAGCTGTGGTGTTTGGTGATCCGAGGATGTCCATGGCTGAGATTGTCAGAGATAGTGGAGATGGGGATGCATCCATCCTTGATACTAACATTGGCATATCAGGTTCATTCCCACTAGAGTCAGGTTCAGTTGAGTTGGGTGTTGTAGCATATTGTTGTATGCCTAACATGGTGGTGGCCTCTAGTACTGATGGCACAGAGACTAGAGATGTATCAAAGATCATGCATGATGTTGGTGAGTCGACAGTTGGCATGGTTCCTGCTAGTAATACTACTCCCTTGGTGATATCTTCAGAGGTAGTAGTCAGTTCCAACATGGTTAATGATCAATTGCAGTTAGTTTCATTTGGATTACAATCTGAGCCACTGACTAAGATTGGCGAATTCTATCAGCATTACACTATGAGGTACGCTCATCAATTTACCTTTGATGACCATGTTGATGAGATTATGATATAGAGATGTACTTTGGTTCCTAGTGCTTATCATTAGTTATGGAATAGTTTGATGCCTCGGGATGAGAGTTTTGATGAGAACAACATGGCGATAGGTCCTGCAGTTGATAGGTTGATAATACATGACTTAGAGCAGGAGTTTTGGAGTGATGCTTCAGCAGGTGTTGTTATTGATTCTACTCCTATGGCTATGACATCTCCTAACTTAGCTAGTGATCAGTCACAGTGGGTTGTATCACTTGTTCATGGTGAGTTGTTGATTGAGGTTGGTTTTTTTAATCAACATTATATTGCAGGGTATGTACATCAGTTAGCAATTGATCCTTGTGTTGAGGAGTTGATGGAAGGAAAATTTGGTTTGGGTTCCATTTCTTGTTGTTTATCTTGTGATGGCTTTTCACCATCAGGGGTGCATGGGAGTTATGGTTATGAGACAGTGGCTGATGATCTACAGAGTTGTGTTGACTATAGGAGTTGTACAGTGTGTAGATTCTCCATACTTGGTATAGTTTCATTTGAGAGCATTCACCATTGTTGCAGAGTTGGATTGTACATTTCATATAGGCCAGTGGGATGCGTTGATGGTAATTATTGTGTTGGCAGTTTGATTTTTCCACTTTACTTGGGTTCTAATGTTCTAAGAGTTTGTGTCTCGTGGGTTTTTGATTGTGGTAGTGGTGATTTTGGAGTTTGATTATGGATTCCTCTTGGTCATATTGCAGGAGCCTATGTTATTTGGCAGTAGTATAGTTCATGACTACATTTGGGATCTAGGTGGATTGATTGGTTTATTGTTCAGCCATTTCTTGAGGACAAGAAATGTTTGCGAGGGGAGGACTTGTCATGTCCCCTTTTCAAATAATTAAAAAATAATAATCTTTGCTAAGGCAGGCAGGCCCAAGAAAGTGAAGTTTCGGAAAAAGGGGGTTAATCTTTGGAAATCGTTGGACTAATAAATAAAAATTATTATTAAAATATGTTTCATTAACCTCTCTTGGATGTGAGTTATGGTTATGCCCTCTTTTAAGGGGTTTGGAGGCATTTTGGGCGGATTCCAGAACTTGATTTTTGCTCATTTCTTTGTTATTCTTCAGAGGCTGCCAAACCTATGGAGAAGGAGACCCAAGAATGGGAGTTTGCAGGTTTCCAAGGAGACCCAAGAATGAGAGTTTTTAGGTTTTCAAGAAGGCTAAGGATGGGAGTTTGAAGCCATTCCATGTGCATGCTCATACAGAGTTTTCCTTTGTACTGAACAGTGCAGATTTGTGGGTTTTCGGGTGTGTTTTTGTTATGAGTTTGATGTTTTCAGTTGAGTATTTCATATCTGTTTGGGTTTATACTATATTTCAAACTTTAAGATATTAAAATAGAGCTGAATATATGTATTGGAATGTGATTAAACTTCTGAGATAGATTATTAGTGTTTTTGGGCATTTTTGTGTTAATTTCAGGAGCCCGATGAGCATAGTTTTTGTCCTACATTTGAGAACTGTTGTGTAAAGGCTATATAGATCTGGAAATTTCATTTTGTAGGCTATTATTCTGCTGAAATTTTTGTAAAAATTTCCACTTTCAGATTTATTAATAATAGGTGAAGCTGTGAAGCTTTTGGCATAATTTCTGGCATACCCGATTTGGGGTTTCTTGAGAAATTTGGTGGATCTTTGTGATATTAGTTGTTTGATCTTGAAAATCTGATTAGAGGTTGGAAATATCATACAAAATCAGAAAAGGGACATTTTAGGTATTCTTAAATTTTTCCATCATGGCATACACTAATTCTTCAATCTTATTTTGATCTTCTCTACTTAATTTATTGAATTCAATATTTTTCAAACTAATCAAGTCTGCATTATCCCTAATATTATTGAAAAAATTTTCTCTATCAAACTTGGGAGCATGACTTACCACTTTGAACTGGCTTGTGTCTTTTGACTCGATCCTTTCTTTATTAGATTTAGGTTGTGCAACATATTTTCTCCTTAATTTCTTCTGCACTGCACCTTGTTGCTTCTTCTCTTTTATTTGCTCCTTAGCCTTTTGAGTTGTGGCCCTTATGGTTTCTCTTATGGATAGAGTAGCAGGCTTTCTAAGGCTTGGTTTTGCAATTTTCTTACCCTTTGGCTAAGTTGAAGGCTATGTCTTAGCCTTTCTCTTCTTTGACTCTTGTTTAGTTGGTGCTTCATCAGTTTCTTCTTCCTCAACACATTCTTCTTCTTCATCTTCATCCATAGCTTGGGTTAGGGCAAGAGGTTCTTGGCCCCATTCTTGTTCTTCCTGTTCATAATCATTTCTTTCAACTCCCTCAAAAAATTTAGCTTTAAGCTTCTTTACCATTTTATCCTTTTTCTTAAGATTTGAGACAATTTTTAACTTCATTTCAACTTTGGATTTGACAACATCATAATTACCAAAGTTTTTTGTTGTCTTGTCAACTTCTTTTGCAAGAATTGTGATGATGGTGACTAATGCCTCATCTATGTTGATTCCATACCCCAAAGGCCTTAGCTATCTCACTATGGGTACACTAGCCTAGGTAAAGGTGTAATCAATGTCTATCAAGAAACATATGTCATTATAATACTTCTCCACTAGGAAAATAGGAATTCTTAGCCTCTATTTCTTTAACTGCTTTAAATCCTCAAAATAACTAGTCATCACAAACTCAAAATTGTCTCCCATTTGTTCAATGTACTCATTTATTTGTATAGCCAAAGACCTATTGGTCTTCCATCCTACCTTTCCAAAAGAGGGAAACTCATTTTGAACATAGAAAAATATACATATCAAAATTGAACCAAATTTGCATTAAGCACTTTTGAATCTCCTTATTGCTCCTAAGTTCTCAATAATTTATTTCAAATATAGCTATACAAGATCATAAGTATGATCTTTCTTCATAATCTTATATCTTACATCAACTGCAATACATGGCACAATATTTAGTTGGCTTGACTAATAGATTTTGTGAGATATGACCCTTACTACAAATTCAAGAAGTGGATCCTTGATAGTATCTATTGTCATTCCTCTCTTGTTCCATTGTTCCCTTGTATTTTTCTCGGTTGCTTCCTTAGAGTCACTCCTTAGGGTCTTGGATCATTCTAGGGTTGGATATCATGTAACCATATGCTAAATTCCTTTTAACAATTTGATAGGTCCTCCTTCTATCCATAGGCATCCATCCTGGATTTTTCTCAAGAAAATTCTTATCCATTCCATTTTGAAGACAGAAGGAAAATCTAGGCAATGAGTTAAACCCTTCTTTTCTACTATTTGGAATTCTTCTTTCAACACTCCATTTTCAGACAATTTATCATTCTCCATTTCCTCCAACCTTGCAATTATAACACTTTCTTACATCTTGAACCATTGCAACCTTGGGTGGAATAATAGATAATGCTCCTACTAGGTCTTTTTATATGAAACCTTAGGAATAGCCCTAAAGTCTGGTTGTTTTACCTTATTGCTAACCAACTAAACTTTAAATGGTTCCTTATCCTTAGGATTCTTAAAGGTAGAGGCCATGTTGCAAACTAGGGTTTCAACAAACATGAAACTACATAACTATGTAACTTGGCATGTGAACAATACTTTTAGATTGATGAAATGATGCTTTATCTTTGCTAAAATTCATGATATTGTTTCAATTTCTACGTGGAAACCAATTCTTCACTCTTCTCACTCTTGCTTTGTGTTCTTAATGACAAAAAATGAAAAAAAATATGCCCTGTACCCTTTCAAAATATTGCATTTAATTCATGGTGCATGTACAAATGTAAACTCAACTTCTATGCAATTATTGTTTCACTTGATAGCTACTACTTATTTGGCTTCAATTGACATTGGCTGAAAACTTGGCACACAATAGAATTTACTCAACAGTTGAAGAGAACTTTTCACAATCAGTAGTAAGATGAAAACTTAAAGTTTAACCTTGATTTTTCCTTGCTGACTTGCATCTTTATTCATGCTAGTTTACCCCCCTTTTTTAGCACTAACTTAGCTTGGAACTAATGTATGATTAAGCATTTAAATATCAGTCCCACATACCTCTTTTTGGTTAGTTTTATGAGATGTGATCACTTGACCTTTTAGATGAAGTGATCCCTTCATTTGATGTGTTGCATCCATCTTTCTTCTTCAATGTTTTGTTCATCACTCCTCTGATGTTCTCAATATCTACCTTTCCTTTTCCTTTGTTAAAATTTGAGTTAGATGACTTTTTCCTTGTTAGGTAGTGCTTGCTAATATGATTAGACCTTAAACAACTAAAGCATGTAGTTTGACTCAACCATCTATTGTAGCTACCACTAAAATTGTTCTTATGTGATTCTTAGGTATATGTATCTCAATCTCCTTATTCTCAATGGTCTTTCTCAACTTGAAAACTTCCATCTCAAGGTCTTTTCTAAAAATGATAAGGCTTCTCCTAATGAGAACTTAGCTTTGATTACTTAGAAACCCTCTAATGAGAAGGTAAAACTAGGGTGGGTATCACACCCACAATTCTTCACTACTACAACAATAAAGTTCACCTATTAAGGTTGCATGGTTTGATCATTCTCATGATGTGCCTTGTAAAAGGCCAACCCTATTAAATTTTTACAAAGGATTGTTAGATCCCACCCTATTAAAAGATTTCACAATGACTATTAAGTCAACCTTAATATAAAGGATTTAATCCTATTGATACAATTGTTAGAAAGTATAGTATAATGTTTGATCTTATATACTTACAATGTGGCATTGCTAATTTTAGATATCAATTTAGTCCTTCTTAATCATTTCTAATTTGATATGGAATTGTTGTATTCTTGATCCTTTGTTCTGATAACTAATTCTACAATTCTATCCTTCTTCTAAGTCACCTTGAATGTATACTAATCAATTCACCCCTTTTTACTTCCTTCAAATCTTTGCTAGTATTATCTTCTTGCATGCATTCTCTAATGCTCTCTTTCTCATTACTAAATTACGGGGCTTCATCTCCCTCTAAAAAGACTTTGATGGCTTAGGGTTAGGTATGAATCTATGATGAGATTCATCCATTTTTTCCTGCTCAATTCCTTCCATTCTTTTGATTGGTTACATGCTGATAACATAAGAAATCCAAATAGATTGGATCTTATCTTCAAAGCTTTGAGGTCTATCCATGTGTTAGCTCAAAATGGTTTACATAGTTGTTTGTGCCATCACAAACAAATAGGTCAATTTTTTGGTACTCAACACATACTATAATTTTGTCTAGCTTGACACATGTGTGACTCAACAGTCATTGCAACTCAACATCTATACACATTATACTCGGCATATTTTACTACCTTGACATGAATTTAGTAAAAAATGCTTAAGTGTGTTGACAATCAATTACCAAAACCAATCTAAGATCAACAATCTCTCCCTTTGGCATGAGTGGCAAAAAGACTTAATTATACATGATGAAGCTAATCTCTTCGAGTATAATATACATCCAATTTGGCATATATACAAAACTTCAAAATTGTTCAAAATTTTGTAAAGAATTATATACCTCAAAATTTTATAACTCCCCCTGAGTTAATGTGTCTTTTCTATATCCAAAATATCTTTGAGTAGATTTGCCTCTACTATTTCTCTTTGGCTTTGAATCATTCTGATACTCCTTATCTGATATGTTCTAATATGCCCTATTTCTGCTTTCCTACAATTTACTCCCTCTTTCTTCTCTCTATTTATTTTGTAACTCCCCCTTTCACATGTCTCCCCCTTGCATATATCTTCTCCTTTAATATTTTTTCCCCTTGTTGACACTAATTTGAAATGGTCTATACAATAAGTGTGTATTTATCCAAGATGTTCTTATTTACTTCCATTACAATCTTGAGAGCAACATCCTAGTTGTTTATTGCAACATCTAATGATTTAAGTTGGATGGCTATTTCTACTACAAGGTTAACTAAGCTTCATTTGTCACCTATTCAACAATTTATAACAATTGTTCTAGTATAGGCTTGGTTTCATTAGGTTTTTGCAAGTTGAATGCCTTTAAAAAGATCTCTTTGATTTAATGTAGTGCTTTCCTTTGCTTATACTCCTTTCTGAGTATTTCTTGGTTTTTCTTCCTTTCCAATGCCTCTTGCATTCATTGATCTATTCAAGGTTCATTGTTGCATAGTCATATTTTGGTATGACTATTTCCTCATCTAATGTTGGGTCTCCATAGTGAAGTACCCTTGCAACCTTTTTTGAGCTTGAGCATGGTGCTGAAATTTGAAGTGGAATTACATCAGTGCTCTCCTTCTAAAGGACATTGGTAGGAGTGTTAGTTGGTTGTAAGTTGACCAATGTCTGAATGGCTTCCTACTCCTTTTCCTTTGGAATTTCCTTCTCTTCTTCCTTCCTTGATCAATCACAATTATTTGTGGTGTACCTTTTGTTTGTGTAGTAGGTATAGATACCTCTATCTATCCTATTTGATTCTTTGTGGGCTCCTTTGCAATCTTAGTTTGTTGTTCAATCATAACAACTTTGACTATGGTATTAACCTTAGCTGATGTATCTTTTGATGCTTGCTCATGAGGTTGACCTCTAGTTGCTATAGGGATGAAAGAAGGTGGTTCTTGTGTTTTCACCTTATCCCTAGTTATATCAGCTACTACTTTCTATAAATCATCCACACTGACCAATAATAGATTATCACACAATTTTGCCTATGTGGATTGGTCAAGGATCTTTTTTAGATCCTTTGCAGTTAGTGGATTGATGTTCTGAACTAAGTTGTTAGGAACATCTTTTACTTTTATTGTCTCTATAGTTGTGTTTGTGTCATGTGGAGGGCTTCATGGTGGCAATTGTGTGTCTTGCACACTTTGATCTATTTGTTGCTCCTTAGTTATTGCCTTTTCATCTCCCTTTTGTTATGTCTCTTCCACTATGTTGCCTTTCTTTTCTTTCTCAACTTCTCCTTCCTTGTCATTCTCTTCATCTTCTCCATTTTTTCTTCCCTTAAAGGGACCCTCTTTGCCTTCCTTGATAATAGTCAAGCCATATAACAACTTCCACATTTGAGTTGGTTTCTTTACAATATCTTCAATCTTGTTTTGAAGTATGCTAACCACTAGTAGAATTTTGGCAAATAAATGACCATGTGACTAAAAAATTTAGTCACAAAATTAAATTTTTTAGTCATCTGACCAAAATTGATCAAATCTAGTAATATTTTGCAATTTATAAATATAAGTGACTAAATAGATGACTAATTTAGTCATCAAGAAAAATCACAAGATTGCACAAAGATAAGCGACTAAATAAAGGATGAAATAAATGAATAAACAATTGGTCACTAATAATGAGTAACCTAAATAAATAACTAGATGAATGATTCATGATAAGTCAGAGATATTTTCAATAGCAAGTCAAATTATAATATTGTTATATATTAGGATTGAACTGCATAGTTTTTCTGTCAAACTCATTGAACCATGTTTGAAAAGTATTGATTCACATGAATGCATCTGTCATGAGAACAAATGGAACACTTAGCACTCATTGGACCTAGGTGATGCTCACAAGGGTAAAACACTAGAAATTCCCATGAGGTCACCTATTGTAATACTACTACAACTTCAACACACTTGATGACAGAGTTTCCTCCATCTACTTCCAAATCCATTTTAAAGGTCTATTTTAATTTGATCCATTATTATAAGAAAAATATTTACAAATAATTAAAAATATATTATACATCTATTCAATATTGATCATTGTAATTTAATTAATTTTTAAAATGATCATTTTGATAATATTTTAAAATGATCATTTTGAAAAATAACACATCTATTAAATTGTTATTATATTGATATGTAGGAAAATTTCTATTCAATAATCATTAAAATTGTAATGATTTTCAACACAAAATTTTTAATTAAAATTTTTCTTCTATAAAATTAAAACCACTTAAATAATAATGGTGTTATTAAAATATTTTAATTTTTGATATTATATATTATTTTACTAAGACCAAAATATATGAATATCAACATTGTAACATTAGCTTTCATGCTCTTTCTACATAGTTGACATCCTAGATATTGGATTGACCCTTAATTCAAAATGGCTCATCAAGAAATTTTGCAAACATATCAAAGATATATTATCTAGTAAATATTATAAATTAAATAGATCAAGATAATGAGTCATAAATGTCTCATGTAACCAAGAACATCCAACAGAAAATGTTTTTAAGATTTTAGAAGAGGTCATATCAAGGATTTAATGCTTTTAAGATGCTAGAAGAGGTCATATCAAGGAGTTTTTTCACTAGGGTTCGAAGAGGAAATTTGTAGGTGTAATCACGATAGGGAATTTGTTTGACATAATTGGTGATGATGATAGTGGCAACTTGATGATGGTTTTGAATGCATGGGATATTGTTTTAAAAAATTAGGGGCAAAGAAAGGGAGTGGTAATACAATAGTGTAGATGAAGACACCACGGGAGTGGTAAAAGAAAGTATAGACAATGATAGTGGTGCCTCAAAAATTACCCTCAAATCCTCTACCTCCAGCTCAACTTGGTATGTAATTGCAAATTATTTTATTATCCTAGAAAGAAATGTTAGTTTGCAAAAAAATATTTACTTTGTTTTGCAATATTTTGAGTTTTTTCATCTACTTTTCTTTTTCTTGTTTTGTATTGTGCCTATGCATAGAAACCTTCTATCAATCGATGGAAAAAATGCATTTAGGGTTTTAGATTTTCCATAGGATTCTTAGATTTTTAATAGATGAGAAATTTTTAATCTGGTTTACATCAGCATCTGATTTAGCAATGGAGCGAGAAAATATTAGATTACCCATTGAGCCTAGTTGCAAATTTTGGGGACCAATTTTCATCTCCATGTTAGAGATGGATATCCCATTTTCTAGAATGCATCCTTCAACAAAATCATCTATCTTTAGTGCATTAATTTTCTAAATAGGGACATATCAACCCATGTCTATAAAGTTTGATCCCTAATGACAATAAAAAGTTGTAGTTTAATGTTACCAGACTATTCTACCATATCAAATAGTTGGAATTCCTCCTCAGATGTGATGTCATTAATCATCTCATTTATTCTCCTAGTGACAGGTCATGGATATTCAATTTTTTAACTATCGAGTCTAATATTTTAAAATGAGAATGAATGGATATTATCCTTGTTGTTGGCAATGAGAACTCCATATCATGTGTGTCTCTTAACACAACTATTGATTGGGACACTTTATTATATGAGAGATTCCTTGCATTTTCAGTTAGGATAGGGTTTAGATACCAAACTTTTATAACATATTCAGAGCCATGCAAAGAAACATTGGTAGGAAAACCTATGGAAGATGTCATATCACTTTACTAAAAATTTGGAGCTACAGATTCAGATTGAGATTTTCTCTCAAATCTAATAGCATCCAGAGTCTTGATGGTTGGGACCCAACAAGCACATTGGATCTTGACCCTCTAGATCCATTAAAAGGAAAGTAATCTTTATGCAAATTAGTTAATCTCAATGAAGCCTAGAAGACTAAAAGCAAGGGCCCAAAGCAACAAGGGTTGCAGGGCAGCATAGTTCTTGCCTAGTGCAACTATCAAGGAGTTTTGAAAGGTAGAAAAGAATGTAGTGAATTGCAAATGTGAGAAAATCCAATAGTATATCATCAAAATTCTATACAGCCAAATCATCACTTCCCAACCCCATGAGACCCTTGAATCAATGTCACTTTTATGTAGCTTTTGGTTGCAATCATAGTTGTAATCTACATACAAAAGAAAGAAAAACAATCAGCAAAGGAATGATACAATATAAAATGAATGTTATTGAAACATAAAAATTTAGTGTCAGTGGAGTAGAATAGTTATTAATTACCAATTGGGCTATCATAAAAGGAAAGACTAGAAAAAAGCTAGGTCTCTCTAAAAATGACGAGCTGCCAAACCTTGTGATAAAAATTAGAGCCTACCAATAATGCTCACTTGCAAATATAGGGCAAACATAATTTGATAGGGTTTTTCTTGATGTGGCTCATACTCAAATGGTTCTAAACAAAGCCACCATAGAATGAAAGAATCAATAATAATATTTTAACATTATACTTCTTTAAATGCATCCAATTTTTCCAAAGTTGATAGTTTAGTTTAAGATGGATTTTATGCAGGCTGTAGAAAAAATTACATTGTATCTATACTATTTTGTGCATTCTTATCAGAAACCAATCTATATGAAAAATGATCTTGAAAAAAAAAACTGTTCTAACTATTGGGTAAAAGATGTAGAAATAAATCAAACAAAACTATGAATTAGTAAATGTGAATTATCTATAGCTTAACTATGAGGCCTCACCCCGACCCATCCTAGCACCTATGATACATTGTTATTTTGATACGCATGCTTGTTATGTCAGAACATTATTGGATACATTGAACATTGTTATGTTATTTTGCGATGTGTGATGCTTACTTCAGTTAGTTGATTTTTTCCATTTAATGCTTATAAATATGTATAATGATGAAAGAAAATGTATGCAAGCTAACACATTTGGTTATGCAAGTCGAAAGGCTAGAAATATGAGTAGAATTAGATAACTAATTATTAAGAAGTAGATGCTTTAATTTTATATATATATATATATATATATATAATTTCCTTTAGCATGTTATTCACATTATGCACGTGATTTTTTTTTGGACCTACTAATGTGTGCAATGAGTGTGCAGGAAAATCAGCCAAGATAACCCAATGGAAGAAACAGAGTTAAATTTCTTGTTAATTTTGTGCTAATTTATATTGTAATTCTTTAAAGGTTGTAATTTGATCTTACTATTCTACTAACTTGTAATTATTCCTAATAAGCCTTTAAAGGCTTAGAAGCATTAAATTTAAGTACCCCTATGGGTAAGGGTATGGGTGGGGGTACTTTCCAACCCTTTAGCCTCCTAGGTTGACTCTTAGGGCCTCTTAAAAACCCTATTATAGGCTGATTTCGAAAATGGGTTGCTCTTTACTTGGGTTAGTGAAACCAAACCTCCATCTGGAGTTACTTGAAGCTTAGTGGGGGTTAGAGACCATACTTAGAGGCCTTTTTGGAAGAAGCTTGAGTTTTTTGTCACCCAATCCTCTAGTTTTTGGAGGAAGCCTTGAAGATTGAAGAAAGAAAAAGGGAATCTCTTCTCAAACCACCATTGCCATAACTCTTTTATGAAGGTAGGAGTTCTTCACTCCATGAATGGTTCTTTGTGTGTGTTCTTTGTGTGTGTTCATGTTTTGAATCTTGTTGAATCATGTTGGAGACATTGTGTAGATATGCATTCCTTGCTTGTGTGTTGAGGGTGGTATTGGGAGGGATTTTATCTTGTTCCTTTTTGGATGATATTCATATGTTTTTTGGTGTGTTGATTGTTTTTGAAAGATTTCCATGGGGATGTATTTGGCAACACTCACCTTTGGATAGGGAAGAAGTGGCCATGCTTGGGGAAAGGGCATCCGTTGGACCTCAATAGTGTAGAGTCTCCTCTCATGGAGAGAGGAGGGAGAAAGGGTAGGGTGTATGGGCCCCTACTTGTCATCCCATACCTTGTTGTTATTGAGAATTCTTGAATGTGTTAAAGAATGAAAATCCTTGTGGATATAGCCTCGAAAGGGCCTTGTGAAAGAATGGAAATCCTTGAATTTTTAGTCCCGAAAGGGCTAAGTGGAGGTATGGTGATAGACTTCTCCTATTGAGAAAATCCACCTTTCCCCTATATTGGTTCATTATTGGACCTATTGCGCAACCGGGTGGGAATGTATGTTCATTTTATTTACCTCCTTGTGTTGTTATCTCCATGATTATTTCTTGTATCTCCCATGTTTACCCTTGAGGCAATGAAGACATCTGATAAAAGTCTCTTGTGAAAGTCTTGAAGAAAACTCAATGAATTGTAATATCATGTAAATTGTAATTGAAATTGATGTAGTGCCAAAGATATTGGGTTTTCTTACTGGTTCTTTCTCGATGGAGCCTTGAACCAGGATGAATAATAGAGAGAGAATATGATCATGAATACCTCCTCATATGGATCTCATGTGATTTCAATTTTTGCATATGTTGTGAGAAAATTAGAATGGTAGTAAATCTTTAGAAATGGAGAAATATGAGTTTCAATTATAATAGTAAAAGGCAATTGGATGTGTTGAAATTTCAACTCAAGGTTGAACATTACTTTGTTATAATATCAATCCTATATTGTGATGACCAAGCTAGAATTTTCGTTGTTAAGTTACAATAATGATACAATTGAATTTGATAAGAATTATTCATCACCTTTTTTTTTATTTTTGAATTTAAGTTCATGATTCCTTGATAAGATTCACAAGTTAACTCCTTCATTGCCAAGTTTCATTTTGAATATAAACAATTGATCTAAAGATCATGCATTCCTTAAATTCAAATAAAAGAGAGATTCACCATTGTGATGTAGTGAACAAATAAATCAAAATTATGAGATGCAAGACACAATTATACCCTTGCATAACCTTGGAATTTGATGTTTGATGTAACAATTCATGTTGTCATTAGATTGGAATGCATTGTTGAGATAAAGATGTATATATATCTATATATATCCAAAAAAAGGGCCAACTCTTAGCCAAAATTGGCTTTCAAAAAAAAGAAATGTGCATCTCCAGGCCTAAAAGACCTCTCTGGAAATTGTATGGGAAATTTTTTATTTGATTTCTCCCCCCCCCATGTCACAGAGAATATTCCTATCCTGATTTCCCAATAAAATAAACTTTTGTATTTATTACCCCACCCTTCTATCCTAATTACCCTATAGTCTACCATTAAACTTTAAACCTCAAATCTCCTTTTCCTTGGCATGAGCTTTTTGGACCAACAACAATTATTATGTCACATTGAATGGGAGGGGACTAATTTTCTACGTGCCCACGTACGGACCTGACCATGGTAATGGCATTGTGGGCAGCAGTAGGTGGAGGTTACAAAGGTTTTCATGGCTATAAGAAAATTTAAATTATACTGGCTTGCTACCCCTTCCACGTAGCGCTCTCCTCGGGGTGCGTAGAATGGAGGATCATGCCCTCCCATGCCACTGTACATGTGGTATAGGCGGGTCAAATTGAGGGAGGGTGGAGGGCTCTCATTGGTAACTGCTCATCCACCTCACCACCCTCCACGCGCTTGAGGATTCTAGCTGCCACTGCGTGCAATGGGAAGTGGCTAGCCTGCGCTAACAGGCTTAGGCCAGCATACAAGCCACTCGAGCAGCGCGCTGTCCCTTGGGCAAAGGCCCACTTGGCTTAAGCTAGGGGGGGAGGGTAGGCCTTAGGATAGGGTTAGTGTTAAGAAGGGTTTAGGGGTGAGTAAATTTAAATAATTTTAGTTATCTAGTTTTTTTATATAGTTACAAATAGAGTTTAGATTTAATTTTAAGTTAGTTAGGTAGTATTTAATTGATTAAGCTAAGATGGTTTAGATTTAGTTATAATTTAATTTGTATTAGAATTGTTAAATTAAGTTAGTATAAATCAACGTTAGTCATTTTTATAGTATTTAATTTAGTTAGGATTTAATTTATATTTAATTTTGAATAAGAGTGATATTAAAACTTAGTTAGAATTATAGACGTTAGATAATATTAAGAGAGATAAAATGTTTTATGTTGGTACGGATGTTAGTATATTATAGTGTTTTGATGATAGAATAAGGTCAAATCAAAACATAGATTTATTTGAAATTGTTTTAGTCATCAATTTTTATAGTAAACACTAAATTAATTCATTAGATTGTATACGTATGTAGGAGGAAATTTGAAGGGGTAATATTGATTTTGGATTGAAGTTTTAATGAAGTTGAAAGAAGTTAATTCATGTCACTAAGCCTAGGTCAATGTATTATCAATGTATTGACAATCAAGTTATTCATTTAGTAGTACGGGCCTAACTAATTAGAACATCCTTAAGGTCGTAACAGTTAATCACAATTAGTTCCATTATAGTTAAACCCTAAAACCTGCTCGACCTTGTTGTCTTGATTATCTTAGATCATCACAAGAACATTTGCCGACTTCATTATCTTTATTAGTCAAAAAAAAAAAAATTTGTACTTTTGTCCTTATCTTTTTGGGCATGATGACATGAACATTTTGGAAAATCAATATGGTCTGAGCTCACACATGTCAATTCTCCTCAATAATGTCAGTCTAACTTATTGACTTAGATTGTTTTAAGTTTGTGCAATGTGGGTTATGAAAAAAGCTACATGCATAGAGATAGAACAATCCCCTAGCTCTTTAAACAATAAGAAATCTTTAGTAGTATATATAAATGGTAAAATCTCTCTTTGGTTGTAGATAAACAAAAAGAGGAAGAAAAATAATAGGTCTAGGGCACAATGGAAAAAAAGGAAAAGAAAAAGAAAAGATTATGAAAGAATAGCATAATCTTCAAGTTTATTGTGCTATTCCAATTTATTTTAATTTTCAAAATAATATAGGAAAAAAAGAAAAGAAAAGAAAAAGGAAAAACACAAATAGGTGATATTAGCTAGAGATAGGCATAGTACAATATTTCCTGCCAAGGGATGAGCACAAGAGTAGCACTCTAGTAGTATGGACATTCCTATAGCATATCCTTTTCATCTTAGACTTAATCCAGAAAATTAACAGGGATTCATGTTAGTTTGACCCAAAGCATTGATATCATATTTTAAATCTTAAAATATTACAAAGAGTCTAGACATTTGAAATAAAATGCTTGGCCGATAGTTATTTTCCTGCATTAAATGAGTATCCTTTTCCAATAAAATAAATGAATCCATCCATTTAGCTTGACCATCCCTATCTTAGCTCCTATTTTATCCACATATCATCTTATAACTATTGTAATAAAATGTGTGTAAGTATTCTATGGAACTACTGTAGCACCTTTTCTTCTCTCTTTGTAAATTTGATCTTGTGGCAATTTAGGTTGCAGAGCTTGCAACTTGGGGATTGGACATGGCACCTTTGTTCTTGAATTAGTGGTAGCATTTGAGAGAACATTGAGAAAGGCCAATCACCATTTTTCTCTTCAAAGCCACTATTTCAAACAAAAGATGAAATGTTACCTATTTTCTTTAAAACAATGTTTAGAAATATATCCATTAAATGCATTGCAATTTGTTGTAAGAATATCTTGATTTCTTATAAAAATAATGTATGTGGCTTATTTTTGTGGGTTCAATGTAGAAAATTCCACTATAGTTCTATTCAAGGTGTCTAGGAGATACTACAACAGTTTGTGCCAATACAGAGAAGGTTGAGCATGAATTGGGTTGGAAGTATGTTTGCCACCATCGATAGAACTATTTCAATTTAAAATTTTTTAATTCAATATATGTTCCAAAATGTGTTACATCATGCTTTATTTCCAAGTTAGTGATTGATAGTGTTTTTGTCACTTGAGTAAATGCTAGGAACTGTATTCATTTTCTTTTTCATTACTACATTCCAAGCTTTGTGATTATGATATATAGAAACAAAAATTTAGTTTAATGTGAATGAATTTTTATGTTGTATTGTAGGGCCAAATATGGGATAGAAAAGATGTTCCTGCACTACCTGCACCTAGATTTTCTTTGAATAAGTTTTGTTCATCTGTTATTCTACTATATAAAAGCATGATTTCTTAGCTAATGACTAGTATAGAATTTTAGTTTATGAGCAAGTCCTATGGAAGTAGTATGGAAAGTTTTATGTTTAAGTTTTAGGTGACATATTATGGTATCAATGCCATGTTAAGTCTCATATATTTTCTTAGAGTAGTATACATATTTTACTTGAGGAGCACAACCAATTTTTTAGTGTACCACATGGCAAGGGTTTAAGGTTTTGGCATCAGTAGCCCCCCTATATCAACTACTGTTTGAGTTGTGTATTGCAATGATTTCCCCATTTTTTTATTGTTTCTTCTTATCTTCTAATTTTTTTTGTTTCACTTTGTTTGCTCTTTCCTTTGCACTATGTTGTAGTAGGACATTTATCAATACATACATTTTAAAATTATATGTGCAATATGTATGTCACCTATCTAAGTTACTGCTACTAATAGTACAGTTAAGAATCAACTGAAAAAAAAATTTGAGCCACCATCAAACTGCCACTCACTATAGAAAGCCAAAAAAAAAAAAGACCCAACTACTTTATTGAATTTCCAAGTTTTTACATGTAGATCAAATTTGTGGAATAAGTATAATCTATAATCTTAATTCAATTTTAAAAATAGAACATGGTCTTCCATGATGCTCTATTCTGTTACTTCTCTATTGATTCAAGGTTTATCACACTAGCTTGTTTTCCCTCTTTCTTGATATTTGCCTTTCTTTGAAGAATTAGATTAAGCAGCCAACATGATGGGACATGTTAAGTGATTCACTTTCACAAAGTTGAAAAATTTCTTATCCTTGATTGAGTTCAAATTGATTAAAATGGCAAGGGCTCAATGGTCATTCAACATGATAGACCTGGTAGCTATTTATGGCAGGACCTCTTCTCTCTTCCTTTGAATCTTCATGAAAAACTTTGTGCATACAAGTTACCAATACTTCTACACCTAGGAGTTGGCAAAAGAAACTATGCCTATCCCATTCTTGGTGTAGAATTTAGTAATTATTGAAGTGTGCATTATTGTTATCAGTTAAAGGGGTGTGGTTTTTACTTATTTTGACTTTTTTTAGTCAATGGGTATATGCATTTTTAGTCTTTGTAGATCAGCAGGTTGTCTTAGCTACAATGTATACTTTAAATGTAATAACCATTCTTCTTAAGTAAATCTTCAAACATTTTGAGAGTAGGTTGCTTTGAATTTAAAATCATAGTACCTATTGATTTGATTATAAATAATATTTTTACACACTAAATATTATTTGATTGTGTAATGAACTTCAACCCCAAATTTATACAATAACATTGTTAAATACTTTGTAATAACTCTTTGGATATGGGTGCTCATGGTAACATAAAAAAATAATAATAGAATCCATTAGTTTGAGCTGGTGAACTAGATGTTTTAGAAATAATATTCAATATCAAACTTTACTAATTTAAAATTGTAAGTCACTTGAGTTAGGGGTCTAGATACAAGAGTTTTCTTCTTCTTTTTTACTTGGGTTTGATATGGCACTTTGTATTTCTTACATATATTTGGTATATTGCTTTATTTCTTTTTACATTTGCACTACAAAATATGGATGATGATTGGTATTTTAATGATAGTTATATTTAGGCAACATAGATTTATTGCCAAGAAAGTGAATATGATGTTTTATTTGGGTGGTTTAACACTATCATGTGAAGATGCAATTTTTAATATTCTTGCCACATACAATAGATTATTTGTGTTTATATTAAAAAATAAAATTAGTTGCATGCTTTTATCAATTATTTTGATTAGTTAAGTAGTAGTTTTAATTCCCATTTAATATTTGATTACAATTATTTTTTATGATTTGCATATTTTATTTTGTGAAATACATGCAAAAATTATTAGGAGATGGCAACTACTAAGAATTCTATAGGTAGATCAAATATGAATTTTGAACTAAAATAATCTTTCTTTTAATTGATAGAATATGAAGTATCCTCTTTTAGATGAAGTATTTTTAGTTCATTAAGTTTACTAATATAGATTTCTTTTGGGTTCATTTTGTAGGCATATCTCAAAGTTGGAAAGGTGGATTCTTGAAGTTTGTTCATGTTATATATGTCTGTGGCTCATATGCTTGCATACATCAAACCTGGAAAGGTAGATTCATGAAGTTCCTTTATGTTAACATCAACTCCTACAAGTACTTTCCTTTAAGGTTAGTATTTTTATAATTTTATTTTTCATTCTTAGAACACACAATGAATTGATGAATTTTTTATTTTGTCACTGAGATGGTAGAATTTTAAATTTATACTCTTGAGGTTGTTAGCATGGTAACATTTGGTCTTCTAGATGGTATAGAGAATACTTTTCTTATTCCTATGAACCTCCAAGTTCCACCTACAGTCTAATCATGTTTGTTGACTTTTACAAATAGAATTAGTCATCTAATTTCTAATAACTTATAATATGGCATGCCATCTATTATCAATCAAAGTCTCAATAATAGAAAACATTAGAGGGTTTGGCACTTGCAAATGCTCCTTTATATTCAAGAATTATATCTTCTCCATCACTAGAAATTATACCTTATTGCAAATGATCATTGTTTCTAGCACCAATGATCCACTCAGTTTTAACTCAACGTTATGAGGTGCCAAGTCCATATCCTATAGTATATTGCCATAAAGTTTTCATTCCAAATTTATAGATCTCTCAACCTTATTAGGAACATCATGGAAGCTATCATCATCCAATCCAAATTAAAATTATCCTCTCTAGGTTGAACCTTAAGAGGGCCTAGCACTATCTAACTCATTATGTCCATACATTTTGACATCTGACCATCTACTTATTGAAGCTTTAGGTAACATTGAAATTTTAGATTTTATACCATTGCATTGTGATACAAGTCAATCTATATATTTTTTAATGATATTGAATTCTTTCTTTGTCACTGACTTAAACTCGAGTGTCATATAATTGTCAATATGAAGTTCATTATTGTAATTGATGTCTTGAACATCAACCAATGCCAATTCAAATACCACACAACCATGCATGATATTGTGCAGTTGTTTGATAGGTTCCATTTCCTTATCCTACCACCTTGCAAAATCAATTAAATTTATTTTAATAGAAACTTTGACTATAACTATCAGTGCCTTTACTAAAAATTTTAAATCTTTAAACATGTAATTATATTTAAATGATTACTTTTTTTCAATAAAAGTCAGAAAGGACCTCTAAAATATATTTTAAAACTAGTTCAAGAGGCTCCTTGGAGAAAAACTAAAAAGAAAGCTCTAATTCACAGTCTAGACATAAAATTATCATTATATTTTGTGCATCAATTTACTCAAATTAAGAGCTTAATAAAACATATGATAATGTAAGGTTAAAAAAAATTAGTTATTTGTGGTTGAGGTGTGTTTATTTAGTAATTTCTCATTAAAAACGATTATAGATTTTCTTTTGTTTTCTTTATTTGTTATTTTTTTCTATATTTATTAGGCTGAAGTACATGTAAAAACTGTATATATTTATTACACTTTGAACATTTTTGAGCCTTGACCATCCTTACACACCACACACTAATAGAAATATTAAGCTTGGAAAAATAAGTCAACTTTGACTACTTATAATTTTTCCTCCCTCATCCTTGATGTTTTGATGGATACACTTTCCCTTCATTAGGTTGGCCCATTAGGTTGATCTTCCACATAGATCATTGCTTGCATCTTCACATTAGATAAATAATTGTCCATGTCATATACTCTATGTTGTAGATATATGTAGCATTTAATATTGTAAATTTTTGGGTCAAATAATTTGAATAGTATATGAATTATTTATATAATATGTGGATGATTTATATTAATGCAATATGATTTTATAAAATCACTCATATTTATTATACACTACTTAAGTGTATATCTATTTATATGTAGAAAATTATTTCTTGATATTATGATTTCTAAAATAAAATTTATATACTCATATTTTAAGTTATATTTATTATTTAAATTATAAATAATATCTAAATTTGTAATATTCAAACTTTCTCCTTTATTATCTTCAAATAAAAAATGGATAAGTTCATTAACATTTGGGATTTTGAGGGATGGAAAAGTTATGGTGTGCCATGCACTATTGTTTGGTCTATGTATGGGTAGATGAATTATAGAGGTGATTGATGTTGCAAGAAGCATGCACAAAGTACTTAGGGTCAAACTAGCTAGTTTGGGCCATCACAACCTTATTTAAATCCAAGTTATCATATCTCTTCCTCTTCCTCTTTAATAACCATGTCATCAAAATCTCTCGAGAAACCATATCATGTACATTTTCAATAATTGTTAAGAAAGGACAACAAACATGTACTAGACAAATTTCTAGAAAAGTATGCATTAAGAGCTTTAGAAACAAATAATTAATGGTGGGAGAGAGAATTGCTAATGTTTAACTTTTAATTTTTTAAGTGGGCATGAATCTTGCATTATTTGAGTTGTAGGTATTTTGATTGATTTCTCCACTAGTATTTAGGTAGAATTATTATATTTTAATTTGTTATTTTATAGGCATTATTTGATTAATTGAATTGTTTACTTTGACAATTTTTTTTCTTTTATTCTTTAGAGGGTAGTAGCTCAATGGAAGAGCACCTACTTTACATGTAGGACAATGGTGGTTCAATTCCATCGTGCCCTAATATGGTTAAATTGATGATTAAATAAACTACCATATAAACTTCAAAATTAACTACCAAATCAACCACCAAATTAACTACCAAATATACTACCAAATATATTACCAAATCAAATAAAAAATATGTTATCAAATTAGCTACCAAATAAACTACCAAATAAATGACTGCTTAATAACAATTAAATACCAAATAAATTATCAAATAAACTACTAAATAAACTACCAAATAAACTATTATTTAATAACAATCAATAATTAAATCAATGATCAAATCAATGACCAAATTAATGATTAAAATAGTTTAGTCGTAAATTTGGTTGTTATATTAATGACCAAAAATAAACTACCAATGGTCATGTGATCAAAATTGGTCATATATCTATAGTTTTTAGTAGTTTATTTAATCATATATTGTTGTTTTTGTACTAGTGAAAGGCCCTGTACTTGGGTGCAAACTTTCTACCATGTTTCTTGTTTGCCTTTTTTATTTGGCCTTTTGACAAGTCTGGCATCACTTGTGCCAATGTAGACTCTCTTATTTCCTTCTCTATATTTAGGCAATAGTGCATTTATTCTCAAGAATTGAATATAAACCTTTGGGCACTGTAGTGTCAAATTCAAGTGGGGAATTCTTGGATTTTTCCATCATGGCATACACTAAGTCTTCAATCTTGTTTCGATCTTCTCTACTTAATTTATTAAATTCAATATTTTTCAAATTGATCAAGTATGCATTATCCCTAATATTATCACAAATGTTTTCTATATTAGACTTAGGAGCAAGACTTACCACTCTGAACTGGCTTGCATCTTCTGACTTAGTCCTTTCTTTATTAGATTAAGGTTGTGCAACATATTTTCTCCTCAACTTATTTTGCACTGGACCTTGTTGTTTAGTAGCCTTCTTCTTCTCTTTCATTTTCTCCTTAGCCTTTTGAGTGGTGACCCTTGGTTGCTCTTGTGGTTGGAGTATTAGGCTTTGCAAGGCTTGGTTTTACAATTTTCTTACCCTTTAGCTAAGCTACAGGCTATGTCCTATCCTTTCTCTTCTTTGACTCTTGCTTTGATGGTGCTTCCTTGACTTGTTCTTCCTCAACACCTTCTTCTTCTTCTTCATCTACACCCATACCTTGGGTTAGGGCAATAGGTTCTTGGCCCTATTCTTGTTCTTCCTCTCCTTCATCATCATTGCCTTCAAATCCATCACCAAATTTAGCTTTAAGCTTCTTTACCATCTTATCCTTTTCTTGAGAGTTGAGGTAGTTTTGAACTCCATTTTAACTTTGATTTTGAAAACATCATAATTACAAAATATTTTTGTTGTCTTGTGAACTTCTTCTACAACTAGTGCAGTGATGGTAGCTAATGCCTCATCTATGTTGATTTCATACCCCAAAGGCCTTAGCCATCTCACTCTAGGTGTTGTAGCCTAGATAAAAGGTGTAATCAATGTCTACAAAGAAACATATTTCATTATTATACTTCTCCACCAAGAAAATAGGAATTCTTAGCCTCTGTTTCATTGACTGCTTGAAATCCTCAAAATAACTAGTCATCATAGACTCAAAATTGTCTCCCATTTGTTCAATGTACTCATTTATTTGTATATCCATAGACCTATTGGTCTTCCATCCTACCTTACCAAAAGAGGGAAATTCATTTTGTACATAGAAAAATATACATATCAAAATTGAACCAAATTTGTAATGAGCACTTTTGGATGTCCTTATTGATCCTAAGTTCTCAATGATTTTCTAGAAATGTAGCTTTGCAAGATCACAAGTATGATCTTTCTTCACAATCTTGTATTCTACATCAACTAAAATACATGGCACACTATTCAATCAGCTTGACTAATAGAATTTGTGAGATATGATTCTTACTGCAAATTCAAGAAGTGGATCCTTGATAGTATATATTGTCATTCCTCAATCTTTCTTCATAATATTATATCCTACATTAAGTACAATACATGGCACACTATTAAGTTAGCTTCATTAATAGAATTTGTGAGGTATGAACCTTACTACAAATTTCAAAAGTGGATCCTTGATAGTATCTATTATCATTCCTCTCTTGTTCCAGTTTAACCCTATATTTTTCTCAATTGCTTTGTTAGAGTTGCTCCTTAGGATCTTGGGCCTTTCTAGGGTTGGATATCCTATAACCCTATGCACAATCCTTTTTGACAATTTGATAGGTCCTCCTCCTAGCCATAGGCACCCTTCATGGATTCGAATCAAGAAAATTCTTATCCATTCCATTTTGAAGACAGTGGGGAAATCTAGGGCATGGTTTAAGCTCTTCCATTCTATGATTGTGAAATCTTCTTTCAACACTCTATTTTCACAAAATTTATCATATGCTTGATGAATTTCCATGTCTCAAATTCCTCCAACCTTGCAATTACAACACTTTCTTACATCCTGAACCATTACAACCTTGGGTGGAATAATAGATAATGCTCTTGCTGGGTAATTTTTATATGAAACCTTAGGAATAGCCCTAAAATCTAGTTATTTTACCTCATTACTAACCAACTAAACTTCAAATGGTCCCTTACCCTTATGATTCTTAGAGGTAGAGGCCATTTTGTAAACTATGGTTTCAACAAACATGAAATTACATAACTGCATAAGTGGACACATGAAGAATACCTTTAGATCAATGAAAGCATGCTTGATCTTTGCTAGAATTCATGCAAATGCTTCAATTTCTACTTGGAAAGTACTTCCTCAATTTTCTTGCTCTTGTTATGTGTTTGTAATGACAACAAGTGAGCAAAAATATGCCTTATATCCTTGAAAAATATTTCATTTAATGCATGGTTCATGTACAACTGTAAACTTGGCTTCTATGCAATTTTTGTTTCACTCAGTAGCTACTACTGATTTGGCTTCAACTGATATTTGCTGACAACTTGGAACATAGTAGAATTTAATCAACAATTGAAAAGAACTTTTCACACTTTGTAGTAAGATGAAAACTTAAATTTTAACCTTGATTTTTCCTTGTTGACTTGCATCTTTATTCATGCTAGTTTACCCCCTTTCTTTTTTAGCACTAACTTATCTTGGAACTGATGTATGATGAAGCATCTAAATATAAATCCAACATGCCTCTTTTTTCTTAGTTTGATGAGATGTGATCACTTGACCTTTTAGATGAAGTGACCCCTTCATTTGATGTGTTGCATCTATCTTTCTTCTTCCATGTTTTGTTCATCTCTCCTTTGATGTGCTCAACATCTACTGTGCCTTTTCCATTATTGAACTCTAATTTAGTTTCCTTAGTCCTTGTTGGGTAGTGCTTGTTGATATGACTAGTCTTCAAACAACTAAAGCATGTATTTTGACTCAACCATCTATTGTAGCTACCACTAAAATGTGTTTTTATACAATTCTAAGGGATATGTCCATTCTCTTAACAATAATGATAGCTATGTCTTGTATTGTAATCCCAATTATAGGAATTTTCATGGATTCTTCCCTTGTTTGATGACCATGTGAACTTTGATCTACATTTAAAGGCTTTGTGTCCAAATTTCTAACAATTGTAGCAGCATCCTTCAAATTTTGGTGTATGCATGGTTTTGGTTTTGCATTCATGTGCCTAATGACCTTGTTTGTTGCACTTGTAGCAATGTTTCAAGTTCTTTGACTTAGCATTCTAAGTAGCATTCCTACTCCTACAAAAATTAGTTGTATGTCCTTTCTTTCCATAATGATGACAAGTAGGTTTAGAGTTTTTACCTTTATTGTTTCTCTCCTCTGTAACTTTGGATGATTCTCCTTCTTTAGTGCTTGTGTAGCCCAATCCTGATGCATCTTTATTGTATATAGGGGATTTCAATAGTTGCTCAAAGTACTTGATGGCTTCATTTGGCTTGTTGAAAATTTCTACAAACTCTTTTTCTCTTTTCAAGTCATTGTATAGTTTATCATTTTGCAACTTCAATGTAGTTATCTTAATGTCCTTGACATTCAACTCATGATGAGAATTCATCATTTGGATTAGGGTGTCCAATTGTATGTTTGAGATCCTAGATAGCTCTACTTATTATTTTCCAATCTATTTGCAAAAATTATCTTATCTTCTTCAATCATGGTGTTGTCTTCTGTAGCTTTCTTCTTTTGTTCAGTCACCTCACAGAGCAATATTGCTTGTGATTCCTACTCCAACTCAAGATTTTTGATCTCCTAAGCTTGTGCATTGTTCTTGTCCATGAGATCTGCAATTACTACATCAAATTCATAGGAGTTACCATCTACAAATAAATTTGTGGTGTCAATCTCCTTATATTGAGTGTCATTTTGTGCCATAACAATCTCTTTCCTTCTTTTTAGTGCACTTCTCAATGCTTTTTTGGCTTCATCCAATTGTTGTAGTAAGAGATATATCTCAATCTCTTGATTCTCAATGGTCTTTCCCAACTTGTAAAATTTCATCTCAAGATCTTTTCTCCAAGTTGTAAGGCTTCTCCTAATGAAAACTTAGCTCTGATACCAATTGTTGCAAATATATATGGGAAATGTATACTTTTGAGAGGGGGAGTGAATCAGAAGTACCAATCTCTAACCAATAAAACTTTTAACTTTAAAATAATGAATGCATAAACATATTGAAATAACATGTAAAGTAAATGCATCCACATAAACACTTGACACTAGATATGATTACCCAGAAACCCTCCAATAAGAAGGTAAAATTGGGGTGGGGATGACACCCACATTTCTTCACTATTTCAGCAATAAAGTTCACCCATTAAGGTTACATGATTTGATCATTCTCATGATCTGCCCTGTGAAAGGCCTGCCTTATTAAAGGCTTACAAAGGATTGTTAGATCCTACCCTATTAAAATATTTTAACACCTTGTTAAAAGTGTTCTTGGCTAAAGGACTTTATAGCACTCACTTGGAATGTCACCCTATTAAAGGATTTCACAATGACTATTAAGTTAAACTTAATATAAAGGATTTCATCTTGTTGATATAGTTGTTAGAAAGTATAGTAGAATGTTTGATCTTATATACTTAAAATCTATTATTTATGATTTTAGATCTCAATTTAGTCCTTTTTAATCCTTTCTAATCTGATGTGAAACTATTGTATCCTTGATCCTCTATTCTGCTAACTAATTCTACAATTCTATCCTTCTTCTAAGTAAGCTTGAATGTATATGAATTAATTCATCCCTTTTAATTCCTTAAAATCTTCATAGGTATTATCTTCTCACATGCATTCTCTAATGCTCTTTTTCTCATTATTGAATTATAGGGCTTTGTCTCCCTTTTAAGAAGCTTTGATGGCTTAAGATTTGGAGTGAATCTATGATTTATATACATCCATTTCTCTCGCTCAATTCCTTCCATTCTTTTGATTGGTTGCATGTTGATCACATAGGTAATCCAAATAGATTTGATCTTATCTTTAACACTTTTAGATCTATCCATATGTTGGCTCAAAAATGGTTTACATAGTTGTTTGTCATAACACAAACAACTAGGTCAATTCTATGTTACTTAACACTTATAAATACTAATATTCGACATATAATATAATTCTATCTAGCTCAGCACTTGATTACTCAAAACATGAGTGACTTGACACTCATTGCAACTCAACATCTATAAAAATTATACTTAGCATATGTTGCTAGCTCGGCATGAACTTTGTAAAAAAAGCTTAAGTGTGTTGATACTCAATTGTCAAAACCAATTTGATATCAACATACCTTCATCATGTTTTACATCAAATTTTCCTTTTCTAGATTCTTTCAAGAGATAAGATTTTTTGCCAAATACTTTCAAGTAACTTACATTGGTTTTGTAGCCATTCCATAGTTCATAGGGAGTTTTTTTTGAGTCCTTCTTCAACTAAAGTTGGTTCAAAGTATGAACTACAATGTTGATAGTTTCCTTCTAGCATTTGATAGCAACATTCTTTTCAATCACTAGTGTCCTTGCACTATCCATGATGGATATGTTTCTTCTTTTAGTTATTCCATTCTACTTACGAGTACCAAGGGTTGACATTGTATTTTGATTCCTCTTTCAATATAGAAATTGTTGAATTCATTTGAGGTGAATTCACACCTCTATTTGATCTCAAGCATTTCAACCTTTTTCTAGTTTCTTTTTCTACTCTAGCCAGATATCATTTGAATTTCTCAAAAGCTTCTAATTTTTTGTTGAGATACATAATAGTCATCATTCTAGAATAATCATCAACAAAAGGAATGAAAAAATTTTCTCCACTATTAGTTTCTATTCCAATCCGTCCACATAAATTAGTATGTACAATTTCCAAGACATATTTTGACTAATAGTTTTTACTTTTAAAACTAGTCTTTCCCATTTTACAAATTTGGCAATTCTTGCATAATCCAACATTAGGTTTCTTCAAACTAGGAAGACCTCTTACCCTTCTGAGTTTTCTAATCTTGACCATATTATTAATGTTTACATGACATAGTCTTTTGTGCCATAGCCAACTTTCTTCTACTTGAGCAATAAAACATGAACAATCATCAAGATCAAGATAAAATATGTTACCTTTTGTTTTTCTACCTAATCCAATCAGATTTCCTTGGTTATCCTATAGTCTTGTCTTTCCATTCATGAATTCTACCTTGAATCCAATGTTGTTTAGCTATGCTACACTCTATAAATTATGTTTTAGTCCTTCAACCCAATAGGTATTGTCACATACAAGTTCATTGGTTAATGAGATATGACCTTTTCCTTTTATGCAACAAGGTTCATTGTTTCCAAACCTTACACTTCCTCCATCATAGTTTTAAAATGTTCAAACTTAGTTTTGTCTCCAGTCATATGGTCGAAACATCCACTATCTATGTTCCATGTGTCATTTTTACTAGCATGAGAGACAAGTATCATCTTATCTCCTTCATCATCAGATTCATCTTTTATAACAATATACACTATTCCATCTTCCTTGTTATTAGAATTTTAGCCATAAAACAACTTTTCTTACCTCTTCCTTTGTAGGATTTATGACCTTTGAATTTCTTCTTGCCTTTGTACTCATGACTTTTCTTCTCTTCCTTGCTTTCTTTGTTTGGACATTTAGTAGCAATATGACCAATTTCTTCACAAGAAAAACATATTAGAGGGATTTTACCTTTTTAATTTCCTCTGCTCCTATAATATTTCTTTCTAAGTAGAGCTTCAACAATTTCAAGGTCACTATTAGAACTTTCTTTGGTTTCTTCCTAACTTTCTGATTGATTATCTTTTATTTTCTTGCCTTTTTATTTGAGTAAGAGTTTAGCTTCAAATGCAAACTCAATATTCTTGGAAGCAAGAACATAGCTATTAAAGTTATCTAGTTCAAAAGTTGTCAATCTTCCTATTAGGGCATCCAAACCTATCTTGTTATTTGGATCACATATCTTATCTTGAATAGTAGATACTCTAATTGAATAGATGGGAATCAAAGTTCTAAGTATTTTACTTACAACAATTTCTTCTTTGATTTCTCCTATAGATGCTTTGATTGCACTAACACTAGCCTTAATTCTTTCCACATATTTTACAACATTTTCATCTTCCCTCATTCTTATTTGATCAAATTATCTTCTAAGGATTTTTGCTTTGTCTCTTCTTACATTTTCATCTCCTCCATAGATTTCTTTTAGTTTGTTCCATATATCAAAAGTATTTTTATTGACCTCATCAGAATTAGCATAATTGAGAGTAGATGCAATGTCAATCATCATGATGTTATGGTTTCCTTTCTCAGCAATATCTTCAAGGATAATTTTTCGGTAAGAATTTTATATTCTTCATTAGAATATTTGCATCCTGAATTACTGATGGTAGCTAGGTGAGGCATAATAAGTCCTTATCATGCTACAAAGTTATCATTGTTCAGATTTGGAATCTCTCTTTGGTAAGAAATCTTGATCTTTAGCTTAGGTCCTTGAAACCTTCTCTGCAAGCACCAAAAGCTTTGATACCAATACAATAGGAGTAACTAAAAGGGGAGGGGTGAATAAATTACTACTAAAATAAATCCTAGATCCCTTGCATGTCAAATAAAATTTAGACTAATAAAATTGATTACTACTAATAATTAGTAAGCATACAAAAACTATTGTAACTAGGTAAATCCAGATTGTGTATTACTTTAGTAGATCTTAAGATATTATTAGTAATTTAATTGCAAGTATGAAAGAAATAACATGAACACATGAGACACTAGGATTTAATGTGGAAACCCAATTTGGAAAAAATGACCAAATGCAACTAGTTACTATTTTTTACTCTCTTGAAGTGAGCCCCGTTAGGAGTCAACCTTGTTAAAGATTACAAAACACACTATTAGGTGTGACCCTGTTAAAGGATTTAATCACCCTATTAGGAATGGCCTTGCAAAAGGTCTTAAAACAATTCAATGGAATTGCCACCTTGTTAGAAGATTTACAAATGGCTATTAAACCAACTCTGTTAAGAGATTTAAGATCATTGCTACAATGGTTAGAAAGTAACAATGAAATGATCTAATTGTGATGCAACTAATTTTTTGATTATAGATCTCTATTTTGGTTCATACTTGATCCTTCCTTATTGAATAATACTCTTTTGCTCAAAAAGGATACCTATTTACTCTTCCAGTTTCCTTCCTCTCTTCTTATCTTTTTCAACTTATCCAACTTGCATCTTACACACTTTGAAATTACAAGAGGACCTTTTACTTATACCTTTCATATTGTCAAGTTGGCTCAAATACAAATTAGAATAATCTATATTCATCACATTAGTCGACTAGAATTAGTAGATTAAATAATTAAGCTATACACGCAAAAATAAGAAAGCCCTTTCGTAGCCAACCTAGCTCGATATAAATTAATTTTGATGCAATTTCCTATGTTAACCAATAGAATCTTGGTTAACACTACGAACTTACAAAATACCTTTGGTAATTGAGTGGACTAAGTTAATACTAAATCTAATCAACTTCCCCTCTGTTAATCAAGTGAGCTTAGTAGATACTTCCTTCTATACAAAGTAAGCTCAAGAACACTTGATAGAATAGGAAAACTATCTTTACTAACCAAGTGAGCTTGGCATGCACTAACTATCAAATAATATGACATTTTTGTAACATCAAAGACACCACATAATTAATCAATTGTATCCAACACTAGGACCCTTATCGTTGTGCTTCAATGATTCCAATTTCAACCCATTACATGATAACATATGTTCCTAGGGGTCCTAATACCCTAGGGCCATACACATTGTGTTCCAATGGGTCAAAAGGGGTCATCAGATACCTTATGACCCCTTTTAGTCCATTACATGACAACATATTCTCCTCATGTAATGGATCAAAAGGGTCATAGGATACTCTATGAAGCCTTTTGACCCGTTGGAACACAACATATATGTATATAAGGGTCTTAGGACCCCTAGGAACATATGTTATCATGTATTTGGATGAAAGTGGTCATAGGATACTCCATAACCCCTTTCTACCCATTGAAACACAAGATGTATGTCCCTAGGCATCCTTTGACCTTTAGGAAGATATGTTGTTGTATAATGGGTCAAAATGGGTTATAAGGTATACCATGACCCATTTGGACTCATTAGAACACATGTATGTCCTTAGTGAGAACCCTAGGAATATACATCATATATGTTATTAACTTAGGTTAGTAATATATAATAGATAATAATAATATATAACTATATATAAAATAATTGTATAATTAACAATAGTTTTATATATAATAACTATATATGAAATAATTATATAATAAATTATTATTATTATTTAATACTATATAAAAATTTAGTAACTATATATAATAATTGGTCCCCACTCCCTTTACACTTGAATTTGGTGCCATGATTTGGGAAAATAGATCAGGTACATGTTCCTAAATCAGATACCCATTCCCAAATCGCATACCCAATTAGGCGAGTAATTACATTTTTGGTTTGGTACTAGGGTGGGTGGGTGAAAAGTCAAAGTGCATTTTGAAATGCTTTTAGGCATTTCAAAACTACATATTTTTCACATAGCCACTTTTTGACACACCATGATCCTATACATACCCATCCTAATTTTGCCAAGTATTTGTTCAATCTTGTTGTTGGTGTAAATGAGTATTCACTATTTACACTTACTTAAGTTTACTTAGGTCAATGCATTATTTTATTATTTATTTAGGTGAGATACTTAAGATTTTTTGTACTCTCATGAGTTGTCATGTTGACAACATAGAAGTACACAACTCTATTTCAGCACATGGTGTCTACAACACTGAAGTTTGCATCATTCACTAAGTTGTCATGTAGACAACATAGTTATTCGCACTCATGATTTAGCACATGTTGTCTACACCACTGATTTGCATGCTATACCATTGTAGGCTTATCCTCTCATCATTGCACTTACTTCCATGCTTAATGGAGGATAACCTATATCTAGTGGGCATGTGCCTAGTTGTACAATTTATCATGTTGCTGACTTTTATACATTCTAGAAGCTCTCTAGAGGCCTTTATGTGTAGGAACTCCTAGTGTACTTTGATATGGCATATTGAATGAATATATTGCCATTATGATCATACTCTCTCTTCAGTCTACTATTGTGCTTGAGTTTAACTTCCTTGGTCTTCAGTGAATTCTTCCCTAAGCCAAAATCTTATATGGTATCAAAGCTTGGGCGAATTCTCTACATATAGTAGTTTGAGATTATTCCTGCTTCAACACCTCGACCTAAATATGGAGAATCTATAAAAATTGGGAGTGTCTAGAGCTAGATCTGACCTCACCATTGTGTCTAGAATATTGATTTGGTGAAGATTGACTATAAATTTTCCTATGCCTGGCTAAAGTTGATTGTGAGGAAAATTCATTTTACAAACTAGCACCTGAAGGCACCAATTTGCAATTGGGTATGGTCATTTCAATTCATCTATGAATTTATTTTTAGATCTAATTTAATTTTAATCTTTGCAATTTATTTTTTGATTCAATTATTTTTTCAATTTTTTAACCCAGTTAGAGAAATTTTTTTTGTAGAATTGGGTAGTCACACCATGGCTCTACAATTTTTAAGGAATATTTGTATTTATTGGAGGGAATCTTTCAATATTATGTGGTCTCATTAATCAATTTTCTATCCATTAAATCTAACATCTAATCATAGTAGGTGGCCACATCAAATTATCAGCATTCAATTCAGCCTAGCCTTCATGCCAGCTAATTCTCCCACCCAACAACCCCTTTTTTATTTACAAGGTGGGTAGTTGTGTTTTTAAACACCTTCGAAGTTAGTTTCCCACTCAATGTGGGACTAATCACCAAAATCTTGGCCATCACAAATCAAAATCTGGTGCTATAAAACCATTTCTAGCATGGTATTTTGACTAGTGATCACAATAACATTCCTAGTCACTACTCCTGCTTTCTATATGAGATTTTTGATGTGAAATATAGGGATCCTTGTGCCACATGTCACAATTTTATTTGTCTGGCCCATGAATTGAAGGTGATACATGGTAATGTTTCAGTCGTACATGCAGCCAGCGAACCCTTTGCTCAACATCAACATGTGGAATGGCCATGTCACCCTTGTGAAAGCCACCAACCATTGTCCACATCACCCACCAATGACACATGGTGAACCTAGTTAGTATCCATGTAGATAGAACTGACTCAACAACTAGTTAGCACCACATCAGTGACCTATGGCATCCATACCTACCTACATCATCATTCGAGTCAGTAGTACAGTCATCTCCATGTCTTTGCATAGTCAATGCCCACTAGAAAGACACATGTCTACCATGTTAGTGTGACACAATGGACTACCATGTCATCAATATGGAATGCCACATTACCTATCACACTACCATGTTAGCTATCTATATGGTCTAGTCAGCACGACACGTTAGCCTAGCCAAAATTTTTTGTTGACATAATCTTTTTTCTAGGTTAAATTTGATGGTCATCTAACCATCAAAACCTAGCCTTTTATAACTACTGTAATGACCATATGACTGTCAAATTTAACCCCATATTTTGCTAATGCAAACCCTCTCTAGATTAATTTTTGATTTTGTAGTCCGATTTTGGGAGACCATATCTTAGTCCAGACTCCAAATTAGGTGCAATTTTTTTTTTAAATTAGGTAAAATTTCCTAAGCTTTTTAGTGGTCTAGCTCTTTTCTAGTTTTGGTGCATGAATTTGTTAGAATTTACATTTTTTGGTGACTAAACCTATCCAATCCTACATTCTACAACATCAAATGCTTTGTATGGGCACATCTAGAGTCAAAAATAGGTTCCATTTTTTTTGAAAGTGCATTATTTTTCATCTACTTTCTAGATTTTTTGTCATATTTTTGGGTTGGGCGGACAAAAATGTCACTTTCAAAAATAGGTTCTTTCTTTACTTTGTATTGCTTTAGAATCATAGCACATTGTAAAGTTTTAGATTTTTAATTCATTAAGAGGTTGTAACAATCAAAAGTCCACAAAGGCCAAAATTAGCAAGTGGCCATTGTAGTTTTTAATTTTTCCTTTTGAGGCGGGGGGGTGTTTGATCTTGATTTAGTGAAAAGAAGGGGTGTTCTTGGTGTTGTGTTCCTTCTTTTCTGAAATTTTCTTTCATTTTCTACATTATGGGAAATTTTAAGGTTCCAAAATCAACTCCACATAACTATGCTACATGGTCCATCAAAATGTGGTATCATTTAATGCACAATGTAATTTTTCAATATGTAGATGGTACCCTCCCTAAATCAATAGGTGATAATGTATAAACAAGTGATATTTCAGCTTGGGTGGCAATGGATAGGAAAACCCTAGGTGATATATGTTTGGGGGTTGATGACAAGATTACATATCAAATTAAGATGTCTTCTAGATCCAAGGAAGCTTGGGATACCCTCAAAAACCTCTGTGGTAAAGTTTTTGAAGAGGATGTTTTCAAAATTGAAGATGAGCTTATCTCCTTAGATCCTAATTCATTTGATTCTATATAGGATTTCATCATTAAGGTGAACGATTATGGGAGTTCTATCAAAGATGACAAGTTGATCTATCTTATTCATAACAAGATTCCATGAGAATATTCCACATTTGTTTCTTCTTTTAACACCTTAAAGACTACATTAGGGTCTACCTATAAGAAAGTCTCCTTTGATGAATATGTTATTCTTTTGGATATAGAAGAGAAGAAGCTAAAATCAATGGGGATTCTCAAATCACCTAAGTCTAAAGCATTGGTGGCCGACAATGAGGGTTCTCAAAAATCAGCTGGTCAATCTTCAAATAAAGGAAAGGGTAAGAATAAGAAGTGGAAGAACAAATCAAAGGATTTAGAAGAGACAACACCACAATTAAATCAACAAGGAAATTCTTTCTCAAATTATAATAAGAAGGGGGACAACAATAAGGAGAAGAAAAAATTTGCATATTGCAAGAAAATGGGTCATGAAGAACATGAGTGTTATCATAAGAAGATAGATGAGTTGACCAACATCATGAAGAAATATAATATTCCTTTGCCTAATGCTTGTAAGGATAAGGGGTCTTGTTCACATTCAAAGGGAAAAGGGAAATGGAAGCATGTATGTGGACAAAATACTTATAGACTTTTGCAAGCTTGAGGCAATTGATCTTCAAAATTTTCTAGCATTCAGTCTGCATAAGATAGATGTTGTAACACTAAGGATTAGGACTCTCAAATCCATGGCAAGTTCCATGATACAGGCCAAGTCTCTAGATCCATCACTTGTAGTCAAAGCAATTAGTAGTGCCACTCACATTCTTAACAAGTCTCCTCATCTAGCCTTAGATGAAAAAACTCCTTTTGAGGCATGGTGTGACAGAAAACCTATTGTGACACACTTTAGAGTCTTTGATTATCCTACATGGAAAAAGATATCTTCTAGGGGTTGTAAGGCACAATCACCTTGGCCTTATACTTTCATTGGTTATGAAGATGGTTTGAAAGCATACAGACTAAGAATGGACAAAGTTCTAAGAATGGACAATGGAAGCATGTATGTGAATAGAAGACTTATAGACTTTTTCAAGCTTGAGGGAATTGATCTTTAGAATCCTCTAGCATTCAATCCACATAAGATAGATGTTGCAACACTAAGGATTAGGACTCTCAAATCCATGGAAAGTTGCATGATATACGCTAAGTCTCTAGATCCATCACTTGAAGTCAAAGAAATTAATAGTCCCACTCACATTCTTAACAAGTCTCGTCATCTAGCCTTAGATGGAAAGACTCCTTTTGAGGCATGGTGTGGTAAAAAACCTATTGTGACACACTTTAGAGTCTTTGGTTATCCTACACAGGAAAAGATATCTTCCAAGGGTTGCAAGGCACAATCACCTCAACCTTGTACTTTCATTGGTTATAAAGATGGTGTGAAGGCATGCAAACTATTTGATCCAAAGACAAATTAGATTTTTGTGGAGAAGGATGTATAATTTGAGGAAAGTTCACCAAGCTTGTCCTCTAATCCTCTCTACACATCATATCATGTGGAAACTCATAATGACACCAGTGATAATGCTTCAACAAATTTAGACGCATGGAGTTCTATTGATAGTTGCAGTGAGTGGTCACCACATCAATTCAGTCCACATGCATATATTGCCACAATGATAGGTCTAGCATAGCAAGGTATATCCAATCTTCTTGGTCCAACTTTAGTGACAGATTTGGGGGATAGTATTGATGATTTGCCTCTTCTTCTTGATGTAGTAGCACCTTCTTTAGTTATCATGAGGGCTCATCTAACCCTCTTGTTCATTCTCTACATGATCGATTGTTACAAGTTGAAGTGATTGTGGATACTTATGATCACCAATTGTAGAAGGATTTCTCATTAGTTGATGAGACAAATAGTTCTTTGAGATAGGTTCTTCAGCCAATTGAATAGCATTTAGAGACATCACTTATCCATGGGATTATTTCCACACATAGTAGAAGTGTCTCATTTGTACCCTTGGCATTGTTTCTTCCTAAGGGTACAAACACCATTCTGTAGTCTTGGATTAGCTTCTTCATTGGAGCAATCACTGGTAGGCATTATTCTTTGTGGGGGAGCCAATCTTGCCTCTCCTCATCTTCTCATCATTCTCTTATGTATAAACTAGATGTATCTCATAATGGGGGGGTCTTGATTACTCTATCCATCCATACATCATATGTGTTTTCATCTCTCTTTTTGGGGGAGGGTTTTTCCCATGAGGTTTTCCCTCTTTCTTTTCTTTATGAAAGATTGCATTTCATTTTCATTATGTACATGGGTACCTAACATGGCCTAGTAGCTAAGACCCATTATGAATTTCATCCTAGTTTTCATAAGCTTAAGGGAATTCCCCTAAGTTGCACTTAAGGGGGGGTGTTAGTGTAAATAAGTATTCACTATTCACACTTATTTAAGTTTACTTAGGTTAATGCATTATTTTATTATTTATTTAGGCAAGACACTTAGGAGTTTGTGTACTCTCATGAGTTGTCATGTTGACAACACCGAAGTATGCAACTCTATTTTAGCACATGGTGTTTACAACACTAGAGTTTACATCATTCACTAAGTTGTCATGTAGGCAACATAGTTATTCACACTCCTAATTTAGCACATGTTGTCTACACCACTAATTTGCATGGTACACTATTGTAGGCTTATCCTCTCATCATCACACTTACTTACATGCTTAATGTAGGATAACCCATATTTGGTGGACATGTGCTTGGTTGTATGACTTATCATGTTGTTGACTTCTATGCATTCTAGAAGCTCTCTAGAGGCCTTTATATATAGGAACTCTTAGTATACTTTGATATGGCATATTGAATGAATATATCATCATTCTGATCATACTCTATCTTTGGTCTACTATTGTGCTTGTGTTTGAGTTCTTTGGTCTTGGGTGAATTCTTCCCTAAGCCAAATTCTTACACTTGCATACCAAGTTCTAGCTACTTTTTTACACCATATAATGCTTTCTTCAATCTTAATACCATGTATTTTTCTTCTATAAAATTAAATCTTGCAAGTTTCTCAATATAGACCTCTTCTTCAAGTTCTCCATTTAGAAATGTTGATTTTACATCCATCTAATATACTTTGAAATTATTACTTGTTGCATAAGCCAAGAACATTCTTATTTCTTCAAGTCTAGCAATAGGGGAAAATTTATCATCATAACCTATGTCTTCTTGCTATGAATATCCTTTACATACCAATCTTTCTTTATTCCTGATATAGGAGCATCTAGAGGTATAAGGGCAATCCTGTGTCACCCAAAAAAATGTACTTAGACTTAGTTTCTATTTCATGTCTTTACATTTTTGGATACCCATTTGGGTCAAATAAAGGTTCCAACTCTCACAGTTCAACTATCAGTGTGCTAGAAAATTCTGAAAAAATAGGAGCATGCAATTTGGCCATCATTTTGGTGAACTAGAAGGTGTGAATTGGCCAGATGAAAGTAATTGTGATTTAGAGCATTCTAGAAAAAGAATCAGGTCAAAAGGCCCCACGGTTTGAAAGTTATTGCAATTTTTTGGGTTTTGGAGACCTCCTAAGAATGCTTCAAAGTCAGGTTAAGGGCATTAAATGACCTTGAAAAGGGCCAAAAAATGGGGGATGAGCAAAGCTGTCTATAGGGCTATAGAGCGCTTTGAGAGCTTTCTAGAAATGTAAATAGTTCGTCAATCAGAGGTACGGTTCAAAAGTTATGCCTCCCAAAAGTTCAATTACCATTTCTGGATTCTTCTAGATTTCCACTGACTTCTAACGAAGCTTTTGGAACCTTCTATTTGGTCGGTGGATGCCTACTAGAACTTTCTAGAATGTACTCCTAGTCCTTAACCCTCCAGGGTCTATTTAAGGAGATTTATGGCATTGTAAAAGGCAGTTCAAAGTGGAGTTTGAGAGGAGGTACTAAAAGGAGAAATTATCTCCAGATTTATGCTATTGTAAGCCCTTAGGGCATGTTTCAAATTTTATTTTCCTGTACTCTTTGTACTAGCTTATTTTCTCAGTTAATATAATTTTCCCTTTCTATTGTGTCCATTTTGTTCTTGGGTTGTGTCCCCATCAAGTGGTATCAGAGCTGGTTTTCCTGAGTGTGTAGACAGAGCGCCGACTGTGAGGCAGTTTGCACCAGGATTGTGTGGTTGTGGGTTTGAGTTAAGAAGATGCCTCCATGAAGAAAGCATGGCAGAAGGGCTAGAGCTATTAATCTTGAGGATTTTAGAGCCCTCCAAAGGCAGGTGCAGGCATTGCAAGAGGAGCTCCATAGAGGAGCAAATGTTGTCGTAGGTGATGACAGTGAGGATGACAATGAAGAAGAAGTAATGGAACCAGAAGGGGAAGTTCTAAATCATGCAAAGGAAAGACTTTTTAGGGCCATTACTAAGTTTGAGAAAAGACCTACAATTGAAGTGGGTGTATTTTCAGGAAATCTGAAACCAGATGAGTTGATCGATTGGATCAATGAACTGGAAGAATACTTTGAGTATGAGGATATTAGGGACCCAGATAGGGTTAAGTTTGCAAAGGCCAAACTGAAAGGCCATGCCAAAATCTAGTGGCAAGAGGTTCAATTGGAAAGAAATAGAAGAGGAAAAGAGATGATCACAAGGTGGGATCACATGGTGGACAAATTGAAGAAGCAGTTCATTCCTGTGGACTACGAGCTTGATTTGTTTAAGAAGATGCATGGGTTAAAGAAACTAGGAAGATCCGTCCAAGAATATACAGAGGAATTTTACCAACTCTTGATTAGAGTGGGACATGCAGAAGCAAATAAGTAGAAGGTTGCTCGTTATATCAGTGGGTTGTGACCTAGCATCCAGGAGGAATTAAGTCTGGTAAGAATGACCAGCGTTGAAGAGGTATACCAATTCGCCCTATGAGTTGAAGAGAAGCTGAATAAAAGGTTTGAAGGAAGATAAAGAGGGCGCGGTCAAGGAGGAAGGGGAAGCGGTAGATCATCTAGAGGCCGCAATGAAATCCAAAAGAAAAATGAAGATATGGGTACTAGCAGGAACCAGAGGAATGAGGGTTTCAACCGCTCCCATGATCAAGACTTTGGAAATTAGAGAGGAAGAGGTAGAGGAAATGGACAAGGAAGAGGAGGCTTCCGTGGTACCTATTTCCATTGCAATGAAGAAGGTCATCGTGCCTTTGAATGTCCTCAACAACAAGGAAGGACAGATAGGAGAGCTGAGGGCCAAGCTAGGGTTGCTCATGTGGATGAGGATGCATAATCATCACATTCAAAGGATGCAGAAAGAGGAGAGACCTTGGTAAATGAAAGAGTCCTACTAAGTGGTGAGATTGAACCAGGACAATGGAGGAGTTTGTTTTGTACCAGATGCAAGTGTGAGGATAAATGTTGTGACGTGATCATTGATGGTGGTAGCATTGATAACTTGGTATCAGAAGAGATGGTCTCTAAGCTAAAGCTCAAGAGGGAGAAACATCCCTAGCCCTATCGGATTGCTTGGGTAAAAGATGATCATAAGGTCCTGGTAAGTGAACAATGTTTAGTAAAATTCAAAATTGGGAGTTACCCTGATGAAGTTCTCTGTGATGTTATTTCGATGGATGTTTGCCATCTATTGTTGGGTAGACCATGGTAGTTTGATAGACATGCAGTACATGATGGACATGCAAACACATACTCTTTGACAAAGGATGGAGTTCGCCACAAATTGAAGCCCATGAAAAAGGAAGGGGAAAAGGTATGTAGCAGTGCTAGGTTTTTTCTTGTTGATGAAAGGAAGTTTTTAGATGGCATGAAACATCAGCATATGTGCTATGCTTTGATTCCTAGGAAAGATAAAGAAGGTAGTAGTGAAATATCACTTGAAGTTTCAAATTTACTAGGGGAGTTTGGAGATATCTCTGATAATGTTCTAGATGGATTACCACTAGTAAGGAAAATCAGTCATCAGATAGATCTAATTCCAGGAGCTAGTTTTCCTAACAAGGCTGCTCACAGGATGACTCCTACTAAAATAGAGGAGATAAATAGATAGGTTCAGGAGTTGTTGAGGAAGGGCTTGATTCGAGAGAGCCTAAGTCCATGTGCAGTACCTGTAGTACTCACACCAAAGAAGGATGGAGAGTGGAGGATGTGTATAGATTCTCAAGCTATAAATAGGATCACCATCAAGTACCAATTTCCTTTGCCAAGGATGGATGATATTATGGACTACTTGAGTGGAGCTCAGTATTTCACAAAGATAGATCTGAAGAGTGGTTATCACCAGATACAGATTCAAGAAGGAGATGAGTGGAAAATAGCCTTCAAGACCAAGGAGGGTCTTTATGAGTGGTTAGTCATGCCCTTTGGATTGACAAATGCCCCAAGCACCTTCATGTGACTCATGAATGAGGTACTTAAGAAGCTCTTGGGAAAATTTGTTATCATCTATTTGGATGATATTTTAATTTTCAGCAAGACTTTGGAAGAAAATTTATTGCATATTCATAGTGTCCTTGAAGGCTAAGAGAAGAGAAACTATTAATTAATCTAAAGAAGTGTAACTTTACAAAAAGGGAGTTAGTCTATTTGGGGTTTGTTATATCACTTGAAGGTCTCAAAATGGATCCAGAGAAGGTAAAAGCCATCTTGGAATGGCCTACTCCAAGATTTGCTACTGAGGTAAGATCATTTCATGGTCTGGTTAGTTTTTACAGGAAGTTTATTAGGAATTTCAGTGGCATATGTGCACCCCTAACTGATACAATAAGAGGGGATAGAAAAGAGTTCAAATGGACTACAGCAGTTGCGAGGAGTTTTGAATTGCTGAAGAAGAAGGTGATAGAATAGCTTGTGTTGGCACTTCCAAATTTTAGAAAGGTTTTCTAGGTGGATTGTGATGCCAGTGGTAGTGCTATTAGGGCTGTATTAAGCCAAGAAGGTAAGCCTATTGCATATTTTAGTGAAAAATTGAATGATGCAAAGAAGAAGTATTTTGTTTATGATCAAGAGTTCTATGCAATAGTTTCGGCCTTAAAGAAATGGAGGCATTATTTATTGCCAAAGGAATTTGTTTTGTATACTGATCATCAAGTATTATAGTACCTAAATAGTCATGGTATTACAGAGCTATACATTTGTGTTGAAGCATAGAAGTGGAAAATCTAACAGGGTTGCAGATGCACTAAGTAGGAGATAGTTGTTGCTTATAATAATGCAGGTTGAAGTAGTTGGGTTTGATGAACTCAAGAATTTGTACCCCGAGGATCCTAATTTTGCTGAAGCATGGAAAGCTTGTAAAGAACCTGATGCTATAGATAGAACCAAGTGGTTAGACTATTTGATTCAAGATGGCATGTTGTTCAAAGGTAGTCAATTGTGCATTCCAAGGAGTTCCATGAGGGAAAATATAATTAAGGAGAAACACAGTGGAGGGATGGCAAGACATTTTGGTCAAGATAAGACCATTTCCATTCTTAGAGAACATTATTTTTGGCCTCAAATTTCATAGGATGTGAAGAAGTTTGTACAGAGTTGCCAAGTTTGTCAAGTTGCCAAGGGGTTTAGTCACAATACTAGCCTATATCAGCCATTGCCTGTTCCATCAAGGCCATGGGAGGACATAAGTATGGATTTTGTTCTTGGATTGCCAAGGACACAAAGGGGTAACGAATCAGTATTCGTGGTGGTTGATAGGTTCTCCAAAATGGCACATTTCATTCCATGCCACAAAACTCATGATGTTGTCCATATTGCAGACTTGTTTTTCAAAGAGGTGGGAAGACTACATGGTCTTCCAAGGAGTATAGTTTCTAACAGAGACACTAAATTTGTGGGGTATTTCTGGAGGACATTATGGAAAAAGTTGAGAACAGACTTGAAATTTAGTTCCATGCATCACCCACAAACTAACAGCCAAACAGAAGTCTAGGCAATTTGCTGAGATGTTTAGTTAGGGATAAGCCCTAGGGATGGGATTTTATTCTACCACAGGCAGAGTTTGCTCATAATAACTCTGTAAATAGGAGTACTGGAAAATCACCATTCCAAATTGTATATGGGAATAGCCCAAGGACTGTACTAGAGCTGAGGAAGATAGAACACAAGGAGAGGATGAGTGTTGAAGCTGAGGAATTTGCTGAACATATCAAGCGTCTACATGAGGAGGTTCGGGCACACATAACCAAGATGAATCAAGAGTATAAAGCTAGGGCTGATCAAAGGAGAAGACATAAGGAATTCCAAGTAGGAGATCTAGTCATGGTGCACTTACAAAAAGAAAGATTTCTAGTTGGTACTTACAACAAGCTAAAAATGAAGAAATTTTGCCCCTACAAAGTTTTGAAGAAACATGACTCAAGAAATGCATATGAGGTGGAGCTGCCAGATGGTATTCACATTTCTCCCATTTTCAACATTGTAGATTTAATAGAGTATCATGATGATGGTGCAGATGAGGAGCTGATGTTACAGCCATGTCCAATTCCTACTTCTAAGAAGGAGGAGATAAAAGACATTCTAGATCATCATGTGGGCAGGAGTACCAGAAACAGGCAGTATGAAGAGCATTTGGTCAAATGGAAAGGACGGCTGATCAAGGACTCAACTTGGATTTCAGTAGCTGAGGTTTCCCATTTGGGATTTCCTCTACCATCCATAAAGTGACAGGGTCACTTTTTAATCTACCCTAGGTGTCTGATGCAAGAGCATCCAGAGGTATAAGGGCAATCCTGTGCCACCCAAAAAAATGTACTTAGACTTAGTTTCTATTTCATGTCTTTACATTTTTGGATACCCATTTGGGTCAAATAAAGGTTCCAACTCTCACAGTTCAACTATTAGTGTGCTAGAAAATCTCAAAAAAATAGGAGCATGCAATTCAGCCATCATTTTGGTGAACTAGAAGGTGTGAATTGGCTAGATGAAAGTAATTGTGATTTAGAACATTTCAGAAAAAGAATCAGGTCAAAAGACCCCACGGTTTGAAAGTTATTGCAATTTTTTGGGTTTTGGAGACCTCCTAAGAATGCTTCAAAGTTAGGTTAGGGGCATTAAATCACCTCAAAAAGGGCCAAAAAATGGGGGACAAGCGAAGCTATCCATAGGGCTATGGAGCACTTTGAGAGCTTTCCAAAAATGTAAACGGTTCGTCAATCGGAGCTACGGTTCAAAAGTTATGCCTCCCAAAAGTTTGGTTACCATTTTTGGATTCTTCTAGATTTCCATCGACTTCTAACACAGCTTCTGGAACCTTCTATTTGGTCGGTGGATGCCTACTAGCACTTTCTAGAATGTACTCCTAGTCCTTAACTCTTTAGGGTCTATTTAAGGAGATTTATGGCATTGTAAAAGGCAGTTCAGAGTGGAGTTTGAGAGGAGGTACTAAAAGGAGAAATTATCTCCAGATTTATGCTATTGTAAGCCCTTAGGGCATGTTTCAAAGTTTATTTTCCTATACTCTTTGTACTAGCTTATTTTCTCAGTTAATATAATTTCCCCTTTTTGTTGTATCCATTTTGTTCTTGGGTTGTGTCCCCATCAATTCCCCACAACCTCACCTTGTTCATTCATCATATTTATGAAAACCAATTTAGTTCCTATAGAACTTTTATCTTTAGGTCTAGGAACCAATTCCCATATCTCATTTTTCACAATCTAATGTAGTTCTTACTTCATTGATAGAATCCAATGATCATCCTTGCATGCCTCATCTACACTATTTAGTTCAAATTGAGAAATCAAATATAATTCTTCATTTACTCTATTTCTTGTCATAACTCCTTTGTCTTTTCTCCAAATAATCTAATTTTAAAGATGATTCTTTGTCAAATTCCTATTTGATTTAGGGGTTTCTACTTTAATTATTATTTCTTCTCATAATGTCCTTACAATTTTATCTTGTGATGAAGGGATGCCCATTAGATCTAACATAGTAGGGCACCCAACATGCATGTGATGTGGCAGTGACTATACAATAGAAGTTCCAATGAGACACTACCTAATGGAAGTGTGTTAGATGAAAAGTGATAATTTGGTGGACCCTTTAGAGGGTGCCACATGGCACCTAGGTGGTATTGATGTAGAAAAGGTTAGGCCAATTATGAGATGACATGTGTCAAGCTTGGTCAAACAAGTTTGACCCAGATGGGTATATGGAGGGAAAATACAAAGGCCTAAAAATTTATTTTTAATTCTTATCTTCCAAAGTACATATAGAGAAGCCCATTTAAATATTTTGGTTTATATTGTAAAGTTTTGACATTGGGAAGATTTAAATTTTTTGAAAAGAAATGCAGACTTGTAAACCATTTTGGAACCTAAACTTCAAATGGATGTCTTGGGCATTTTCAATAAGCCAAAATAGGAATATGAAATACCATCAAAAATATCTTGGAGTAAACTTTCCAAATTTTAAGCTTGTTTTTGCACAAGAAGCCATGTGTTCGAGTTATTCATGGTTAGGTCCCAATTCCTATTTTTCAACCATTTTTTGTTATAGCAGTTTAGCTTTTATTTTTGGTGAAATGATGAATTTGATGTACCCCAAAGGTAGTAAGGATGCATTTAGTGATGGTTTTTTTACTCTCATATCAATTTAGTAAATTATTTATTAGCATTTTAGATGCATATCTAATGTTTTTATTAGAACAAGGGTTTCTCATCACTTAGAAAAGTTATTCTAAATTTGTTGAAGCACAATATTGAAATTGATTTCAAATTTTGATTGTAGAGAGAAGAGAGAAGCTTTATAGCAATACGGAATGGAGATTCAAGTGGATGTGTGTCACTTCTAGATTAGATCAAGGATTTCTTTCCTCTCCTATATCCTTCTATTCTCTTTCTTTCTCTAGTGTTGGTTCCCAATTCCTCTGAGCAACATCAGCTAGGTTTCCACCATTTCTTCAACATTTCTCTTGTGTAATGAACATCAAGTTAATGAGTAACAAGGAAATGAATAAAATCATAGTAGAAAGTTAATATTTAGCCTTAATCTTGTCTCCTATTTATGTTCTTTGTAATCATTTATGTTATGTGAATTTAGAGCATAAAACTCAGTTGCAATATGTTCTAGGTTATAAGTGTTGGTATTATTTTCTTATGATTCAAAGAGTCATGTAAATGCTTAGTCTATCATCATAGGGTTGCAGATTTCATGAAGGGATAGGTTGATTATGATATTTATAAAGATGCAAATTTCTAATTTACAAGCTAAATGGATAGATTAGGAAATTCTGACATATGAAATGTATCAATGATTTCTAGGCATACATGGGAGGGATTTGTGGAATTTTTCAATAGATAAGGCATTGATCAACTACAAGATCAAAGTGTTATGTTGTTCATATGATGGTTTTTCTGAAATCATTCTTTATAGTCAAAATCCTTTCCCTTTTTGTTGGAGAGCTAAAAAGTATTACCCTCACTTAACTTATCGAGTTCATATGTCATGATTCTAGCAATTTAATGTCCATGTTTTCTACATAAGTGTTAGAAGATTAAGGGTATTATCTACTTTGTTAGATTCTAGTGTATTCTTTAACACTAGTACTATATGAATGAATATGAGGTACACCCACCTAGGTTTTGCAAAGCATGAAGTAGTAGAAGGGTATGACCTTATAGTTGGCCCTAATGTCTAAACAATTATGTTGTAGATGGGAAGTAGTTTCCCCTAGATGTATTCTATTCTTATTGAGGATTTTGAAACATGACATTTTAAAACACCAAAAAAATTTGTATTAGGAATTCTAGAGATGTATGTTAGTGATTTGTGGGATTGCCCAATAGATAAGGCACTAATCAACTATAGGATCAAAGTGTTATGATGTTCATATCATGGTTTTTCTGAAATAAATATTTATAGTCAAAATCCTTTTTCCTTTTTGTCAAAGAGCTAAAAAGTGTTATCCTTACTTAACTTATCTAGTTAATAAGTCATGATTCTAGCTATTTCATGTCTATGTTGTCTGAATAAGTGTTAGAAAATTAATGGTATTATCTTCTTTGTTAGATTCAATTGCATTGTTTAATACTAGTACCATATGAATGAATCTGATGTATACCCACCTATCTGTAGAGCTTGAAATAAAAGAAGTGTATAGGCTTATATTTTGTCTTGGTGCCTAAATAGGTATGTTGTACATGGGAAGTAGCTACCCCTAGATGTATTATGTTCTCATTGGGGCTTTTGAAACGTGATGTTTCAAAACACTAACAACTACTTCAATTCTTATTTCTTCTCTAGGTTCAAATCTTTTTTCTTCTCTTTCTTCAAAAATTTCAACATCATTATGAAAATCATTATTAGTCTCAAAGAAACTTTAGTATTTTCTCTAATAGGTTTAGGTTTATCTTCTTCTTTATGAGAAATATAATCCAAAATTTCCTCTATAACTCCAAAATTTTCATCCACTTTCACATTTGTAAACTCAACAGTTGTCTTAGTTCTCTAACTAAAACATCTATAAGATTTGATTTTCAATGAATAACTAAGGAACATACATTCATTTCTTCTTACATCAAACTTACCAATATCATCATCTCTCTTTTTGTAACAATTACTTCCAAAAATTCTAAAATATTTTGCTAAAGGTGCATGTCCAAACCATAAATCATAGGGAGTCTTGTTTGTCCCTTTTGAGATCTACAATCTATTCATTGTTTATACTACCATGTTGAGTGCTTCTCTCCATAATGTTTTGGATATATTATTTTCAAACATCATTACTCTTGCTACTTCCATTACAGACTTATTTCTTCTTTCAACAATATCATTTTTCTCAAGAGTCTTAGGTGTTGATAACCATCTATTAATACCATTTTCTCCACAAAAGATGTTAAACTCTCTTGATGTAAAATATTTTCCTCTATTTGATCTCAATATTTTATCTTTAATCCAAATTTATTCTCAACTCTATTCTTGAATAATTTAAAATTTTCAAATGCCTAAGAACTTTTTTAAAGAAATGCTACCCACTTCAGTCTAGTTAAATCATCAACAAAAATCATAATGTACCTTTCACCATAGAATCCTCTTGTTCTAATAGGCACACTTAGACTTGTATGAACAATCTCCAATTTTTCTCTAGTAGTGAAATTCTTGCTAGGAAGGGAAACTTTCTTCTGCTTTGCTATAACACATTCTTTATTAACAATATTAGTAGGTTTCACAATTTTAGGTAGATCTCTGACATCAAATGTACTACTAGCCTTCATAATGTTATCAAATTTTATATGAAAAATATTCTATGTCATAACTAACTATTATCCACCTTTGCAACCAAAAAAGTCATCAAAATGTGGGGTTTAATTGAAACACATCATCTCTGGATTTTTTACTAGTTCCCATCAACTTACCATTTTAATCCTTGATAATGCATGTCTTCTCTATGAATAGAAAATATTATCCTTTATCAACCAGCTATCCAACACTTAAAATGTTATGCTTTAGTCCATCAACAAAATAAATGTGATTAGTCTTAGTCTTTCAATCAAGAGTATTAGATCCGATTCTCTTGATATGATAGGCTACATTGTTTCCAATTTTAACATTTCCTTCATCATAATTACTAAACTTAAGAAACTTATTCATGTCTCCAATCATATGATATGAACATCTATTATCTATAATCTAATTAGATTTATTTTCAACTAGAAAAACTAAGGATTTTTTTTTTTGATTACTTTCCAAGATTTTCTTCTTTAATAACCACAAATCCTAATTCATCATCACTTTCACTCTAAAGTATTTCCTCAGATTCATCATCTTTATTTTCATACAAACAATCTGTATGTCTTCTAGAGTTGGATTTCTATTGGATAGAATAATTTAGTTGTATGTTGTCTTTGATGTTACACAAATGTCAAGTATATACCAAGAAATTAGTGTCTATTGAGCTCACTCGGTCACCTAAGGAATGTCTACAAGGAACAAAGTGGTTTCATCTTAGGTTTTTTCATTCCTTATTTTCAACTTCTCTTAAACTCTAAGTTCTAATTTTTAGCATTGGTTTATAGTGGTAGGACTTGTAAAAATTAGTTCATCTTGAATGGCAATCCCTAGTCCTTGCATATATCTAGCAAGTTTCACACTTTCAGGTTCAACAAGTTTAGATTTCATCAACAACTTTAGAAATTATTTAATATGGGTAGAGATATCCATCTTGTTCCTCCTCAAACTCATTCTCTTTGAATGAATTTGAACTTCATAATCCTTTGGAACATAAGTCTTTCTGAGTAGAGCCACCATCTTCTTCCATGTGGTGATTGTATTCTTGTTACTCTTCACCCTATCATCTTGAGTGAAGTTCCACCATGTGAGGGTAAATCCCTTGACTCTAGACTTGGAAATATTCACCCTTTGGTTCTTAGGGGTGCCTTCATAATAAAAGAAATGAGTTAGGGAATCTACCCAATCCATTGGAACCTTTGGGTCCATCTTCCCATTGTATGTGGGAAAGTCAAGATTAGCATCCATGGTTCTCCTCTCCATGGATTTTAGAGTCCTCACAAGTAGCCTCTGGTTAGTAGGACATTCTTCTTCCTCCTACTTAAGGGGTTATTTATCACTCCCTTATCTAACTTCTTTAGAGTTTTCACTACTTCTTTTAAGGACCTCTTCTTTAATCTTATCCATCTCTTGCCTCATCAATCACATCTCCTTGTTTCATTGTTCATCGTGCCTTAGTTTCTAATCCCTCAAGTGTTTCACAATCTCTACATTGGTCATCATTGTAGATAACCCTTTATCTTCTTCTTCTTCCATGGTGTTATCAAATATCTTACCCTAAGGGATCCTAGGTTGCTCTGATACCACTAGATGTAGATCTCTCCCTTATAAAGGAAACTATATTATAGTGTAGCCTTAGATTGCTTCAAGTACCCCAAAATGGAGTCAAGAGAGGGTTCTACACCTTTAGATTAAGGTTGCTCACTATTGGTGTAAATAAGTATTTACTATTTACACTTTACTTAAGTTTACTTAGGTTAATGCATATTCATATTAGTTCTCATGTAGACACCTAGGAGCTTGCATATTCATATGAGTTGTCATGTTGACAACATAGTAGTTCTCACTCCAATTGTGCACATGTTGTCTACTACATCTATTTACAAGATACACCTCTAGATTCTTATCCTATCATTGTTGCACATACATTCATGCATAATGGAGGACAATTCACTCTTGGTGGACATCTACTTAGTTTTTATTCTTATCTCTTTGCATGGCTAGTCATCTTGATTGCATTTATATACAAGGCTCTTCTATAATGTATTCATCTAATTATCTGATCAATCCATTCTTATTTGATCATATCTTGTCTCTCTTGTGCTATCCCTTGAGCTTCTAGATCTTGGCATTTCATTCTTTCCTTAGGAAAATTACTACATGGTATCAGAGCTATAACAAATTCCTACATGGTATTAGAGCTATGGGAGTTTCATTGCATAGCCATTGGAGAGATTTTCTTTTGCAAGTCAAGATTGGAGCTTGCTAGTGCAAATCAGATGTTGGCATCACATTCAAAAGGTCAAAAAACCCCCAAATTGACTTTTATTTCATCAAATTCAAACATCTAAGGTGAAATCTAGAGTCAATTTGACTTTTGGAGGTGCGACGGTGGTGATTTTTGAAAAATAATTACAAAGATGTTTTTCAAAAAGTGATATCTCCCTCATACAGTCTCCTTTTTCCTAGCAATTTTTGTTTTTTTTGTTTTGGGGCAGAATTTAGTGATCTACACATTGGTGTAGGTTGTTTGTGATCTCTATTCCTAATTTTTTCTAAAAATTGCCAATCCCAATTTTTACAACTTTAGAGACCTCATTCAGGTTCATATGGACACATATTCAATTGCTATTTTTTTTGAAAGTGAATAATTTTTGTCTACTTTCCAAATTTGGTATCAATTTAGAGTAATTTGGAGTGGACATAGTACTTTCAACATTTGGCCATTTTTTCCTATTTTGGCGCATGAAATTAATTATATCCTTGAGAGGTCTTTTGTTTTCATCTTGTTGAGTCATATATACTTCATATTTATTGTTGTAACCATAAAAAATAGAAGTCCACTTTGGTCTATTTTGACAAGTGGTCAATTGTACACACACTAAATATAAAGCACCAAATCATCTTTTTTTGGTGGGGATTCTCTGATTGAGTAAAAAGTGGGAGGGGGGGGTCTTGTGTTCTTCAGCCTCTTTGATATTGAGATCTATTAGATTTCCACAATCCATGCTAATGTGCTATCAAATTTTTGGATTTGATTGTGTATAATTTTTTTACATCAACGTTTCGGATCATACTACATGATCCATCATCAGGATGCTAGAGAGAAAAGAGAACATGAAAAATTGATATTGTTCTCTTTCTTTTGTATTATGGGTTATTTTTCTTAATTAACAAAACATAATTATGCTACTTGGAAAGAAAAGATAAATAAACCATTAGTTGAAAAAGGTTTACTATGTTATGTAACTAGTACTACAAAGAAAGCTAATGAGTCTCGTAGAGAAGACTAGGAATGAAAGAAAGAGATGGCCTTATGAGTCTTGCTAAAGAATATCTCATATCCTATCAAATATCACATTAAAAACATTACCAATTAAATGAAAGTTTGGGATGAACTTAAAGCATTGTATGGAATAGTAGATGAAGATATGGCCTACACCATTGAGGATAATCTTTTCAAATTGGATCCTAGGAATTTTGACACCATAAAAGATTATCTTATCCAAGTAGACATCTATAGGGAACAACTTAAGCATTTTGGTGAACCCATCAAGGATGGAAAGTGGATCAAACATGTAATGATTCATCTTCCTCCTGAATATGAAACTTTTGTTTCAAGTTATAATAGTCACAAGTTAACAATGGGAAATGCCTTCAATAAGCCTTCATTCAAGTCATTTTTAGGAATGTTGGTCTTAGAACATGAAAAGGTAGTGAGTATGGGAATTCTCTAGTATTCCAAGTCCAAAGCCTTGGTAGCTAATAAGGAGAATCAAAGGAATCAAGGTGGTAAACTTTCCAACAAGAAGCAAAAGGAATGGAAGGCTAAGCCACAAGATGACATAGAAAAATCTTCCTCTACACATTAGTCTACCTTCACACAAAAATCTTCCTCACCATAAGACAACTCTAACAATAAGGGTAAATCATCCAAGAAGTAGTTGCTTACTACAACATATTGCAAGAAGAATGGACATGAAGAACATCATTGTTACAAGAAGAAAATTGATGAACTCAAGAATCTTCTCAAGAAGAATCAAATTAGTCTACCTTCAAGAATGAATCCTTCATCCTCTTCTTCACATTCATATTTTAATAAAGGAAAGGATCACATGGAAAATGGTTAATTCATAGGTAAGTATTTACTATTTACACTTACGTTTACTTACGTTAATACATATTCATATTAATTATCATGTAGAAAACTAGGGATCTGCATATTCATATGAGTTGTCATGTTGGTGTAAGTATTTACTATTTACACTTTACTTAAGTTTACTTAGGTTAATGCATATTCATATTATTTTTCATTTAGACACTTAGGACTTTGCATATTCATATGAGTTGTCATGTTGAAAACATAGTAGTTTGCATTCTAATTGAGCACATGTTGTCTACTACATCTCTTTATGAGATACACCTTTGTATTCTTATTCTCTCATTGTTGTATGTACATTCATGCATAGTGGAGGATAATCCACTCTTGGTGGACATGTGATTATTTGTTATGCTTATCTCTTTGCATGACTCCTAGTCATCTTGATTACCTTTATTCTCATTCTAATTATTTAATTAATTCATTCTCATTTGATCATATCTTATCTCTCTTTTGCTATATCTTGAGCTTCTAGATCTTGGCATTTCATTCTTGCCTTAGGAAAATTATTAGATGGTATTAGAGCTATACAAAATTCTTATAGTCACAAACATGGCCTAGGCACCCAAAAGAGCATAACTAGGTCTATAAGCACAAAATCACTAAATACTAGGATTATGCTTGAAATGGGAACCTATATGTTCATGGGGAATGGAAATATTCCTAGACTTTCAAAAAACTCAAAATGGTGGGTAGGAGTAGCCCAACTTATTTCCAAAGGCCTCAAATGGAAAAGTTGGCTTTTAGGCCTAGGAGCCCCAATTAGCACTATCAACAAAGAATTTAGGGCTTAGTATAAATTTTTTCCAAAGGACCAAGAAAAAAAGATATGTAATACCCTTTTGGAAGAATCTTTTGATTCCAAACTTTTAGACTCCCAACTGATTAGATGACCCCCTTACATAAAATGCAACAATTAGCCTTGTAAAGCCTAATTGGTAAGGTTTGTGAAGGAATTATAGATTAGGTGATTGATCTGAAAAAGACATTAACTGGAAAACAACTAGGGACCTTCAAGAGATCATAATCCACCCTTAGAATGATTTCTATTCAAAAAAGGGTCAATTTGTCTATTAGTGAATCAAAACTTAGTCAAATGGTTACATTGCTACCAAGATCTACAATTTCTACCAATCCCATCATTCATTTTGTAGTATTAACGAAGTGTTTCAGATACTCCTAAGTCAAGGAGTCAATTTTTAGTGTTTTCCAAACTACACAACATCTACTAAGTTTCATAAATAATGTACAATACAAACCAAGCATAGAAAAGGCTATCAAGTCATTCAGTTGAAGTAAATAAGACCATAGTATTAACTAAGCTATGCTATGTTAAACATGTTATACTATGTCTATTAAGATCATAGTGTTAACAATGTGAATCTATTGTTGACCAAATAAAATAGTGTCAATCGAGTGATTTGGTAGCTATTGAGTTTCTTAGTGTTCACCGAGTCACATAGTGTTGATCGAGTTTGATCTACTTGGAAGTAATTAGTATGGACCAAGCTTCAAGTTCAACTAAGTACCAAAGTTTTCCAAGTGTTGACAATACTTGTCATGTATCAGAACATCACCAAGTTTGTCTTTTGAACCTGAGTTACATAAGTTGGGCTAACTTTGTGAATCATGATGAAATTGGTATTGTAGCCGACTCTAGCATGTTTATTTGGATTGGTATATATGTAATGAATTATATCATATCCATATATCATAAGTAAATATTATATGATGAGAAGTGCAAATTAAGAAGGCTATAATAGTACAAAGATTCATCTATCATACTCAGGTGATCATTACAAAACAAGGAATCTCAACTAACAAATCAAAGTTGTAGATCAAAGATCAATGACTGGTTCATCCTAATAGGTGCATTAGTCAAATCTTTTAATAGGGTAGATTTAATAGTCTTTTCCAAATCTCTTAACTAATCGCATACTTCATTGTATTTTTTTAAATCCTTTAACAAGGTGGACATCACAATACTTATTGCTCCTAATAGGGAAGATCACTAGAAGTACTAAAGTACTAAATAGGTTAACTCTATACTATAGTACTAAAGCTTGTGGGTGTCATCCCCACCCTAGTTTACTTTCTATTTGGAAGGTTTCTAGATCACCATATCTTGTGTCAAAGTTTTGTTATGAATTTTTATTTTCTTTCAATCTTTCATGCATGCAATTAGATCAATATATTATATGAAGAATTAATTGTTAAAAGTTTTATTGGTTCCTAATTCACCCATCCCCTCTCAATAACCTTTCCTAATTTATATTTCCAACAATTTATATCAGAGCTCAGGTTCTCACATTAGAATTTTAATAGCTAGAGACAAGATCAAAGGAACTAGTGGTATACAAGTTAGATAAGGGTATTGAAAAGTTTGATGTGGAATTGGTTGTAGGACAACTTAAGAAATAAAAGGAAAAAATCTCTTAGTCATTGTAAAGAAGGAAAGTCCTTAAAGTACAAATGGATCACAATCTCTAAACTGAAGAAAGAATTGAAGACATATATCCAGAAAGAAATTTAGATGAAGCTAATGAAGCAATCAAAGACCTATTAGAACAATAATCCAATCTTAAAGAAGAAGTCAAAAATTTGAAAAGAGAACAAGAAATTCATTTAGTAAGATTATGTGAAGTCATTGAAGAAAAGACAAAGCCAAAGAAGAGATAAAAGAAAATAACAATGAAATTCAACAACTATCCCTTTAGTAAGAAGACTTCATTGATAAAATTACTAATGTAAATGAAGAGCTTATGAATTTATGATCAGAGAGACTACAAAATAATCTAAACATTGAAAAGAAAACCTATGAAAGAAAGATGAAAAATTAGGAAAGCATGACTTAGTTGAATGAACAAAGTTAGTATAGACATAAAGGAAAATATGGAATAGGATACACTAAAGAAGGTGAATCATCTCAGTAGGGAGCTCAAAAGAATAAAATGCCTACTTGCAATCATTGTGGTAAGATAGATCATACATCAAAAAAATATTGGAGTAATGCTAAAGAGAAGTTCAATGCAAAGTGTTACAGTTGCAATAAGCATGGTCATAGAGAAAATGAATGCAAAGAGAAACCTAAGTTTGAAGGTAAATGCCACAATTGCAAGAAACAAGGACACAAATATTTAGACTACAAAACCAAGAAGTAGAACCCAATAGAATAAATTGTGAAAGTAATATTGGTGGGATTGCAAAACATGGTGTAGATGTCACTATAGTGGTGAATTTGGGCACATTAGAGAGAACTATGTGAAACATCATATAAGGAAAGATATAATACAAAAATATGTTTCATTTGCATAGAACTTGGACATATTTCCAAGAACTGTATGAACATAGGTAGAATTGAAGATGAAAAGAACACCAAAGATGACTATATCAAAATGAAAATGAGTCAACAATGGGTTAAAAAATCTTCAGAGAATGCAAGACAAGATCATGAAGTGAATGACACCCAAGTCAATGAGTTGGATGGCTCAAAATTTCAACTTAGTTTCTTATGGAGATCACTGGAACTATTATTTAGAAAACAATCTAAAATCAATTCCATCCAATAGAAAGAAAGATCTAATTCAGAAATCAATATGTAAAGGTATAACCATGGATGATGAAAAGTAGGAGACCTTATAGAGCTAGGTCAAGTTGCATATTATTTTTGGGCATAGAAATAGAGTTGGTAGTTCCTATTGAGTTTTGGTGAAGCTAACAAGTTGTAGATGTCTCCCAAGCATTAAAGAATAAGATGAGTGGAGGAAAACCTATCACTAAACAATTATGAAATATGAAGCATTAATGGTGATTAGTTAGAGGAAATTTATTAAAAGGAAGAAACTGAAGGAATTGTTTCACCATAAATTTTCTAGAGTTATTTGTGAAGAGTGATTGTAGAGTAACCTAGTAATTTTATTAGTGTAAATAATTAATTATTATTACACTTTACTTGATTTTATTTAGGAATATGCATAGTCATATGAGTTGTCTTGGTGACAGCATAGGAGTTAGCAACTTATTAGAGCACATGGTGTCTACAAAATCTCTTTATGAAATACACCTATGCAAACTTATCCTCTCATCATTGCACAAACTCCTATTCTCAATGGAGGATAATCTACCTTTGGTGGACATGTGCTAAGTTGTAATCCTTATCTCTTGTGTGACTTCTAGACATATCAATTGCCCTTATATATAGGCACCCTCTATGATGTATTCATCAAATTATCCAATTATCCAATCATCGAATATCCATTCTCATTTGATCATCATTTTTCTCTCTTGTGCTATCTACTAAGCTTCTTGATCTTGTTGTTGAATTATCACCTTAGGAAAATTATTACATGGTATCAGAGCTATACCAAATTCTTATATGGTATCAAAACCATAAGAATTTCATTACATAGCCATTGTAGAGATTTTTTTTGCAAGTCAAGATTGGAGCTTGTTGGTGCAAATAAGATATTGGTATCACATTTAGAAGGTCAAAAAAACCCCAAATCAACTTTTGTTTCATCAAAATTGGACATCTGAGGTGAAATATAGAGTCATTTCATTTTTGGTGGGGTGATGGTTGTGATTCAGGAAAAATAATTACAAAGGTGAATTTTCAAATAGTGATATCTCCCTCATACAAACTCCTTTTTGTTAGCAATTTTGTTTTGTTTTGTTTTGGGGTAGAATTTCATGAGCTACACATTGGTGCAAGTTGTTTGAGATCTCTATCCTAGAATTTTTTTGAAAATTACAAATCTGAATTTTTACAACTTTAAAGGCTTAGTTTGGGCTCTCTGGATACATATTCAGGTGTTATTTTTTTGATAGTGCATATTTTTGTCTATTTTTTAGATCAGGTATTAGTTTGGACCAATTTTCAGTAGACATAGTACTTTCAATTTTTGTTCTCATTTTGGCCTATTAACACTTGTAATTAATTTGATCATTGAGAGGTCTTGTGTTTTATCTTATTGAGTCTGATATAGCTTCATATTTGTTGTTGTAATTATCAAAATTAGAAGTCCACTCTAGTTCATTTGGACAAGTGACCCATTGTAATCACACTAAATATAAAGTGTCAAATCGTGCATTGGGGTTGGGGGGGTGGGGTTTCTTTGATTTTTTTTTTCATTTTGGGGTTGAATACATTATTTGATCTCATGGAGTCATGTTAAAAGTGTCACTTTGGTTTAAGATTCAAATTGACAAAAAGGAACTATTAGAAATGGAGTGCTCTGATGATTGATCATCTAAGAGAACATAAGGAAGTGTTCCCTTATCTATATTCGAAGATATTTCCACCTAATACTAATTGTAGAAATCTTTCTCTTCTTCTTTGATTTATGTATAATAGTACGAGTAAGGATTTTTTTGCTTCTCTTAGTAAGTCAAGTAGTCCTCATGATGTTTGGATGTGTCTTTGGGAAGCATATGGAGATCCATGAATCCCTTCATTACTAGAAGACATTCTACCTCCAATCACTCCAGTTGTGGTACCTACAACTCTAGTTGAGATCATACCTCTTGATGTTCCTTTTTCTTCTACTAATCTAGATCTAGCCACAGATGCTCCTAATTTAGTGTAGCACAAAACATCGCGTCTTCCTATTTTAGCTTCATGGGATGACTTCCTTCTAGACATTGCAACATTGTTTATGGAGTATTACATTGAAGATGTGGGAGACATTATTGATGACATCCATCTTCTCTTTGTTGAGGAGAATTCTTCTTCACTTGTTGTGAGGGAACACTCTAACCCTTAGCCACTTGATATTTCTTTTGAGACTGATATGATTGTGGACACTTCTTTTCAATAGTTGGAGGAGGGCTCTTTTACTTCAAAGGAGACATATTTTTCTTTGGAGATTGTATTCCAATTTCCTTAGACATCATATCTTTTGAGGATTCTTCATACTAGTTCAAGAGCATTCTCTACTAAACCTATGACACCACTTCTTCCTATAAGGAGGAACATCATTTAGTTTTCATGGTGTAGCTTCTTTAGTCATCAAGGAGCTTCTTTCATGGCTATTTATTCATCATTGAGGGGAGGATTGCTTCTCTTCCCATATCTTCCTATAAGGATGATTCCTTGTGTTTGGAGTTTGATTCACTTTCATACATGTGCAAATTACCTTGTTTTACACCTTCTTTTGGGCATCCACCAAATTGGCTTGTGGCGTCTACATTCATCAAGGACTTATCAACATATGAGAAGACTTTAGAGGCAATATCCATAGCATACTACATATGGATTCCTCATCCAATTTACTATCCATATCTTGTACATGCATGATGTATGTCATATTAGGGTGGTCTTGATTAATCCATCCTTTCATGCATCTTGTATTTCTTCATCTCTCTTTTTAGAGGAGGTTTTTCCCATGAGGTTTTCAATCTTTCTCCATTTTTAGAGAGATTGCATTGCATAGTATTATATGTGGAGCATTACATTTGTACATGGGTACCTAACATGACATAGTAGCTAGGATCCACATCACATATTTTATTTAGTTTTGTGAGCTTAAGTGCTTTACCCTAAGTTTCACTTAAGGGGGCTATTAGTGTAAATAATAATAATTATTACACTTTACTTAAGTTTACCTAGGAATATGCATAGTCATATGAGTTCTTTTGGTGACAACACATGAGTTGACAACTTATTAGAGCACATGGTGTGTACAACATCTCTCTCTATGAGATACACCTATGTAAACTTATCCTCTCATCATTACACAAACTCGTGTGCTCAATGGAGGATAATCCACCTTTGGTAGACATGTGCTATTGTAATCCTTATCTCTTGTGTGACTTCCATACATATTAGTTACCCTTATATACAGGCACCCTCTATGATGTATTCATCAAAATATCCAATTATCCAATCATCATATATCCATTCTCATTTGATCATCATTTGTCTCTCTTGTGTTATCTATTGAGCTTCTTGATCTTGGTGTTGCATGATTGCCTTAAGAAAATTATTACATGGTATCAAAGCTATACCAAATTCTTATATATTTAAGTATTTGTTGTTGAAAAATTCTTGAAGTTTTTAGAAACACTACTAAGCATGGCATCTTTAAGAAGCATAGCAAAGTTTTTTTTGAAATGTTGGTTCATGGAGTTGACTGCAAGGCACCTAATTTCATGTTGAGTCCAACAACTGTAGAGGAAATTGACCCAACTAGTATACAATTAAAATTCTATCAAAGGTATCAGTCATGAATGACATCCATTATTTTTACCACTATTCTATTTAGGAATTCATAACCCTAGATATGAATGAATCATACAATAAATTGTGTGTGGATGGTGCATTGAAACCTAAGCGTTACCATTTGGAAACAAAGGGTTTGACCTACATTTCTTATATGAAAAGATATTTTTAGGTGAAATGGATTATATTTATTATAAGCTATGTTCACAATGGGAAGTTATGGTTAGACCAACCCATTCATATTACAAATAAAATGATTCACATAATCATAGTGCTTCGAATGCTAAACAAAGCTAAGATAATCAAAACCCTAGGTCAGGTCAAATTGGCTAAGTGGAAATTTATCGAGTGGGATAGGAGAGGAATGAAGCTTAATGGTGTAATAGACATGGACCTAAAGTTTGGCATACATGTAATTGCACATAAAATTTATAGTTCTAGTTGATTAAACATCATTATCATGTGAAGTTATCAATCTTGCATACAAGGTTGTGAAAAATAACCTATCCATTGAGCTTGCCAAGTTTTTGTTGAATCAATTCAAAAAGAACATGGAGAGCATTAGAGGATCAAAGAATAAGCTGTGCAAGTTTAAATATCTTTTAACATGTTTATTGTTCTTTGTTTAGAAGTTTTTCCCTTCAAAAGGTATAGTAGTATGGAGAATGGATGTTCCTATGTTATATCAAATCAATGAGTACATAGTAGAAATGGGTCAAAATTTTGATAGCATCATTTTGAATCATTTAAAGAGAATATGTACAATAGATTTAGGATATATAAGAAACTTATAGAAGATTTCAAGGATAATATCTATTTCATGGTGGACTCTGACAAAGTATATATTTAGGCAATCAGACTAAGAGTGGGATGGGTTTAGCCTCAGGAGTATAATGTTAACATTGATAACACTAATGATATCATGGAGGCTCTAATAAATGAGTCTATGGATCCTAAGGCCACATATTTTGGAACATATGATAAGGCAAAGGCAAGAATTGAACTTAAGATCAAGCTACATCAAGAAATAAATAAAGGAAAGAAAAGAGTAGAGAAGAAACTAAAAAGCACAAAGCATGCTAGTTCTCCTCTACTGTTTGCCAAGGGAAAAAGATGATGATGAAGAGAATGAAGAAGAGGAATCCAAATCTAAGGAAGAAAGGTAAGATTATCATAACCAAACTTGCCAAGTCCTCTCCTACTATATTCACAAGAAGGGCAACCAAGTATAGGAAGAAGTTGAAGTGAGGTGAAGATGAAGCTAAGAAAATTATCCTTAAAAAGAGATGCACCTGTAGTTCAATTTTTTTTGAAAATAATGGTAGAATAATTTGGCATGGAAAATTTCAAATATCTTAAGTATGAGACCAAGAATATAGAAGAGAAAAAATAGATTGAGGATATTCTTATGACAAAATTGGGAAATTGGAAGTACTCACCAGATGAGCTTCCACAAAAAATTCCTAATGAACTTCTATAGGTGGTTAAACCTAGATGGGAAAGTGCAATCAAGACTATCAAGGAAATTTTTGAACAAACCCTAGGGAAACTCATGCCAAATCTTAGTGAGAAGAAAGTGAAGGAATCCTTGAAGAAAAATGAAGAGAAGTTCACTCTTAAATTCAATACATGTATGAAATTTCTTAAGGACATTGAATATGTGGTGAAGACAACTACAACTAAGAGGGAAAACATTTATAAGATGCACCAATACAATGACTTTATTGTACATGTTAATGTCAAGGATAATGATGAGGAAGAAGATGTAGAAATAAAAGATGACGAGTTAGATGATGTCAATATAGATGATGAGGAGGAAGAACTTGAAGCTACTGGAGGAAGTCTTCTAGAGATAAAAAGCATTGAAAAAATTGTAGCAGTAGTCATGGACTCATTTCCTTGCTCTTTGTGCATAACATTAGTGCAATCTAGATTAGAGATAGCTTCTATTGAGTTGGTTGTGGATACCATTACTATACTAAGCACCCAACCAAGCATGAATCTATTCAACTAAATGTTACATTGACTATAGTTCCCAACACTTCATCTTCCAATAAAAAGGGTCCTCCATCATCAAGCTTGACCAAGAAGAAACAAGGTATTCTTGTTGTTAGTGCCATTTCAATATTTTTTTCTTGTCCATAAATTTCTGCATTTTTTTCTACTCCAAGTATATCCATAGCTAGTACACTAATAGTTGAGAACTAGTATCAATTGAGTATGGAAGTTGTAGACAAGGGAAAGAAATTTTTTTCCACCATTATAATGGAAAAGGGAAAAGAAGCATAAGCAATTAATCTGGATGAGGACATAGTTATTCCAAATTGGGATATCACCCTCACCCCTAATCAAATGGATATCATGGGTGAAATATTGAAGAAGAGAGCTAAGAAGAAAAATTGTAGAGAAGAAAAGAAGAAAGAAAATTAAGTTCTTGAAGATATAAAGAGAATATTTGTTGATGCTTTGAGTATCGAGGTTGATGGAAAATAACCCTTTTTGTACTAGTTAGAAAAAAATGTTCACAAATACAATAAAGACTTAAAGGGCCAAGATTAACTACTATAAAGAGCTGAAAAACATTTTGAGAATAGAGTGTTAGAATAAGTTTCACAAAGAATTGCAATAGATCAAGTAGAGTTAGCTACTATTCTTGATTCACGAGAAACATCTATTAATAACGTTATTTTATTATTTATCAAGTTATGTGACACATCTATCTTAACAAAGGAAATCAAGGATAAGTTTTCCAAGATACATGAAGATGTGAAGGCAAGTGCGCACTAGTTGTCACTTGATGAAAGCCATAATTTTACACATTACACAAAGATCAAATATTTGGCAAATTTGCAAGCAAAATTATTGAAGGAAGAAGCCAGGATCAGGGCCGCACTTGCAAAAAGTTAAAATTGCATTACATGCAAGTAAGGTACTACAAGAGAATTGGGACAATAAAATGGTACTTATTTAGAAGGTACATTCTAATTTCTTGTCACATTTTAGTATTAACATATAGATATTATATACACCTTTAACATTTATGGCAAAAAGGGGGAGTAGTAATATGTAAAGAAGAAAAAGATATTGTAAAGGAGAAGAAATATACTATACTCCATTTATATGTATATAAGAGAGATTGTATTGGGGAGTAGTATAGTATCATGAAGATACTTGTATAGATAAGCATAAAATTTCTTTACAAAAGCAATTTTGAAAACTTAGAAAAACAATGTATGTTACCAAGCTATAACTTCAGGAAGTCAAGCTAAGTTCAAGATACAAATTGATGTTAAAGGATGTCTTATAGTTTTGTACTTCAGATTTTTTGTTTGATAAGTTTTTTTTTCACTAATGCCAAAGGGGGAGATTGTTAACATAAACATTAGTTTGTCTATTAGTTACTCAACACTTAGTCAAATAGTTACATTGCTACCAAGATCTATAGTTGTTACCAAGTGTATCATTTAGCTTGTAGTGTTAACCAAGTGATTAAAATAATCCTAAGTTGAGGAGTCAATTTGTAGTGTTTGCCAACCTACACAATGGTTACCGGGCTTCATTAACAATGATAAGTGCAAACCAAGCATAGGAGAGGCTATTGATCTATTTAGTGGAATTAAAGAAGATCATAGTGTTAACCAAGCTATGGTATGTAAACCAAGTTATACTATATCTACCGAGCTTGCAATATTAAAAATGTGAATCTAGTTTGATAGAGTAAAGCAATGTCAATCAAGTGATTCAACAGCTACCAAGTTTCTTAATGTTCACTAAGTCATATAGTGTTAACTGAGTTTGAGCTACTAAGAAGTGATTAGTATAGATTGAGCTTCAAGTTCAACCAAGTGCCAAAGTTTATCAAGCATTAACAATTCTTGTCATGTATGATAACATCACCAAGTTTGTCTTTTGAACCTGAGTTAAAACAATTGGCTTGACTTAGTTAATTATGTTGAGATTGGTATTGTAGCTAACTCCAATAAGTTCATTTGGATTGGTATACATGTAATGGATTGTATCATATCCATATATCATAACTAAAGAGTATATGATGAGAAAAAGTACACATTGAGAAGGTTGCAAGCAATATAAGGGACAATAGAGATTTATCTATCATAGTTAGGTGAGCATTAGAATACAAGGAATCTCAACTAGAAAATTAGATGTGTAGATCAAAGATCAACCACTATTTCATCCTAATAGGTGCATTATTCAAATCCTTTAATAAGGTAGACTTAATAGTTTTTTCCAAATATCTTAACTGAGTGCATACTTCATTGTATGTTTGTAAATCTTTTAACAAGGTGGATCTCATAGTCCTTATTGCTCCTAATAGGGCAGATCACCTAAAGTGGTCAAATTGTAAACATTAAAAAGTTAAATTTATACTACAGTGCTAAATCATGTGGGTATCATCCCCAACCTAACTTTACTTTCTATTTGGAAGGTTTTTGGGTCACCATATCTTGTGTCAAATTATTATGAATGTTTATCTGCTTTCATTCTTTCATGCATACAATTAGATCAAAATATTATATGAAGGATTAATTGGTAAAGTACAATAAAGTTTTATTTGTTCCTAATTCACCCCTCCCCTCTCAATAACCTTCCCTACCTTATATTTCCAATAGTTTCATCCATCCCCCAAGTTACTATAGCACTTCAAAACCTATTGTCCTACACCAAACATAAAGAGATGTTCTCCCTAGGGCTGGCTTGTAAAATTAGATGCCTTTCTTTCTATCTCCCATACTTTAGGATTTCTATAGTAGATCCTCCCAACTTACATTTTACCAAGTGGAATGAAATTTCTACTGTGGAAATGCAAGTTAGGGCATTTTTACCAACATTAGTCACTAAACTGAGGGTTTTTCCAATGCCAAAACCTCATCCAAAAATCATCCCACTATGTTATCATAGCCAATACCCTATATCGTCGAGGTTATCATGATACTCTCTCTTGATGTTTAGATGAAAATGAGGCCATGATGGCATTAAAAGAAGTACACTCTGGACTTTGCAGTTCCCACACGAGTGGTATTTTCCTCACGTGACAAATCCTTAGAGCAGGTTACTATTGGCCTACCATTGAAGAAGACTCTTGTGACTTTGTCAGAAAGTGTCTCCCATGTCAGTAGCATGCAAATCTTGTGCATGCTCTAGCATAGGATCTACAACCTATTGCACCACCTTGGCCTTTTGCTTGTTGGGGCCTTGATCTAGTTGGAACTATCACACCTCTCTCATCTGATGGACATAAATGGATAATAACAACTATAGATTATTTCACTAAATGGGTGGAAGCAGTCCCCCTAGTCTTAGCTACAGGAGTTCAAGTCTCCAAGTTCATCTTGTACCACATTGTTTGTCGATTCGGCATCCCATCCACCATCTTCACTGACCATGGAGGTAACTTTGAAAATCTCAAAATGGAAGAATTATGCACTTCCCTCTGCATCCATCACCACTTTTCTAGCCCATATTTCCCACAAGGTAACAGCCAGGCTGAGGCAACTAACAAAACCCTCCTCAAAATCCTAAAGAAAGTTGTCAATAATTTCGGCCGTGATTGGGACCTACAAATAAATCCAGCCCTATGGGCCTATCAAACTTCCTTCCATACATCCATAGGCACAACTCCATACTCCTTAGTCTATGGTGCTAAAGAAGTACTACCCATAGAGGTTGAACTTCCCTCCTTGCACATATCTTTGCAAGGGCAAATATTAGATGAAGAATACAGAGTAGCTTGGCTCACCCAGCTAGATCACTTAGACGAGAAGTGAAAACAAGCCTATGATCATCTCACAGTCTATCAAACTCATCTCAAAAGGAATTTCAAGAAGAAGGTGCTTCCACAACACTTTTAGCTAGGCGACATGGTCCTCAAAGAAAATATGAAAGTCCAAGCTAATTAAGAAAAGAAAGGCAAGTTTGAACCTACCTAGCTTGGTCCTTATGTTGTCACTACCTTCTTTGGCTTTGGAGCCTATCAGCTATCTACACTAAAAGGAGAACTCTTGAATGATCCTACTAACATCATTCATCTCAAGAAGTTCTATGCTTGAAGATCCTTGGTATATCCAGCTTTTGAAAAATAAAAAAAAATAGTAAAGAGAAATAAGTGTCCAATGGTGAAAACTTGGCAATTCAAGCACCTTGGATAGGTACCTTGGTGAAAATTTGGTAATTTAGGCACCTTATGTACTAAGACTAATCCATTATCTATCACTATCCTATCCCTCATCCATCCATTTACAATCCAATAAAACACCTGCTTGTTCCCTTGGTGTTCTGACCAAATATCCAAAATCTAATGAAGCTTGTAAATACCTCCTGTACAGCTTGTAAATCTTGTACCTTAGCTTGTAAATTTTTTACCCCAGCTTGTAAATATTGTATCATCCCTTGTACCATAGCTTGTATATCTAAATCTTGTCCAAAGCTTGTACCATATTCCCGCTTGTATTATATGCCAAATCTTGTATCCTAGCTTGTATCCTATCACATGCACACAAAGAATCCTATTTTCCTTAAGCTTTTCACAAACCATCTACCTATTCGCCTATCAAATATTATAGACATCCCACCCTTCACAAACATTTCCATCTCACAAAAATAAAACATGAACAACCTTGTACATTTGTAACATATCTTGGTCTGTCAACTTGTACATCCTCTTTAGCTTAGTACTTGTTGGTGTTTTATTTTGATGTTAACAGTACTAAAACTACTAGGTGACAAAAGGCTTAGTACCTAGATATTAGTACATACACAACCTAAAGAATAGCCAATTCTCATTATCACTTGCATATGCAAAGTATTAGGGCCCAACTTCAACAAAACCTTAGATGGTTTTCTACTCTTTTGGCTCTGTAAAACCAGGGCGGGTGCACCCAGGGATGGTTCAAAGATGGAATAATTGTGTGAGAATTATCCTTAGTTTCATTTTTATTCTCATCTCTAAATCCTCAAATATATAGGTAAATAACTGATAAACACATCCCTTGAACACATATGGCCAAGAAATCTTCTATAGCTCTGCAGATGTTTCCAACAACAATGGCTAAATGAAGTTAAAACAATCCAGGCAGGCAAGTGCTGGCCAACTTTGAAAATCTTATAGGAAAGATAATTGAAAATTGATTTTATGATGTATTTTGAAAAAAGCTAGTTATAATATACTTCTCTTTTGGCTGAAATACTTTCGATCAGTGCCTAATCCATTGAGAATTCAGAGTCAAGTAAATTCTTAGATCTAATTTGTTGCCTTGCAACGAATTTTCATCAGCAATTCTTACCAGAATTTATCATTCAAAAATCCTTATTAACACCCGAGCAACCTCATCACATTCATCAAAGCCTTTACTTAATCCATTGAATTAACAACAATAACAAATGGATGTACAATCTTACTAAATTGCAATCAATTGCATAAGCTTCTACTCACACAACATCAAGGTAGTTCAGTATTAAAAAGGAGACAAAATTCAGAGAAGAACAGATATGGGGACAGCTCATAACTTGTATTCATTTCCTTTGAAAATGATATATCCTTTACAAAAGACCCAGAAAACCTTCCTAGAAGAAGCACAGTTCTTTCTACATTCATCCATATATCAGAAATTTTGACAGGAAAAAGTATACTGTAAATTTCTTTCCCAAAATGTTTGGACCAAAAAGGAACTAAGCACAATACTTAGTGAAAACCAAATTCGGACCCATCTTTAGCCTTGGGATCTCACTTAAATAATGTGAGATGCAACAAGCTTTAGGCTACAGTAGGTGACAGGTGTCCTTCTTTTGAAAATCAAAAAACAAGAATAACAGAAAGGTTGATTACAACAGCATTTCTTGGCGGGTCCCTTTCTGTTATGCTTCTTGGTTGTTATGATCTGCTCTCGCAATCATTCTTCATCTTCAGAGTACATACCCATAAGGTCTGAAAGTGATGTATCATCTTCTGTTACATGCAAAATCACTTTAACCTGGGGATTTTCTATGTTATCATTGCTGATTACAAGAGTAACTATTACTCTTACATCTTCCTCGTCATCTTCTCCTGACATCTGTTCACTAAACTGATCTTTCCATCTGTTGAAAGTATCATCATCTGGCCAATCAAAACTTAGGGTTTCTCTTTGTATCTTTATTAAAGAATTGGCATTTTCTTCTAAATCATCGAATTCTTTTCTTATATCAGCATAATACAATTGTATTTTTACCAGCTCTTCATTTGTCTTTGCCCAAAACCAATAGCCAGTCTCACTGATGATGTTTGTTATTCTGTTATCAAATAATTCATCCATTTCCTTTTTCCATTTGTCCTTTTCCTTTATTGTATCAACAGATTCTAAGGCACAAGGAAATAGGGTGAATTTTTTAGCAAGATATCTTGAAAAATAGAGTGTCAATTTCCTCTGTAAAGAATCTCTTTTATTTTCAAAATTATCTAATTGATTCAATAAATCAAAAATCCTCTCAACTTGATGATAAGGCATTTGAATTGTAGATATACAAATAAATGTAACATCATTATTCCTCTGTCTCCACTTCTGTGCAAGAGAATCTAGTCCATTCTTTTCTTTATTTAACTCATCTATGAGGGTTACAATCCTGGTCAACTGGTCATAAAAATTTGACCATTGTATTTTATCCCTCAAGTATGTCACACCTTGCTTCCATTTCTCTTCCTGCTGATTTCTAAATTCTATCTGCCACTCATGTAATTTGGTTTTTTCTGCTTCAAATTCCTCTGTAGTATAGAATTGGGGTCTTTCAGGGATGTCAAGTATCTCAATAATAGGGGTTAATCCCACAGATGACTGTGGGGGATATGCAATTCTTAATGTACTGGATTCTCCCACTTTTCTCTTTCCAAGTACCTTTTCTAATTGAGATACCCTATTTTCTAACTCAATTCTCCTTTTTACCTCTTGATTATAGGCTTCCACCACTACTTCATATTTATTATGCATATCCATCATTTCCCTCTCTTCTCTTTCTGCAGTAGCCAGGGCAAATTTAGAATAATCCACATTCATGTGGGCTGCCTATACATTTGAAGTGTCAGCAACTCTTCTTACAATGATACTCCCTGTCAATCCTGAATCATCAGGCTGTGATGAAGTAACTCTGGATCCTCTTCTCAGGGACCACATAACAAGGGCAGCTTGATCATTGCTAAATGCTGTACCCAAGAATTCCTCTTTATTTGGATCCTGGAGTCCTAAATTATTTGAAACAGAATTAAAAACTAATGCGTCAGCAATGTCCCAATTGGGCAATAATAAAACATTAGCATTTTTTACCATCTGTCTTCCCTCATCAGGGGTTATATTTTGGAACTCTTGAACCATTTGTTCCTTTATTAGATTTTGAATGGAGGTCTCATCCATTTCTGGATGTTCTGCTCTCATATTATTGCACCTTTTCTCAAAAATGTGCATGTTTACTCTCCACGCAAACTGATGGAAAGCCCTAGATCTTACAAAATAGTTATCAGACAAAAAATGCTGACTGGCTTGTTCCAAAACAGGGTCCAATTCCCTTCCTCTAAAATCTGCTGTAGTTAATTCAAAACTTGGTACAGGGGGTTCCTGAGGGTTCCCTTCATCAATCTCTGCTTGTGTAACAAAAATTTCTCCTTGTGACCCCATTTGTTCGAATTGCTCATTGGTGAGTTGTTCTTCCTCAAATCTTATTGGGGTTTGAGAAAGTGAGCCACTTTCATCAGGGGATTCTTCCTCCCTTATTATTCTCCTTCTTTTGGGGGAAGGTTCAGGGGGTCTTTCTTCTAAGACAGTGCTGGAAGATCCAACAATCTATTTTTTTTTATGCACAACGGGCACCTGCTGTCGGACAATAGTATATCCTGTTTTCTTCCGTACCACCAGTGGACCTATTCCAATGTTGGGAGTGAAACCCAATTTTCTCATAATTTCACTAGCTTTATTTGGAAAAGAATTAATAAAATGCTGTTTCTTTTCATTCATTACCTCCATTATCTCAGAGAAATTACTCATGAGCTTATGTATTTTATCTGCATTGTTTGCAGCATTACTAAGAGGACTGAAATTTTTATCAAAACAATTAATGAATTCCAAAACTTTTGAATAGACTCTCCATTTTTCTTTCTTTATTTCTTGCTCATGGAGAGAATATTCATTTCTTATTACATCTTCTGGAAAATAGAATTCATGCTGAACTGGATGCAGCTTGATTCTCAATCTAAGGGCAGAGTTAAAGAAACCTTCTGTATCACAAAAACGAGAGTGAGACACTGCCATTTTGTATTGATCCAAAAATTTATGGAGAAAGACCCACCCTTCTTTAGTTATCACAAACTGGTGGGCTATAGTACAAGTAGGAAAAATTGATCCTGTCCCCCTTTTGTGCAAAAAGGCCTCCTCCACTCCTCCCAACTGCCATAAAAATTCAGCTATCCCTACCTTCAAGGGTACCTGATAGGGTAACACATGGGGTGTTCATTTGAAACCATAGACCCTGATGACCGTTGAGACTGAATATGGGATAATATCTCCCCAATTATGTGAAACTTTTAGATTGTGGGTTTTGTCCATAGGCCTGATAAGGTGCATTAATGCCTTAGGGATTCTGGGATTGTCACTCAATAAGAGGCACCTTAGTTTAGAGGCAAAGTGCCTATCAAATCTAACGAAGCTAGCATTTTCTGCTTCCCAGGTCATGTCTGCACTCCATAATTGGACTGGTAGTGCTTCCCCTTCTTGTTCTCTATTTAAAACCATTTCTTTACCAAAATAAGTGGCCCCTTTAAAAAGAAACATATGCATCAGTAAGGAATACTGACCCCAAACCTTTTCCACCTTGCCCTGTGCAATCTCCACCAATCCATGATGGATCTCATTTGCCAAGTAAGATGCAAAATCAAAAATTATTTCCACACCAAAAGAAGAGATTTGGGTGATCATATACATGAAGCTCACCGGAATAAAATCTTCTTCGCCCTCTCCGAAGACTCTGCACAGGGTCCTATATATCTCCACTGCCCTGGCATTAAAACATGATTTCTTGAAGGGCTCTTTAGAAGATGATGTTATGGTTGGGAGGCCTCCAATTCGGCCTATGTGGGCTTTCAATGCACCCTGTCTAACTACATCCCTCTTGGATATATATTCTTTTTCTAAATCTATCAGATTAATGGGCACATGATACATGGTGAGGGGTCCCAGACTGAAAACCTTCCTAATCTCCTCGGGACTGATGGTAACTAAAGCCTCACCATCTACTCTCCTCACTACGTTAGTGGCTTGGTCATAGTTTTTTGCTATGGCTTCAAGCAGGTCAAAATCCATAAACACACTGGGGACAACAAGCTTCCCAAGATCAAAATTCCAAATGTTGGCATGAGGGGCATATAACTTTCTCTCTGCAAACCATTTCTTGAATAAACTCAAACCAGTTTGAGAAGTTTGAGCATCCCGGACCCAATTACCCTTATCATACAATCCATTAGCTATCGTAAGCCGATGATTGAGTGAGGTTAACCTCTTAACTTGCACCTTTTCTACAGTGGACTCAGGAAGTAACTCAAGTAAATCATCATGCACATTTCTATCCAGGTAATTTACTGCTCCTGTAAATCCCTTCTTAGGAGGCATCTTGGGCTATCCTTTTTAAAACTTAAAAGCTCACAAAGATGATGGCAGTTTTACTTACTTGAATTCTGTCTCAATTCTCCTCTGTATTCCTGCAAAATTTCAGCGAACAGATAACTTGACAATTTTTTATCAACCTTGGCACGCTTTTCTTTCAGTAATAACTTCTGCACAAGAATGGCTTCAAATCTTTTCTCGCGTGAAATGAAACTGATGCAATCTCTCTGTATTATACTCTATTTTTTCTCACGGACGAAGCTTTCTTGTCTAATTAATACAGAGAGTGGCACTACATTTTTAATTTAAAACTGCGTCGTTGATCTTCAAAGATCCTACGATCATGCGGTACAAAGAGAACAACTAGGAGTTATACTTGCCATGTCAGTTATTTTACCCAATGAGAGCTTGCCACATACATAATTCTTTCTTTTGATGTTGCTTACCTTTAGACCCACTGACGTCAGAGATCACGTGTCAGCATGTCGCTACTTCGTTATGCATAAAGAACTAGCACCTTTCCATAACGAGGCGGTGACAACCGTTGATCGGATCAAGAAATGATCGAAAGATACGCTACAGGACTTCTTAAGAAAGAAGGCGGTGGGCCCATCTCGCTATGTCGCTGTAATTATCTTCTTTGCAACTCTTCATAGCGAGGTAGCGAGCTTCGTTGATTCACTTCAAGCTAACGTTCTAGATTTCTTGGACATTTAGTCAGGTAGGTATTAATGAGAATCGGATCTTCTGCATAGCTGGCACATGTCAAAATTTATCACGATCATCTGTCATTACACGTCATCATAGATCTTGCCGATCTTTTACCATTTTACGGGGCCTCGCTAATTCGCTAACGGTGAAGCACCTGAATTTTCTGATAGCGAGGTAGCGAGCTTCGGCACTTTAAAGGATTTCGTGTCGGAAAAAGCAAGGGGGTACCCAGTAATTACTTCTGTATATTAAAACTGATTCTGACAACGGTATTTATGACTGGTCATGCCACCTGGTGCAATTATGATACAAGCAAGATGCAATGTCATCATTTTTAGATTTTCACGTGGCCTCGCTACTTCGCTAACGGTGAAGTGCCTGAATTTTCCGATAGCGAGGTGGCGGAACTTCTGGAAAAATCAACATTCTGGCTCTGATGTCAGATATTCTAGTGGGTCCTTCTCCCCCTTTTTATGGTGAATTGCAAAGTGTACCTGCACAATAAAGTAATTAATAACCAAATCTCCGATCGCCGCATCTTCACTCCATGGTCCCACCACTTAAAAACTCAACACTCACTATCTCGCTATACTTAATGAGCATGCAACTCTCAATAGCGAGGTAACGCTAGCGGTAGATCTAATCGGATCTGACGGTTGGGACAAATAGGAAGAAAGGTAACCCGGGAGAAAGCAAAAGGAATACGAAAGCATATTCGCTTCTTTTGAAATTTGAAAATTTCGCGCCCGACCATTTATGAATAGGGATGAATATAGGGCTTATATGGTGAATATTTTTTATAGATGGTTTATCCAAAACCTTATACTTCACTTAGACATAGAACATCTGACTTTTCTATGGTGTAACTGAAAAATTTTTACTGCAGAAAAAGTCAGACCAACAGTGGCTCTGTCTGGGGATGATAGACTACTTGAGTCTATGCAAGGATTCAGAATCTATGGGAGAGCAGACCACTCATCTGGGAAATGACAACTTCTTTAGAGAGCACAGAGCAACACACAAAAACAAAAACTCAGACTGTACAAGGATTTACAGAAAACAGGACGCTAGGAAGACCTAAAACTAATATTCATTGAAGAAAATAAGTATTTTTTCAAGAAAAATACCTCTTCAAGAACTGTCCATGAACTGGCAATTCAAGAATATTATCAAATACATCTTTGATTATGTAGGAATCTTCACCCCAAGCATTCTCAATGAGATATGGGCCTAACCAAATGGGATCAAATTTACCATGTTTTCCTTTATCTTCAATTCTGGCGTTCCACATTAAGACTAGGTCTCCATTTTCAAATTTCTTGTTTACAGTTCTTTTATCATAGAGTGTTTTGACTTGTAACTGCAATTTTTGATTTCTCAGAGATGCTTCTCTTCTGGCTTCGGTCAATCCCACCAATTCATTCATTCTTTCTTTCATTTCATCAGTAGTATCTTCATCATATGACTGGATGTAATTGTATAATCCCATCAAATTGTTCTGGGGCATTCTAGCTTGAATTCCATACACTAAATCAAATGGAGCCACCCCAATTTCCTTCTTTACAATTACTCTGTCAGCCCATATTGCCAATTGTAACTTGGAATCCCATGCCTTTTTATTATCATCCAAGGTTCTCTTAATAATTTTCAACAGGCTTTTATTTGTGGACTCAGCTTGTCCATTCCCTTGTGGATGATATGGGGCAGACGTTGTTCTTGTCATTCCATATTTATCACAAAACTTGATGAATTCCTCAGACCTAAAACACATAGCATTATCTGTGACAACTTTCTGTGGACATCCAAATCTGGAAATGATATTATTCAATAAGAAATTATTTACTACTTTACTCATTGCATTTCTGGTAGGGATAGCCTCTACCCATTTTTTAAAGTAGTCAGTAGCAACCAGAATCCAAGAATAGCTAGTACTGGACTTGGGAAAAATTTCTCCTATGAAGTCCAGACCCCATTGTTGAAAAGGTGCTTTAGTTTCAACTGGCTTCAGTGGAGTATTTCCTGAGAATTTCAGCTTCCCAGCAAATCTCTGACAAGGATCACATTTTTTAACCATAATTTGAGCATCTTTGAACAAAGTGGGCCACCAGAAACTAGCTCTCATTATCTTATGCGCAGTAGTTTTGGCCATGTAATGTCCTCCACATACTCCAGCATGCATTTCTTTCAAAATCTCTTTTGCCCTTTCTCTGTCAACACATTTCAACAGAACTCCTTCAAAGTTTCTCCACCATAGGTTATTTTGAACAATTACATACCTGATAGCTTGGAATTTAATATTCCTTTTTTCATTATCAGGCAGATGGGGAGGAACTTCCATGTGTTACAAATAATGTATAACATTAATGTACCAGTCACACTGGTCCATGTCGCATAAATCAGTTCTGAAATCATCATTTACTAGGTTTATCTGATTAGCTTCCAGGTTAGTTTCGGCCATAAGTTTGGCCAAACCTTAACCTCTTACTAACTTAGTTATCTGCATATCAATGTTAAATTCTTGGATTCTATTGATCCATCTGCATCTCCTTCCTGACACTTCCTGCTGAGAGAAAATATCTTTAACTGCAGCACTAGGTACAAAGGCAATAATAGTAGCACCTACCAAATAACTTCTGAATGCTTTTACAGCCTTTACCAAAGCATATGCTTGTTTTTCATTTATTTCATACTTCAGTTCAGCATGCTGCAGGGATTTGCTAAAAAAGGCAATAGGCTGTTCATACCCTTCTTGGTTTTTCTGTAATAAAACTGCAGCTACAGTATGGAATGATGCAAAAGAAAAAATATGCATGGGTTTTGTATAATCTGGGGTCCTCAATACTGGAGCATTTTTTATCGCAATTTTTATATCCTGGAATGCCTGTGAAGGTTCACCATTCCAATCTATAACAGCTCCTTTCTTGAGCATTTTCGAAATGGGTCTACTGATTTCAGTGAAGTTGGTAACAAACCTCCTCAGAAAATTAACCTGGCCAAAAAAGGACTGTATACCTTTCACGTTTTTAGGTTTAGGGACTTTATCAATAGCCATTACCCTTTCTGGGTCTATTTTTACCCCATCCTTGGACACTATGTGTCCTAATAACTTTCCTTCTGTGACCCCAAACGAGCATTTCTTTGGGTTTAGGGATACCCCATATTCCAGGGCTTTTACAAAAAAAATTTCCAAATGTTTGCAGTGATCTTCAGCCTTGTTAGAATACGCTGTAAGATCATCCTAGTACACAACCATAAATTTGTCAATATATTCATGAAATGCTACATCCATGGCTCTTTGGAAAGTAGCTCCTACATTAATCAAGCCAAAAGGCATCCTCACATACACATACGTTCCCCAAGGGGTTGTGAAGGCTGTTTTGAACTGTTCACTTTCTTTCACCAGAACTTGATTATATCCAGAAAAGCCATCCATCATTGACATTAATTCAGAGCCGGTCACTTGTTGCAACATGGCTTCCATATTAGGTAAGCCATAATTATCTTTTAGAGATGCAATGTTTAGATTTCTAAAATCCACACAAAGCCTAATATCTCCATTCTTTTTTCTTACAGGAACAAGGTTTGAAACCCAAGTGGAATGCCTGATTGGTTTGATTATTCCACCATCTCTCAGTTTTGTCAGTTCTTCCTGCATTTTTGGGGCAAGGGTAGGATTGATTGGCCTTTGCTTTTGCCTAAAAGGTTTTACATTTTCTTTCAACGGTATGACATTCTGGAAAAGGTCCTCCCTATAAGCTTTAAGGTCATCATATGACCAAGCAAAAACATGCCTGTACTTTCTAAGTAGGTAAATCAATGCTTTTCTGATTTGAACTGGCAGATCTTGGCCGATGTAAACCTTTTTAGGGATTTCATTCGTTCCCAAATTCACTTCTTCTAGCTCCTGCGGTTTGGGGTCCTTTATTTCCGATCTTACTCTGTCTTGGTTATCAAAAATGTTCTCCAAGACTACCAACCCCTTAGGCATCTTATTTGTTTTTAATTGCATGATTTCTTGACCAAAAATGGTTTCCTTCCCATTTATGGTTTCAATCAGTCCATTGCAGTCCATCTCCTGCCCATGGTATTTTTCTTTATTTAGCAAAAAATTTGTGATATCTTTGTCATCTTCAAACACCTGCCAATTGTCAATGTTGTCAGGTATAGAAGGTCTGTTTTGAATCTCAATCTGGGAGATTCCTGCAAATGATATTTCTTTTGGTTTGATAGCTACATTGGCCAGAAGATCAGCCATTTTATTCTGGGTTCTATCTCTCCATGAGATCCCAAATGCATCAAAGAATTCTATTTGATCCCAGACCGCGTTTCTATATTGTTTTAATCTCCTATTTTTTGAGGAGTATGTTCCTTTAATCTAAGAGATGATCAATTCAGAATCCCCTATGACACACAATTTCTTAATTTTGTGATGTGTGGCCACTTTGAGACCTAGCAGCAATGCTTCATATTCAACAATGTTATTTGTGCAAGCAAACTTCAAGGTGAATGAATACCTGAAAGTGTTATTTTCAGGGGACACAAAGACTACACCTGCCCCTGCACCCTCTTTAGAACTAGCCCCATCAAAGAACATTGTCCACAATTTTGGTGAATTCATGCAACATTCAACCTCATTTTCAATGATATCAGGTAAGTTTTCCACTTCCTGAATAATTAATTCAGCCCTGAAAGCATTAATCCCCGTGTCTAGGAAACAGGTGGTATCTTTGTCAATTTCTTCACCTAATATGTGGTTAACCCTTGGTTTCCTATTTACCCTGACAGCTTTGTCCCCTATATGGAAAGTGGCATAAGTAAGGTCACATTGTAGGCTTCCCCCCATGGCGGCACTCCATTTTCTGGAAAGTAGCATCCCGTAATGTGGGGGTATATCCACTACAAGGACAGACATGGTTAATTCCACCTCAGGAAATGCAGCCAGTTTGAATGGTAAGGCATTTATAGTACCTATTACTGGAACCTCTTTAGCATCCATCCCTCGGCATCTACCTTGCTTAGTATCCACCTTCAATCCTAGGGCTTCCATTACTTTAAAAGGCATTATAGTGTTGGAAGCTCCAGAATCTATCATACAATTTTTCAAGGTTTTCCCTTTTATGATTAAACTAAGGAAAAAAGGATCAATATCTTGTATGAACGCAACTGATGAATCATCTAAGAACATCTGAGGAATCTGGGATATAATACCACTGTCCTCTATTATTAATGGGGTTTGTTGGGCTACAGCTTGATTATCAATACTATTGTTGTTTGCTATTCCACCCAACCATGACAAAGCCTTATTTTTATGCTCTTCAATTCTAAAAAGCTCAGACAAGGGTACTTTCATAGTAATTTGAGATAACATGGCAATCATATCAACAGGTTCAACCACAGTAGGTTTTACAATTGTACCTGGGATCAGAGTCTTTTGAGTAGTAGGCACCACTTTTAGCTTGACAACATCCGGTTCTGATTTCTCTGGTTGCACTACGGTCTTTGTTGCTTCACCTTTCTGAAATTGAACCTTCTTTTTTGGTTCCCATTTCTGACCCTTGTTCTCCTTGATCTTAGACACATCTATACTAACTTTCTTGTGTTGATCATCTGTCTTATGAGTGGTGTCTTTGATGAACATACTAGATGGCCTTCCTGCCTCATTATTTATTGCTCTATTTCTCAAATTGTAATTACTGTGGACTTGTGAAATCATTTTGGCTGTAATTCTATCAATTTCCTCCTTGGAGGGGATTCTTAGGTTTGTGAAACCTACTTCAGAAAATGTATTGCATACCTTATCTGTATCATTCTTTTCATCATCTGAGAATATTTGCTGATGATGTAACTGGTAAGCAATTCTCTGGCTGGTAACATCATTCTCAGATTCTTCTGAATCAGAATCTATCAAATCATCAGATGTATTCGCCATATTGCAGCTTATATCATCATAGTTTTTTTCTTCTGTTTCTTCTTCTGCTTGCACTCCTTGAGCTTGGGCGAACGACTAGGCAACAGCACAATAATCAGCAGAATGAGGTGATTGGCATATAATGCACCAAGGTACATCATCATTCATATTTATAGTGTTCCTTTGCAGGGGATCTGGGGTACCCTTATCTTTCATATTTTGGATCTGGTTAGGAACTGGTTTACCATCTTTCCATTGGGTGGTGTATGGGTAATTCTGCATCCTAGGCTGTCTATTGAAACTGTTGTTATTCACAGGGGTTCTCTCAGTAACATTTGTCTTATTGAAAATAGTGGGGTTCATCTTCTTAAGCATTTCTAAAACATGGCCTATAGTAGGTTCTTCAGGCCTTTTTCCTATGGGAGTTTTATCACCTTCCCTTTTATTATTATTCTTAGGGTTGAAAAGCTTAGGATCATCCCTCCTCCCTAATTTTCCAGAGGCCTTTCTATTATTTTCTATATTCACTGCAACTCTATAGGCATCTCTCAGAGTTTTAGGATCCTTATCTCTCAGTTGGTAGGCCATTTTGCTATCAAAGGCATTAAAATAGGTTGTAAGACAGACGTCTTCATTTAACCGCATAAACTGAAATAATTTGTACATCCCTTTCTGAAATCTCACATTGAAATCAAATGTGGATTCATTTGGATTCTTCTTGATATTGTTGAACTCATTCAACATGAATCCTGCATTAGTATTGTCCCCATATTGTTCCTTGAACAATTTCTCCAAATCACTCCATGAAGTAATACTATCATCAGGCAACCTCCTGAACCAATCCCTTGCATCCTCTGTGAGTGAATGCACAAATAATTTCATCACCATGTCCTCATGTTCAACTTCATAATCATTGAGCATGTCAATGAAAATTCTCAAATGTTCTTCACCAGTAACAGCATTGTTTCCAGAAAACTTAACCACTTTATCCCTTAAATCAAAAGATATGGGATGGGGGGCACCAGGAATACCGGAAAATGATATTTGTCTATATTTTTCGAGGTATATAGGTTTCTTCTAGAAACCAGGAGTGTTAGAGGTACTAGCTGCATTAGCTTGAGTTAGGAGAGCAGCTTGGGATAACTATGGTGGGAGAAATGGGACTTGAGTACCAATATTGGAAGATGAGGTAGGAGCAGATTGGGGTGCTTTCTAAGTTGGGATTATGGGAGCATTAATTGGTGCAAGATTTGTAGGTGGGATAGACAAACTAGGCCATGAATTCAATGCAGAATTAGACTTTATGAATTGGATTTTCCTTCTGGTTTCTGCGGTCTGAGCTTCATTTTCAACCTTCTCAAGTTCTTTTGCAAGGTCTTCCTTCTCCTTTCGAGCCTTCTCTAGTTCTAGATCTATTTTTGATATGGAGGGTTGTATAGGTTTGCTCGGTATGGCTTGAGGCTCATTTATTTGGATTCCTATAGCCTTGCCTTTCCCTTTATCTGGAACTGTTCCAGTGGGCTCTATTGGATTAACTTGAATGGGTTTATAAGCTTGAACTTGAGCAATAATTGGTTCTTGTCTTTGATTTAGGAGTTTTTCCTGTTGTTGAACTTTAGCTCTTAGATTATCAATATTTCCAAAGACGTCCTGATGGAGAGTGGGGGTATTCTCTTCTAATTTTTTATTTTGCTCTTTCAAAGCAGCCATCCTTCTTAGCAAATTATCTCTTTCTATTATTGCATCCAAAGTGGCTCGCTCCCTTTCCTTTTCAAGACGGATGCGCTTAGCTTCTTCCTCAGCAATCCATTTCTTCAAAAATCCTATTTCAGATTGCACTTCTTTAGAATCAGCAGAGGTTGCCTCGGAATCAGCAGGATCATCTAGATCTATAAGGTTTGGTTCCATATATGGGGCTACTCTGGGATTAAAAAGGGTATCAGATGAACTCCTGAATCCTAGCCTACAATTTATATCTGCTACAGGCCCTGGTCTGGGTGAAGCAATTCCCATAGTAGATACGTCTTTATCTTGAAAAATTCTCTAATCTGGTAATGGGGTACTAAAAATACCTCCTAAAAGTCTTGTATTTTCGGATTCAGAACTAAGCGAAGATGATTCTCTTGCTATTATCGGCTGATAATGGGAATTTACAGAGGCATTACCTCTAGGCTTCCAAGTAGGATTTGGATCTATTCTTTTCTTATTTTGGTTCTTCCTACCACCTTGGGGTAAATCAGTATACATTGATACATCGGGATTGGCTCTCATGTAAGCCCTTGTGTTTTTTCTTTTGTCAGCCATATTCTCCTTTTGTTACAATAAGCACTAGCTTCAAAACCTTGACTGAGTCGCCACCCTTTTTCGGGAAAATATAATAACACTTCTTACTGACAGAAAGAAAACAATACACAAGTGGAAACAGAAATACAGCACGAAGAGATCAATCACTAATGTTGTAAGACTGCAACTCTTGCTTGTTAGATAAGACACTCGGATAAGTTGGATGCGTCAGTGTGTAGCAATGGTACTTGGGTTTATATCTTCTTTAGATTCTCAAGTTTTGACACTAAAGATTCCCCAGCAGAGTCGCCATTTTGTTGGTGTTTTATTTTGATGTTAACAGTACTAAAACTACTAGGCGACAAAAGGCTTAGTACCTAGATATCAGTACATACACAACCTAAAGAATAGTCAGTTCTCATTATCACTTGCATATGCAAAGTATTAGGGCCCAACTTCAACAAAACCTTAGACGGTTTTCTACTCTTTTGGCTCTGTAAAACCAGGGCGGGTGCACCCGAGGATGGTTCAAAGATGGAATAATTGTGTGAGAATTATCCTTAGTTTCATTTTTATTCTCATCTCTAAATCCTCAAATATATAGGTAAATAACTGATAAACACATCCCTTGAACAGATATGGCCAAGAAATCTTCTATAGCTCTGCAGATGTTTCCAACAACAATGGCTAAATGAAGTTAAAACAATCCAGGTAGGCAAGTGCTGGCCAACTTTGAAAATCTTACAGGAAAGATAATTGAAAATTGATTTTATGATGTATTTTGAAAAAAGCTAGTTATAATATACTTCTCTTTTGGCTGAAATACTTTCGATCAGTGCCTAATCCATTGGGAATTCAGAGTCAAGTAAATTCTTAGATCTAATTTGTTGCCTTGCAACGAATTTTCATCAGCAATTCTTACCAGAATTTATCATTCAAAAATCCTTATTAACACCCGAGCAACCTCATCACATTCATAAAAGCCTTTACTTAATCCATTGAATTAACATCAATAACAAATAGATGTACAGTCTTACTAAATTGCAATCAATTGCATAAGCTTCTACTCACACAACATCAAGGTAGTTCAGTATTAAAAAGGAGACAAAATTCAGAGAAGAAAAGATATGGGGACAGTTCATAACTTGTATTCATTTCCTTTGAAAATGATATATCCTTTACAAAAGACCCAGAAAACCTTCCTAGAAGAAGCACAGTTCTTTCTACATTCATCCATATATCAAAAATTTTGACAGGAAAAAGTATACTGTAAATTTCTTTCCCAAAATGTTTGGACCAAAAAAGAACTAAGCACAATACTTAGTGAAAACCAAATTCGGACCCATCTTTAGCCTTGGGATCTCACTTAAATAATGTGAGATGCAACAAGCTTTAGGCTACAGTAGGTGACAGGTGTCCTTCTTTTGAAAATCAAAAAACAAGAATAACAGAAAGGTTGATTACAACAGCATTTCTTGGCGGGTCCCTTTCTGTTATGCTTCTTGGTTGTTATGATCTGCTCTCGCAATCATTCTTCATCTTCAGAGTACATACCCATAAGGTCTGCACGTGATGTATCATCTTCTGTTACATGCAAAATCACTTTAACCTGGGGATTTTCTATGTCATCATTGCTGATTACAAGAGTAACTATTACTCTTACATCTTCCTCGTCATCTTCTCCTAACATCTGTTCACTAAACTGATCTTTCCATCTGTTGAAAGTATCATCATCTGGCCAATCAAAACTTAGGGTTTCTCTTTGTATCTTTATTAAAGAATTGGCATTTTCTTCTAAATCATCGAATTCTTTTCTTATATCAGCATAATACAATTGTATTTTTACCAGCTCTTCATTTGTCTTTGCCCAAAACCAATAGCCAGTCTCACTGATGATGTTTGTTATTCTGTTATCAAATAATTCATCCATTTCCTTTTTCCATTTGTCCTTTTCCTTTACTGTATCAACAGATTCTAAGGCACAAGGAAATAGGGTGAATTTTTTAGCAAGATATCTTGAAAAACAGAGTGTCAATTTCCTCTGTAAAGAATCTCTTTTATTTTCAAAATTATCTAATTGATTCAATAAATCAAAAATCCTCTCAACCTGATGATAAGGCATTTGAATTGTAGATATACAAATAATTGTAACATCATTATTCCTCTGTCTCCACTTCTGTGCAAGAGAATCTAGTCCATTCTTTTCTTTATTTAACTCATCTATGAGGGTTACAATCCTGGTCAACTGGTCATAAAAATTTGACCATTGTATTTTATCCCTCAAGTATGTCACACCTTGCTTCCATTTCTCTTCCTGCTGATTTCTAAATTCTATCTGCCACTCATGTAATTTGGTTTTTTCTGCTTCAAATTCCTCTGTAGTATAGAATTGGGGTCTTTCAGGGGTGTCAAGTATCTCAATAATAGGGGTTAATCCCACAGATGACTGTGGGGGATATGCAATTCTTAATGTACTGGATTCTCCCACTTTTCTCTTTCCAAGTACCTTTTCTAATTGAGATACCCTATTTTCTAACTCAATTCTCCTTTTTACCTCTTGATTATAGGCTTCCACCACTACTTCATATTTATTATGCATATCCATCATTTCCCTCTCTTCTCTTTCCGCAGTAGCCAGGGCAAATTTAGAATAATCCACATTCATGTGGGCTGCCTGTACATTTGAAGTGTCAGCAACTCTTCTTACAATGATACTCCCTGTCAATCCTGAATCATCAGGCTGTGATGAAGTAACTCTGGATCCTCTTCTCAGGGACCACATAACAAGGGCAGCTTGATCATTGCTGAATGCTATACCCAAGAATTCCTCTTTATTTGGATCTTGGAGTCCTAAATTATTTGAAACAGAATTAAAAACTAATGCGTCAGCAATGTCCCAATTGGGCAATAATAAAACATTAGCATTTTTTACCATTTGTCTTCCCTCATCAGGGGTTATATTTTGGAACTCTTGAACCATTTTTTCCTCTATTAGATTTTGAATGGAGGTCTCATCCATTTTTGGATGTTTTGCTCTCATATTATTGCACCTTTTCTCAAAAATGTGCATGTTTACTCTCCACGCAAACTGATGGAAAGCCCTAGATCTTACAAAATTGTTATCAGACAAAAAATGCTGACTGGCTTGTTCCAAAATAGGGTCCAATTCCCTTCCTCTGAAATCTGCTGTAGTTAATTCAAAACTTGGTACAGGGGGTTCCTGAGGGTTCCCTTCATCAATCTCTGCTTGTGTAACAAAAATTTCTCCTTGTGACCCCATTTGTTCGAATTGCTCATTGGTGAGTTGTTCTTCCTCAACTCTTATTGGGGTTTGAGAAAGTGAGCCACTTTCATCAGGGGATTCTTCCTCCCTTATTATTCTCCTTCTTTTGGGGGAAGGTTCAGGGGGTCTTTCTTCTAAGACAGTGCTGGAAGATCCAACAATCTGTTTTTCTTTATGCACAACGGGCACCTGCTGTCGGACAATAGTATATCCTGTTTTCTTCCGTACCACCAGTGGACCTATTCCAATGTTGGGAGTGAAACCCAATTTTCTCATAATTTCTCTGGCTTTATCTGGAAAAGAATTAATAAAATGCTGTTTCTTTTCATTCATTACCTCCATTATCTCAGAGAAATTACTCATGAGCTTATGTATTTTATCTGCATTGTTTGCAGTATTACTAAGAGGACTGAAATTTTTATCAAAACAATTAATGAATTCCAAAACTTTTGAATAGACTCTCCATTTTTCTTTCTTTATTTCTTGCTCATGGAGAGAATATTCATTTCTTATTACATCTTCTGGAAAATAGAATTCATGCTGAACTGGACGCAGCTTGATTCTCAATCTAAGGGCAGAGTTAAAGAAACCTTCTGTATCACAAAAACGAGGGTGAGACACTGCCATTTTTTATTGATCCAAAAATTTATGGAGAAAGACCCACCCTTCTTTAGTTATCACAAACTGGTGGGCTATAGTACAAGTAGGAAAAATTGATCCTGTCCCCCTTTTGTGCAAAAAGGCCTCCTCCACTCCTCCCAACTGCCATAAAAATTCAGCTATCCCTACCTTCAAGGGTACCTGATAGGGTAACACATGGGGTGTTCCTTTGAAACCATAGACCCTGATGACCGTTGAGACTGAATATGGGATAATATCTTCCCAATTATGTGAAACTTTTAGATTGTGGGTTTTGTCCATAGGCCTGATAAGGTGCATTAATGCCTTAGGGATTTTGGGATTGTCACTCAATAAGAGGCACCTTAGTTTGGAGGCAAAGTGCCTATCAAATCTAACGAAGCTAGCATTTTCTGCTTCCCAGGTCATATCTGCACTCCATAATTGGACTGGTAGTGCTTCCCCTTCTTGTTCTCTATTTAAAACCATTTCTTTACCAAAATAAGTGGCCCCTTTAAAAAGAAACATATGCATCAGTAAGGAATACTGACCCCAAACCTTTTCCACCTTGCCCTGTGCAATCCCCACCAATCCATGATGGATCTCATTTTCCAAGTAAGATGCAAAATCAAAAATTATTTCCACACCAAAAGAAGAGATTTGGGTGATCATATACATGAAGCTCACCGGAATAAAATCTTTTTCGCCCTCTCCGAAGACTCTGCACAGGGTCCTATATATCTCCACTGCCCTGGCATTAAAACATGATTTCTTGAAGGGCTCTTTAGAAGATGATGTTATGGTTGGGAGGCCTCCAATTCGGCCTATGTGGGCTTTCAATGCACCCTGTCTAACTACATCCCTCTTGGATATATATTCTTTTTCTAAATCTATCAGATTAATGGGCACATGATACATGGTGAGGGGTCCCAGACTGAAAACCTTCCTAATCTCCTCGGGACTGATGGTAACTAAAGCCTCACCATCTACTCTCCTCACTACCTTAGTGGCTTGGTCATAGTTTTTTGCTATGGCTTCAAGCAGGTCAAAATCCATAAACACACTGGGGACAACAAGCTTCCCAAGATCAAAATTCCAAATGTTGGCATGAGGGGCATATAACTTTCTCTCTGCAAACCATTTCTTGAATAAACTCAAACTAGTTTGAGCAGTTTGAGCATCCCGGACCCAATTACCCTTATCATACAATCCATCAGCTACCCTAAGCTGAGGATTGAGTGAGGTTAACCTCTTAACTTGCACCTTTTCTACAGTGGACTCAGGAAGTAACTCAAGTAAATCATCATGCACATTTCTATCCAGGTAATTTACTGCTCCTGTAAATCCCTTCTTAGGAGGCATCTTGGGCTATCCTTTTTAAAACTTAAAAGCTCACAAAGATGATGGCAGTTTTACTTACTTGAATTCTGTCTCAATTCTCCTCTGTATTCCTGCAAAATTTCAGCGAACAGATAACTTGACAATTTTTTATCAACCTTGGCACGCTTTTCTTTCAGTAATAACTTCTGCACAAGAATGGCTTCAAATCTTTTCTCGCGTGAAATGAAACTGATGCAATCTCTCTGTATTATACTCTATTTTTTCTCACGGACGAAGCTTTCTTGTCTAATTAATACAGAGAGTGGCACTACATTTTTAATTTAAAACTGCGCCGTTGATCTTCAAAGATCCTACGATCATGCGGTACAAAGAGAACAACTAGGAGTTATACTTGCCATGTCAGTTATTTTACCCAATGAGAGCTTGCCATGTACATAATTCTTTCTTTTAATGGCGCTTACCTTTAGACCCACTAATGTCGGAGAACACGTGTCAGCATGTCGCTACTTCATTATGCATAAAGAACTAGCACCTTGCCATAACGAGGCGGCAACAACCATTGATCGGATCAAGAAATGATCGAAAGATACGCTACAGGACTTCTTAAGAAAGAAGGCGGTGGGCCCATCTCGCTATGTCGCTGTAATTATCTTCTTTGCAACTCTTCATAGCGAGGTAGCGAGCTCCGTTGATTCACTTCAAGCTGACGTTCCAGATTTCTTGTACATTTAGTCAGGTAGGTATTAATGAGAATCGGATCTTCTGCATAGCTGGCACATGTCAAAATTTATCACGGTCATCTGTCATTACACGTCATCATAGATCTTGCCGATCTTTTACCATTTTACGGGGCCTCGCTAATTCGCTAACGGTGAAGCACTTGAATTTTCCGATAGCGAGGTAGCGAGCTTCGGCACTTTAAAGGATTCCGTGCCGGAAAAAGCAAGGGGGTACCCAGTAATTACTTCTGTTAATTAAAACTGATTCTGACAACGGTATTTATGACTGGTCATGCCACCTGGTGCAATTATGATACAAGCAAGATGCAATGTCATCATTTTTAGATTTTCACGTGGCCTCGCTACTTTGCTAATGGTGAAGTGCCTGAATTTTCCGATAGCGAGGTGGTGGAACTTCTGGAAAAATCAACATTCTGGCTCTGATGTCAGATATTCTAGTGGGTCCTTCTCCCCCTTTTTATGGCGAATTGCAAAGTGTACCTACACAATAAAGCAATTAATAAGCAAATCTCCGATCGCCGCATCTTCACTTCATGGTCCCACCGCTTAAAAACTCAACACTCACTATCTTGCTATACTTAATGAGCATGCAACTCTCAATAGCGAGGTAACGCCAGCGGTAGATCTAATCGGATCTGACGGTTGGGACAAATAGGAAGAAAGGTAACCCGGGAGAAAGGAAAAGGAATACGAAAGCATATTCGCTTCTTTTGAAATTTGAAAATTTTGCGCCCGACCATTTATGAATAGGGATGAATATAGGGCTTATATGGCGAATATTTTTTATAGATGGTTTATCCAAAACCTTATACTTCACTTAGACATAGAACATCTGACTTTTCTATGGTGTAACTGAAAAATTTTTACTGCAAAAAAAGTCAGACCAACAGTACCATTGTATCTATCCAACTTTTGTGTTAGTTCCTCCTTGATCAACATCTTGCACACATTGTGCAACCCTTAGTTAGCTATTCCAATGCATCCTTTAGCTAGATCTCCTATCACCAAAGTGTTATCCTTCTTAGTTCAGCTTGCTAGATGCATCACTCATCCAGATCCATCAGCTTAGGTGCTCTCCAATAGATCCTTGTAGGATATAGCTTTTCTCATGTTTGATCTTGGTCTGTTAGTAGCTCATCCCACCCATCTCATTGGCAAATGGTTCTCTTTTGGATTTTTGCTTTCTTTTGATTTGGAATCTTCCCTTTTGGTTCTTGAAGTATCTTCTCCAAACAATATTTTTGTTCCCTCCTCAAGGTTGCCACGATCTTCCATATCATGGTATACTGTGAATGGGGCAATCTGAGCATAAGGTCTTGATCAGGTCTTTTGTTTGTTTTTCTTTTCTGCTTGTGGGTTACCCAGTGTTGGTTCCATGCTGCTTCCTTTGGGATTCATGTGTGATGCTGGGGCAATCTTTGCATGTTTTTTTTGAGTCAGTTTGTCAGTCCTCTGGACAGTTGGTGAAAAGGCCTTGATGTTCTTGGTAACCTTGGCAATTAACCAATAGTCCTATAGAAAATCTAGTGCTCAACTACATGGTGGTACTTCTCTTTGAAGTATCCCCCTGCTAAAAAAAGATTCAATGGTTTCCCTTCATCTCCATTATCCCCCATCCATATCCAACATCTCTCTCTCCTACCCCAGCTTATGCATCAGTGTCTCTTTGAATCAATCTACACTTTTATCTTTAGGGATCCACAATCCTAGTCATAGGGATCCACCAATCCAATCAATCCACCAAGCCTCATCTTTCGAGCTCTACAATCCTAGTCCTAGGGATCTCCGAAACCCATCTTCCACCAATCTGACTCATTGAAATCTTGTTGCATCATCTTTATCATCCAATCATCCATCTCCCTATCCTAGATTCCTTTTTATAGCACTCTACTCCTTCATCCTCTGCAATCCCTACGATCTTAAGCTTGCTTCCTCTTGTGCCTCTGATTCTCCCTTTATCATTCTCCCGTAGTGAGAGTTTGAGCTAACTAAACCTCTTCTCTTAAGCTAATCTGAGTCTCCTTGCTCATCTCGGATTCTTGTACTTTTCAAGAAGCCATAGAGCCCCGCTTTCTCTCCTCGTTGCCTTCTTGAGGGGGCATCTCACAGTCCATTCTCTCCTCTTCTACTCTAGCCTTGGGCATCTTATTTTCTTATCTTTGATGTCATGCCACTTGTGGCATCACATCAAAGAGGGGCAAAATGTAGACATCTAACTTCTTTAGAAAATAAAGTATTTTTATTTTCTGAAAAAATTCTTGATGACATCATCATTTATTAATTAATTAATTACTTAATTTATTTATTTATTTTTATGCCATTAAATCCCTTTATCTTAATTAAAAATATTTAATTAAGGAATCCCTCCCAAAAATGTTTAAATCTTATTTAAACATTATTTCCTTATTTATTAATTATTTAATTAATAAATTGACCAAAAACCCAAAATAAATTAAAAAATTATTTTTTGCCCAAAACTTGGCCAATTTCCTTAAGACCACTAACCTCTTCCAAAATCTTCTAATCCTTCTTTAATTTTGATTAAAGGCTAATCCCATCGTTTCCTACCCCTAATCCCAACTCAAAATATTTAATTAAGATTAAATATTAATCTTCATGTTTATTAAAAAAGTTTTAATAAATATCTCCTCAACCCAAACCCTTGAAATAAATAAAACTTTATTTATTTCCTAAAAATCTAATTTATCCTCATCCTAAGAAGTTCTAGACTCTTCTAGAAAGTCTTCATCCTCATCCTAAGAAGTTCTAGACTCTTCTAGAAAGTCGTCATCCTCATCCTAGGAAGTTCTAGACTATTCTAGAAAGTCTTTTCCTCATCCAAAGTCTAGACTCTTCTAGAAGATGTCTTTAAACCTAATCCTAGTCCCCTCCTAACCTTGTCACATTCCCTAAACATGGGTTAAGACTTACTAACCTAAGCAAAAGTTAGCAAATATATCCTCTTTCACCCACCCTCATTAAATGCCATCCACTTGCCTATCCCTAAGCTAATCCTAAACCATCCTAATCAATCCTCTAATCATTTTCACAATCCTAAGCAAGCTTAAAACCTTCCTAATCAAGCCCAGGTCAAAATTCCTCTCATCTCCCTCAAAATATCCCAACCATAAAACTTTATGAAGCTCACTAGGCCATAAATGACTCTTCCAAGCCCTTGCATTGCTCTTACAAGCCATTATGAGGGTCTTTATAAAAAATTTATCCCTTGAGCATCCTTTGTTTACTCATCCTTCCCCTTTCCTCCATCCTCTCACCCTATGACATGTGTCACTCCCTGATTGGCTGTAAGGAAGCACAATCTATGTGCTCTCCTCTCATGTAATCTGAGCCCTCCATGAGCTTTTCCCCATCCTTGCATCTTAGCCCTCAACCCCTCAAGCCTCTTGCCTATAAATTGGATCCTTCCCCTTTACAAAAAAACACAATCCATGAAGTAAAGTCATAATGCCATTTTAAGAAGCCATTTTACATCAAAACCATACACTCACACCCAAATTCCAACTCCATTTGAAGCCCTTTTTGAAGCATAAGCTTGAGCATACATCCTATCTATTAAGACAAAGCCACTCAACAAGAGAGCTTTTCATTGAGAGACCCCATTAATGGCTCATATTCTCAATTGAGAGCTCATCTTAGTCTATCTTGAAGTTTATGAATTTTGTTTAGTTTGTAGAAGCTTTATTTAAATTTGGTTTATATTAGCATACTAGCATTGCTCATATACAAGATGCACTTATGTATCATTCATAGGTCAAATAGATACATTCATTTAAAATTGTAGATATCTACAATACATCAATGAGGGGGAAATAGGTCTTGCATGATACATCAATGGCTAAAAATGGTAAGGCAGAGTGTCATATAGTCTTTAGGCAAAGAGGATTTACAATAGAATGTCAAAGAAATGCCAAAGAAATAGAGGAGGTCCAACCTTTACAAAATTTACAAAAACTACCTTTATAGTTTAGGCATAACTGAGATATTTTCTACCCTAAACCAAACTCAATCACTACACTTAACAGTTACTACAAATTTGGAAGAAATTTGATCATGGAACAACATTAGATGCAACATAGTCATTTAAACCCTAGCTAGAATGACTTGTAAATGATAGAAATGACACCATTCAATCAAAAAATCCCAAAAATGGGCAATCAAATAGTGGGAGAATTGTCCTTCATGTCATTTTTTCCCTTGCATTCATTTGGAAGTGATTGGGATCAATCAAGAAGATCAAATTTCACAAGAAAACCCAATTCCCTCTATTTTTGGCTTATGAATCAACAAATTAAATAGGTCAACTCATCCCTACAACTAGAAACCATCATGTGGACCAAACATGTTATATCCTTTTACCACCTCCAGAAGTCTTCAAGCATTTGACTATATCATTTAACTAATTTCATCAACCTTTTAAATCTAATCATGGTGGTTACAAAAGGGTTTGCTTTGACTATGATGTTAAATCCCAACTATGCCTACCTTTCTTTTTAAAATGGGACCACAAGAACATGTGTCCTTAAGGAACTTTCCTACATTAGCTAAAGATCAAGTAGTTCCATAATGTAGAAAAGTGTCAATTTTCAATCACCAAATGATCAATGATAAAAACATAACTAGTCCACCAACCATATGGTCAACACTATTAACCAATAAAAACTTGCCAACCTACTAGCTACTCTAACATATCCATGTTGGTCTTGAAAAATTCTTACACTATTTCACTTTGTGGCTAACAAAGAAAGTTACCTCAAAAATTCCACATGTCAACAAGGTGCTTCCTCATATTTGTTAAATTTTGTTCATCTCCATATTGTAGGAAAGTGCCTATCGTAGATCATCTTTGATCTAGCAGTGGATGAAACATGGACCACCCTCTACCTACATTAACATAGCTTGACCAATAAAGTTCCTCCTATACACCAGCTTAGTCTACCTCATCACCTCATCATGTTTCTTTGTCTATGGTCCACAAGGAGGGCATCACCCACATGACACATGGTAGTGAGGCACTCTCCCACATTTTTTCATATTTTGACAAATATGAGAATACAAAAAAGTTCTCACTATCGATCTTTGCAAGATCTGATGGCAGATAAGATAAGGACCCATGGAATTATAAAAATGCATAGCCAAAAACTATAACATAAGTTTTTTATAATAAATTATTTTCATGCCCCATTTTTATTTGAATTTTCAAAGATTGTGATAATGCAAGAAGGCAAAAATGACCAAGAAATATTACAACTCAAGGGGGATGCAAGCTAGCTATGCATAGATCCAATAGCCTACACATCAATTAGGCAATAGAGTCATAGAAATCATGAATATCTACCCAAAAAAACCCTAAAATCATAAAAGACATGCTTAGTAACCTCAAAACTACCTCTCTCCAACTAAAACCAAGAACCAAAATCCTCTATAACCTCTACAAAAAACACATGTGCTCATGTACTTCTTGGAAAATAAGAAAAATTAAAAGCAAACTATCTAACTATGTACATGATTTACATATATGCAAGGTTAAAAAAACCCATTGATTCATTTGTTGAAGTACCTTCCCTTTCTCACCAGTTGATTTCTTCTCTCATGCATAAGGATAGTTGAAAATAGTAGTTGGCATAATAAACACACTACTACAACTTGAAGCAACTTCCCAATGCTGAAAACAATAAAACTACTCTCCAACACTGGGACATTATCTTGTGGAACAAAACATACTTTCTCCTCCTTTTGATCTTCACCCTCATGCTCAAGTGTAAGAATGATTGGGAGTAACTTACTGATTTTTTGTAGAGCTACATGCCTTATGGGGCATCCTCTTGATGGTGCAAGGCCAAAGGAATAATCCTTGACCATATTGTAAGGCTACAAGGAGAAGAAGAGAAAAAAATCATTAGTTGCAAGAGGAAGACAAACATGACTTGGGAATCTAATAAGGCCTAGTGGGTAGTTGAGTGGGTTAGTCACTTGGTATTGCAAGAGTGACTAAAACTAAGGAGGAATCTATAAATGAGCTTGATTTTTCCTCCCTCTGGTGATCTGGATAATCTTATCAAGAATAACTAGGTTGTGACTAACATAGGGAATGGGAGGAATAAGGGATAGCATTTTCATGGTATGGTAGGGAATAGTAATTTTTTCTATGAAATGGATTCATGATTGTAGCTTCATAAAAATTGCAAACTCATAGAAAATTTTAAAAAATCACAAAGATCAAGGATGATCTTTACATACTAGCATAGTGTGTATGTGAAACCAGAAGATGTGCACAAGAGTCACCATGGTGCTTGATTAAATGCCTCCAAAGGATGATTTCACTAAGAATAACACCCAAATTCTCAATGAATCAAGATCAATTGGCTAACCAACAGACCTATGAAGCTAAATTTTCTTGTCCCACTAGGCATGTCAAAAAAAATTGTTACAAAATTTCACAACCTTATCCAATTTTTTTTTACCTTAGGTGAACCTTGTGAAACATGGAAACAACTTCCAAGCTATTGGACTTGAACTATAAGGTTGAGTCTCTGGAGAAGTCTGACTTCCTTTACTATCATGATGCACATAAGTATACTTGGAGAGGAAAAGGGAGAAGGAATGCATAAAATCAAACTACCTAATATATTCCAAGGAGGCAATCAACCAAAATAGAGTATTCAAACCAATATCTACCCATATATGTACTTTTAACCATCATGACACCAAAGATATACAAATCTAGACTTGCTTTAACCAAACAATCACATGCAGATCAAAAATCCAAAATAAATGAAACAAGGAAAATAAGATTCACTTATGTATCATTCATAGGTCAAAGAGATACATGTTGATATATGATTGAAAAGATAATTTGAGTAGAAAGATTTTTATTTTTGAAGAAGTGTTTTCAATTATTGTTTTGTCACTAATGTCAAACCTACTATATGTTTGTAAGACAATTGCTTATATGTTTTAAGCACTATCACTTAGTTGATTGATGAAGAGGATTTGATCAACAAGATGTAACAAAATTAGCTAGAGGAAAGATTGAGTTATGATTATGTATTGACGTACAAGAATTAGTTAAGACAATGGTAACACAATGCATTGATAATCTAGTTGTGGTTACAAAATTATTGGATACACTTAACAATTTTAGAAGAAAAAGGTTGGATAGAGTACATGTGCTAAGCTTGACCAAGTTGATAGAAGGTGCAGAGAAAAGTTAGTGCAAGTTGAGCAAAAAGTCAGTTGAAGCCAGTGAAAGCAATTTCTAATGGATGCCAAGAAAGTTAGTAGGTACTAAGCAAGGTAGTATATGCTAAGTGATTTTCAATAGATGCCAAGAACTAGTAAAATCTAGTTGATGCCGAGTAACCTAGTATATACCAAGCATCAATAAATTAATAATGTTGAGCTATTGCATTGTGAAAAGATCAAATAATCACCAAATAAAAGTTAGAAAGTTTATTTTCTTGGATCTTGTAAATTAGGAGGAAGATAAGATTGATGAGCTAGAGGCACAAAATCTTATGTAAACCATTTTGGAGGTGAATTCAAATGGATTTTAGGAGAAGTTTCTAGAGAAGACAAGATATGGGGTAGATACATTGTATCCTACCTAATCCATAAAAAAACCTAAATCTTGAGATGGATAATGAATAGTAAAAAGAGTTCTAATTCCCTATATGTAGGGATGTCTAGTCATGAAGAAAAGTTAGTTGGAGGTTAGTTTTAGATGCAAAAATCTAATAAGGAGATGGAAGATGGTTTGCTTCGTCAAGTGACCCAAGTGAAGAAGTTTGCAATGGTGATCAAAGAAAGAAGGCTAGAGAAGGATGAACGCTTGAAAGGTGAAAAAATTTGTTAGAACTACAAATATTGGAAGCCAAGTAGAGACGAGGACTAAATAGTGATCTGTGATATGTAATCTACAAGTAAGGTTGTAAGTTGTATTAGATCAAAACTCTACTATTACTCTCTAACAATTGTATCAAATTAGGGTAAATCCTTTGGAGAAAGGTTAACTTAATAGTCATTGGAAAATTCTTTAACATGGTGGCATTCCAAGTGAATGGCCTAAAGTCCTCTAACATGGCTCACTTTTCATAGGGTGATTGAAATCCCTTAACTAGGTCATGTTTAATATTGTGTGTTGTAACTTTTAATATGGTTGGCCTTTAATAGAGCATCACTTCAGAAGAGTGAAAAAGGAGTAGCATATTATTGGTGGTTTTTCTCAAATTGGGTTTCCACATTAAATCATTACGTCAAGTGAACTGATGGATATGTTGTGTGTTACACTTTACATTTTTGCATGTTAGTTTAATAGTAATGTATTAGTTTTGGTTTACACAATGAATGCATGCATGGTTAAGAAAGTTTGATGGGTTCACATAATTGTGAAAAAATTTATTTGTACATCTAGACCTTGAATAATTGATTCACCCCCCCTCTTAGTTATTCTAAAAGAATTCTAACAATTTGTGTTAGAGCATAGTTGCTTAAGAGGATTCATTTTGAGGTACTAAAGACACAAAGATCAAGATGTCAAAAAGATAGGTACCCAAGCTAAATAGAGATAACTTTTCTATATGGAAAAGTTTGATGAAGCTACACCTTGGAGGACTTGGAGATTATGCACAAACTTTCATTACAATGGAACATGTTGATCCAAGAGGAGCCCTAACTATTGAAGACTTGAAGAAAAGGAAAGAACACAATTAGACAATGTTGGAGATTGCCTCTACCCTAAGCTATGCTGAGTTTGATGACATCAAAGAACTTAAAAGTACAAAGTATATGTGGGATGCCCTAACAAATATCTATGGAAGAGAAAAAAAGTACAAAGATCCAAGTTAGAGATCCTAAGAGGTAAGTTTGATGGCATGAGAATGGAAGAAGTTGAAAACATTGTTCAATATGTTGCTAGAATAAAAGAATTTGTTAGTGTAATAAAAGGTGAAACTAGTAAAATAGATGATGATACTGTGCTAAGTAAAGTTTTGAGAACATTGTTTCATGTTTATGCCATTAGAGTGTCTACAATCCAAGAGTTAAGATGTATGCCAAGAATTGATCTAACCCTTGACGGTTTGGTAGGAAGACTCACTACTTTTAAGTTATCTAATTTTGACAACTACAAACCAAAAAGTATTGAATCATCTTTCAAATAAAAATTGTTACTAAAGGATTTTGAGGTTAACACAAAGAAGAAGAAAAGAAAGATAAAGTATGCATCTAGTGACAACAATATAGATGAGGAAGACATTGAACAATTGGAAGCATTGTTGGCTAGAAGATTCCACAAAGGAAAAGGTAAATTTAAACGTAAGTTGCCTATCATTTATTTTAATTTCAATTAAGTTGGCCATATTGCAATAAGATGTACATAGAAGAAAAACTTTAGAGAAGGCAAAAAGCATACAAATAAAAGAGAAGATGATGGAAGAGACTATAGAGTTAAAGATAAGAATTCATGCTACATTGCTGATGAAAATGATGATGGAATGGTATATGATGCAATGAAGGATGAATCAAATGAGGATGAGGCTACTACACTTATGACTTGTGTGAACAAGAATAAAAAATGGATAATTTAAAGTGGATGCTCACATCACATGATTGGAGACAAAAGTAAGCTCATTATCTTAAATTGTTATGATGGAAATAGTGTAAGATTTGGTAATGATGCACCATGTTAAATAAAAGGAAAAGGTTATATTAAGCTTACAAATAGGATCTCATGTGACAATGCTTACTATGTTGAAGGATTGAATTATAATTTGTTAAGTGTGTCACAATTGAATAATTTGGGATGCAAAGTTGAGTTTGAAAATAAAATAGCCAAGATATATAACACAAATAGAAATCTAATTGGAAAAGGTGATCAAACTAAGAGTAATATGTTCTATTTGGATATAGAAGATGTTATTATCTTATCGTAAAATTTGATGATGTATTGATTTGGAACAAGAGATTATGTCATGTTAACTTTGATAATTTGATTAGTATCAGTAACATGAAGAGAGTTATAGGTTTACCTAAGTTGAAGAAACCAAAAAATATAATGTGCAAACAATGTCAACTAGGCAAGATGACAAAGTCAAGCTTTAAAAGCAAAGTTTACACCTCTAAGGAAATACTTGAAATTGTTCATACTAATTTGTGTGGACCCATTGAAGTACAAAGTTACAAAGGAGAAAGGTATATTATGCTACTTGTTGATGATTACTCTAGAATGATGACAATCATGTTCCTAAAGAAAAAATTAGATGCTTTTCAAATGTTTAAATGGTATTTGGCAAGAGTTGAGAAAGAAACAGGTAAGAGCTTGAAATGCTTGAGATTAGATAGAGGAGGTGAGTTCACTTCACATGAATTTGAGATGTTCTACAATGATAGAGGAATTATGAGACATACATCAGCACCTAGGACTCCCTGAAAAAAATGGAATTACTAAAAGAAGAAATAGGTCAATAATAGACTATGCTAGAACACTAATGATGGAGAAAAATGTTGCTCTAAAATACTGGACAAAAGTTGTAAGTACTACATTATACGCATTGAATCATATGCAAGTAAAGAAAGCTACTCACTCAACACATTTTGAACTATGGTATGGTCATCCACCTAATGTGAAATAGTTTAAGGTATTTGAAGGAATTGCTATATTATTTAAGATGTTATGAGTGGAAAGTTTGATGTAAAGAGTAAAGAAGTTATATTCCTTGGTTACTCCACAAAAAGTAAAGTTTACAAGTGTTTAATTACTAACACTAACAAAATTGTGGAAAGTACAAATGTTAATTTTGATTAGTCTACATAAGTACACGAGGCAAAAGCTATAAAGGAACATGAGGACTACAAGACATTTGCATACTACTATGAAGGAATGCCTACTAAACAAGATGTTACAAATCATGTAGCAAATCAATAGAAAGTTTCAAAAACTACTGAGTTACATCTTGTAAATGCTGAGTTACATTTAGAAGCTAAGTTGCAAAATGAGGAGAATGCACAATCTGACTCTAAGATTTGCACAATTGAAAGTGGTGTTGAAATACATAACAGAGATGCACATAGTGATATTGAAGCTAAGAGATAGAATGAAGCCATAAGAACTAAGCTTAGACTGTCAAAATATGTCAAAAGACACCATCCTACAAATTAAATCATTAGAGACAAAGATGCAAGGCTAATGAGAAGAAATAGGTTGAGAGGGGAATCATGTTTATTAAGCATGAAGGAACCTAAGATAATGAAAGATGCATTAGAAGATGGTGATTGGTACAAGGCTATGGAAGAAGAAATTTGATAGATAGAAAAGAACACGACTTGGAGCTTAGTTCCTAGATCAAAAGTCAAGAATGTGATTGACACAAAATGGGTATTTAGGAACAAGCTAGATGAGAATGGTGAATTAATAAGAAAAAAAGCAAGACTAGTTTGCAAAGGGTATGCACAAGAAGAAGGAATTGACTATGGTGAAACATTTTCCCCTATTGCAAGAATGGAAGGAGTAAGAATTCTACTTGCTTATCTTGCATACAAAGGTTTTAAAGTTTATTAGATGGAAGTTAAGTCTGCATTTTTGAATGGAATATTAGAAGTATTTGTAGACAAAAACAATAAGAATATGGTATGCAAACTTCACAAAGTCCTATATGGATTGAAACAAGCACCAACAACATGGTATGAGAGACTTCAAACTTATCTTGTTAATATTGGATTTGAAAGGATAGATGATAACAACAATTTGGACATGAAGATAGATAAAGAAAAAGGGATACTATTGTCTAAAATTTTTGTTGATGACATAATATTAGGAGGACAAGATGCTTTGTGTAAAGATTTTGCAAATCAGATGAAGAAAGCATTTGAAATTTCAATGTTTGGTAAGATTAAATTCTTTGTGGGATTACAAACATATCAAATGAAGTATTGTATATATATCACTTAGTCAAAATATATCAAGATGATATTGAAGACATTTGGACTTCAAGATTCAAAACCAGTAAGTAAACCTATGGTAACATCACTCAAATTGTCAAAGAATGATGAATCAGCTAAGGTCAATCAAATATTGTATAGATCTATGATTGGAAAATTGCAACATGTAGTACACAGTAGACCTGATATTGCATTAGCTATAGGGATAGTTGCTAAATTCTCTGCTAATCCTAGAGAGAATCACATGATGGCTATGAAAAGGATAATGAGATACTTGAAAGGAACAAAAGAGTATGACTTATACTATAAAAAGAGTGAAAATTTTGAGCTGAAAGCCTACACTGATGTTGATTGGGCTGGAAATATTAATGATAGAAAGAGCACTAGTGGAGGAGCATTTTTCTTAGGTAGAAGACTTGTTACATGGACAAGAAAGAAGTAGAGTTTTACTTCCCAATTTACTATTGAAGCGGAGTATGTTGTTGCTGCCATTATTTGCACAAACATTGTATGGTCAAACAACTACTTAAGGGAATGAAAGAAGAGATCACTAAACTGGTGACAATTTATTGTGATAATACAAGTGCTATAAATATATCAAAGAATCCTATCATGCACACAAATGTTGAAATTTAATTGAAAAGATCATTATTGAAGAAGGGAGATTATTGATAAAGAATATTTTCAATCATTGTTTTGCAACTAATGTCAAACCTATTATTTGTTGGAATGGCAGTTGCTTATAACATCCAAGTACTACTAATTAGTTGATTGACAAGGAAGATTTAATCAATAAGATGTAACAAAAGTAACTAATGAAAGGTTGAGGTATGGTTTTGTAATGAAGTACAAGGATCAGTTAAGACAATGGTAAAATGATGTATTGATAATACACTTGAAGATACAGAGGTTGGCCACACTTAGAAACTCTACAAGAATAATTTGTGACAAAGATGTCTGCAAAGCTTGAATAAATTTATCAGTAAGTGTTGAGCAAATGAAAAATTTAGTGTATGTCAAGTGAAACAAAAGGTGCCGAGCAACTTTAGGTGCTGAGCTAAATAAAATATAATAGGTGTTGAGCATCAGTTAAACTTAGTTGATACCAAGTGAATCCATAGTAGGTGCCAAGTAACATAGTATGTGCCAAGCATCAAAAAGTTAATAGTGCCAAGTTGTTGCATTATTTTAAAAGTCAAAGATTCACTAGATCTTAGCTGAAAAAGTTTGTCACCTTAAATTTTGTGAATTAAATGGATAATAAGGATGTTGAGTTGGTGGTACAAAATTCTAGGTAAACTATTTTTAGGAAAATATAGGTGGATTCCATATGATGTTTCTAGAAGAAACAATATTAGGGGAAGATTCATTATATCTTACCTAATCCATTCAAAACCAAAATAAGAGCAAGAAGGTTAGAGAAGGAAAGGTATTCCAAACTTCTATTTAAGGAGTTATAGGTCAAGGAGCAAAGAGGTTGGAGAGAGTGTGTTGTGTCAAAGAGAAGGGATCGAGAGGGAAGAACAGAGTATATAAAATTTTATTTGATAGGTGACCGCATAAGTGATTGAATTGCCACAACAAACATGGAGACTCAAGGAGAAAAATCTTGAAAGGAGGACAACCTCTTAGAGCTATAGAAACTAAAAGCCAAGAAAATTTGTGAGCTAAATTGAGATCTAAAATCTGCAAGTTATGTTGTGAATTATATCAAATCAAAAGCCATTATTGTTACTCTCTAGCAATTGTATCAGTTAGGGAAGAATCCTATGGATTTAGGTTAGCTTAAAAACCATTTTGTAAATCCTTTAATAGGGTGACATTCCAAGTGAATGTTCTAAAGTCCTTTAACTAGGTCCTCTTCTAACAGGGTGGTTGAAATCCCTTAATTGGGTTACATTTAATAGTCTGTTTTGTAGCCTTTAACAGGGCATCACTTCAGAAGAGTGAGAAAGGAGTAGAATGTTACTAGTGATTTTTTCCAAATTGGGTTTCCATGTAAATCACTATGTTATGTGTTGATTTTTCATGTCTTATACTTGCATGTTGATTTATCAATAATTTTCTCAGAAGAATGTTTAGCTTGAATGCATGGATAGTTTAATGGGCTCACTATACTTAGTGAAAAAAATTTATTAAGACATTTGGACCTTAAACAAATAATTCACCTCCCCCCTCTTAGTTATTCTAAAGAATTTCTAACAATTAGTATCAAAGCCATCTACTGATTTGGATTAAAGGTTCTAGAAGCAGAAATATTAGGATGTCTAAGAGAGAAATTCCCAAACTCAATAGAGATAACTTCACTACATGGAAAAGTTTAATGAAGCTACACCTTGGATTAATAGGTGATCATCCAAAAATATAAATCAAAGTAGAACATGTTGATCTAGTTGGTGTTCCTACTATAGAAGATATGAAGAAAAAGAAGGAGCACAATCAGGCAATGCTGGAGATTGCCTCTACTCTCACCTATGCTAAATTTGAGACATCAAGGGATGTACCTCTACATTCAAGATGTGAAAAGCCTTGAAAAATATTTATGGAGGAGATTAGAACATCCAAAGGGAAAAATCAGAAAGCCTTAGAGAAAAGTTTGATGACATGAGAATGGAGGAAGGTGAGAACATTGCACAATATGTCTCTAGGATAAAGGAAGTAGTAACTACATTAAGAAGTGCGACTAGCCATTTAGATGATGAAACTATTATTAGAAAAGTCTTAAGAATCTTGCTTCCAATCTAAGCTATTATAGTACTAGTCATCCAAGAGTTGAGATGCATACTAGGAAACAAACTAACTCTTGAAGGAATAGTGGGAAGACTTACTGCATTTGAGTTATTCGAATTTGATAACTATAGACCTAAGAATCTTGAATCTTCTTTCAAGGCCAAGCTACTGTTAAAAGACATTGAAGAGGTCAAACAAAAGAATAAGAAAAGAAAGATAAAATATGCATCTAGTGATAGTAACACAAATCAAAAAGATGTTGAACAATTGCAAGCGTTACTAGCCAGAAGATTTCATAGAGGAAAAGATAAATTCAAAGGTAAGCTACCTATCATTTATTTTAATCGCAACGAAGTAGGACATATTGTTGCAAGGTGCACATAGAAGAAGAACTATAGAGAAGTAAATAAGCATAAGAATAAAAAGGAAGATGATGGAAGAGATTACAAAGACAAAGGAAAAATGTGCTACATTGTTGAAGAGGAGAATTTTGATAAAAATGATGATGAGGTAGTCTATGTAGCTATGAAGGGTGAGTCAAATGAAGATGAGGCAAAAACATTAGTAACTTGTGTAAATAAGAATGATAGTTGGATCATAGATAGTGGATGCTCACATCACATGATAGGAGACAAAAGTAAATTTGTTATCATAAATCAGTATGATGGAAATAGTGTTTGATTTGGAAATGATGCTCCATATTTAATCAAAGGAAAAGGTTTGATTAAGCTTATAGAGAAAATTTCATGTGATGATGCATATTATGTTGAAGGGTTGAACTACAATCTACTGAGTGTGTTATAGTTACACAATGTAGGATGTAAAGTAGAATTTAGAAACAAAACTACCAAAATCTATGATATTGATGGAAATCTTATAGGAAAAGGAGGCCAAACTAGGAGTAATATATTTTACCTAGATATGGGCAATGTTGCATGTCTTATTGTAAGAGTTGATGATGTGTGGCTATGGTATAAAAGGATATGTCATGTCAACTTTGATAATTTGAATAGCATCAATAGAATGAAGAAAGTTAGAAGTTTTCTTAAACTAGAAAATCCTAAAAATGCAATGTGCAAATAGTGTCAGCTAAGAAAGATGACCAAGTCAAGTTTCAAAAGAAAAACCTATACTTCCAAAGAAGTACTAGAGTTAGTCCACACTAATTTATGTGGTCCAATAGAAGTGAAAAGCTATAAAGGAGATAGATATATAATGTTGTTTGTTGATGATTACTCTAGGATGATGACTGTCATGTTGTTAAAGCATAAATTTGATGCATTTCAAATTTCTACATGGTATTTGGCTAGGGTTGAGAAAGAAATAAGAAAGAGTCTAAAGTGCCTAAGATCAGACAAAGGAGGAGAGTTCACATCAAAAGAATTTGAGACTTTTTGCAATGATAAAGGAATTAATAGACAAACATCAACACCTAGAACTCCCCCATAGAATGGAATTATAGAGAGGAAGAATAGATCAATGATGGACTACATCAAAATATTAATGATGGAGAAATTTTTTGCTCTAAAGTACTAAAGAGAAGCTATAAGCACAGCTATCTATACCCTAAATTGAGTACAAATCAAGAAAGGTACAAATGCAACACTTTTTGAATTATGGTATCCTCACTCACCTAATGTAAAATATTTCAAAGTGTTTGGTTGCAAGTGTTATATTCTTAAAGATTCTAGAAATGGAAAATTTGATGCAAAGAGTGATGAAGGTATATTCCTTGAATACTCCACTAGAAGTAAAGCATATAAGTGTTTAAATACTAACACTAACAAAATTATGGAGAGTACAAATGTAAAATTTGATGAGCATGTAGAAGTTCAAGTTGATGAATCCATCAAGAAACTAGAAGAATACAAATCCTTTATATACTTTTATGAAGGAATGCCTACTAAAAAAGAAAATTTGAATCAAGTTAGGAATCAAAAAGTATCAATATTAACTGAGTCACAACCAGTGAATGTCGAGTTACATTTACAAGCTAAGTTGTAGAATGAAGAAAATTCGCATTCTAATTTTGAAATTAGTACACATGAAAGAGATGATGAGCTACCTAAAAGAGATGTGCATAGTGACTTTGAAGCTAAAATACTAGACATGGAAATAAGCAAAGAACCAAGGCTAGCTAGGTATGCGAGAAGACATTAACCTACTAAAAAAATCATTGGTAATAAGGAAGCCAAACCAATGATAAAGAAAAAACTAAGAAATAAAGCATGTCTCCTAAGCAAGATTGAACCCAAAAAAATGAAAGATGCACTACAAGATGATAATTGGTATAAAGCTATAGAAGAGGTGATTGAGCAGATAGAGAAGAAAAAATCTTGGACCTTAGTTCCAAGGCTAGTTGATATGAATGTAATTGGTACCAGGTGGGTATTTAAGAATAAGCTAGATGAGAATGGTGAGATCACAACAAATAAGGCTAGACTAGTCTGTAAAGGTTATGCACAAGAAGAAGGACAAGACTATGGGGAAATATTTTCCTTTGATACAAGGATGGAAGGAGTAAGAACTTTGTTTGCATATGCTTCTTACAAAGGTTTTAAAGTCTACCAAATGGATGTAAAGTTTTCCTTTCTGAATGGAATACTAGAAGAGGAAGTCTACGTAGAACAATTAGAGGGATTTGTTGATGACAACAACAAGGATATGGTTTGCAGACTACATAAAACACTCTATGGTTTGAAACAAGCACCTAGAGTGTGGTATGAGAGGCTTCACAAATATCTCGTAAAGATAGGATTTGAGAGAATAGATGACAAAAGCATCTTGTATATCAAGACAAAAAAAGGTAAAGACATTCTAATATCTAAAATCTCTGTTGATGATATAATATTTGGAGGAAAAGATGCACTATACAAAGATTTTGTTGATCAAATGAAACATGAGTTTGAGATGTAAATGTTTGGGGAAATCAAATTCTTTGTTGGATTGCAAGTATATCAACTAAACCATGGTATATTTGTGACTCAATCAAAATATATTATGGAGATACTCAAAACATTTGGCTCAGAGGATTCAAAACTAGTTAGTACATTGATGGTAATAGGACATAAGTTATCTAAGAATGATGAATCAGCTAAAGTAAATTAGACAATGTATAGATCAATGATTGGAAAGTTGTAGTATGTTGTATACAGTAGACTAGACATTGCATTATCTATTGGAATAGTGGCAAGATTTTCTACAAACCCAAGAGAAAATTATGTTATGGTAGTAAAAAGAATAATGAGGTATTGAAAAGGAAAAGATGGCTTTGGTTTATACTACAAGAGGACTAAAAAATTTGAGTCAAATGTCTACACTGATGCAGATTGGTGAGGTAATATAGATGATAGAAAAAGTACTAGTAGAGGAGCACTCTTCTTAGGTAAAAGATTAGTCACTTGGACTAGCAAAAAGAAAAGTTGCACCTCATAGTCCACAACTAAAGTAGATTATGTTGTTGCTGCCATCAACTACACAAATATTGTATGTATGAAGCATTTGTTGAAAGGTATGAAGGAAAAGATGACTGAACCTATCATACTCTATTGTGATAACACAAGTTCCATCAACATATCAAAGAATCTTTGATGCATGCCAAAACAAAGCACATTGCAATTAAGTGTCACTATGTAAGAGAACTGGTAGAAGACAAACAAGTGAAGATGGAATATGTCAACTCAAAGGGACAAATTGATGACATCTTCACAAAACAATTACCTAAAGATGCATTTGATTATCTCAGAGGTAATTTAGGGGGAAATCCAAGGTTGTTTAAGTAATAGCAAGACTACCCTACATCAAATGAGTTAATTGCTGAAATGATATAAATTGATGTAGAGGATACTGACTTTAGGTCTTACCTAAAGTAATTAAAATACTAAAATTCCAAATAAGTCATAGGCAAGTTGACAAAGGGAGAAATTGGGTCTCCTACAAATGCTACACTTGCATGATAAGATACTGAAATAATAATATATAAGATGCTAAGAGAGAGACAATAGCACAAACAAAAACCAATCAGGAATGACAAGATTAGAGAGGGAGTAGAACAAAAAAGGAGAAGGCAGTGTATCAGCAAAAGAGGTATCCCTAATACTTTGAAAGAGGGAGTTACTTATATAATTTAGAGGGAGTCATAAGAAATTCAAAGTTTACAGAATGAAAAATTTTGAATACCAAGTTTTCTTTTTGGCAACTTACTATTTTAACCTAGTTAGCATTTTGTTAACTTGGTTAATCAGTTTGGTTTTCCCTAAATGCCAAAGAGGGAGATTGTTGAAATTTGATTGAAAAGATCATTATTGATGAAGGGATATTTTTTATGAAGAATGTTTTCAATCATTATTTTTTCACTAATGTCAAACCTATTATTTGTTGGAATGACAATTCTTATAAGATCCAAGTACTACCACTTAGTTGATTGATGAAGAGGATTTAATCAATAAGATGTAATAAAAGCACCTAGGTAAAGGTTGATTATGGTTTTGTAATGAAGTACAAAAATTATTTAAGACAATGGTAAAATGATGTATTCATAATATACTTGAAGATACAAAGGTTGGCCACACTTAGAAACTTTAGAAGAATAAGTTATAACAAAGCTATCTGCAAAGCTTGACTAAATTTATTAGTAAGTGTTAAGAAAATGCAAAATCTAGTGTGTGCCAAGTGAAATAGAAGGTACAAAGAAAGTTTAGGTCCTAAGCTAGATAAAATGTAATAGGTTCTAAGCATTAGTAAAACTTAGTTGATGCTGAGTGAATTCATGGTAGGTGCCGAGTAGCATAGTATGTGCTGAGCATCAAAAAGTTAATAGTGTCAAGCTAGTGAATTATTTGAAAAGTCAAAGATTTGCCAAATCTAAGCCAAAAAAGTTTTTTACCTTGAATTTTGTGAACTAGATGGAAGATAAGCATGTTGAACTAGTGGTACATAATTCTAGGTAAAGCATTTTTAGGCAAATACATGTGGATTCCACATGATGTTTCTAGAAAAAATAATATTAGGGGAAGATTCATTATATCTTACCTAATCCATTAGAATCCAAAATAAGAGTGGGAAGATTAGAGTAGGAAAGGTACTCAAAAGTTCTATTTAAGGAGTTATAGGTCAAGGAGCAGAGAAATTGGAGAGAGTGTGTGGTGTCAAAGAGAAGGCATCAAGAGAGAAGAATAGAGTACATAGACTCTACTTCAATAGCTAACCATAGAAGTGATTGCATTGACACAAGGAACATGGAGACTCAAGGAGACAAAGCTTGAAAGATGGACAAGCTATTACAACTATAGAGATTGAAAGCTAGGAAAATTTTTGAATTGAATTGAGATCTAAAATTTACAATTTATGTTGTGAGTTATATCAGATCAAAAGTCCTTATTGTTACTCTCTATCAATTGTATTAGTTAGGGAAAAATCCTATGGACTTAGATTGGCTTAATAGTCATTTTGTAAATCCTTCAATAGGGTGACATTCCAAGTGAATTTTTTAAAGTCCTTTAACCAAGACAACTTCTAACAGGGTGGTTGAAATCCTTTAACCAACTCACATTCAACAACATGTTTTTGTAGCCTTTAATAGGGTAGTCCTTTCATAGGGCATCACTTCAGAAGAGTGAGAAAGGAGTAGCATGTTACTAGTGGTTTTTCCCAAATCGAGTTTCCACATAAATCACTGTGTTATGTGTTGATTTGTCATTAATTTTCTAAGAAGAATGTTTAGCTTGTATGCATGGGTAGTTTAATGGGCTCACTACACTTAGTGAAAAAGTTTTATTAGGACATTTTGACCTTGAATAACTAATTCACCCTGACCCCCCCCCCCCCCCCCCCCCAATTATTCTAAAGCATTTCTAACAACAAAAACAAAGCACATTGCAATAAAGTATCATTATGTAAGGGAGTTGGTTCAAGACAAAGAGGTGAAGATGGAATATATTAACACAAAGGAGAAAATTGTTGATATCTTCACCAAAACATTACCTAAAGATGCTTATGAGTATCTAAGATGTAAATTAGGGGTGATACCCCTATCAAAGGCTATGTAAAAGATAGAGGGAGTACCTTGCATCAAATAAGTTGATATTCATTTCTATACACATTGATGTAGTGAATCTTACTTTAGGAAGCTACCTAAAGTAATTATAGAAATGAAACTTCAAATTAGTCATAAGCAAGGTGATAGAGGGAGAAACATAAGGAAGTCTACAAAATCCTATGTCTACATATACTAGAATGCCAAGTATTAAGTACATTTCTTTGGAATTATTGTCAAAGAGGGAGAACATACACAAAATGTATCAAATGCACACTGATCAAGAGGGAGATGATCAAAAGTAGAAAATCAAGTTAGAGGGAGAAAGTACATAGAAATTACATAGAAATTACAATGCACAAGAGGAGCACTGGAGTGAGAATACATCATCAAAAGATCAAAGGATTGAAAGAATCAGAAAGAAAAAGAGGGAGATATTCTGATAGTTTGTTGATCCATGAAAAAGAGAATGTTATACTTTGTAACCTAAGATGGATTTGATGATAGAGGGAGAAGTGTTATTCACAAGATCTATTTTTGGTATTACCTTACTATTTTAACCTAGTTAGTTTATCATTTGTTTGACTAGTTGATTAGTTTGGTTTTCCATAAATACCAGAGAAGGAGATTGTTGATATGTGATTGAAAAGATCATTTGAGTAGAAAGATTGTTATTGTCGAAGAAGTGTTTTCAATCATTGTTTTATCACTAATGTCAAACCTGCTATATGTTGGTAAGACAATTACTTACATTTTTCAATCACTATCACTTAGTTGATTAATGAAGAGGATTTGATCAACAAGATATAACAAAAATACCTAGAGGAAAGGTTGAGCTATGATTATGTATTGAAGTGTAAGAATCAATTAAGGCAATGATAAAATAATGTATTGATAATATACTTATGGTTACAAAATGATTGGATATACTTAGAATGTTTAGAAGAAAAAGGTTGGACAAAGTTCATTTGCTAAGCTTGGCCAAGTTGATAGAAGGTGCTAAGAAAAGTTAGTGCAAATCAAAGAAAAAGTCAGTTGAAGCTGAGTGAAAGCAATTTCTAATGGATGTTGAGCAAGTTAGTAGGTTTCAAGCAAGGTAGTAGATGTCAAGTGATTTTCAATAGATACTGAGCACCAATAAAAACTAGTTGATGCTGAGTAACACAATATGTACCGAGCATTAGTAAATTAATAATGCCAAGCTACTACATTATGAAAACATCGAAGAATCACCAAATAAATGCCAACAAGTTTATTTTCTTGGAACTTGTATATCAGGAGGAAGATAAGATTGATGAGCTGGAGGCACAAAATTTTATGTAAACCATTTTGGAGGAAAATTCAAATGGATTTTAGGAGAAGTTTCTAGAGAAAACAAGATACAGGGTAGATACATTGTATCCTACCTAATTATTGAAAACCCTAATTCTTGAGATGGATAATGAGCGAGAAAAATAGTTCTAATTCCCTATATGTAGGGATGTTTGGTCATGAAGAAAAGTTAGTTGGAGGTCAGAGATTTTTGGATGAAAAAATCTAACAAGGAGAAGGAAGAGGGTTTTCTTCATCAAGTGACCCAAGTGAAGAAGTTTGCAATGGTAAGCTAAGTAAGAAGGCTAGGGAAGGATGAATGCTTGAAGGGTGAAACAAGCTGTCACAATTGCAAAGACTGGAAGCCAAGCAGAGATGAGGAATAAATAGTAATTCGTAATCTACAAGTAAGGTTGTAAGTTGTATTAGATCAAAACTCTACTGTTACTATCTAACAAAAGTATTAGATTAGGGTAAATCCTTTGGAAAAAGGTTGACTTAACAATCATTCGAAAATCATTTAATAGGCTTGCATTCCAAGTGAATGGCCTAAATTCCTCTAACAAGGTTTACTTTTAATAGGGTGATTAAAATCCCTTAACTGGGTCACATTTAATAGTGCCTATTGCAACCTTTAATAGGGTTGACCTTTGATAGGGCATCACTTTAAAAGAGTGAAAAAGGAGTAGCATGTTATTGGTGGTTTTTCCCAAATTGGTTTTCCACATTAAATCATTTTTTCAATTATACTAATGGATATGTTGTGTCTTATGCTTTACATTTCTACATGTTAGTTTAATAGTAACATATCAATTTTGGTTAACACAATGAATGCATGCATGATTAAGAAAGTTTGATGGGTTCACTAAATTTTTTAAAAAATTATTTGGACACTTGGACCTTGAATAATTGATTCAACCCTCCCCCCCCCCCTCTCCCCCAAGTTATTCTAAGAGAATTCTAACAATACAATTATGCAAAATTGTAGATATCCACAATACATCAATGAGGGGAAAATAGGTCTCACACGATACATCAATGGTTGAAAATGATAAGCTAGAGTGTCATATAGTCCTAAGGAAAAGGGGATTTACAATAGCATGCCAAAGAAATAGGGGGCCCAACCTTTATAAAATTTATAAAATTTTCCTTGATAGTTTAGGCATAACTAAGACATTTTTTTCCCTAAACCAAAATCAACCACTACACCTAGCAGTTACTATAAATCTAAAAGAAATATGATCATGAAACAACCCTAGATGTAGCATAATCATTTAAACCCTAGCTAGAAGGTCCTTTGAAATGACATAAATGATGTCATTCAATGCAGAAAACCTGAAATCAGCAATCAAACAATTGAAGAAGTGTTCTTCATGTCACTGTTTGGCCTTGGATTCATTTGGAAGTGGTTGGGATGAATCAAGAAGATCATATTGCACAAGAAAACCCAATTCTATCTATTTTTGGCTCATGAACTAGCAAATTTAGTAGGTCAACTAATCCCTACAACTAGAAACTACCATGTTGACCAACCAATGTTATTTCTTTTTACCATCTTGGGAAGTCTTCACACATTTGACCATATCATTTAACTAATTATTTCACCCTTTTAAAACTATGATGGTTACAAAAATTTTAGCTTTAACTATAATGTTAACTCCCAACTGTGTGTGTCTTTCCTTTTAAATTAGGCCTACAAGGAAATGTATCATCAAGGCTCTTTCCTACATTAGCTAAAGATTGAGTATTTCCATAATGTAGAAAAGTTATGATTATTGATCACCAAATGATTGAAAATCAAAACATAACTGGTCCACCAACCATAGAGTCAACACTGTTGACCAATAAAACCCCATTGACCTACCATGTAACTTTGACATATTCACATTAGTCCTGAGAAGTTTTGACACTATTCTACTTCACAGCTCATAAGGAAAGTGATTTCAACAACTCTACATGTCAAAAAGGCACTTCCTAGTATTCATTAAAGTTTGTTCATCTCCATATTGTGGGAAAGCACCCACCATAGATCATCTTCAATATGAAAATGAATAAAACATGGACCACTTCTCTACCTACATTGTTAGAGTTTGACCAATAAAGTGTCTCCTATACTTTATCTTAGTCTGACTCATCACTCATCACACTACTTTGTCTATGGCCCACAAGGAGGACATGACCCACATGACACATGGAAATGTGGCACTTTCTTGCATTCTAACATATTATGACAAATCTGAGAATGTGGAAAAGTGTCTTCTATTGATCTTTGCAAGATTTGATGGTGGATAAAATATGGGCCCATGGAATTATAAAAAATCCCAGCCAAATAGTATAACATAAGGTTTTTAGAATAAAGTATTTTCGTACCTCATTTTTATTTGAATTTTCAAATATGAACATTACTACATTTGAATTCAAATAAGGCAATTCTTGTGGGAAGGTAGAAATGACCAATAGTTACCAAATAAAGTCTGAACGGAAAATTATTTCTGAGTTAGTGTTGATTGAGTTGGATTGACTAACAAAGGATTTTCTTAGATTAGTATATTTGATCTGACACTTTTGTTGGTTAGCTCTAACTAACTCATGGGATGAATTTCATTTTTTTGAAATTGCATTCAAGACAACTTGATGAGGTAAAATATATAAATATAAGGTAAAGTTGAGGATTGAATATTAGAAGAGGTGTGTGATTGAGAAGATAAATCAAGGAAGCAAATTGGAATGATATAATAGTATTTGAGTTGACTAAGCTGCAAAAAACATTCTAATCAAGGAGAATCAAGTATTCAAGTTAGAACATAGATTTGAAATCAAGAAATATAGTTGCATCAATAATTAGGTCATATCATTGTTACTCTCTAATAATTGTAGTAGTGAATCAAATCTACTAACAAATTTAGCTCAACAACTATTTTTTGAACCCTCTAACAAGGCCACTCCTAACATGGTGAATTGAATTATTTAATAGGGCTACACCTAATAGTGTGTTTTATAACCTTTAATAGGGTTGGTTCCTAATAGGGCTTACTTCAAAAGAGTGAAAAATAGTAACTAGATGCAATTAGTGTTTTTTCTCAAATTGGGTTTCCATGTTAAATCTTGGTGTCTCTTGTTTTTATGCTATTTTATTTATGATTATGAAACTAAGTTAATTAAGGTTAATCACACTAATCATCTTAAGAAGCAATTATTTCAGTACTTTTCAAGTGACAATAAGTCTTAGTGTAACTAACGAGTGTTCTTATGTTAACTGAGTTACAAAAAAAATTTAGTTTTGAATTGCATTAACATCTTAAGGGATCTTGGATTTTTTTTTGTGCTAATTTATTCATCCCTCCCCTCTCAATTACTCCTCTTATGTTTCCAACAATTGGTATTGAAACTCTTGATGCTTCTAGAAAAGGTTTCAAGGACCTAAGCTAAAGATCAAGATGTCTTATAGAAGGGAGCTTTCTAAGATAAATAGAGATAACTTCCAAGCATGGCAAGAAATTATAAAGTTCCATTTGACAACCATTGGTGACACATGCTTAAAATATTTAGAGAATAAATAATTGGCACCAACTAGAAATTTTACTATGTAAAAAAATATAGAAAAGAAGAACCACAGCATTATGATGATTGACATTGCTTCCACTCTTAATTATGTTGAATTTGATGAAGTCAAATAATATGGTACTACCCATGAAATATGGATCAAAATGAAGGATATCTAAAGAGGTGATGATAATTTGAGTAGAGCTAAGGCAAAAAGTCTTAGAGGCCAGTTTGATCAAATGAAGATGAAAGAAAATGAGAACATTATATAGTACAATGAAATGATCAAAGCTAGTGTGAGTGCAATCAGAATCTCAGGTGGAAAAATTGATGATGTAATAGTGGTAAGAAAGGTACTCAGAAAAATTCTTCCTATTTGTGCAATTAGAGTGTCAACTATTCAAGAAATGAGATGTGATCCTAAGAGTCATATATAATCTCCAATGCACTAGTGGGAAGGTTGACAACATTTGATTAGATAATTTTTATAATTATGTTCCTAATTCTAGGAACCTTGAGCGTACATTTCAAGTTGATCTATCACTCAAGAAGAAAGTTACAAAGTCTAAAAGAAAGAAGTATGAAAGTGAAGATGAAGATAGTTTTGATGATGATCTTGGTATCATTGAAGCAATGCTTGCAAGAAGATTTCCTAAAGGAGAAGGAAGGTACAAAGGAAAAATTCCTTTGATCTTCTTTTCTTGTGAAGGATTTGTGCACATTATTGCAAGGTGTCCAAATAGAGAAGGAAAATAAGAAAATAAGCATGACAAGTAAAAAGGAAAGAGGGATTGAAAAAAGCTACAAAGACTACAAGGACAAAGGTATGAAATATTGTTACATGGTTAAACATTCTAATAGTAGTGAAGATGATGAAATGGTTTACATTGCTTAAGGATGAATCAGATCATGAGAATGATAAGATTTCCTTCATTTCTCATGTTAGTAAGAATGACACATGGATTTTTAATAGTTTCTTTTCTCACCACATAACGGGTGATAAATCTAAATTTGAGCACTTGGAACACTTGGGGTGTCAGCTTTGGAAATGATGAACATTGTTATGTGAAGCAAAAATGTTGTATTGCACTAACCAATGATATCATATGTGATAATGCTTATTGGGTTGAAGGACTGAAGCATAATAGTCTTAGTGTGGAAAAACTAAATAACATTGGATTCAAGGTGGAATTCATGAATAGCAAAGCCAAGCTACTAGATGGAAGTGTAAATCTAGTTGGGACTAGTAATGAAACAAGAGGTAATCTATTCTACCTAGATCTAACTTTAAATTCATTTTTCATAGCATAAAAGATGGGTATGGCATAAAAGGTTGTGTCATGTGAATTTTGATAACCTAGTCAACATAAGAAAGAATAAAACGGTTAGAGGCATTCCAAGACTACATAAACCTGATATGGATATGTGCAAGAATTGTCAAATAGGAAAGATGGGAAAGATAAGTTTTAAAAAGAAGAACTATTATTCTAAAGAAGTCTTGGAGCTAGTTCATACAAACCATTGTAGGCCTATTAGCATACAAAGCTACACTAGAGATAAGTAATTTATTGTATTTGTTGATGATTATTCTAGGATGATGATAGTTGTGTATTTAAAGGATAAATTAGAAGCTTTTCAAAAGTTCAAATGGTATCTAGAAAGAGTTTAGAAAGAAATAGGAAAGAAAATACAGTGTATAAGGTTAGATAGAGGAGTAAAATTCATCTCAAATGAATTCAGTGAATTCCACTATGAAATAAGAATCAAAAGATAGGTATCTACACCTCAATAGAATGCTATTACTGAGAGAAGGAATAGATCAATCATGGATTGTGAAAGGACACTGATGATAGAGAAGAAAATTGCAATCAAATACTGGAAGGAAGCAATCAACACTATAGTTCATATCTTAAACTAAGTTTAGTTAAAGAAGAACTTAGATCAAGCACATTTTGAAGTATGGTATGGCTATAAACATAATGTGTGTTATTTCAAAGTATTTAGAAGCAAATGTTACATTCTAAAGGAGTCAATAAAAGGAAAATTTGATGTGAAAAGTGATGAAGGGATATTCTAGGGATACTCCAATAAGAGTGAAGCATATAAATGCTTGAATCTATCTATACATAAAGTTATAGAAAGTACACATGTAAAGATTGATAAGTTTGTAGAAGAATCTAAAAAAGAGAGTAAGAAAGTACCTAAAAACTATAGAAACATTGTTTGCTATAAGCTTGATACTTTACCTGAAGTTCAAGAAAATGGTAGTCAATAGTATTCACCATCCAAGTCCTCAAAATCCCCAGTTCAACCTAAGTTATAGCTAGTGCAACTTGAGCCATAGTCAAACTTGAGTTAGAATTAGAAGAACTTGAGTTTCAAGCAGTGCAAACTAAGTCATCTGATGGACCCAAGCATAGATAGTGGGACCTAAGCATGATTCAAAAGATCATGGTGAGCCTAGTGAATTCAAAAAGAAGGAGCCTACACTTGCTAGATATGTCAAAAAGCATCATGCTCCTAAGAAAATCTTTGGAGATCAATCAAACGGTATAATAAAAAGGAAAAAATTAAAAGGTACATGCTTTCTTACTGATTTTGAACCTAGAACTATCAAAGAGGCATAAGAAAATGAAAGATGGATAGAGGCAATGAATGAAGAAATTGGTTAGATTAAAGGAACAAAACTTGGACTCTTTTTCCTAGACTCAAGGAAAATAATGTAAATAGAATAAAATGGGTATTTAGAAATAAGCTGAATGAGAATGGAGAAGTTTCAAGAAATAAGGCAAGGTTAGTTTGCAAGGTTATGCTGAAGAAGAAGGAATTTATTATGGAGAGACATTTTCTCTTGTTTCTAGACTATAAGCTATTAGAAAACTCCTTGCATATGCAACACACAAAGGATCCAAAGTATATCAGATGGATGTGAAATCACCATTCTTGAATTGAATCTTAGAAGAGGAAGTCTACATTGGGAAACTATAAGGATTCATTGATCCTAGAAAAGGGACATGGTTTGCAAACTACACAAAGCTTTGTATGGTCTCAAACAAGCTCCTAAAGCCTAGTATGAAAGGTTACATAATTATCTCATAAAGATTGGTTTTCAAAGAACTAATGATAACAACTTCCTATACATCAAAGAATGACCAAATAAGAAGATTTTGTTGGTATAAATCTTTGTGGATGATACATTATTTACTATAAATGATGATTTGTGAAAATATTTTTCTATGCAAATGAGTAAGGAATTTGAAATGTAAATGTTTGGAGAGATTAAATTCTTTTTTGGGTTACAAATTTACTAGATGAAGGATGCTATCTACATTACTCAATTAGAATATATCAAAGAGATATTGAATTTTTTTTTGGAATAGAAGATTCTAGACTAGTTGGAATGACTATTTCTATTGGACATAAGCTTTCCAAAAATAATTATTCTAAGGAGGTAGATTAGGTTACATAAAGATTACTAATTGGAAAATTTTAGTATGTGGTACATAGAAGACCTGATATAGCTTTAACAATTGGTATAGTAATTAGATTCTTTGCAAATACCAATGAAAATCCTATGATGGCAATTAAAAGAATCATGATGTATCTAAAAGGTATTGAAGATTATGGTTTGTGGTATAAAAAAGAAGGAAAATTTTTATTGAAGGCATTCACCAATGTAGATTGGGTAGAAAGTGTTGATGATTGGAAAAGCATTAGTGGTGGAGCACTTTTTCTTAGAAAGAGGCTAGTATCTCGGACAAGAAAGAAGAAAAGCTATATCTCTTAAACAAGTAGAATATGGCACTGTAGTAGTCAATTATTCAAATATTTTGTGGTTCAAGCTACCATTTTTAGGTAAGAAGAAGTAGATCAAGGACCCAATTGTTATCTTTTGTAATAACACTAGTGTAATCAACATATCTAAGAATATAGTGATGCATACCAAGACCAAAGGAAGAAATAATGGTATTGTAAACACATAATAAACAATACCAAGAATTTAATTTATTCATAATATTAAATAAAATCTCATAAAATTATGGACAATCTTGTAAGTGAGATGTATGCTTGCAAATTAGTCAAATTTGGATGAACTCATCGAGGAGTTGTGTGTCCTAGCTCATAAAAGTTGGACTATCCTATAATGCCTCACCATGTGACCCAGAACAAGTTAACCTAAGGTTTTACTAAGATTGACAAACATTTTTTTTTTAAAGTTAAAGATAATAACTTAACAACAATAGGTATAAATATAGTAGAAGTACTTAACATACACTCATATAAATAGGTTACAACTTTTAAGGGTCTTATGACATTGAATCACATTTAAGTTTTAATTTATGCTAACTCCAATATATAACACATCCATAATAAATAATAACTATAAGTACAAATCCATTTAAACAATATATAGTCATCTTGAATGCCACTTGGCAATAATCATAAATGCACCATCATCCATTGTATAGGTTATAGGTTATGAAGGATTGAAAGACTATACAACATAAAATAGATTACATCATCTTGTAAGATCTATGAAATCAAATAAAATACACTAAGTATAACCATCCATCATAGAAATATAGGAATAGATAGAAATGAACATCTACAGAAACACATCTAGTAGCAACATCCAATAGTCAGATCTCAATGGTACAAGAAAAAACACTACCACCCAACCTTGTGGAACCCAAAAAGGTCCACTCCCACTGCACTGAGGAGATATTCTCAATCCCACATAGGATAAAAAACTCAAAAGTCAAAGCCAACAACTAGGTTCAAGAAACTCACTAAAAATGGAAACCTTCCAGTAGAATATGGTAGAGAAACCCAAATCAAATAGTTAAAATCTTTAAAATAAAATTCATTTTCTTTTCAAAATCCAAATTCCAACTTCAGCATCCAATTAAGAAATACCAAAATAATCAAACAAGGGTTTTCAATTTAACTCTTTCTCTGATGTATTCAAGAGTAGAGAACAATAGATTTTAACATGAGGGTTCTAGATCTCTATTTCTCATATATAGATAATAAAACAAAGAACAATTAAAAATACAAGGGTTTCAGTCAAATTACTTTTCTCAAAGACATATTAAGAACAAGGTAGAGAAGATTTCAACACAAGGGTTTTCAACCACATTTTAAAACTCTAAAAATAGATTTATCTAGACACAAAGAAGACAATAATTTTTAGAATGGAAATCCACTATACAATTAAACCGTGAGACCCTACCTAGATCTGATGCTAAAATCTCAAACACATACAACATGCAACAAATTTTATTTTATTTCCTAAAAACCTTTCTCTCTAAAATTGCTCCTTCAAAACCTATGTAATTGCATAATGAGCTCTAGATCTATGATAAAGAGCTCTCTACTAAATTTGGGGCTCTAATTGTACAATCACAAGAGGAACTTCTTGATCAATAACTGTTTATTACTTGATTACCTTTTACCTTTTCATGTACAACTCTTTTAGATATTTAATTACAAAATATCTTAATTTAAATAATTCCTTTCTCTCTTTAATTAATTTTTGAATCATTATTAGTAATATATTTATTAATTTAATTTCATGCATATGCTTTATTCAATTTAATAAAATTAACTTTATTAAATTATATTTTCTTTCTCTTATTTAAATCATGAGATGCTTTAATAATATATTTATTAATTCAACTAATAAAATTATTTAGAGTTTATTATCAAAATAAAACTCTTAAATAATAATTATAAAATAAAATAAATATAAATATGCCTAAATCGAACTTTAATTAAATCTTTAAAATTAATTCATGAGACATTTTTAATAATATGTTTATTAACTTAATTAATAACATTATTTAAATTTTATTATTAAAATAAAACTCCTAAATAATTATAATTTAATTAAATAAATATGAATATGTCAAAAATGGAACCTTATATAATCTTTTAAATTTAAATTCTTCTATTTAATTAATTTCTCAATTAATTAAATATAATTGAAAAATGAATTTTCTTATTAAATTTCCATTAAATTAAATCATTAAATTATCTTTTAATTCAATTAAATTATAATAAAAAATATCATAGACCCACAAAACCAAATACAATAACTCAATTGAAAGTCAAAGAACAAAGTCAAATTCCAAGGTCAAAGTCACAAATTCATGTTATTTGATGAATTCAGAAAAGTGAAACTAACTCAGATACTTGTCCTACTTTTTAGAAAAATTGGCTTAGGTTAGGATTTGGACTCAAGATTTATCTCCCTACTTATACTATTGAAATACTATGATAGGGTATGCTCATCCTATCAATTCAAGGAATTTGATACGTAGTACTTGCAATCTACATAAAATTTGTGCATGTATAAACACATGTATTCTAAACTAAACAGGCAATGGTAGGAAGTGGTGCATTGTGTAGATCCCAACTAGCAAGTGACTACAACTTCCTTCCTCAACCACATCAAAAACATCAAACATAAAGAAAATGTATACGTACACTAGATACAGATGCAAGTATGGGGTAAGTAATCATAGAAACTATATAAAAATAATTCATCTAACTAACATCATTAAATAACTAAAATCACTAACTGAACTTACATATATCATCATTAAAACAATCATAAACACCTGAAATAACTAAGTAACTCATCACATATATAAATTGAGTATGAAATACTTCTAATCTAATCCAATAACTAAGTACCGATAATCATAAAGCACAATAAAAAAACTAACCTAAAACTATTTGACAATAGAACAAAAAAGTCAAGTAGGGGTACGTGTTAAATATCCCATGAATGAAATAGAGGTTGGGCAATTCCATGGTTGAGATGTATGCCCATGAACTCTATATATAAGATTTGATACAAATTGGTTATCTCAACAAATGAGATGTATCCCCATATCCTCTTCCTATTATTTAATTCATCTTGAGCCTCTTTATACACCTTCATGGAAGGTAAAAGGTCACTTCATCTTATGATTTCATAAGAAGTTGAATGGATAATACAAAAGGAATAGTCATTACAATTGGCTAAAAATAAAGAGATCTCTTTGGTTGAATATCCTAATTTATTTCTCATCATTCCTCCTTTCTTATTATGCAATGGGACCCATTGCCACATCATCCTCCAAATGATATAATGATGTTTCCATCACATAATATTTCTTCTATTCAGATTGGAAGATTGGAAGTTCTCTTGAGTATGTCAAATCAAAATAATGAAAGGCCATGACAACTTGTCACAAAATACTCTCATTAAATGAATAATATATTGCATTTTATGGCATCAATCTTCTTCAATATTGTCATTTCCTTCTTCAATGGTTTCCAATGTATTTCTCGATGCTTCCTCAAGTAGAAATCTTTTGTAACAATGTATACGAACAAGAAGCAAAAGAAGGCTATTATCTACCAAAGATCTTTTTGACATTTCTCCATTTGTAGTCATGAGATAATTAAAGGTATAATATGGTAACAAAATGACATTGGTAGCTACAAAGCCAAATTTTTGTAGAACTCCTAGCTAACTTTCTTTTACATAGCATTTGATGGATCCATTAATCATACAATATATGAAATTAATAGCTTTTGAACAAAGAGCCCTACAAGTGTACTTTCCTACATCATTACCACATCAATGAATGGGTGTATATCCTTTGGACTAGGGGACACTCTATAATGAAGCTAAGTGGACATGGCCACTAGAAGAAGATTGATGACTTCAACGTGTAGAAGATAGAAACTTGGAATAACATTTGAAGAGCCAATAAAGGCTAGTAGCGCTTTCATAGAAAAATAAATTATGTAATAGTGAACTTCTGGAACTCTGTCTTTTTTTGGAATATGTGCTTGTCAAATGGAGCAATAGTGATTCCTCAAAGTTATTGCTAGTTTAATTATCTATTAAATATCTCAGCAAAACTGATGAGAGACATTTTCCATTTATGGTCTTTTCATAATTTGGACATACGCCAGGTCTCCTAAAGGCTTCACAAGACCTGAATTAGAAGTTTGGTAAGATGCCTTGTGTATCTATTATTTTGAGCCAAGAATTGGAAATATTCTAGCACCCTAGAATTTAGCCTATAAGATGTGAGAGGATATGAGAGTAAATGTTCCTAGAATTGCAAATAAAGATCCTATGGATTATTCCCGACAAATTTCTCACACAAATTATCTACTTTCTCCCCAAGCTCCACATCTCTCCCATGGGTGCTAATGGAGTTGTCCCCATGCCTTCTAACCTCTTTCATCTTCCTATTTTTCAATTCATATTGAGCCTCTTTATACATCTTCATGGAAGCTAAAAGGTCACTTCATCTTATGATTTCATATGAAGTTGAATGGACAATGCAAAAGGAACAATCATTACAATTGGCTAAAAATAAAGAGATCTCTTTGGTTGAATATACAAATTTATTTCTAATCAAAGAGCCTTGCAATAATATATTATTTCTTGAGAGAATTGATGCAAGAAAAGGAAGTGGGATTGGAATATGTGAAGATCGTAACTAGTTGCAATTGGCAGTTTTTCACAAATTGGTTTTCCACATTGAATCTCGGAATCTCTTGTGTTCATGTTATTTTCTTTATGATTATGAAACTAAGTTAATTAATGTTAATATCACTAAACATCTTAAGAAGAAATTATTATAGTATTTTCTGAGTGATAGTAATTCTTAGTGTTAACTGAGTGTTCCCATGTTAATCGAGTTACAACAATATTTTAGTTCTAGCAGAGTTTGGTTTTGAATTGTATTGACATCTTAAGGGATCTTGGATTTTTTGTGGTAACTAATTTACCCCTCCCCTCTCGATTACTCATCTTATATTTCCAACAATTTCTTCTTATACTTTTTCTCCCATTTAGGATACTTAAAAGTATAATAATAAAATTCATTGCAAGTCCAACATTTAAAAAAATCTCTTACCATCTAGTTCTCTTCTTACAAGAAGGGAAATACCTTCTTCAATTATTTTACACTCCTTGAATATGGATTTGTTGCTGCTAGCATAAACCCCTTTGCTACTTTTACTTCTTGATAAATGAGAATGAAAACTTAATGCACTAACATGTGTTTCCACTCTAGGAAACTAACCAAATTACTTTAAGCTTTCTTATGTTGCTTCCAATATTCCAAGTAAAGTGTCTTTGTTAAAAAATTTATTGCAAGTTATCACTTTCTTAATCATCTGTACTATTTTTTTGAATGGTCTTGTCAAAATCTTCCAAATAATCTCATCTTCATCTTTAGATCCTTGACAAGACTTGATTCCTACAACAATCTCTAATATTCTACCAACATAGTTTCTCACTAATTCATCTTCCATCATTTTAGCATCTTGAAACAAACATATCCAATATTGTACTTTGATTCTTTTAGCATACTTATCACCTTCAAAAGTAGATTCAAAGGCTACCCAAATTTCATGAGATGTCTGTAAAGAATTTACCTAACTATATTCATTCTTCTCTAGAAAGAATATTTCATATAAAAAAATCTCTTTTAGCTTCACTACATACCTCAAGTTTTATTTCTTCCACAATCTCCTTTTTACTTTTTATCATCAACCAATATCTTGGACCCATACATAGAAAACGAGTCTTCATTTTATCCTTCCATATGCCATAGTTAATGAGATCAGATTTAGGACTTTTTTTTCTAAAGTGAACCTCCATTGATCTCCTTAAGTTGATTAAGCTTTTTCTACTTGATGCTCTCATACCAATTAGTAGACAGTAAAGTCTTCCAAGATAAATTGGGCAAGGGGGGGAGGGGAGGGGGAGGAGGGGGATGAATTAGTTATCCAAATTTTAAAAGAACTATCAAACTTATAATTCATTAACCATATGAACAATATAATCAAAAACCATAATAAGATGCTTATATACAATAACACTAGATATGTTAACTAGGGAAACCCTTGATCAGAGAGAAAACTTTGGTGGGGATGGTAGCCACAAAATGATGTACTAATATAAATGTTCCTTGCAAGAAGATGGACTCTATTAGGAGCCAATAAGATAGATTTAGTACATATTGGTCCCTATCAGGAGACTTTGAATCCCTATTAGGAGATTGTAACTATGTTAGGAGTTGTCCCAACCCTATTAAGAGTTGAAGAAGATAGAAGGACCCACTATCCAAATAGCTTTAGGGGGAAGACCAAAAAACTCACTATCCATCTAGTCTCCCTATTATTCCTTTCAAAATAATAGAAAAAATTAACTTCAGCCCCTCTATTCTATTGACCAAAGTTATCCTCTTCTAATGTTAATACCAGATCACTAATTTTGCTTCCAAATAATCCTTTTGATCACTTGACATTTTCCAACTTCAAATATCACTTGCACAATTACACTTATTATATCAAATCACACAAAAATTAACCTTCCTTTATACCATATCCTAAGGAAAAATTTCTTGAGTCATCCTTGAGGCTTTCTCAATTAATTATAATAGGACTTCTTTAAGATAAATAATTATTTTACAATTACACAACACTATCGCCTCATAGTCTTCACATGTTTTCACACATGTGACATCTAATCATGCACACTTTTTAACATCACCATCAAGATGCCTACTACTATTGTCAAACTTCACACATCAAGATTCTATTCCTGCTAAGTAATATAATCCAAACATCAAAAACCACTCCTCAATTACTCTATTATTATATTGTCCTCTATAATTCATGAATAAATCTCACATGTCTTTGACTCTTCATACATTCTCTTGTCCACTTTGTTAAGACACAATGTAGAATATATCTTTAACTACACTTGACCTGATCATCAATTTATAGTCTATACAACCTCATTCTCTATATTTTACTCTGTCAGTCTTCACAAAAACAATGTTATGTCTTTCAATCTAATGATTAGGATACTCCTCCAAAGGAATCACATCCTCCCCCTCATATTATCTTGGTGGACTTTACTTTCTAGCAATTGTGACCTTCATTTCTCCCTAGAAAGGAACTTCTACTTACCTAAATGAAAAAAATTGGTTAATTTAGCTTTTCCTTTAGCCTCTGCATCTTGAGTTCTTAGTTCCTTGATGGTCTTTCTACCCATTTTCTAGGAATCTTCAACAATTTTGGAGAGGACATAGGTTCCTTAGATTTTCCTAGTTCTCTTAGATTATCTAATTCTTCTATTCTTATTAAATCATTTCTGAGGTCGTCATGAGAATATCCTTCACCCCCAATCTTTAGGAGTTCTTCAATTATTTTTTCTTTTTTCAATAGTAACAATATGCTTAGATTCTATAGTAAATGTGTTGATAAGGTCTTCATGAGTTTCTCATAGAAAGCCTCTTTTTATATCTTTAGTATCCAATGAATGGAGGATCTATTACTATTTTGAGATAGGGAAGCACTTTCCTTGAAGGTTGAATGAGAGGTCATTGGAAAAAAGGTATCAATATTTTGAATTAGAGGAGGGGAAGGGATGGCCAAAGGGTCTCTTTTAATCCTTCTATATTCCTTGATTTTGATATAGGATAGGAGGTTAATTGTTGACTACCATATATATCCTTAGGTCTACATGAACCGTAGAGGAAAGTCTCATGGGAGCCACTTCCACAAACCCTTGATCCTCAAAAAGTCCCCTTCTTATACAATGATATGAAGAGGGAAGCCTTGAAAACCATCAAGAAGAAGGAATTCTTTATTAAGAATAATAAATTCTCCACCAAAAAGATTAAAGGACATGTTAACATCATGGGTGGATGTCAGAATTGCCGATGAGTTCATATTTTTAAAATCCTTGTATTTATTGCATTTCTTACATGGAGATGGCTACCAAATGATAGTGTGTGATATTTTATCTTTTAAAAAAATTATTTTTAGGTAATTAAGAGATTTATTTGTGATTAACCTCATTTTATTGAAATTCATAGTTGAAGTTTTTATTTTAATTAGCATTTTAACATTATTTGAGGTGAAAAATCATTTTTAAAGCCTCTAAAAGATCCCATGAATTTCCTATCCAAAAAATAGCGTCACTTTGTTATAATTCTACTAGGACATCTCTAAAAAAATCTATTTAAAAAATGTAACATTATTGAAAGAGTAGTGATAGAAATTAGGTTCGCATCTTATAAATTTTGAATGGAGACCTTTTAGAAAGATTGGATCTTCATTCAATAATTTATTTCTTAAATATAAAGAGGAACAATCTATGAAAAAAAACATCATTTATGGGAGAAGAAATTTCTAGCTAGTCACCATATGAGGTTTCAAGCCAATCTTGAACTAGGGATCTAGATGGGTCCTTGCTACTCCATTTCACAAAGTCTATGCCATAATCCTTTAGTATATATATCATTACTAATGAGGGTTTAAGGTTAATTGGAAAGTAGGATATGAGAAACCTTAGGGGGATTTGGTTCACCCAGTACCAATGTCACTAGGATTTGATCAGGGATCATAGTAACTTTACCTTTGCTAGGGTTTCTTGGAAAAGGTCAAACTAAGGGGGAAGCCATATTCTACATGCCTAATGCAAATGTATTAGACCCAAAAGTGTAACATCCCTTGCAATTCTTATTTTTATTTTCTAATTTCTCAACTTGAGAATTTTGTAAAACACTTTGCAAACAAGAAATAAATCATTGGTCTAAATTCTATTTTTTTGTCTAAATGCCAAATTTGAATCAATACGCTTGAAAAACTCCAAACAACCAACAGTAAAGATGTAAGTATGTTTTGTGTTTTTTTTTTTAAATATAGAAGCATTGACTATGAATGATAAAATAATCATCTACAACAATAAGACATTAGGGAAAAAAATTCTATGATGTTCAATGATATCCTAATCCATTATAACAAATCCTGATGCAAAAATTTGATATCAATCAGATTAGAATACCTCACATTTGATTTCTAAATTCTTACAAATGACCAAAGATATTCAAATCTGTCCTCCATTCAATGCAAAATGAAATGGATACAAACTTGGAAACCACTCAAGAAATATATATTTTATTGTAGAGAATCACTATAGTAGTGATGAAACTATAGTAATATCCAACTTAGTCCTTCAATCATACTCCACAATCTAGCCCTAGGCCACAAATTTGGCATAATGAAAAGATTGACTAGTCTTCTCTAATAGCCACAACCCTTTAGAGGATCTTTCACAAATATGCTCGAATACAACACCCATATGATGTCCCCCCAATATCAAATTCAATGGGTATTTTAGTAGCTCAAATGGAGGCACACAAAAGAACTCTTTTCTCTAGTGGAAAATGTTGAAGCCCTTGTATAGAGCTCAAAGATATCAATAATAAAATAATAGATACTTAACAATGAATCTCTCACCTCTATTTATTCTTTTCCTTTACCCTTCTAGAAGAAAATAAAAACATATTTAATTACACTCTCTAGAAGCTTCCCCCTTTCCAATATAATAATTAGTTGTGCTTCTAAAAATATAAATTACTAAAATATAAAGTCAGCATTAGAATTTTTTATTTATTGACTTCAACTTAATTTGTTTCTCCTTATTTCTCCACTTAGTCTTCAAAGAATGAAACGCCAAGAACTCCACTAAGTTCCTAAAAGGTGGGGGAAATTACAAAAATCCTCTTAGGAAGATCTAATAGGGAAAATTGATATTCAATCATTCTTAGACTTGGAATTAGGGTTGGAAAATTTTTTAATTCAAGAAAATTCCACCTCAGTTCTTCTCCTTTTAGAAAATTGATTCATTGGAACAATGTTTGAAATAACAAAGAAATAATTTTTGCAAGATTTACTCTTCATTGAAGTTGAGCAATCCTCCATTAGTGCAAAAAATATATTCCAAGTTCAAATTAGTTCCCCTAGATTGGTATAAAAAGTACTAGACTAGGAATATAAAGAGAAATCAGCTAGAGGAGCCTAAGGAGCATCGACTATACTAGAAGAGTTGTGCCAAAATTGTAAGCAAGAAAGAACTATGTTCTGAGTCATTCCTTACAAATATAATAAAATATCATCTTAAATGTGACTACTAAATTTTTTTTGTGTGAATATTATGTACATTACATTTTTACCAGTAATTTAAGTAAATATGTAATTATTTTTTGATATGCAATTTCTTATACTCTATAATTTCATGTGCTCATTTATTTTCTATTTATCCATGGAAACAATCTTGGTGTGGTGGGGAGGTAGGGGCCATGGGGGATCTACACCTACAACATAACCCTCCTCCTACAAATAATATTCCTTCTATAGAGTGATGTAACACCCCAACCTTGCTTCCAAACCCCAATCTCTCTCAAGGCTACCTTAGGTCATTCACTAGACCCACTAGGGCTTCTTCACACCCTATGCTTACTAGGACCTTGCTAAAGAGATCCTAATCCTTCAGTTGAGGCACACCAACAAAGTAACATCAAATTTCTTACTAACCACCTCCAGTCCGCTACTAACCCTCAAGTCCATCTATAGCTCCAACGGTACTAGTTCTTCATCTAGGGTTTGTGTAGACTCCTTCTAACATCCATGACCCTAAACAATGTTGATTTCATAGGTGCATTCAATCTACTAGTGAAAATACACCAAATTGCTCCAAAAAGGCTACTAGGAATTAGCCCTCCTAAATAGCTGGAAACAAGATTTCTTGAAAAATTTATTAACAACCCTACAAAAAAATTACATTTATGGATACCCTTTTTGGAGCACTTCAATATTATATGATTTTTCAACCCCCAAACTATTCATACAACCAAAGTACAATTTTAGGCAAAAAATGAGGATTTCAAGTGCTTTATCGTTGTTGGGATGGAAACCCACCTTGGAAAATGTTCCAAGACCACTACCTTGGGCTGAATAAAGGTTATACCTTCTCCTTACTCACTGTGTGGCCAAATTGAGGTGTTTGCATGCTCAATTTTCTCCATAGCTCATTTTTCCAACTGTGATTCCTAGCCAAGTTGCATTTGGCTTGCCTAGGGCATCACTTTAAAAATGCTTCCTGATGCTTCCAAGGGCCCTCCTTCCTAGTACATAATGTACATGGAACTTAGTTCCAAATTCCAAAAAACCAGAGGTTTCCAATGGTGGGAAGAGGCCCTAAGATCCCATTTTCTAAGTGCAACCTTATTCAGATCAACAACTTGGCAAGAACAAAAAGATTTCCTAAACTAATACAAAAGAATTTAAATGATAAAACCAACACTACAAAAATATGAAAAACAATATTTTAGAACTTTTCCAACACAAAAATCAGGCCATTCAATCCTCCACTATTAAAAATGCCTTCAAATGCATAAAATCAACAACAAAATACTTGCACAATTCGTACAAATGCAAAACCAACTTGTCCAACCCATGAAAATGGCTTTCCTCACCTTTTTAAAGGCTTCTCCATCAGTTCCATAACTTTTATAAATAGTTAGGATGTTGCAAACTCAAAAAATGCAAAAAGTTGCTTTTTGTAGGAAAATGTTGTTTAGCAACTTTTGTTCTACATGGAGTTAGACCTCCAAATTTGGAGCAAAGACCAAATAGCCATATAATATGAATAAAATGACTTCAAATAAACTATTCAAAGCCATTGGAACATTTCTAGACCATTTCAGCCTTTATCAGACCTAAGTCACCTAGTTGACAATAGTCAGCAACTTCTAGCAACTTAGTCACTTTGGGTTTTGCCAAGTCTCCTAAACACACCTAAGGACCAAATAGGACCTATTATTAGAATAGTGATGTGTATAGCATCACTACAAGCCAAAAATAAGAAAATACCTAGGTTTCACACTTAGCCTGCCTAGGTGCTCCTGCACCATACTCGTCCCTCTAAGGAGCTAAGAAGAACTTGATGGTATCAGGTCCAGGGGTATGTCAATCTTCTTGAAATATGCCTTAGAAACCCAAGTAGCCTCTGAAGTTGGTTTTACCTTCTAGTTGATGAGGTGCTCCATATACACCTTGTGCCTTGTAGAATTCTTCACCCTTGTCTAACACCTTTTCTACCTCCAACTTGTTGTTTGTAGGTGTTGCAGTAGGTTCAAGATCTTCATGAACATCTAGACTAATTTGAGATGAGTCACCTTTGTATGCCACCAATTCTTGCACATTAAAAATAGGGGATATGCCCAAATTTGAAGGTAAATCTACCTTATAGGCATTTGCTCCATATTTAGCCAATATCTTGCAAGGCCCTACCCTCTTCATCTGTAGCTTAGTAGGAATACCTTTTTGAAGCCTCTCTTTGTTCAAATGGACCATAACATAGTCCCCAATAGCAAACTAAACATCCTTCTTCTTTTCATCCACCTTGGCTTTGAGTTTTAAAGTGTTGTCTTGAATAGTCTTCTTGACTTGGTCCTGAATCTCCTTCATGGTTTGTACAAAGTCTTCAGCTTGACCACTAATTTGATCCATGTTTCCAAGACACCTTAGTTCACACACACCTCTTGGATGCATTCCATAAACAATTTCAAAAGGACTCTTTTCGGTAGTCCTATTCTTGTTATCACTATAGGCATATTTTGCTTGTGAGATGATAACATCCTGAGTCTGACCATACTCCTTAGTTACGCACCTAAGAAGGTTACCTAAAGTCCTATTAACCACCTTAGTTTGACAATTACTTTGAGGATGGTAATCTAAACCAAAATACATGTTAGTGCCAAGCTTCTTCCATAAAGTCTTCCAAAAGTGACTCATGAATTTCACATCTCGATCCAACACAATGCTTAATGGAAGTCCATGAATCCTTACAACCTCTTTGAAAAAAAATGAGCTATATGACTTGCATCATTAGTTGTCTTACATGGAATTAAATGCCCCATTTTACTAAATCTATCAACAACAACATAAATGCTATCAGATCCTTGCTTAGTTTTAGAAAAACCTACAACAAAATCCATACTTACACAATCCCATGGCCAGTTGGGAATTGGTAGAGGTTGATAAAGACCTGCATTTCTCATTCCTCCTTTTTCCTTCATACACACCATGCATTGCTCCACATACTTGGTTACATGCTTGACCAATTTAGGCCAATAATAGAACCTTTGCACTAGTTCTATTGTCTTGTTGATACCAAAATGCCCACTCAAACTGCCATTATGCTTCTCTTGTATTAGGTTCACTCTAATGGAACCTCTTTGTACACACAGCTGGTTACCCTTAAATAGCAACCCATTTTACAAAGTGTATTCTGAAAATATACTATGAAAGTGGTTTTCAAAGTCCATGCATACCTTATAGGCTTCAACAAAGTCCTCATCATTCTTTTAAAGATTCTGAAAACTCTCCACTCCAATGCTATGGAGTTGAAACTCTTGGATTGTTAAAACCCTTCTACTTAATGCATCAACAACCTTGATCATTTTTCCTTTCTTATGCTTGATTTTAAAGGTGAAGGCCTACAAATATTCCATCCAATTTAAGTGTGTGTTTCTCAACTTCTCCTATGTGTTGATGTAGCTAAGAGCTTGATTATCTGTAAACACAAAAAATTCTTTTGGCAACAAATAGTGTCTCCATTCCTAAGACATTGGACTATGGAATAAAGCTCTAGGTCATAGGATGAGTACTTTTTCTTGGCCTCATTTAGCTTCTCACTATAGAAGGCTATTGGTCTACCTTCTTGACTCAAAACCCTACCCACTTCTAATCCACTTGCATCACATTCTAGAGAGAAGAGCTTGTCAAAACTAGGCAATTTTAGGATGGGTTGAGTGGCTACTTGCTTCTTCAACATATCAAAGGACTTTTCAGCTTCTAAGGTCCATCTAAACTTAGACTTAACTCCCCCCTTTATGGTATCAATTAAGGGTGCACAAATACCACTAAAATTTCTAATGAATTTCCTATAAAATTGGGACAATCCATGGAAGCTTCTTACCTTAGTGGTAGTGGTAGGTGTAGGAAAACTTAGGATAGCAGCAACTTTCTCCTTTTCCATCTTCAAGGTTCCTTTAGACACGACAAAGCCTAGATACACCAACTCTTTCTTGAAGAAGTCACATTTCTCAAGGTTGATAGCTAGCTTCTCCTCATGAAGCCTCTTCAAAACCATGTCTACATGCTTGACATGTTCCTCTTTGGTCTTGCTATAGATGAGGATATCATCCAAGTACACCACCAAAAATTTTCCTATGAAGTCTTTGAGCACTTCATTCATGAGCCTCATGAATGTGCTAGGGGCATTGGAAAGACCAAATGGCATCACAAGCCATTCATAAAGACCATCAGTAGTCTTAAATGCTATTTTCCATTCATCTCTCTCCTTTATTCTAATTTTGTGATACCCACTTTTCAAGTCCAACTTAGTGAAATACATAGCACCTCCTAGACAATCCATAAGATCTTCAATTCTTGGAATAGGAAACCTATACCTGATTGTAATTTAGTTAATGGCCCTTGAGTTAGTACACAACCTCCATTTTCCTCCCTTCTTGGATGCCAAAACCATCGGTACTACACAAGGACTAATGCTCTTTTGGATCATACCTTGGTCCATCAACTCTTGGACTTGTCTTGCCACTTCAAGGTTCTGATCTAGAGTGAGCTTATAGGCTTCCTTATTAGGCAAAGAGGCACTTGGTACAAAGTCAATTTGATGACTTATAACCCTCCTAGGAAGTAGGGTAGCTAGGGTAACATCACTCACTATATCCTTATACTTTTTAAGCAAAGTTTGGACTTCAATCGATAAGGGTTCCTTGACTAATTTTTCTTCATTAGTGGACTTCAGTATCACTACAAATCCTTGGCTCTCCTTATGCTTAAGGTCTTTTACAAACTCTTTCATTCCACATTGTAGCACACTAGGCAATTGGGACTATGGTTCTTCCCCTTCCAATAAAGACTGAATTTTGAAAGTCTTGGCTCCTTTTTTGAATGTTATGGCATTAGCCCTACCATCATACAACACCTCCCTATCAAATTTCCAAGGCTTCCCTACAAAAATATGACAAGCATCCATTGGCAAAATATCACACAACAATTGGTCTTTATATCCTGCACTTGAGAAGTCCACCCATGCTTGCTCATTCACTAGGATGCTTTGCCCTTTGTTAAGCCATGTGACCTTGTAAGGGTTCTCATGAGGTATCTTCTCCAATTTGAGCTTTCTAACAACCTCCTCTGATATTACATTATCAGTTGATCTAGAATCAACCACCACCTTGCATACTTTTCCTAGGATCTTGCACTTGATCCTAAACAATGCCCTCCTATGTCTAGGCTCATCAGGAGCTGGTTGCTTGATCAGCACATTCCTAAACATGAGGTTCTCACCTTTTTCAGACTCAATATGGTCTATATCATCATCCTTGCAACTTTTATTATCTTCTTGTGCATATGCTAGCCTTTTATCTTGGCTTCAGGAAGAGGGTTTGTCCAAGCACCTATAGGCAGGATGGCCTAGTTGACCACAATTGTAACACTTCATTATTGTAAAGTAAGAGCTGATCCTACCTCCTCTACCCCTTCTTGATCCTCCTTGATTTCCTCTCCCTCTATTATAACCACCTCTGGAAGAGTGGTCACTAGTTTACTCCATGGTTTTCCTTTCTCCTTGGTTCTTTTGATCACTACCTTTGCCTTGGTAGCCTCCTCTTTGATTTTTCTGATTTTTTCTTTTGCCTCTATCTTTGAAGTTAGAATCTCCTTTCCTCTTTTTCTTTTCTTCTACCTTCAAAGCTAGCTGATGACATCTTTGGATAGTGGTAGGGGCCCATAAGCTAAGATCCTCTTGAATGTTCCACTTCAAGCCACCGAGATACCTTGCCACCTTGAGTAACTCCTCTTCTTGCTTCTTGGATCTCAAACACAACCTCTAAAATTCTTTAGTATAGGAGGTCACATCAAGATCTTTTTGCTTTATTTCTTGCCTTTTTTTATGGAGTTGGATCTCAAAGTCTTCAAGTAGGAAGTTCTCCTTGATTTTTCTTTCCATGGCACTCCAATTTGCAATTGGACTCATACCCATGCTGACTCTTTCATCTTGTAAATACTTCCACCATGTTAAGGCTGATCCTCTAAGCCTTAACTTAGCCACCTTAACCTTCTATGCCTTTGAGATACCTTCACACTCAAAGTGGTTCTCCATACCCTCTAACCAATCCATAACTACATCAATATTAATCTTACCACTAAAAAGTGGAACTCCTTCCAAGGCTTTACCTCCCAAGGCTTTGATTGCCTTCAAGAAAGGTTCTTCTTGCAAGATAGGATTAGGTTTAGGTATGATGTCTTCCTTTGCTACCTTCTTACCCTTCCCATCTTCTTCTTCTTCTCTTTTCCTAGCTTCCTCTACAACTACATCCAATTTTTGCTTCACCTCTTCCAGTGCTTCTTCAAGAAGCTAGTTTCTTTAATTTTGTTTATTAACCTCTCTGACTAATTGAACATTAGTCACCATCATGGATTCACCTACTGATTCTATAGCTTCAGACATCCACTACTTTTTCCCAAATCTTTAACTCACTTTGATGCCACTTTGATGTAACACCCCAACCTTTCATCCAAACCCCAAGCTCTCTCAGGGCTACCTTAGGTCATTCACTAGACCCACTAGGGATTCTTTACACCCTATGCTTACTAGGACCTTGCTCAAGAGATCCTAATCCTTCAGTTGGGGCACACCAACAAAGTCACATCAAATTTCTTACTAGCTAGCACCAGTCCACTACTAACCCTCAAGTCCATCTATAGCTCCGAGGGTACTAGTTCTTCATCCATGGTTTTTTCAGACTCCTTCCAACACCCATGACCCTAAAAAATGCTGATTTCATAGGTGCATTCAATATACTAGGGAAAATACACCAAATTGCTCCAAAAAGGCTATTAGGAATTAGCCCTCCTAAATAGCTAGAAATAAGATTTCTTGAAAAATTTTGTAACAAACCAAAAAATAAATTACATTTATGGATACCCTTTTTGGAGTAATTCAAGACTCTATGATTGTTCAATGCCCAAACTATTTGTACAACCAAAGTACAATTTTAGGCCAAAAATGAGGATTTCAAGTGCTTTATTGCTGTTGAGATGGAAAACCACCTTGGAAAATGTTCCAAGACCTTTCCCTTGGACTGAAGCAAGGCTAGACCTTCTCCTTACTCACTGTGTGGCCATATTGAGGTGTTTGCATGCTCAATCCCCTCCATAGCTCATTTTTCCAACTGTGATTCCTAGCCAAGTTGCATTTGGCTTTCCTAGGGCATCATTTTAAAAATTATTGCTGATGCTTCCAAGGGACCTCCTTCCTGGTACATAATGTACATGGACCTTAGTTCCAAATCCCAAAATACCAGAGGTTTCCAATGGTTGGAGGAGGCCCTAGGATCCCATTTTTTAAGTGCAACCTTATTCAGATCAGCAACTTGGCAAAAACAAAAAGATTTTCTAAACTAATAAAAAATAATTGATATGATCAAACAAACACTAAACAAGATGAAAAATAATATTTCATAACATTTCCAACACAAAAATCAGGCCATTCAATCCTCCTCTATTAAAAATGCCTTCAAATGCATAAAATCGGCAACGAAATACTTGCACAATTTGTACAAATGCAAAACTAGCTTGTCCAACCCATGAAAATGGTTTTCCTCACCTTTTTAAATGTTCCTCCATAAGTTCCATAACTTTTCTAAACATCTAGGACATTGCAAACTCAAAAAATGCAAAAAGTTGCTTTTTGCAAGAAAATGTTGTCATGACAACATGACAACATTTTAGCAACTTTTGTTCTACATGGAGTTAGACCTCCAAATTTGGAACAAAGACCAACTAGAAATATAATATTAATAAAATGAATTCAAATAAACTATTCAAATCCATTGGAACCTTTCTAGACCATTTTAGCCTTTATGGGACCTAAGTCACCTAGTTGACAATAGTTGGCAACTTCTAGCAACTTGGTTACTTTGGGTCTTGCCAAGTCTCCTAAACACACCTAAGGAGAAAATAGGACCTATTATTAGACTAGTGATGTGGCTAGAATCACTACAAGACAAAAATAAGGAAATACCTAGGTTTCACACTTAGCCTGCCTAGGTGCTCCTGCACCATAGAGTCACATGGGGTATCTTCTAATTCCTCAGATGTAAAGAATTCATTCAAGATCTCTTCAACATTTATTGCTTTTTTTTGGAATACATTGAGGTCCCATCCCCTAAAAATATTCATGGTTCTATTGAAATTGATCCCCTTGGGATGAATTGGAAAGGCTATCTTGTTTGAATTGATACAAATTTCTCTTCCCCCCTCTCTAAGTTTATCCCCAAGTTTCTTACTCTGAGATTGGAATGGTGCCTCCTAGATGCAGTGATGGATGGGATAGTCTCAAAAGTGAACTTTACATTGGTTGGATTCTTCTTTTCTTTTTGTCACACCATTGATATAATATGTGAATGAGTTAGTGACCATTGGAAGGAAAAAAAGTAACATTTAAGTCTCTATTATACCTCGTGCCCTCTTCCTATTTATATTCACCTAACAAGAGGACCCAATATTTTATATTCTAGTGCATAGGCCTTTAGTAAACACTCTCTCATCCTAGAAAAATAGAAGCTAGATTTAATCCCTTGAAAATACTAAAATTTATGTTTTCCTTTTTCTTTATATTGTTTGATCTTCCGCTAGATTTCAAGAATGATCAATTTTTTTAATGAATTGGAGACTCTTTCAAACAATAAAGTGCTATAGAAATGACCACCCGTGCAAAATCAAGATGAGATCTTTCCCATTTCTATGTAAATGTTGTTATCACTAAGACTCTTATGAATTTCATTTCCTTTAATTGTAAATAAGGAAAATGAACCCAATCTATCATCTATTAGAATTATTCCCTATACTAACAAAGATGAAATAAACATGGCATATAACTATCTAAAACTATGCAATGGAGAATATTTGCATAGGCTTTGCATAATTTGGAGCTCTTAAAATAGGGGCATCCTTAATAGCTTGTTTTATCTTATTAAATTCAATGTTTGGTTCTTCATCCCATTTGATCTCTGAACCTTCTTTAACATGATAGAAATGGGCCTACTTACTTCAGAAAAATTTGTGATAAATCTCCTAAGAATGTTTATCTGCCCAAAGAAGGACTAAATTTCCTTCACTTTTTAAGGCTTTTGGATTTTTTCTATGGCTTCAACTCTCTTAGGATCTATTCTAACTTCTTTTTCAACTAAGTTCCCTAATAATCTACCTTCTCTAACAAGAAAGGTACACTTTTTAAGAATCAAAGAAATGTTGAATTTCAAAGCTCTAATGAATACCGTTTCTAGATACATGCAATGATCACTCTTGTCCTTTGAATAGACTATCAAATCATCCTAATATACCACCAATAATTTGTCAATAATGTTCGCAAAAGCCATATCCATTTCTCTTTTAAAAGTAGCACCAACATTTTTCAAGCCAAATGGCATTCTATTATAAACATAAGTACCCCAAGGTGTTGTAAATGGTGTTTTATACTATTCTAATTCCTTTACAACTTCCAAGTTATAGATTGAGAAACCATCCATAATACACATGAGTTCTTTTCTAGTAACTTTCTATAACATTGCTTCCATATTAGGTAGACCATAATTGTCTTTCAATGAAAATATATTTAAGTTTTTGAAATTAACACATAATCTAATATCTATATTCTTCTTTCTAAATGGAACCAAGTTTGACACTCAAAATGAATGCTCAATAGGCTTGATGATACTAACATCTCTTAACTTTGTCAATTCTTACTGCATCTTGGGTGCAAGAGTGGGATTGATTTTTCTTTCTTTTGTTTAAAAGGGGATTGATTTTTCTTTCTTTTGTCTAAAAGGCTTTGTACCATCCTTCAAAGGAACTTCATGTTCAAATAAATCTTCCCTATAAGCCTTTAAATCGTCATAGGACCAAGAAAATACATGTCTATATTTTTTTAATAAACCAATCAATCCTTGTCTAATATTAATGGCTAATTTTTTACCAATGTATACTTTATTAGGTGCTTGATTAGTCCAAAGATTCACTTCCTCCAAAACCTTAGCACTACATTCTTTATCTTCTACCTTAGATCTATCATGACTATTAAAGATAGTCTCTAAAACAACCAACCCTTTTGGGATCTTTTTCTTTCTTAGTTGCACAACTTGTTGTCCAAATATATTATCCTTACCTTTAATATTTTCTACATTAGCTGCACTTGATCAATTTCTTGCCCCCAAAATTTGTCTTCACAATTCAAAAATCTAATTATATCTTTGTCTTCTTCAAAGACTTTCCAATTTTAAATGTTATCAGGAACAAGGGCCTAGTCTATACTTCTACTTTTGATAGTTCAAAAAAATTTAAATCGTTAGGATTAATAACATTATTAGCTAACAAGTCTACCATGGTATTATTACTTCTATCTTTCCAGAAAATCCCAAAAGCATCAAACCGTTAAATTATATCCCAAATAAGATTTCTATATTGCTTCAATCTTTTATTCTTTGAAACATATACCCCTCTGACTTGAGAAATAATCAGTTCAAAATCACTAATGAAATACAAGTATTTTATTCGATGTTTATGAGCTAATCTCAATCCTATCGTCAGTGCTTTAGAGTAAAAGAGAAATTATACATACAACCCTTTAGAGAAATCAAAATACTACATGCCCTTGATCCCTCCCTGTGACAAGCTTCATCAAACTACATCATTCAGAGATCAACCTTTTCTAATTTTGATTGAGCTTCTTTTGCAATAGGTGCCTTGATTTTATCTTTGTTCAATACCAAAAATTCATCCCTAAAAGCATTCATATCAGTAGCTACAAAACATTTCATGTCATCTTCAATCTCTTGCTAAATCATGTAGATACTTTTGTTCTCCCTATTCACCTTGACCAACTTATCATTAATTTGAAATGTTGCATGTGACAGATCACATTGTAGAATTTCACACATTGTTGCATTCTATTTTCTAGATAATGACATGTCATACTGTAGTGAGATATCTAAAGCTAAAACACTTATGGTGTTCTCATTTTTAAAATATGCAAGTAATTCATAAGGCATTGAATTTATGGTTCCTATGATAGCAACCTCCCTTTTATCCATATCATGACACCTACCTTAAGGGGTATCCACTTTCACTCATCTCTCCTTCATTACTTCATAAGGAATGATTGTATTAGATGCTTAATAAACAATCATACAATTTACGAAATTTTTTCCATCAACAATGATACTTAGGAAGAAAGGATCTACACTTCCTAACCACTAATTTACAAAATCATCTAAATATAGAGGTGGGATTTTGGACACAACAACCTCAATTTCTATTTTCTTTTTAGGCTCATCAAGGATTTGATTTGTATTACAATCATGATTAATATTTCTATCTACACCCTTGGCCCATGCTATGGCTTTACTTTTTATGCTTAGGGATCCTAAGAAAATCTAGGAGAGGAACTTTTACTATAAGTTGTGACAATAATGACAACATGTTTGGGAGGAATAATAGAGTTATCAATAGACATACCTTTTACCTCTTTTTGTTTCTCACTCATATTCATTATCACTAATGATCCTTTCTCTTTCTTATTGTCATTAGTAAGGATCTTAGGACCCTTTACAACATCATCATTTTTGTCTTTCAATTTTTGGTTAACACTTTTCACCTTGATATTGCTCTTATCCTTTGGCTCACTGACCTCTATTTTCTTTGGATTAATTTTCTTAATAAAAACACCAAACATATTACTACCTTTGGCCTTATGCATCATACCTCATGACAACACTTAAGCAACCATGTCTATAGTGATCTAGTCAATTTTCTCCTTAATTGGCATTCTCAAGGTCACTTCATTCTTGGATGACATCATATTACAAGTAGTATCATCCTAATCTTCCTCATCTAAGAAAATCTATTGGTGCATTGTATTACTAAATTTTTTTTCTATCATGAATATCATATTCATTGTCGTCATATTTAGAAGCATTGTTAGATTATGAACCTACCATGTTGCATCCAACATCTTTAACTCTACTGTCTTAACCTAGCTATTCTTCATTCTTTTCTTGATTAGCAACAAATAATAAAGCAACAACACAATACTCTTGTGCATGAGGCAATTGATAGATCATACACCACTAAGGGTCATCAACATTGTTGATAGATGTATTTTGTAAAGGATTGGGTGTATTTTTCTCACCAATATTCTTAGGAGGAGGAACAATATGCTTCCCATCCTTCCATTGAGTGGTGTAGGAGAAATTTTGCATTCTATTCTACCTATTGTAATTATTATTAACTAAAGCTTTCTCACTAGCATTGGGCTTATTTTCATTAAATTTTGGTGGATTGATATTCTTAAGTAGGTTTAGAACATGACCCATTGTATCCTCTTTAGGCTTCTTACCTGTTGTAGGCTTCTCACCTTCTTTCTTAGTGTATCTTGGATTAAACAATATCAAGTCATCTATTCTTCCCAACTTACTAGGGGCTCTTCTATTTTCCTCAATATTCAGATTCATCTTGTAAGAATCTCTTAGTGTCCTGGGGTCTTTATCTTTGAGGGCATAGGACATTTTATTGTCAAATGCATTGAAGTAAGTAGTAAGACAAACATCTTCACCAAGTCTAGTCACTATGAATAGCTTGTACATTCCCTTCTTAAATGTCACATTAAAGTCAAAGGTGGACTCATTAGGGCTCTTTTTGATATTATTGAAGTCTTGTAGCATAAATCAAACATTAGTATTAACCCCATACCATTATTTAAAAGAGTTTTCCAAGTCACTCCATGAACAAATGCTTTCATTAGGAAATCTCTTGAACCAATCACTAGCATCCTCAGTTAATGAATGAACAAATCACTTCATCGTGTTAGAATTATTTTAGAATAACTGAGAGGGGGGGGGGGGGGGGGGTAATCCATTATTCAAGGTCCAATAATGTCCAATTCAATTTTTTTTAATAAAACGGGAGTGAATCAAAAGTACTAGCCATTTTACTTTCTTGACAAATTCTTAATGGCATATAATTGAAATTATCATACATGCAATTAAACATTAAACAATCATAAAAAGTAAACATGCATCACCACATAACACAAAGGATTTTGGTGACCCAGAAACCCTCCAGGAATAAGAAGGTAAAACTAGGGTGGTAATGACACCCACAAAATTACTACGCAATAGATTTCAACCACTTCTAATGGTTTTCCCTCTTAAAGGCTTGCCCTATTTAAGACTTTACACATTCTTAGATGTGACCCTATTAAAGGATTTATATACCCTATTAGGAGTGTTCCCTATTAGAGTACTTGAGAACATTGAACTTAGAATGCCACCTTGTTAAAGGATTTACATAGAGCTGTTAGCCCCACCCAAGTCCATGGGATTTAGAGTCACCTTCTCAAAAGAATCTTTTATCCCTCTCTAAGGATCTCCTATCCTTCTCCTGGGGATCTTCTATCCTTTTATTGAGGCTTATCCACCTAGTTGTTAAGCTAACCTAGTAATGTAGGATTTCAATATCTAATACAATGGTAAGAAAGTATTAGAAAGGTTTTGACTAATAAAGATTACAACTCTAACCTTGCATATTTCATATCACTCTTTAGTTCATTTCCTTGCTTGGCTTTTCTTCCTTGCACTGCTGACAACTTGTCCACCCTTCAAGATCTATCTCCTTGAGTTCTTCCACTCATTATGCCAATGCACTCTATAGTCACTTGATTAACTCAGAGTCTTAATCCTCTATACTTACTCCTCACTGTGTCCTCCTTTTGACACTTTATGTTAGCCTTCTCTTGGCTTCTTCGCATGACCACACTTATGACCAACTCCCTCACTCTTGATCTCTGACCTAAAACTCCTTATAAAGAAGTTATTTTCTTCATTTTCCACTCAAATCTTCCCACTCATCAATTTGATTTGATTTGAGAGAACGATATTATTTTCCCTTCAAATTGTTTCTTCCAGAAACTTCATGATAAGTCCATCAGTATTTGCTCAAAATTGGTTTGCATGGTTTACATGAAATTTTGTGACATCTACTCATCATCCTTATCATCCAACTAATTCAAAAAATTCAATGTAACAAAATTATCATTACTGATCTGGCAAATCTTTTTGTCTTATCAATAATGCAACAACTCAGCATCATTAGCTTAGTGATGCTCAACACCTTCTATATTAATCGACTTCTACTACATTTACTAATGCTTGGCACCTTTTTTGTTACTTAGCACCTAAAGGATTGCTTGGCAAACACTAAAGTTGAACTTTCTTGGCTTTAACTAGCTTTCTTGGCACTCACAAATGAACTTAGTTAGGTTCTACAAATGACTTAGTTAAACCTTACATCTTTGATTTGTTTTAGTGTGTACATTCCCTATGTCTTAGAGTATTTCATCAATACACTATTTCATCAATGGCTTAGCTGATCCTTATACTTCATTGCAACATCATAACTTCAACCTTTCTCTAGGTGCTCTAGTTACATCTTATTGATTGCCTCATCCTTGTCAATCAACCAATTGATAGTATTTGGATCACTTAAGAAATTATCATTCTTGCAAGTAACAAGTTTGACATCAATGACAAAACAATGATTGAAAACATTCTTTACCAATTCCAACATTCTTCATTCATGATCTTTTCAATCATTTCCAACAATCTCCCTCTTTGGCATTGATGGCAAACCAAACTAATCAATTGATTGAGCTGATCAACTTAGTTACCACCAAAATTATATACCAAATAGAAAACTTTTTATCATTACATGTTCAGTTCATATCTTTCTTTTTGTTTCATGTCGCCCTCTTTTGCTGATACAAACTAAATCCTTTGTTCTACTTCTCCCTCATAACTATTTCATCCTTACTCTATATTCCTGATCCTTCATAGCTACTTGCTGATCATTTTCTTATCTCTTCTAAATCTCCCTCTTTCATCTCTCTCTCTCTCTCTCTCTCTCTCTCTCTCTGGTCTACTATTGATCTCATACATTCTCATACATCTCCCTCTTACCTTTTATTGATCAGTTTCTCATAAATCTCCCTCTTTGACATAAATGCCAAAGGTGTAGTGTCTTCAACATGCTTGGTGTAAGCTTTGCATATTATGTATTTTTCCTTTGTCACCATGCTTGTGACTAATCTAGAATTTTTGTTCTTTTTGTCATCCTCTGCATCATTCTTTTGATATTTCAATGATCTACTCTTGTTGATGCAGGGCAGCTTCTTTATTGCTTTAGACTACTTGAGTTAGGGGCTTTAACCCCAACTTGGCTCTAAGATATTTAGAAGTATCCTTGGGCAATGGTTTGGTGAAGATATCTACAATTTGTTCCTTTGTGTGAATTTACTCCATCTTCACTTGTTTGTCTTCCACCAATTCTCTGACATAGTGATACTTGATTGCAATATGCTTGGTTTTTGCATGCATTACTGAATTCTTGGATATGTTTATAGCACTTGTATTATCACAATACAGTATCACAAGTTTGGTTACCTCTTCTTTCATTCCCTTCAATAGATGTTTGAGCCACACAATGTTTGTGCTTTCTACTACTTTGTTAGTGTTAACATTCAAGCACTTATAAGTTTTGCTTTTAGTAGAATAACCAAGAAATGTGCCTTCCTCACTCTTTGCATAAAACTTTCCATTTATAGACTCTTTATATTTATAGCATTTGCATCCAAATATTTTGAAATTTTTTACATTAGGAGAATGCCCATACCATAATTCAAAAGGTGTTGCATTTGTACCTTTCTTGACTTGAACTCTATTAAGTGTGTAGACTGCAGTACTTACAACCTTTCTCCAGTACTTGAGTGCAATATTTTTCTCCATCATAAAGGTCCTGGCATAGTCAATAACTAATCTATTCCTTCTTTTTGCTATACCATTCTGAGGTGGAGTCCTAGGTGCTAATGTTTGCCTTTTGATTCCTCTTTTATTGTAGAATTCTTCAAACTCTCTTGATGTGAATTCACCTCCTCTATTAAATCTGAGACATTTTAGGCTCTTTCTAGTCCCTTTGTCAACTTTGGCCAAGTACCATTTGAACATTTGGAACACATCTGATTTTTGTTTTAGGAACATGACCGTCATCATCCTTGAATAGTCATCCATAAATAACATTATGTATTTGTCACATTTGTAGCTTTGCACTTCAATAGGACCACACAAGTCAGTATGAACTAGCTCTAATACTTCATTAGAAGTATAAGCCTTTCTTTTGAAAGTTGACTTGGTCATCTTCCCTAGTTGGCATTGTTTGCACATGGTGTTATTAGGCTTCTTCAACTTTGGTAGACCTTAGACTTTCTTCATCTTGCTGATGCTTATCAAATTATCAAAATTTACATGACATAACCTCTTGTACCATAACTGTACATCATTAGTTTGAACAATGAGACAAGAAGCATCTTCCATGTCTAGGTAGAAAAAATTACTCCTAGTCTAGTCACCTTTTCCTATTAGACTTCATTGAGAATCATAGATCTTGGCAACTCCATTTTCAAATTCAACCTTGCATCCTATGTTGCCTAACTATGAGACACTTAACAAGCTATAATTTAGGCCTTCAACATAGTATGCATTATCACATGATATCTTTTTAGTAAGCTTGATACTACCTTTCCCTTTGATCTGACATGGTGCATTGTTACCAAATCTAACACTATTTCATTCATATTGAATAAAGGTAATGAACTTACTTTTATCTCCAGTCATGTGATGAGAGCATCCACTATCTATGATCCATTTGTTATTCTTGTTCATGCAGGTTACCAGGGTAGTTACTTCATCTTCATCTAATTCATCTTTCATAGCCACATAGACTACTTCATCATCATTCTCATCAGAATCTTCTTCAACAATGTAGCATATTTTGCCTTTACCTCTGTAGTCCTTGTTGTCCTCTTTCTTGTTCTTGAGGTTGCCTCCATCCTTGTAATTTTTCTTTTAATGTGTGCATCTTGCTGCAATGTGACCAACTTCATTACAATTGAAACAAATGATTGGTAGCTTACCTTTTAATTTTCCTCTTCCTCTATGAAATCTTCTTGCTAGTAATGCCTCCAATTGGTCTACATCATCTTCATCAGTGCTATTGTCACTAGATACATACTTTCCTTTTCCACTCTTTTTTTTTGTTTGCACCTCCTCCTTTTCTTTTATTGTTGTCTTGGCTTTGAATGTAGATTCAAAGTTTTCTAGCTTATAGTTGTCAAAGTTGGATAGCTCAAAGGTAGTGAGTCTTCCAATTATTCCTTCAAATGACAATGTGTTGCCTAGTACACACCTTAGCTCTTATATGGCTGATACTCTTATAGCATAGATAGGAAGCAAAGCTCTCAAGTATTTGCTACATAATAGTTGTCCTTCTAGGCTTCTTATGGCACTTACCACTTCTTTCATTCTTGCATTGTATTGAGCAGCATTCTCTCCTTCTTCCATTTTCATGTCATCAAAATTTCCTCTTAGGCTCTCTCTTTTGGCTCTCTTGACATTATCATCTCCTCCATAGATGTTTGATAATGTTTTCCACATCTGATGTGTAGTATCACATTCTTTGATGTCATCATACTCGACATAGCTTAGTGCTAAAGCAATCTCTAGCATCGCTTGATTGTGCTCCTTCTTCTTGTTCATGTCTTCTGCAATGAGGGGTCTTGCAGGGTCTACATGATTAGCTATGATTGAGGTCTATGCATAGTCACCTATTGATCCAAGGTGCAACTTCATCAAACTTTTCCATGCAACAAAGTTGTATTTGTTTAGCTTGGGAATTTCTTTCTTGGACATCTTGATCTTTCTGCTACTAGTACCTTGAAACAAATTAGCAGTGGGCTCTAATACCAATTGTTAGAATTCTTTTAGAATAACTAAGAGGAAGGGGGGGGGGGGGGGGGGGGGGGGGGCAGGGGGGTGAATCAATTATTCAAGGTCCAATAATGTCCAATTCAATTTTTTTTAATAAAATGGGGGTGAATCAGAAGTACTAGCCTTTTTACTTTCTTGACAAATCCTTAATGGCATATAATTGAAATTATCATGCATGCAATTAAACATTTAAAAATCATGAAAAGTAAACATGCATCACCACATAACACAAAGATTTTGGTGACCTAGAAACCCTCTAGAAATAAGAAGGTAAAATTGGAGTGAGGATGACACCCACAAAATAACTGTGCAATTGATTTCAACCACTTCTGATGGTTTTCCTTGTTAAAGGCCTACACTGTTAAAGGCTTTACACACTGTCAGATGTGACCCTGTTAAAGGATTTCTACACCCTGTTAGGAGTGTACCCTATTAGAGGACTTAAGAACATTCAACTTAGAATGCCACCCTATTAAAGGATTTACATAGAGCTATTAGGCCCACTCAAGTCCATGGGATTTAAAGTCACCTTCTCAAAAGAATCTTTTATCCCTCTCTAAAGATCTCCTATCCTTCTTTTGGGGATCTTCTATCCTTTTCTTGAGGCTTATCCACCTAGATATTAAACTAACCTAGCAATGTAGGATTTCAATATCTAATACAATGGTAACAAAGTATTAGAAAGGTTTTGACTTGATAAAAATTGCAACTCTTAACTTTGCAAATTTTAGATCACTCTTCAGTTCTTTTCTTTGCTTGGCTTTTCTTCCTTGCAGTGTTGACAGCTTGTCCACCCTTCAAGATCTATCTCCTTGAGTTCTTCCAGTTGTTATGCCAATGCCCTCTATGGTCACTTGATCAACTCAGAGTCTTAATCCTCTGTACTTACTCCTCACTATGTCCTCCTTCTGACACTTCACACTAGCCTTCTCTTGGCTTCTTTGCATGACCACACTTATGACCAACTCCCTCACTCTCAATCTCTGACCTATAACTCCTTATAAAGAAGTTCTATTCTTCATTTCGAACTCAAATATTTTTTCTCATCAATTTTATTTGATCTAAGAGAATGATATTATTTTCCCTCCAAATTATTTCTTCTAGAAACTTCAAGATAAGTCCATCATTATTCGCTCAAAATTGGTTTGCATGGTTTACATGAAATTCTATGACATCTACTCATCATCCTTATCATCCAACTAATTCACAAAATTCAATGTAACAAACTTATTGTTACTAATTTGGTGAATCTTTTTGTGTTAACAATAATGTAGCAACTCGACATCATTGGTTTACTGATGCTCAACACCTTCTATGTTACTCATCTTTTACTACATTTACTGATGCTCGACACCTTCTGTATTACTTGGCACCTGAAGAATTGCTCAGCACCCACTGAAGTTGAACTTGCTTGGCACCTTTTGTGTTACTCGACACATGAAGGATTGCTTGGCTTTAACTAGCTTGCTCGGCACTCACAAGTGAACTTAGTCAAGTTCTACAAATAACTTAGTTAAACCTTACATCTTTGATATGTCTTAGTGTGTCCATTCCCTATGTCATAGAGTATGTCATCAATACACTATTTCATCAATGTCTTAGCTGATCCTTATACTTCATTACAACATCATAACTTTAACCTTTTTCTAGGTGCTCTAGTTACATCTTATTGATTTCCTCCTCCTTGTCAATCAACCAATTGATAGTATTTGGATCACTTAAGCAATTGTCATTCGTGCAAGTAGCAAGTTTGACATCAATGACAAAAAAATTATTGAAAAAATTCTTTACTAGTTCCACCATTCTTCATTCATGATCTTTTCAATCATTTCCAACACATCACTACATCCTCATGCTCTACTTCATAATTATTGAGCATATTCATGAATTTCCTTAGGTTTTATTCACTAGTAATTGCATTATTTTGTAAAAAATTAATGACCTTATCTCTAAGATCATTGGAAATAGGATTTGGGAATCCAAGAATGCCTAGAAGGGACTTCTTTTTATACTTTTCCATGTATATGGGTCTTCTCTAAAAACCAAAAATAGTTGATGTAATTATTGCAATAGCTTGAGTTTGTATTGGGATTTAAGGCTAGTGAACTTGCTGTGCAATAGGGTTTTGGCTAGTTGTGGTAGAAGATAAAATAGGGGCTAAATGAGATATGTTTTAGCTAGTTATTTCTAGTACACAATTAGGGACACAAGTTGCATCTCGTGAGGAAAAATTTGGCCAAGAACCTAAAGAAGAATTAGATTTAATAAATTGGATTTTTCTTCTAGTTTCAGCTACTTGGGCTTGTTCTCAACCTTTTCAAACTCTTTAACTAAATCCTCCTTCTCTTTTTTAGCCTTTTATAAGTCTAAATTTAATTTAAACATGACATGAGATACAAATTTTCTAGCAATGACTCGAGGTTCATTTATTTGGATCCCTACAACTTTCTATTTTTCTTTATCAAACTATTTTATAATTAATTCTACAATCTTAGGTTCAACAGGTTTAGAGGGATGGATTTGTGAGATAATAAATCCTTATTTTTCATTTAGGAGTTTTTCTTGTTCTTGAACCTTTTATCTCAAGGTTTCAATAACTCTAAATACATCTGAATGCACTTTGAAGGACCTTTCTTCAAACTTCTCATTTTTCTCCTTTAAAGCAATCATTCTTCTAAGTAAATTATCTCTCTCAATGAGAATATTCATGTTAATTCACTCTTTCTCCTTTTCCAAATGGACTTCTACTTTAGAAAGAAAGTGATCATGGTTTATGGTTGTTTCTTTAGATTCTACAGGGTCATCCAAATATATTAGTTTTCTCTCAATGTATGGAGCCTTCCCAAGATCTGGTCTATTAGATTGAACATTTCTAGGTCTAAGACACTAGTTCATTTATTCTATAATAGTTGTTCTACAAATAGCATCTCCCATAGAGGATACCATTTTATGTTGGTAAATCCCCTCTTCATGATAAGGCCTTGTGAAAGCATTACCCAAGAGCCTAATAGTTATAGATTCAAAATTATGGGATAAAACCTCCTTCTTAGTTGAGGGTTAGTATTGTGGGCTATCTCTAGGTTTCCATGTATGATTAGATTCCCCTTTCCTTTTTGGCCAATTCTTGTACAACCCTTAGGTAAGTATATATACAATAGGATATGTAGGTTTTCCCTTAAGTAAGCTCTCATATTTTTCTTTATATTAGTCATCTTTCCCTTTTTAATACAAGCACTAGTATCAAAACCTAAGACTAAGTCACCACCCACTAGGGGAAAATATCTTTATATTAGATAAAACAAAAGAAAGTGTATGGGAAAACTCTTCTAAAACTAAATTTAACAAAGGGACCCAACCCGGATAATTTTATACTATATACTTTAGGAATACAAATATATATGGTCAATAAGGAACTTTGCAAGCCCACTCTACATCACATCGCTTCTGTGGTACTAGAACTCTTAAAGATTCTCAAGATTTGTCTCTCAACAATAAACCAATACAAAATCACATATTTAAAAGATAATAAAATATGACTACTGATATGTGACTCATAGCATAAATTGAAAAACTTTAGAGTTCATTTCTTTAATAGGCTCCCTAGTAGAGTTTCCATTTTTTTAGTGTTTGGAAACTACTAAGTTGTAAAGGACCTAATACCATAATGCAAAAGAAAATATTTAGGTCTAAGGGTTAGCTATTTCCTAAATTCAACTAGATTTTCTTCATATCTAGACCAACAATAATAGAATCATAGAGGACTCTCTACATTTTACGCTCTACAAGACCAAGGTGGGTGGACCTTAGGGATGGAAATGTGACTGGTTTATGATTCTCTCTTCAAACATGTGGTCACTGATATTCTTATTTCAAATCCATCTCCTATAGTAGAAAATGGTCACAAATTCTTCTTAGATTTGTAATAAATTTTTGAATATAGAAGCTAACTATAATTCAAAGAGATACTATCACAAACAAGTAATGAACAAAATTTTGATTCTTCAATACAAAAAATTAAAAATGATTTACTTTATAATTTTTCTTTGTGCAACCATAGTAATTCTTCAATTAACATCTAAATTTATTATCAATGCCTTATCTATTACTACACAGAGTCTACCCAAAAAAAAAAATTGACCTATTTAATTGCATTACAAATAAATTTGTCAATAGTTAACCCTAAATTTCATTCTTATGAAAATCCCTCCCATATACCTAGAAACCCTATCAATTCAGTGAAAGCATTTACTTAACTCCTTGAATTAAAAGAAATCATAGAAATGATATAAAACCCATCCAAGTTACAATAAAATAAAAGAACTCTATTCATTTTAATCCCAAAATTATAGACACATAGAAATGGAGACAAAATTCAAAAACACAGATATTGCATAACCTTCATTTGTATTAATCTTCCTTAAAAATAGTACATTTTTGGTATAGAACTCAAGAATAACTCAAGATATGATAAAATATCATTCAAGATTCAATTGTATTCGTACATTGCAAAATTTGAATACATCACATGAAATTGACACAAAAACTATTGGACTGACTGCAACATAGAATAAACACTAAAATTATAATAGAATTTGGACCTCAAATCCATAGCTTTGGAATCCTTTGATAGGAAGGATTGCAAAAATCTTCAAATGGGAGGAAACATGTCAAAATCCTACTAGAAACAAAATACAAAGATATATTATCTTGTTATATTATAGATATTCTTTGTACTTTGATCAAAATTTTGGATACAGTTGCAAAACTGGTAGGTGACAATTTTAGTAGGTGTCTTCAACATAATGATTTTTTTTTTCAATCTCATGTCACTTTCCTTGCCTTTTCTTTGTTTCCTTTTTCCTCTAATTGCATCCTAACTCTATGCTTACACTAACTAATCACTATCACTAGATGGTAGGGCTTTTATATCTATTATGACATCCTAGATAGAAACATATATATCTATATTAGGTGAGGTAGCATCCCTAACTATATCCACCTCCTTGAGGCATTCTTTTCATTTGGCATCAATTAAAGCCTTAACATCTACAGTTGTCTTTCACATTTTTTACTCTAATTTGTAGATCATGTCAATTAAATCATATACTACAACTATATCTACCTCATCATAGCAGTATCCCAGGTATCTAGAATGGTTCAAAATGCTATCAATAAGTTGTGACCATTCCATCTAGTCCTTAACTCTTCCATCACACTCCAAAATTTTTTGCACAAAATTGGGTGTTCCTATGGAATTTTCTTTCATCTTATTCTAGATTAGTTTCATTTTTCTAGTATAGAAACCATTTAGATCTCTTACTTTATTGATCATCTTTCTAGTTTTTATAATAGTTACCTTAGATAGATCCTTCCTTTGTGCCAACAAAAGGTACCAATCTATCAAAAAATGGAGTATAAGGACCCCATGTGGTAAAGAGAGGAGATAATAGGGAAACTACCTTTGAACCTACCTATTCTACTCCTTGTGACACAAGATTGCTTCTATGGATGTTTTGTGAGAGCAATTTTAGTTTATTTATATTATGAATTAGCAAGCGTTTGATAGTTCTAATTTCAATCTCCTTGCCTAATTCTATAACCTCTTCATCCACTTCCATTTATTGGCTTGATGCATCCCTTGTTTTAGGTACTTGGCCCTCTCTTTGCACACCTCTATCCTGGATTTCTGTAGCTCATCTGATAGTGTTTTTAAGTGCTACTATTTTATTCTCCAATTTTAGGATTTTTTTTTCTAAGACATAAGTCTTCTTGTTTTCTTCTTCATAGTGCTTTCTAGTTTTAATATACCTTTCATAGGCTCCCTCCAATTGTGCTTTAAGCACATCCACCCTTTCTTTCATAAATTTGACACAAATTTTTGCATCCCATATATCTAGCTAATGGAGATCAAGTGAAGATTCCAAAATATATCAGTCCCCTTCGGGACTCTTTGATTTCCATTAGAGTAGGATTCAAGTGTTCTAGATCCAAGCTCCATATTGTCATTTTTTGGGCATCAATATTATACCTAGAGCCTCTCAATTCTCCCAACTTATTTTCATCTTCAAATGAGATAGACTTGTCTTAATTTCTCATCTAATCTAGTAGAAAAGATGAACTAATATCCCATCCTATGAATACAATCATACCACTTCTTCTCACTAAGTCTCTTGCTTCTTCCACTGTTAGGGCTTTATTGGCAAGATCATACTCTTGCAATTTCTTAGCTATCTCTTCCATTACCTCATCAAAGTTCCTAAGCTTCATTCAGAAGGATAATTCATTTGGTTTAAATTTTAATAGAAATCTCTTGAACTCTTCAATTTTGATGAGGTTGCCATTTCTTATAAATTCATTAGCTTCCATGATTCTATCATCAATTGTTCAAGCTTAGAACTTCAATTTCTTAGCCCTCTTCTTATCCTTAGAGGCCTTAGCTATTAAATGCCTTCTTCTAACATCATCAAAGTATTGGCTACCTATGGGAAGTATATCTAAGGATAATTTGATGAGCCTTTTGTAGAATCTCCACCATCTTCTACTTTATGTTCCTCCATTCTACCCGTGGTGATCTTTCAGGCTAGTCCTCTTCATCATCACTAACCCCAACAATAATGTCCTCATCAAAGTACTTAGGATCAACCTTCTTCCTTATTTCCTTAGGAACTCGGGCTGATATCTCATCAAAATTTTCAACATAGTTGTCTAATCTAACCCATTAGTCCATCTTAGGATAAAATCCTTTGAATGATCAATCAACTTTCCTCATTTCTTGTTCAAAACTGATAACATCTGAAAACTTGATCATTCTTTCTTTGCACACACTCTCATCCAATCTATCAAAAATGACATCCTCTTCCCACATAGGTTTTTTAGGAGGTAAATTTTAGCCTTTCATTCTTTTTAGGGCATTCCAAACTAAACTATCAGGGTCATATGTTCTGGCTGGTCCAATTGGCGATTTGTAACCTCTTAAATAGGCATAAAGTTTCTTCTATAGCATTTTTTCCTATCTCAAAGTCTACTACCTTGGTGTGACTACACAAAATTGTTCCCTTATTGACAATTCTACCTAGATACTCTATGCTCAATGAGATTAACTTCCAAAAAACTTCTACAAACCCTAGCATCTCTAGGACATACTTAGGTAGAATGTAAGATGGCTAAGGACATCTATATATTCTAATAATAGTATACTCCTCAAATAGGAAAAAAACTCCTCCAATCATGTGTCAATTATTTCCCAGCATCAAAACATATGTTAGGCTTAACAACCTTCCTAACACTCCTAAGAATTGTTTCATTAGGAAATCCTATCATTTTTAGAACAAGATGCACAAAATCATTATAAAAAGAAATAACATTTGAGTATAGGTAGAAACTTTGTCATACCCTTGTCCACCTTTGTGTTGGTAGTCTTTCTCCCCATTCCTATGTGGATTTGAAGAAGCTTTGATCAAATGAATCAACATTCTTGAAAAGGATCAAATGCATGATTAGAGAATAGTGAGAGAGCCTAAAATTCTCCAATTTTCCTTGTTGTACAAAAATGATCTCCTCATGTGCCTTGTCAACTATGTATTAATGGTGTTGGGATTTAAATATTTAAGGCCATGACATAGTGTCCTCCTATGGTATTCATGGTTCCATATGAACCTAAGACATTGTTGAGGCCAAAGACATTATTTTGGAAATACCTATGAAATAATTCAAAAGGCATGATTTTCTCTACTTCCTTCTTATTTGGAATCTCTCCCTTTTCTTTTCTAGACAAAGGGATGTCTCTTGAAATTGCCAGACCCATATAGAAGCTCTTCTAGCTCTTGAAATTTTTAGTTAGGTCATTGATGTCAATAAGAAATGACATTGGGCCTCCTATATCAAATTCCTCTATGAATGTCTCTTTATCTAGGAACAAGAAGATGCTTTATCTCTTCTATGGAATGACTTGCTAACTAGATCATACAATTTTATTAATGGCTTTACTAGGTCCACATCTACAAATACTTCTATCATAATTAGTTTGCCCAAATTTTTGACCTAAGGGTTGCAAACTATAACCTTCTCCATTTTGTTCTTGTAGAAAAACCATAACAATTCATATCAATTTATATTTGGAACCTCTACATCTGTACAGAATACATATGGATCTCTAAAGGTGTGGTCATTAGTAGATTGTGTATTTGTAGAACCATACAAAATATGCATCCATTCTTCAACAAAAGAGCTAGGGATTTTTATTTGTGAAGTAGATTCTTCAATCAAGACTTGAGTAATCAATTATCCTTCTTTCTAATCCATTTCTTCAAAATATTTAATCAATTTTGAATGCTATATGTTGGATAATCATTGAAAATCACTTTGCAACTAAAATTTTACTTTAGAAACTCAAACAATTATGCACCTAGTAATGAAAATCTCTGTGTCTTACATAATTTATCTATCTCTACAAAAGAAGTGAGGCATTAACAAAATTTAAATCAGTACACTTCAAAACCTATCAATATTCAAAAAGATGGAAAAATCCCTTCTTTTCCATCTTTCATAATTTTAGCTCATACTCTTTTTATCCATCTTAGACATGGCTATTAAAACTATTTTTGTGCTTTGAAATTTCAAGCTATGATGATGTGATTACCTCCTTATAGCTGCTTCACCAAGGTTTTCTTTCATTTGTTATCTCTAGCTATGACCATGCCAACAAGGCTATCTTTACTATTTTTCAACTTCACACCTCTTATCTTTAAGTATTAAGTTTGGCTTATGACATTGTGATTCCCTTTGTTCATTTCTTTGCAACTTCATTTCCTCACTAATTGTGTAGGCTTGCAAAATTGCATCCACTTTTTTCTATTATTTATCACCACTTCATAATCATTCATTGCTTTATCTTTCTAACTATTGCAATCTAGAAATGATTTTTTTTTTTACTACTACACACCTTCATGGCATTTTGGTGTTTGTTAGCTTTCATGCTTGCAATGTTGTGATGCCTTAGATTTTACCTTGTCACTTCCTCACAACTACTAGACTTGATTCTTATTCTAACTATGGGACATTGTGCTAACTATTTTCCTTAACAAATAATTCATTTTGTAACATTACAAATCAAAATTTTAGTTTCCTTTGAAATCTTGTGAAAGTGTGATAAATAAGTCTTTGCCACTTCACAACTTAAGATAGTAACAAAAAATGAAACCCTATGATCTTGTACTATCTTTTAAATTTAACATTTTCTTTTATTTGTAATCTTGTAAATTTACTTCTTAAATGTAGATCTTGACCCAAAAAGTTGCACTCATGAGAATTTTGCTCCTTTGTAACTCTACCCTTGAGTCATCCTTTACTCCTCATGATGGTACAATCAACTTTGACCTTAGTTGTCATTTTACTTTGTAGTTTTATAACCATACAAATCTTAACTTCACTTGAATCTTGCAAAAGTGCAATTTTAACATTTTAAAACTTCAAAACTATGATCTATAGTCAATTACAAACCCTTGTGATGCTGCGATGGTCTAAGTTTTTAACTACATTATTACTTCACTCACCATCACAACTAAAATCTTTACTTCACTTCAAGCCTTTGTGATATTGCAACTGAGCATTTTATAACTATTAGATATCTTTTATAGTTTCACAACTCATAATATTTCTTCATGAAATGGTTTTCCTTAACTATTTCCTCACCAATCACTACTTTGCAACTTAAAATATCAGTTTTCATTTCACCTATGTGATGCTACGAGAAACTGCTATCTTGATTGTCTTCTTCACATTTGCTACTTCACAACATAAAATCTTACCTCAACAAGTAACCTTGTGAAGGCATGATTACAATATTTTGCAACCTAGCCACCTTAACCCATGTTTTCTCTTCACCATTTGTGAGCACACATTAGTCTTAAAATTTAGCCATTGTTTTCTTTTGCATCCTTACAACTTTGTATTCATAGTTTATCTAACTGCTCATGATGAAGCAATAACTCAACTATGACTATTGTTTCTACTCATCACACCATCACAACTTAAATTTCTTTAATCCTTCATTTATCTAAGATGATGTGAGCTTTTCTCTATCATTGGTTCACAACTTTAAAGTCTAAAATTCCTTTCAACCTAGATATGTTGCGGTAACCTTTTTATTACTTTTCCTTCTATTTGTAGCATCATAACTTAAAATTCTTTAAGCTAGAATTGACTTGCGATCATGCACTTTCCAAGCCATTGTTCCTTTGCAACATGAATAACCTTAACAACTATGAAGCCATGCAAACCATGTTGATAGACCACTTCGCATCCTCACACACTTCAACAAGGTTAGTGATCAAAATAGAGTTATGTTGTGATTAAAGTCATTCATAACATCACAACTTAAGAAATAAGAGGAGCATGGAATATAATGCTATGATACATCAAAATACTTAGGGACGTAATTTCATAAGAAAGGATTTTAATATTTATCCCTATTTAATACTTGCAAGTCTATTTTAAATGAATTTCAATAAAATTAAAGATAAGACAATATCCCTATGGTGCTTTCATGGGGAATCAAAAGTTTTAGAAACCTTGAGAGAATCACAATTTTCTACCTAACTTTCACAAGACTTCACAAAATTTTAGGTAGGTGAAAAATCAAGCTATCAAACTTGTTTCTTCTGAGATTAATTTCTTCTAGCTCTTGTGTTTTTTTGTCTTTGAATTCTAGATGAGCTATGTCATGATTTTCAAAACTACTTTCCAATATTTATAACCCTTTAGGTACTTTATTTGTTTTCAACTACAATATCTCTTGACCAAAAATGGTGTCTTTCCCATCTATGTTCTCAATCTATGTACTAAAGTCTAATTCTTGACCATGGTATATGTCCTCATTTAGAAGAAAATTGAGATTACCTTTGTCATCTTAAAATACCTGCCAATTCTCTATATTATTTGGAATTTAGGGCCTATTCTACAATTTAGTCTTTGAGATCCCAGAAAATGATATATCATCTAGTTCGATGGCCACATTCGCTAGTAGATCAGCCATTTTTATTGTTAGTCTTATCTATCCCATAAATATTCGTGTATTTTTTTAGTCTCTTTTTCTTGGATGCATATGTCATCCTAATCTAGGATACTACAAATTTAGAATCACCAATAACATGCAACTATTTAATAGTATGACCTATAGCTACCTTTAACCCAAGTAAAAATGCTTCATATTCTACTATATTATTTTTGGAAGTGAAGTTTAGTTTAAAGGAGTATTTGAATGTGTTATTCTCTAGTGATTTAAAAACTCCACCTGCCCCTAGCCCTTCTTGGAATTATCCTCATCAAAATTCATTGTAAAATCAATGGGAATGTCTTTTTAGTTTCTAAAATAGTAATTTCAGCCTTAAAAGAATTTACTTTTGTATCTAAGTAACTTGTATAATTAGTATCAATTTTGTCTTCAATCATATAAATAATTCTTGATTCCCTATTAACCTTCATAGATTTGTCATCTATGTGAAGAGTATCAAAAGATAGGTCACATTACAAGTCCCCTCCCATTGCAGCACTCCACTTTCTTAATAGTAACATCCCATATTGAGGAGGAATGTCAACTATTAAGACACTCATGGTTAAGTCAACGTCAAGATAAGAAGCTGACCTATATAGAAATACATTGATGGTACCTATAACAGGGACATCCCTTGCATCCATGGCTCAACATCTACCCCATTTGGTATCTACTTTTAAACTGAGGGAGTCCATGATTTTAAAAGGTATGACAATATTAGAGGCTCTTGAGTCAATCATGCAATTCTTTAAGGTTTTTCCATTTATAATCAGGATAAGGAAGAAAGGGTTAATATTATTTATATAGGTTGCTTATGAACTATCCAAATACAATTAGGATATATTTGATATCACTCCTTTATCTTTCTTTTCTTTTATCATAGTTTTTACCTCCTATCTTAATGATGATTTTCCATTAATGATATTACTATTCCCAATCCCTCCTAGGCAAGAGAGGGATTCATGCTTATGTTCTTCGATCCTAAACATTTTAGATAAAGGAACATTGGAAGTAATTTCTTGTTACATAAATATCATATCAACAGGGTCGTAAACAAGGGATTTACATGAACTACCTTTAATTACTTGTACTTTAACAACAAGGTACTCAATTGCATCAATATTTAACTTCCTTTCTTCTATTTTTCTCTTGATTACTTTAGCATCATGAATTTACCCCTTCTTCTTGGGTTCCCACTTCTTAGCTTTACTATCCTTGATATTTACAACCATTTGATCCTCTTCTTTATTTCCATTTTTAAGTTTATGGGTTATATCCCTAGTGATGATTCCTCATGGATTCAATAGAATTATCTATTGCTTTGTTCCTCAGATTTTAAGTACTCTAAACTTGGGAAACCATCTCAATGATTATTCTATCAATTTCTTCCTTGGAAGGTTTTCTCATATTCGTATTTTCAAACCTTTAAATTATGTTGCATGTCTTTTCATCATGTTTTGATGTAGTGCAAGGAAGGAGAATCCCCAAAGGAGATGTCCTAGCCCCTATCAATATAACCACACAATGGAAACACAATAGCAAGAAACAATAATGCAAGATCTAATACCAAATTACAACAATTCATTCATAAAATATAACTGATTACGTGCAATATGTCCAACTATAAGGCCTCCAGTTTAGGGCCAAATACAAATAGAAACTAGAAAAAAATTTCTGCAAGATCCAACTTATAACCAATCTTAGTTAGTCTAGATGTATAAGATAATAGCAATCTGGAAGAAAATCACCAAGGAAATCTAAACTTGTGCTTGCAAGCCTACCAAGCAATCTCCTTATTTTCTAGCTGCAACCCAAGATCTACTCTTCAAATTCACATCTATCCTTCATTCCATCTCAATTTCATGACTAAAATACTACAAAAGACTCCTACATATACCAATCTAAGCCACAAGTTGGCCCATAACACAAATTAATAAATTAAATGCCACAAGTTAGCCTGCATCAACAATTAAATTTCTAGAAATTGATATCCGAGTAAAATCACATTATCTCATAGCTCCAATTTAATTAAAACTCATGCTTCAAACTATAGGTAGAAATTTAGGTCCCCTAAAAACTCTTAAATGTGAAAAGGTTGATTCCTTAAGAAAAAGTGTGCATCTACTCTAAAAGTCAAGCACAGAAAACTATCATGCAATATGCCAGAAATTGATACTATAGGAGAATTTCCATATCTCCCAACTTATAAAGTGTTAGAAATTTTTCATTTGATAAAAGGAAGTACTCTAGGTCCTCTTCAATCCTTGAAGTGTTTAGCCTAAGGATAATTATTTATATGCTCTACAATAGGGACCTAGAAACTAGAAAAACACAGTTCCAGTAGCAAGGTAAAAATTGCTCAACTTCAACTCAATCCATCCAATCTCTATGAAATCATGAGGAAAGGTTCCCTAATCTACCTCAAACACATCCCTAACCATGAAAAGCATAGCTCCACTGAAATCCCATTTCAATTTTCCTACATCAAACTCCCCAAGTAAATAGAAAAATATGTCCCATACTTTGATCCCCAAAGAAAGATCTGCAACTAACTTCATCTTTACCAAAGGCTTCCACTTCATCAATGTCAATAGAAAAAACTTGAAAATCAACCATATATGCTCCATCCACTGAAACATCAAAATCAAATACATATGAACAACCCAATCAACATACTCACACCCAAGAACAAACTAAACAAAATTCTCCATCAACAAATCTTCATGCACGTCAACAACTAGTGAATCCACACCAGTAGCAAAAAAATCCATATCAATATAAATATGTCGATCTCTATCAACACATGCCAAACTCTCAACACAAACCATCTCATTTCTCATAAAAATTTCCATGTCAGACCCACCCAATTGATCATGAAAACCAATGTCTATCCCAACATCAACAAGGTTAGAAATATCTTCAGCAATAACCTCTAGCTACTCTATAAGTTCTATATAAACTCCACAATCTAATCAACAAAACCAAACTCAACCTTGCTATGACATCTTATCTCATGAACAAGTCTTCTAAGCAACTAGGAAAATATATTTTTGATTGATAGACTCTAGCTCTAGTAGCATACAACTTCTTTCTTTGGTTTCTCAACTCTTTTAGAAAAAGTAGCATCCACAATAGCATCCACCTGAGCTATTGTCTCATTAATCCTCCTTTCCATTATATCATGGATATTCACAATCATCCTTGGGTCCAATCCTCTTAGAGCCATCTCCTAAGATTTTTGCAAACCCTTTGAAGAAAATCCTTCCCATGCTCCTTGTGCTAAAACCAAATTGTTTGTAAGTTAGATTGCAACCTTCCACCTTGCATTAATAATTAGGAACCACATCACAAGTCTAGAAAATAGATCTACAATCCAAAAACTCTCACATCCATCAATCCATCTAAAAGCCCTTTGCAATTGCAAGTCATAACCACAATCTACCACCTCACAACTAAGAGATCTAGGACTCTAGAAAGAAAATCCACTATCAAATCTAGATCAATTTAAATATGCTTCTCCAACCCAAGTCCTGGTACAAACTGCCACAACTTTGGCAATCTATCTACACACTTAGGAACAATTGTGCTTTGATACCATCTAATGTAGTGCAAGGTAGGAGAATCCCAAAAGTATATGTCCTAGTCCATTACAATACAACCACACAATGGAAACACAATAACAAGAAACAATAATGCAAGATTTGATGCCAAATTACAATAATTCATTCATAAAATATAACTGCTTAATGTATTATGCCTGGCTGTAAGGCCTTCTAGGTTAGGGCCAAATACAAATAGAAATTATAAAATCAATTTTGTAAGATCCAAGAAGATCCAACTTAAAACCAATCATAGCTAGTCTAGATCTATACCATAACAACAATCTAGAAGAAAATCACCAAGGAAATCTAAGCTTGTTCTCACAAGCCTACTAAGCAATCTCCTTGTTTTCTAGCCATAGCCTTAGCTCTGCTTTTCAAATTCACATTTGTCCTTCATTCAATCTCAAATACATGAATAAAAGACACCACAAGACCCCTAATTATACCAATCTAAGCCACAAGTTAGTCTAGGACACAAATTAAATACAAAAACATAAATTAAATGCCACAAGTCTACCTACATCAACAATTAAATATCCAAAAATTGATATCCAAGTAAAATTGAGATATCTCGTAGCTCTAATTGAATTAGAACTCATGATTCAAACTATAGGTATAAATTTAGGTCCTTTACAAGCTGCACCAAGGCTAATTCCTTAAGAAAAAGTGTGCATCTATTCTGAAAGTTAAGCACAAAAACCTATCATGCAATCTACCAGAAATCGATATTGTAGGAGAATTTCTATATCTCACAACCTATAAAGTGTTATAACTTGTATAATTGATACAAGGAATTCTAAAGTGCAGAGCCTCTTACTCATTAAGGATAATTAGTTATACACTCTGCAATAGGCACCTAGAAACCAGAGAAGCATAGTTCTAGCAACGAGGTAAAAACTACTCAAACTTCAACTTAATCCATCCAATCTCTATGAAATCATGATGAAAATTTCCACAATATATCTATAGACATACCAAACCATGAAAATCATAGATCCACCAAAATCCCATCTTGATGCTCCTACATCAAGTTCATCTTCATCATTTGAGAATATCTGTTGATGGTATAGCTGATACATGTGTTGATGATTCTTCACATCCATTTTAGACTCTTCACTATAAGATTCTTCATAATTATCACATGTGTTAATAATTTTGTAGTCCACATCATCATGATTATTTTTTTCTTCCTCTTCTTTATGCTATGTCTATTGACATACAACATACAGAGAAATACTAAGAAACTTTGTAGTAGTTAGGAGAATGCAGAGACTGACAAACACTGCACTAAGGCATTTCTTCCACCATATCCATAGAATTTATTTGTAGTGGGTTTTGTGTATTCTTGTAACTTGTGCCTTGCACATGATTATTAATGGTCTTTCCATCTTTCCATTGTGTATTGTAGAAGTAGTTTTAAAATCTAGTTTTCCTATTATAGTTATTATTGAGCTGTGATTTTTCACTCATATTTCTATTATTTGTAAAGTTTTTAGAGGCTTAAAATTGTTAATAAGATTAGAAACCCAATCCATTTTGTCTCTCTCAAGCATTTTAACTATGATAGGCTTATCCCATTCTTTCTTGTTTTCTATTAAACAACTTGGGATCATCTCTCCTAAACTTTCCAAATGCTCTCCTATTATTTTTAATATGGATGGCTATCTTTAAGTACCCATTAATGTCTTGGGATGTTTTTCTCTTAGAGTATAAGCCATTTTATTTTTAAAAGCATTGTATGTGTAGTAACATATACATTCTCATGTAATCTCATGACTCAGAGTAGATTATACATTCCTTTTTGGAATCTCACATTAAAATGAAATGTAGATTCATTTTGACTTTTCTTGATATTATTAAACTCATTGGGTGTGAAAATTGCATTAGTATTATCAACATATTGTTCCTTAAAAAAATTATCCATATCATTCCACAAACTAATACTATCTACAGGTAGTCTCCTAAACCAATCTCTAGCATCTTCTATGAGTGAATGGACAAATAAATTCATGACAACTTCTTCATGCTCAAATCATATTCATTTGGCATGTCAATAAAATTCCTAAGATGTTCCTCATCACTAATCACATTATTTCCTGAGAACTTTGTGACTTTATCTCTCATCTCATTAGGGATAGGATGAGGAAAACTAGGGATACCTATAAAGGACATCTATTTATATCTTTCCATAGAGACATGTTGGCAATATGACCAATTAGTTAAATAAGATAAGATATGTGGTTGTCATTTATGGAAACATATGTTTCTAAATATAGTTATGATTGATTGTGATAGAAAATTGTCTAAGTATTGGACAATGTTACAAAAACACAATGAGATTTATTGATAGTAGAATATTCCTTAAGAATATTCTCTTATGCCATTAACAATAGATGCATGACATCATCCTAATGATGTATACTAGTGCACATGTCTATATGAATAACCAAGTTCAAGTTATGAATGAAATATCAATGCAGATACTTCATAGTGCAGAAACAAAGCAAGTCAAGAAATTAAGTTGTATGACCTAAAGAATTATTTTGATTATTTATTCTTGATGACCTGACTCTAAGGATGATATGTGAGATGACTACGGAAGGGTTTAGTAATATTATTGATATATAATTAAAAACATCTTTTACAAAGTTGTATGAGAAGTGTGAGGTGGATGCAAATTGATATATGCATAGTTACTCCTTGTTCATGACATTAAGTGAACTAGAGGAAAGATTGTTTATAGTCTACTAAAGGATCGTATGAAGAACTAAAAATTAGAGTGGTTGCAAGGTACAACAAGTGATCCAATATTGTATGTATATCCATTCTCTTTGAAGAACTTAATTGTGTAGTTGCATGTTAGGGCAGTGGGCTCTTCTCGTATACATTTTTATATGATCCACCAACTCCTAATAAGGTTGAGGCTTCTAAAAAGGCCTAGTCTCCTAATAGGGACTTGAGACACTATACATTCTTCATAGACTCCTAATAGGGTCAATATCCTTAACCATATTCTTTATATAGTGAATCATCTTGTGGGTTTCATCCCCACTAGGGTTTTCCCTATTTAAAAAAAATGGTGTTATGAGCTCTCTTTATGTATGGTTGTTTATACTATTCAGCATGATTGGTTTACTTTCTTGTACATGTGGCAAAGTAATTAATAATATCCAGTTGTGGGAAAAAGGATTAAAAATATTGATTCACTCCCACCTCTCAATATTATCTATTTCTAACAATTGGTATCAGAGCTTAGCTATTCAGAAGAGGCTTAATAGCTTGAATAAAATCCCCATGGATATGGAATAGTTAAAAAATAGCCTTGAAGAAGATCTTGAGAAAATTTATCTCCTTACTAATGAAAGAGATGGCCTAAGGGATAGATATAAAGATGCAAAAGCTTATATTGGTAAACTAAAAAACATGATAGATAACCTGAAGAAAAAAGGACCTAGTGAATAAACTAGTGATGATGATATTCAAGATCTAAAGAGAGAAAATGTGATCTTGAAACATGAGTTAAAAATAGTAGAAGTTAAGCTAAGTCTTAAGAAAAATGGAGGTAAGAATGATTCTAAAATAAAAGTTGAAAATGTAGATCTAAGATCCCAGTTAAGCAAAGTAACATCCAAATTAGAATATATCAATTTGGAACATATAGAATTAGAGAAACACAATACTATTGTGAAAGTTGAAATGGTGCAAAATGAATAGAAACTTGATAAGTTGTATACCAGCAGTGAAGAGATTGAAGAACAAATGTTTGTACAAAGACCTAGTTATGGGAAGACTAGACTAGGATTCTTTCTTGGACAATCCACCAAGAAATCTATTGAAAGAAAAGAACCTAACCATCTTGAAGTCAACAAATATTTAAAAATGAGAAAATACTATGATACATCCAAATTCAAAGAGAATGTTATTTACTTTGAGAAATCTAAGGCACTTGATGTTAAATTCTTTACATGTGATGAACCTAAACATAATGGAGACAATTGCAAAGGTAAGTCTTTTAGACCTATTTCAAATTTTTATTGTCATAATTGTCATGGATATGGACACTATGTAGTGGAATGTAAGAAACCTAAATTTGATAATGATAATTCAAATAGTAGAATGTTTAGGAATACTAACCATGTAGGTAATGGAAGAAGATCTCATAGCAATGAAAGTGGAGAAAGAAGAAAAATTGTTTGTTATAGATGTAACAATCTTGAACACATTGCAAGGAATTATAGAGCACCTAACAACTAGTATAATGAACAAAGAAGGAGTGTACATGTATGTTAATTATGTAATAACTTTGGACACATAGCAAAATTCTATAGAATGGATAGAAGAAACCTAAACAAGTATTAGAATTACAAAAGGAACAACAAAAGAAATGATGATAATTTGAAGGAAGAAATGAAGGAGCAAACTGAAGAATTCAAGGAAACATTTGTAAAGGAAAAAGAAACTAGAAGTTCTCATATAGTTCTAGAAGAAGTGTACATCCTAATGTACCTAATAAGATAATAAAGTGACTTATTGTATGTGACTCATCCTATCTAAATTAAGCATGCTTAGTAAAATAGAATGCCAGTTAATGAAAATTGATGTTAAAGAGAATACCAGAAGTTGCGTAGTTAGTAGGATATACTAAACACTAAGAGAAATCTATAGTAAAGTGCACATTACTTGATATGATTAGTATGAGGTTATTGAAAAAATAATAATCTCTTTATTACATAGAGACAATATTATAAGTTGGTGGTAGATACATATTTGATGCAAAGTATAGATTGTAAAACATTTAAAGGACACAAATTGATTTACAAGCATCATTCACTTCAATAAAATCTCAAGTGCAATATTGAAGAGTGATTTGATAGCTATTTGAAGTATTGAAGAAACTTGTAGATATGTGCAATCACTAAAATCCCTAAAATGTGAAATTGAGGTATTTTTTGAATTTGTTGAGCATATTTTCAGTAATGGAAACACAAGAAATATTTGATATCAGTGATAGACCTAGATAAAACTTCATGAAACACCCATTTATTTCTCTACTTGATGCCCCCATTGGAGCATTTTTGCAAGTACTAGAAAATGTTCTTCATGTTGAGGACATAAGAAGTTATATTCACTATAAGATAGAATGCCTAGGAGATACTAAGATCCATAAAGAATTTTAGAGTATGTGCAACAATGATGTATCATTAAAATTAGAATATGGACATGTACAACAACTTTACCTTGTTAAGTACATGTTCTATACAGAATTTGAGAACCATGAATGGACAAGAATCATTCTGAGTAGAGCTCATGATGACCTTCTATGGTTAGGAGATTCACTTATATGTATTGATAATGACCGAATTCATAAGGTCACTAGTTTGAGGAATAAAGGATGCAATCCTATGAACATACAAATGTGGCCAGAATAGTTGAATCAAATCTTAGCACAAGATTTGATGGTAGAAATACGAACATTAACAATAGTCAAGATGATGGAGTAAGGCTTCTTAGTAAAATTTTGGTTTATAAGTTCAACCATGGATCTAGGATAGATTTAGTCCCAATTAGATTTCTTCACGCAACTTATGTGATTGCAGTAAAAGATGAAAAGGTTAATCTATGTGATATTATCTAAACTTGGTTGTTGGATAACATATCAAAGATCAAGAAGTCTAAGAGCACAATCTTTAGGTTTGAATCCCTATTGACTCATATATTCTTCTACGTAGCAAAGAAGTTTCCTGGTATTTCAAATTGGAATGGAAGTAAGTGCGCAATGAAAATTATCTCGAGCTTATAGATCTAAGTTAGAAATAGTTAGTGACAATGATATTGATAGAATGATGAAATCTTTCCAAGCTGAAATGAAGAAGATGTAAAGGATACTATCCACACTAATAGAGAAATATAAGGACGAACTATGTTTCATGGTGGAAATAGATTTCACATGTATGGAGGTAGTAGTTCCTTGAGTAAAGTTCATTGAACCTATGGGTTATAAAATGAGCACTAAAATAATTGAAGGCTACGGATAGATAATTTTACACTCTAAAGTAGATTCGAGATGCCCTAGATGGGGTACATATACTGAAAAGATGAAAGAGGTCCAAACAAATTTAATGGAAAAGGACATCAAGAAGAAAGTAGAAAAAGTAATTGATTTTATCTTAAAAGAAGGGATGTTAAGAAAAGAATTTGAAGAGGTGAAAGGGATAGCTCTGAAGATGAAGGCTAGTGGTCAAACTGAACTATTAACTCCTACACCTATGGCAATGGCCAGACCTACTATAGAGGTCATAGTTGTATAGATGAGTGCACAAGCACCTATGGTGCCATATGCAGCAATTGTGCAGCAACAACCCTTGAGGAACCAAAAGAAAATAGAGGAAGCATCAGTACCAAGAAATTCTACAAGGTTTGAGAGAATAAAACCTGTAAAAATCTCCTCTCCTATGAAGAGAATCAGACAAACAAAAATTGGACCAAGTAAGAGGAGAGGCTTGCAGATCAGTTCCTTAGAATGTGAAGAAGAGACTAGTGACAAACTAGTAGAGCCTGTAATAAAGACTTCAATATGAAGGAAAAAATGGAAGCCAAAGGTAGAAAATCTCAAGATGCAAATTATTAATGACAACAATTTTGTACAATTAAATAATTATTATGACTTGTACAATAATATGGATAGGAGATAGCTAGAGAATGTTGTAGTTAGAAATATGATTCTAAAAGATAAAAGGTTTGGTAGCATAAAAGGTCAAATCCTTGAAGATTTATATAATAGGCTAAGAAGTAGAAAAGGTAGAGAAATTGAGGAAGATAAACAAATAAGGAAGTAGTCTTTCATGGTGTGAAATTTTGGTTGGATATATTAAGTCTTTTGATCTTTTTAAATAGATTTTGGTATGCTCTAACTAGTGAAGTACTATGGCTTCTTTGAAAAGATACGAACAAGGAATTTTTTCAAAACATCAAAAGGTTCTCTACTGAGTTTAATCTTAAACTCACCCATTTTCACACAATATCTCAAGTATCTTTCTGTTTGGAGATCCCAAGATCTAGATCCATGAAGTTGATGCATGATGCAGTTATTCAAATATTTAAAGATGAAGTTAAAGTTGCAAAGTATATTACCAAATATCAAAGTTTTCTTATCAAGGAGGAAATTGATGATTTGAGTATGCTCCTAGGAAATTTTCACATGGACTCTGATAGTAAGCACAAGGAATATCAAAACCAGATGGGTAGTAGATGGGGAACTAGTATAGTGGGACCTATTGCTATTGATCAAGGGGACTTTCCCTACTAGAAGGATGCTCAACACCAAGGAATATAAAGTACTTTTAGGCTATGTGGATATCTTTAAACTTTAAAAAAACAATTTTTGTTATGATATAATCATCCATTGTAAATAAAAAAATAATGATGAATATGGTGAAAAAGCTATGTATAGTAAACAATGAAGAAGAATTAAAAGAAATTTGAAAGTTATAGCACCCTTGTTGAGGAATAAGAAGAGATACATTTTTATTATGGGAGGAAATAATGAACAGGTAAATATGGAAACTCAAAAGGAAATAGTCACATACATGTCTACTATGCCTAAGGAGACTGAGAAGAGTGCGCAGCCAAAGGAGACAAGCCCTACTATGGTAGCAATTAGTCCTTCTCATAGTTTTGAGCAACCAGTCAAAGATTCAATTTCAAGTGATTCACCATAAATTACCATTGATAGTGAATCCATGCAAGTAGATAACACCAATGTAATAGTCGATGGAATTGAAGATCCATTCAAAGATTTTGGCTTAGGCATTATTGGCAATATTGTTGACTACAACAACTCCTTTGATGAAGAGGAAGATCAGGAGAAAAAGAAAGAAGATGTATCTCCTGAGAAGAAATTTGAAACTATGTCAACTAGCACCCAGGAAACTACTACAAGTGTGCCCATAGCCACAACAATAATACACCTACATAGCTAGCAGTAGTACAGTCAAATGAGGAAAATGAATCATAAAACCTTATATCTTCTTTGAGTAAATTTCTTGAAAAGAAGAAATTAGTTAAGTCAATTAAGAAGACTTTAACTTCAATTTTGGAAAAATTAGAGAAGACAGTAAGTTTTGTGGAAACATTTATAGACATTTAGCAAAGAGCTGCAATTGTGTGCAAAACTTTTAACAATGAGTTTACGGTGCTTACCAATGTTGCTATAATGTAAGCATAGACTAAGCATGATGCTAATCTTCTTAACACCATGTGTACAAATATAAGGAATGATAAAGAAACATTAAATATATGCACTAAGGTAATGAGGAAAGGTATGGAGGAAGGGAAACAAATATATGCTAAGTGCAACTTGGTATACTTTCACCTTCATAGTTTTGATGAACAAACAAAGAGAAGATAACTAAGCTTCAAACGCTTGTTGATAAATTTTTGAAACAAGATCAAAAATTAGAAAACTTTGAGCATATAATTAAAACAATTCATGATAGCATCTAGCATATACAAGAAGAAAAATAGAATTCCCTAAAAATATTAACTCTTTTAAGAGATCATTTATCCCCACAAGATTACACTAGATCACAAAATCAGTTGGAGGAATGTTTGGCAGGAAAAACTTCATACGAAAAGTTTGTGGCTATAGACTTGAATGCAACAAAGTTATTTGCATATTCTCTATATGTGCTAATAAGTGTGTCTAATGCATTGAAAGACAGTTGGAAGAAACACCTTGCATAGTTAAAGACTGACTTCGGTGATTGTTTCTCTAGATTTTGATGCAACTTTCAGATTTTTGAAAGTTTGTTTTTTAATTCCCTTTATTGAGATCTTTTCATTGATATCAAAGGGGAAGAAAAAATGGAAATTGTAATTGTAAGTTATATAATTGTATTTTGAAGTATAGTAGTAATCTTTTCTTCAAGCAAGCATTGTAATCGAAGTTATAAGGGATGTAATCCTTTTGGATAGAATCTAAGATATACTATGTTGTGTTGTGTAATTTTATTTACTTTGATTAGTATGCCAACATTTCTTTTTTTTTTTGAAACTTAGCCAATTTTTCCACAAATGTTGCCATCAATGCTAGAGAGGGAGATTGTTGGAAATATGACCAATCAGTCAAATAAGATGAGATATGTGGTTGTCATTTATGGCAACATATGATTCACAGTATAGTTATGATTCTTTGTGATGGAATTTTTTCTAAGTATTGGACAATGTTACAACAACATGATGAGATTTATTGATAGCAAAATATTCGTTAAGAATATTTTCTTACATAGTTAATTAGAAATACATGACATCATCTTGATGATGTATACCAGTGTGCATGTACATATGAACAACCAAGTTCAAGTTATGAAGGAAATATTGATGTAGATACTTCAGGGTGTACAAATAGAGCAAGCCAAAAAATTAAGTTGTACAACATAAAGAATTATTTTGATTATGATGCAAGGAATGTAAATAACTAGGGCCAAAGGCACACCCAACAATCAAACTAGCCTTGTGAAGTAAACACAACAGAAGCAAACACACAAAGAGAACAACACCACAAAGAGAAAATAATATTGTTTTATTGATTCATGAAAATATCATCATGCATGCCCAGCTATAAGGACTTCTCAGTTATGGCTAGATACCAAATACATTCAAGATCAAAGATCCAACACCAAATTCCCTAACTTTCACATTTTTCTCTAAACTCCCCAAAATCTACCCCAACTCTAAGCCTAAACACTATATTTATACTTTTCAAAATGGCTTATAGATCATTCTAGAAAATTACATAAGAGGAAGGTTGACCCAACAATAGTCTAGACACATCCCAAGGAAAAATCTTAATATAAATTTCATGATAAAAAATAATCTTGCAATTTGGCCCACACCAAAAATGTAGAAATCACATCCAAACTACTAACACTTGACATTAATAGGACAACTTGGCACATGAAGAGTCACTCAACATTCACTAAGTAAATCAACACATAAAGAATAGCTTGGCACATGAAGAATAGCTCAACACATGAAGAATATCTTGGCACACACTATGGAATTCATCACACATTATAGACCAACATGAGATAACATGAAAACCCAAGTGTTAACATGATGTGGGATAACCTGAACTTAGATTAAACTACAAAATTACTAGCACTCAATAATTGTTGCAACTCAACAATGACTGAAACTTGACAACAACTATTAGAATGAAAACAAATGAGTAGGATAACACATCAAGCTAGGATGCTCTTGCATCAAAAAACTAGCGTAGAAAGAAATGATTCTCCTAAATCATTGAGATATCACAACCTAAGCTAAATCCAACTCAAATTGAGAAATCCATGTAGCATCCTCAACTGATCTATTCTTCTAGTTCACCAAATATTCATTGTATTCTTTTCCTCTTGTTCTTTTAACAACTCTCTAATCCAATATCTATTCAACCTCTTCAATCTGCTTCCTTCGATCATCATTGTTGGAGTTTGAGGAAAGCCAACTCCAAAGATGCCAAGATCACCTACATGCGAACCTGTCAAAGAGAAGCCATAGAAGGGGAGGAGCATGGAGCACGGGCAAAACCCTAAACGGACATGAGAGCCATCATAAATGCAAACACAAGAAGAAATGTATTTACAATAAGAAATGATGTTGTTATGATGTTATAATACAAAGAGGAGAGCTCGAATATAAAGAGCTCATGGAAGCTTGTAGAACAAGCTGGAAGGTGGTAGAAGATAAGTGTGACAACTAGAAGGGAACAAACTTCCATGTTATCACCAACTAACCACAACACGAATTAAATATAAAATATTAAATAAATGCATGACCTAAGTAATCTTAAGCAATAGAATAAATAATTAATAATTAATTATTTACTCTAACACCCCCCCTTAAGTGCAACTTAGGGAAATGCCTTAAGCTCACAAAACAAAGATGAAATGCATAATGGGTCCCGGCAATGAGGCCATTTTAGGTACCCAAGTACAATGCAAGAAAATGCAACCTCTGTAAGCAGGGAAAGAGAGAAAACCACATGGGAAAAACTCTCCCCTAAAAAGAGGTAAGAACCCAGTGAAGAGCTGAAGAAGTCTCCAACTAGGGAAAATGTCCCCTAAAACAGGAACAAGGAATGATCATGAAGAAGCAGCATCACTGAAGCATGAAGAAGTCGCAAATCTGCCAAACTACTGATCTGAAGAAACCTCCATGGAAGAAGAAGGCACGAACTGAGCATGTCTATATGGTAGATGATCCATCTCACCGAAATGCATAGGTAGCCAGCCACTGCAATCGCCTTGTATATAGGATCAACCACTAAATACATAGTTCACACTATCAAACCATCAAACCATGGATGCATTAGAACAACAGCATAACCCCCCCTTAATGCAGACGGGGTGTGATGATAGGCAACTGAGAAGGTGAGCCAAAATCTCCTGAGAACGAGGAAAGAGGAAAAGAGGTACAGACACTAATAAAGACACGGTCTAACTGACTCTGCATGGGGCTAATGTCATGGAAGGGACACTCACTTGACAAAGGGAGAATGCCTAAAACAGCAAACAAATAATCCCCCCCATGGTGCTTTATGAAATAGTGCATGCACAGCTGACTCAAAACAACGTTCATGACTCCCGAAATGCAAAAGTGACAATTTATCTCAGTGCGAGAATAAAAAGTGCTTCAAAATGATAGCTACAATGATCAGAACTGAAAAAGAGCTGAACCAAAAGAAAGTACAGCCGAAAAGAAAGCAAACCATGCCAGAAAAATGATCCTCGGGCCTAAAACACTCAAAATATCCACCATAGAGAAAAAATGCCAAAACTATGATAGAAAGAGAAGAGGCCAAAAATGAAGAAAAAGGACTACATTTCTGAAAAGTACACAGAACCAGCTTTCCATAAATGTAAAGTTTTCAAAAAAATAGGCATGGGACGCAAAAGATATGCATGCCGGAGTCAAAAATAGGACTTCAGACTTCAACAGAAAAAAAGAGCAATAAAAAAGCATCAAAACCAAAAAATACCTACACCAAAATCTCCGTCTCGGAACCATCTTTCCGACGCTTCTTTTGGATCAGAAAAATACCTCCGTATGCAAAAGTTATGGCCAAAAAACCAAAGGTAGCTCGAAAAGCAATTGGGAGAGGTGCATGCAAGGGCTGATGCAGCGCTGACGTCAGCAATTCAGCTGATTAAATTTGACGGTTTGGTGGCCGTCGCAGCAAAAAAGAGTGCCACGTGGTAGTACTGACGTGGCAGAGGTGACATGGCGAGTCCACGTGGCAAGGTGCCACGTGGCGCCCAGGCCACGTGTCACCCCTGCTGGCGCTGAATTAGCAAAAAGGCTGAGTGGGCTGCTGACGTTGCTGCAGTGCTGTCGGGTTGAGCAGCCGGTGGGCGGAGGCGGCCGCAGGGGCAGCAAAACCGAGAGGAGGTGGCCGCAGGGCGGCGAAGACAGAGGAGCCACCGGCGGAGGGCGGAGGACGGGCGGTGACCGGGAGGAGGTCGGGCCGCGACGGAGCGCGGGCGGTGCTGCCTGCTGCAGCCACTGCGGGCTACGCGCAGGTGGCGCGGTGGCAGTGCGCCCCAAAAAGATATATTTTTTAAAAAGAAATCCATCGCTGCGTCTGTACGACCGTACAGCAGACCCCTGAAAGCAAAAAAAATTGCCTCCCGGAGCTCTGTCTCCAAAATTGAAAAACTTTATATGAATCCTAACTGCAAACAGCCTTCTGGATCCAATGGTGATGTTCGTTTGGGCTGAAAGTGCTCCAAAAATTCACTCTACCCCTGATTTGAAGAAAAATTGCACAAACAAACTAGGGTTTGTGACTTCAAATCACGGCTTCAAAAACCTTCAAACAAGAAGCAGCAGGGAGGCTCTGATACCATGTTGGAGTTTGAGAAAAGCTAACTCCGAAGATGCCAAGATCACCTGCATGCGAACCTATCAAAGAGAAGCCATAGAAGGGGAGGAGCATGGAGCACGGGCAAAACCCTAAACGGACATGAGAGCCATCATAAATGCAAACATAAGAAGAAATGTATTTACAATAAGAAATGATGTTGTTATGATATTATAATACAAAGAGAAGAGCTTGAATATAAAGAGCTCATGGAAGCTTGTAGAACAAGATGAAAGGTGGTAGAAGATAAGTGTGACAACTAGAAGGGAACAAACTCCCGTGTTGTCACCAACTAACCACGACACGCATTAAATATAAAATATTAAATAAATGCATGACCTAAGTAAGCTTAAGCAATAAAATAAATAATTAATAATTAATTATTTACTCTAACAATCATCAGGTACAAAAAATTCATTATCTTACTCATGATACTTATACATATCATCAACATTGAATATAGGAGATATATCCATGCCATTAGACAACTCAACTTCATAAGCATTTCCACTATCAAACTTCTTCAAGATCTTACAAGGTCCAAATTTCTTCATCTTTAGCTTACTATATGTTGCAACCAGAAATATTCCTTTCTTCAAGTGAACCATCACCTCATTACCAACTTTAAAAACATGATGTCTTCTAAACTTATCAAAAATCTCCTTGTACTTTTGATTACTTTGTTCCAACTACAACTTCACTTCCTTATGCAAAGAATCCATGAAGTCAACAAATTCTTCTCTTGTAGTACTTTTCTTCCCTTTACTAGAAATATCTCTTAAATTTGATACTCCTCTAGGCTTCATTCTAATAAAAATCTCAAAAGGCACCTTCCCTATACTTCTATTCATAGAATTATTATATGCAAACTCAACTTGTGCCAATACCATCTCTCAATTATGTGTTTCATCTCCAACTAAGAATCTTAACAAATTACCCAAGATTCTATTCATAACCTCTATCTATCCATCAATCTACATATGGAATATAGAACTAAACTTCAACTTATTACCCATATTCTTCCACAAAGTATTCCAAAAATAACCAACAAACTTACTATGTCTATCAGAAATAATACTTCTCAATAATCCATGCAATCTAACAATCTCTTTGAAGAAACATTCAACATCATGCTCAACATCTAATTTCTTCTTAAATGGTATAAAATGAGCCATTTTAGAAAATTTATCCACAAAAACAAGTATAGAATCATACCCATTTTCTGTTTTAGGCAATCCAAGAACAAAATCCATACTAATGTCACTACAAGGTTTCTCAGGAATAGAAATAGGTGTATACAATCAAGTATTCTAACTTACTCCTTTTGCAACTTGAAAAACTCCACAAATCTTCACAAATTTTTGAACATCCTTATACATCTATGGCCAATAGTACTTCTCCTTTAGCAAACTCAATGTCTTATCAATTCTAAAATGTCTAGCCAATCCAACACTAGTTTTTTCCTTAATCAAATTCAACCTCATAGAACTTCTAGGGATACACAACTAAATACCTTTGAACAGCATACCTTCTTGAATGAAATATTCATCATACTAGCTGATGTGATCTATTAGATTTGGTGCTTTGTACTCTCTCCACATCAACATCATACAACTCTTTCATTTCATCAAAACCAAGAACTTCAACCATCATTTCAGTCAGCAAAGAATGTATTCTACTCAATGCATTAGCAACTCTGTTAGTAACTCTACTCTTATGCTTAATCACAAATGTAAAATTTTGCAAATACTCAATCTACTTCATATGTCTCTAATTCAATTTATGTTGACTTTCCAAGTACTTTATAGCTTTATGATTAGTATACAACATAGACTCCTTAGGAATCAAATAATGTCTCCACTTCTTCCATGCTTGGACAATAACATAAAACACTTGATCATACACATAATACTTCCTTTTAGGATCATTGAACTTTTCACTAAGAAAACAACAAGCTTATCTTCTTGACTTAATACATTTCCTATTGCATTACCACTTGCATCACATTCAACTTGAAATATCTTGTTAAAATTAGGCAAGGCCAATACATGAAACTCAACAACCTTTTGTTTTAAAGTCTCAAAACTCTTATTAGCTCCATGTTTCCACTTGAATTCCTTTTTATCTCCTCTCATTGTCTCAGTCATAGCATTATAAATACCACTAACATTCTTTATAATTTTTTTGTAAAAACTAGCTAAACCATGAAAATATCTTACCTCACCCACATTCTTAGGTGTAGGCCATTCCAAAATTACTTTAACCTTCTCTGAATCCATTCTCAAACCATCAGCTAAAATAACAAATCCCAAATACAAAATCTCTTCTTGCATAAAAGAACAACTTTTCCTCCTCAATATCTACAATACTCGCCTAACATGCTTAAGATGTTCTTCCTTAGTCTTTTTGAATATCGAAATATCATCCAAATAAACAATAAAAAACTTACCCAAGAATATTTTTAGAATTTCATTCATCAACCTCATGAAATTACTATGTGCATTTGTCAAACCAAAATGCATAACCAACCATTCATACAAACCATCTTTTGTCTTGAAAGCAGTCATCCATTCATCACCTTATCTAATTTGGATCTGATGATAGCCACTCTTCAAATCAATCTTGGTAAAATACTTTTTGCCACTCAAACAATCCATTATGTCATCCCTCCTTAGCATAGGAAATCTATATTTCACTATGGTCTTATTAATAGCTCTTGAATCAGTACACATCCTCCATTCTCTATTCTTTTTAGGTACAACACATGGACTCAAACTTTCTCTGATTAATCCCTTTTGTAGCAACTCATGCACTTGCCTATTAAGTTCTTCATTGTCTATAGTTGTCAATCTATATGGTGCTTTGTTCAAAAAACTAGCTCTAGGAATTAGATCCATACAATGACTTATACTTCTAAGTGGTGGTAAATCATTAGGAATATCCTCAACAATAATATCCTTATACTCATTTAGAAATTTTGTAATTTCCTCTAGTACTTGACTACCACTTGTTGGCGCTCAAAATCGCAGCCCTGATTTTGAACACCATAGAAATTTTGAAGCCCTATAAACAATTTTATATGCCTATGTACCCAGCTATCAGTATGAGGCCTAAGAGGTGTTTAATGTTTCTAACACCTTCCATTTAGCCTATCTACTTTTTCCATATGGTCAAATCATCATTCTAAGCTATTCAGCAAAGTCCTATTTTGAACAATTATCAATCTTGCTTTTTTGCCATTTGTGTCAAACAGCGACAAGAGGTAGTGTTTACATTTGAATATATCACACCTAGAAATGTTTTGTGATTCACTGCTTTCAAAGTATCTAGTGTCCATATCCAAAAACCTATGTTTCAAATTTCGAGTCATTTTGAGTCCGTCTGACTAGGTTTTGAATCCCTCAAAGTTGGTCAGTTATTGTTTTCATGTTTTTGCAAAATATTCAAAATTCTGGGAAACCCTATTTGACGAGTAATAACTTTTGACCAGTTGATCCAAATATTGACATTCCTATTGCATTGCATTGTAGGCATTAGAGACTTTTTATATTTCAAGTTTCATATCTTGACGAATCCATTTGATCAGTTTTCAAACGCGATTCCAAATGCAATTTCTAAAGTTATACTGGTGTCAGCATTTGCAAATTTATTAGGACCCCTATTCGGGACGTTATAACTTGAGATCCGTAATAGATGAGATCAAATGGTTTGTTCCCCTGTATTGCTCACTAAAAATACTACAAGTGTGCTAGTTTAAGAAATTGACGAATCTGTCTCCACACTTTACCAGGGTCATTCCATTTCTAAAAAATCACTTTCTAACATTGTTTTAAATCTACAAAATCCAAGTAGCCTACTTTGAACATCCACCATTTGTGCCCAGTTATTCATTGCAAGCCCAAATTGTAGATTCATATTGTCCTCATGACATAAAACCAACACCTCCAAGAATAGCATACCTTATTTCTATAACTAAAGGAGATGGGCAGAGGATGAGAAGGACTTTACAGGCTCTTTATCATCCACAAAATCATTATTTGTTGCATTTAGATCTTGAGGCCCCTCCAAGGGAAAGGATTGAGCTAGCAAAATATGTAAAAACTAAGCCTACATTCATGGAAGCAAACAATGTTCATGTTGTAGGTAAGGCTAATCTTGTTACATATAAAGGACCGACTACGATAGCTTCTATAGTGCATGTTGCAGCAATTTTGCTAAAACAAAGTAAAGAATGGGATTGGTTTATCAACCTCAGTGCATCTGATTATCCACTGGTTACACAAGATGATTTACTTCATGTCTTCTCTTACTTACCAAAAGACCTAAATTTCATTGAGCATAGAAGCGATATTGGATGAAAATTGTATCAAAGAGCTAATCCTATCATTGTAGACCCAGGGTTGTACCAGTCAAAAAATTTGACATATTTTGGGTTACTTAGCACCGGTCCATTCTGACTGCATTCAAGTTGTTTATAGGTTTAGCATGGGTGGTTTTGACACGTAATTTTTTGGAATTCTATATATGGGGTTGGGACAATCTCCCTCGAACAGTGCTAATGTATTATACAAACTTCATCTCATCACCAAAAGGCTATTTTCACACTATTTCTTGCAATTCTCAGGAGTTTTAGAATACAACCATCAATCATGATTTGAACTTCATAAAGTGGGATAATTTTCCCAAGCAACATCCCATAGTCCTATCCTCAAAACATTTCGATGAAATGGTGCAAAGTGGTGCTCCATTTGCTCTTAAATTTCCCAACGATGATCCAGTTCTAGATAGAATAGACAAAGAGCTCTTGGGTCATTCTAATGGCCAATACACACCTAGGGGATGGTGTATGGGGACAGACAACAAAGATCCATGTCATGTGAGAGGCGATCCAACAATCCTTAAACCTGGGCCTGGTTCCAAAAGACTAGAAGGCTTATTGGTGAAACTGCTTGCTCCTGAAAATATTTGTGATAAGCAATGCAAGTAACCCATCTACTAAAAGGTGTTGCAAGGGATTACTAAGCTAAAACGTCTCCTAACTCAGAAGAAAATGCCCATAGCAAGTGAGGAGCATTGGCAGTTAGCGCCAAAGAAACAATCTCTCATGCACGCTAAAGAAAACCATCACAAAGTGACCCCACGCAAGTAGCACAAAGCATCTGCAGGGAAGACAAGTCATATTTTAATCCCACATTGAGTGGAAAATAGGATTCTTAATACTTTAAATATGAATCAACTTAATATGTTGGTTGTATTGAGAAAGAGGCTTTTGGAAGCCATGATGCATGTGGATCCCAGACAGATGTGTGGTGACGTCAGCAGGGTCCATGAGATAAAATTTTAACCAAAAACACAGCCAAAAAATGATGACATCAGCACAATCAAAAAACCCAAGAATCCGGCTAGTCGCTACCTCGCTAGCCGAAAAATCTTGGCAACTCTGGCTAACGAAGTAGCGAGGTCGCCGAAAAAACATAAAAAACCGGCGAGATCCAAAATGTTGCGTGGGTTCAATAGCAATGCTGTCAGTGAATCATATGTTGACAAGTGGCAGCGACAGAGTGATAGGGCAGTGATGTGGCAGGCAAATGGCAGAAGCGCACCAGATTGCACCACGTGGCAGATCTGACGGTTCACGTTATCTCTCTAACCAAAGTTGCTCACCGGTTAAGTATGGCAAAGTAGCGAGGAGATGACACGTGGTGGATGATGCAATCAAGTGTCCAATCAGAGTGTGCCACATGGCATTGGTCAAACCTAGAGTTGACTCGAATTTGGAAGGGCTAGGAAAAATAAAATGATTTAAAAATTTTCATTTTAAAATTATTTTGCCAACAAACTGACATGACATACAGGGTCTTCTAAATTGAAATTTTTATTTCCTAAAGTTTAAAGTTTAAACTTTTTGAAATTATTTTAAATACAGACCTGAATAATCTTAACCAGAGGAGTGCTTTTCAAATCAAGATTCTGGGCATTTCTGGAAAGCAAAGTATGCCTTATCATATACTGTCGGAATCGTGAAAGTCTGAATTTTCTGATTCTGAGATTAGTTTTTGCATAGGTATTAATCAGTTTGAGCTACACAAGGTTTTCTATCAAGTACCTGAATCGCAACTATATTCAGACTAGGAAGTTCAGTTTTGATTTTTTTTTGTCAAGATAATGACCTGGATATGCATAAAAGATGGTAATAATGCAGTTGGGGTTGAATTGGTTACATTAAACTCATAATTTCACTAGAATTGCATAAGGTTTCAGATATTTTAGATGCAAAAGGATTTCATCATTAGGCAGAGATATTTCAAAGTAGTTGCAATGTAATGATGAAACAGAAAATCAAATCAGATGGGATGAAAGAAGAAAGAGGTTACTTAGTTGCACAGGATTGAATTTCAAGTGGACACTTGTCAAGTAAAGATTAGATTCGAGATTTCTTTCTTGTCTATATCTTTCTTTCTCTGATACTTTGTAAGGGTTCCAATTTCTGGGAAGAAGAAGTTCATTGCTGTGATACCATTAGGGATTCCAATTTTTGCACTGTGAGACCATTGGTTCTAGTATTTTGACATGTTTCCATGACTGTGACACCATTTTCTTCAGCAAAATTCTCATGTGAACAGCATTGTAGAGATCATCTAAATAGTTATGAGATATTAGGTTGTTTCATGTTTTAATTTTATGCATCTGAATGTATAGTTTTAAGGAAATGAATACATATGAGCAACAATTTCACTAGTTTTGTTTTGGTTCTTGTCTCCTATCTCAGTAATCTGTAAGTCTTATGTGGTTTTGGAACAAAGATTTGAGACCCATTTGCATCCCTTTCAGGTTGTATGTTTGATGTATTTTGCTGTTGGACCAAAGGGCCAAGTAAATGCTCGATATGTTTAAACAAGGTTACTAGTTGTTTGAGAAGGATATTTTGTGAGAATGAGACCTAAATGAACACTGATTTCTGAATCACAAGGTGGTTGGATAGATCTGATGTCTGGGTATATGAGATACATCCTGATGTCACAGATGTATGTTTTGAATTCATGGAATTGCCCAATGGATTAGGCACTGATTAGTTATAGAATCACTAGTTATACTGTTGCATTCTTGAGGTTTTGTTGAATCAACATCTTTAATCAAATGAATTTCCCTTTCATGTTGTAGAGCTATAAACAGAATGCCCTCACTCAGCTTATGAATTTAATTGTTTTGCATTTAGCTACTGCAGATATATGTTATTTCATAAGTTATTAGGATAAATAAGGGTTTCTATCTGCTTTGTATTAGATTTAGTGTATGCTTTGACAACTGGTACCATATAAGGAATCTAGAGGTTCACCTACCTAGGTTTTGTAGAGCCTGAAGAAGAAGAAGGGTCATGCCTTACAGTTGGCCTGGTGTCTAAATGGATGTGTTGATAATGGGAGTTAGCTGCCCCTAGATATGTTTTGTTCTTGTCAGGGTAATTGGAAATGGGTAATGTTTTCAAACACCAACAAAATGGAGACTCTGCTGGGGACTGTATTGAATCAGATGTAAGACAAACCTTGAGAATTTAAAAGAGGAGATTCAATACAGAAGATGAAGTGCCTAAAAAAGTTATAGCAGTAGGTTATCTGATGTGTTTTCCAAGTCTCTTACTCAAATATTATGCACCCCAGTTGAGCTTTATTCATGGACAATAGTATGTTGTAAAACTGGATGAAAATTGTGTTCTATGGCTATCATAGGTCTATCTTCAATCAGTTCAATTTTTGCAAGTGCTATTGAGAAAGTACAAAGTCAAGAATTGATTTATAAAGTATATTTTCTTTTCAAGGTGTTATTGATCTACAATTTCCTCCTACATTGAAGGTCTGGTTTAGATTTTTCAAAGTGACAAATTATGTTTTATTTCTCACAAAGTGTGAGTGGCGACTCTCAAATCTCTGTACCAGTTTGTTCCTAGTTGATTTCATTGCAAATTTTTGAAGGACTTTTAGTTTTATGGTCAGATCTGAAGTTTTTGGTAGATCTTGGAAAGAAAGTAAATTCTTGATAAGTTTTATAGTGTTGTTTGCAATCTGTTGTTATAAAGAATTGAAGTATAAAATCATATCATAGTAGTGGTTATTTCATTCCTCTTGTAAAGAGGTGGCGGCTCTACAAAGTTTGATTAGTGGTGTAAAGAAGTTTAGTCTTGCACTTATGCCAGATCAGCAGATCGAAGTTTTCCATCAGCACTTGAGGTATTTTGGTTTTCATGTTTTCTCTTCATGAAAGTCAAATGTTAGAATCAGTGCCTCTATTCAGTGATTTTTAGCACTAGTAAGAAGAGGTAGAAATTTTTTTGTAAGATGGAGTCAGATCTCAGATCTGAGATTAGTTTACCAAATTCTAAGAGTTTAGAAATTGTGAGTAATAACATTACTATGTTGAATACAATGGTTTACAAAAGGATTTTAAATCTTATAAGAATTGAGGTAGGTGGTACTCAAGGTCTAAGTCTCAAACAATGTTATTTAAGGCTTGAGTCAGTAATCAGTAAGATGCCTTTTCATTGTAGACCTGAGGAATCTTTCCTGCCAAATATTTTCCTTGATGTTCTAGTACTTGATTCAGTCAATTGGCTAGCACCTATAAGGTTACAAATAATTTTGCAGACTAAAAAATTCATTAAGGAGATGGAAAGTGGTGATTATAGATTTCATGAAATATCTCCTAATGATAAGGAATGTGCTAAAAGCCAAGGTAGCAATGAATATAATGAATCCATAGAGCAAGATAATCTGTCTTCTGAGTGTGAAGAGGTGGATTCAAATGTTAATGAATCAGGTAACAACAATCAGCACGAAAAAGATGGATATAAAAGAGAAGATAAATTTTGTTACAGTACATATGAAGTTGAATAAAGTTGTAACAATAGTAGATCCAGTGATTGCCATGATAAGAAAGAATGTTGTAATAATTCTGATTTTCCAAATTGTTACACTAATGATCTTCCTATTGTAAGTTCTTCATGTTGTCCAGATCATAACCATAGCTGAGAGAAGATTTCTAAGGAAATTTTCTTGACCTCCGATGAAATCTCAGAATTATTGTCTTGTGAGTTTGAAAAGCACGTAAGTATTTCTAAGGATCTTCATATTTTTTGTCATTATACTTCTTCATTTAGTTAAATCAATTCCCCAAAGTTTGATGTGGAAAAAGAGGTGGAATCTAAACAATCTTTTTTAGACTTTGGAGGTGTATATAACAGAACCTCAAATGTTTTGCACATGATGATTTGCTGGATGTAGGGAATGTTAATGAAGGGAAGGTTAAGGCTATTTTCGATTCTTTTTATGTTGATCTTGCTGAACATTGTTTTGATGTTTCATATGGTGAAGTAAAAAATAGTGAGTGTTGTCAATCCGATTATAGATTTTCTTCATGTGCTGATAAGTCTTGTAAAGATGAGTTCAAGGTGTATTTTGACATTCAGTTTGATGAAGAAAATGATAGTGATTAGCATAGTTTAGATCAACACTTTCAGAATGAATTTTCATGTATGGTAACTAATCAGTTGTTTGAATGTGAAGAGGTTTCAATGAAAGATGAATCTAATTTAGTGAATGATACGACTGCAAGTAGGCACCAATCAGATTCCAAACACTCTTTGCATCTAGAGACGCAAGGTGAGTTGCAAGTCTTTGGTGTTTGCAACTTGATGAATGATGTAGATTATGAAGTTTTTGTGTTTCCGATCAGCATGCATGAATCATCATTGGATTTTGATTCTCGGTTTAGTTTGTGTAGTCAGGAGCATGCTGATGCTTTTTCTCATAGTGAGCATGAAGATGAAATAGTCTTTGAATTTTATATGCACTATGAGAATGAAGAAAGATATTTAGTTTTGCCAAGTGATGTGATTCAAGATGCTAATTTGATTGGTAAAATTGAGAAAAATAATTTCAGTTTACCTCGGGAGAATGTAAACGAAAATAAGGTTTATGACAGAGGTAAGGAGTTCTAAAATTTTGGTGGCTAGGGGCCATCGCTTGTACATAGCAGTGTAGTTTTTCCCTGCTTTCAATAAGTTGTTCAAGAGAGGAAGTTTTTGTTGTTCAGGTGTGTGGTCTACTTCTCCTAGAGATCTAAAATCTTGCCATGCCTGCAAGGGGCATGCATCCCCAAATAGAGCCAAAATGTCTCTTTTGAATAAAATTTGAAACTTTAGTATAGTTCAAACTTTTTTTTTAAAAAAAAGTTCAATTTTTTACAAAATGCCATGGAAGCCATGAACAAAGGCCTAATTTTCAAATGGCCATATTTGGGGAAAATTTTAACCAAATTATGTACTCCAATATATCGTTGGAACTGGGAGAACCAGAACTTTCCAAATCTGGAGTTAGTTTTTGCACAGGTGCTTCCTGGTTCAAGTTATAGGACAATTTGTGAAATCAGAGGCATTGGTGACAGAATAGGCTGAGTTCTTCAGTGATGACTAAGAATTGTTAGAGGATGGTTTTAAAGGTCTATTGCAATTTGAAAATGAAGAAAATCAACTTGAGGTTGTTTTCTTGTCTTCTCAAGGCATTTTCAACTGATTTGTTAATTTTACCTTGAATTCACTTTTACATCAAGATCAGTTACATGCTTTTCATCATCAGATTTCTGAGATATTTCTGCCTAGTAGAGGCCAAATGATGAGGATTATATATGATATGTAGTTGTAGAGAGAAGGGGAGAGAGGTTTTTTCATCTTCTTGAAGTGGAATTCTGAAGGGACACTTGTCGACTGCAAATTCAATCCGAGAATTGCCCTCTTCATATTTATTCTTTCTTCTCCTTTGAAAAAAGGTTGTTGGTTGGTTTTCTATTTTTTAATTCTTGGAGCTCTGCTCAGGCTGTGAAAGCCACACACCCATCATTTCTCTTTTGTATTAAGCAACATTCATGTTTTATGCAGATAGTTCTGGTTTGTTAGGTAATTTATGAGTTGTTTTCTATACATTTCATGTATTTGGTTTCAAGAAAAGCAAATAAAGAGCAGCAAAGGTTTTAAGTTCAGTCTGAATCTTGTCTCTTGATTATGGCTTTGTTATTTCTTCTAATTTGTGATCAAATAGCATGAATTAGGTTGCATTTCATTTTGAAATGTATGTGGTTAAAATGTCTTGCTTATGGAAAAAAGAACCATGTAATTGCTTGATATTTGTCACAGGGTTTACAAATTTCATGACAGGATGTTCTAAGTATGAGATTCATTCTGTAGCAAATGTCTGTTCACAAAGTGAAGGATAGATCAGAGATCTTGATGTAGGAATTATGTCACAGATTTCCAAAAGATGTATGGTCATAATTCATGTAATTTCCCAATGGATAAGGCACTGGTCAGAGAAAGGATTATTAAATTTTTTTGCTCATAGTTGGGTCTTGCTATCATCAACATAATTAAATCATTTTTCCCTTTTATGTTGAAAGCTATTCAATGTTAACCTGCACTTAGCTTGCCATTTTCATGAAGTATGTTCTTAGCTATTTCATGCTTGTGATTCCTGGGTAAGTATAGAAGATTTAGGGGTTTTTATCTACTTTACATTAGATTCAATGTATGCTTTGACAACTGGTACCATATAAGGAATCTATAGGTTCACTCGCCTAGGTTTTGTAGAGCCTGAAGAAGAAGAAGGGTCATGCCTTATAGTTGGCCTGGTGTCTGAATGGATGTGTTGATAATGGGAGTTAGCTACCCCTAGATGCATCTTGTTCTCATCAGGGTAATTGGAAATGGGTAACATTTTCAAACACCAACACCACTATCTATTTCTCATTCATTACTACTAATACTTAGTCCTCTAGGAACTATAACAAAAAAAACTTGATTCTTCTTCACTTCTATTTCAAATTATTTCCCATTAACCATGCAAACTTTTATCATAGTACAATTAACCTCATCTAGAATTTTGATCAAAGGTAACAATATTTGCATCTTCCCATTCTCCCAAAGAGTATATTGATTCAATCTTCCATCATGTACAACATATCTCTCATATTGCCAAGGTCTACCCAAAAAAATATGACAATAATCCATAGGCATAATATCACACAACACTTCATCAAAGTAATGTCCAATCTTGAACTTCACAACACATTGTTCACTTACCAATATCTTATGCTCATCTTTTATCCATGAAACATGATAGGGTTTGGGATATTTTAGGCTCTTCAACTACAACTTTGTAGCTAGCTCTTCTAATGCCAAATTTTTAGAACTTCCACTATCAATGATCACCTTGCAACATTTTCTAGCCATCTTACATCTGGTCTTGAAAAGACTTCTTCTAAGGATAGGTTCCTCTTCACTTCCTTTATTACATAAGATTCTTCTCACCATTAGATTTTCACCAGCCTTAGGTCCACTTGTTGAAATATCAATTTCTTCTTGAGTCACAACATTTCTATTACCTTTCCCACTTTTAGAGGATCTACATTCAAAATATCTATGCCCTTCTTTACCACATATGAAACAATTACCATAGAAACCACCTTTGGAATAAGAATTACCTCTTCCTCATTAAGAACTAGTACCTCCTCAGAAAGAACTAACAACTTTCCACTTAGTCTTGTCTTTTCCATCATTCCTTCATTCATATTTTCCTTTATCTTGTACAAAAGTGTTAGATCTACCATCTTCACCATAAGGTCTTCCTCTACCTCTCTGGAATCTACCACCTCTACCTCTTTCTCTTTGTTCATGCTTATTTGGCAAGATTTTCTTAGCTTTTAATCCATATTGGTAAGCTTCTTTCAAACTTTCCAACTTCACAAAACTTATTTCATCTTGAACTCTAGATCTCAATCTATAGACATTCAAAAATGGTTTGCATCTACGGTTTCATCAAAATGAAGCTCCATTTGACATATAGCACACATTTTGAAAGAAAAACTCTTCACCTCATTCTAACAAGTCCTCATATCATCTCTTAGGTCCTCTTTCAATAATATCTTCATTCATCACCATGATCATGTATTTTGACACACCAAATCATCATTATCTTGTATTCATGTATTCCTGCATCATTCTACACTATCTGTCAACCTTCTAGGGCTTTTTACCTAGTCCAACCTTAGTTTGACCTTTGTTTGACCAATATTGATGAAATGTGACCATTTTTGACTTATTTCTCTCATTATTTGACCTCTTTCCACCATTTTTGGATTTTGGGCACTCACACAAAGTTTTAGGTCATTTTGGGTCTAGTCGGGCTATTTTTGGCCACTAGAGCTTTCTAGGGTGCAGTCTACACTTTTAGGGGGTACTTGGGCCTCCCAAGTGCACCATGGTACTATATTGGTTCACTTTGGCTTATGAAGTTCACATTGGGGGCAATTGGATGTGTTTTGGGCGCACTTGGGGTGGTAGGAGGCCCATAACTGCTCCTAGAGCTCCTATGTTGGACTCCGGAGGCCATAACTTTTGTGTTTCAACTCCAATTTTCAAATTGTCAGTTGTGTTGGATGTTTATCTTCATTTTGAAAAAAAATACCTATTATTTTAGTTATTTTGTCACTATATTGTGTGGTAACCCTTGAAAATACTCTTAGGCCCCTGAATCGACATCACTTCTTCATACTAATTCATCCCATTTTCTCATTCCACTAACTCTAATCTTTTGGCCAACCTAATTGTATCTCAACAGTGTCTATCATCATTAATATCCTCTTTCACATCAATTTCACATCATTTTTGTAACCATTTCAACATCATTAGAAATCGTATCAAATCAACTCGCAACCACTTCAAATCAACTCAAAACCATTTCATATCAACTCAAAATCACCCCAAATCAACTCAAAATCACCTAGAATTAGTCCTAATCAGCCAAAAACATATCAAACATCTTAAATCAATTATCATTTGTCCAATCCTAGGCATTGTTGCAGCTTTCAGTGCCTTGGAAACCTATCCATCTATCAAATCTTATCAATCCGACCTTAGTATTGTCATGCCTCTCAGTGCTAGTTCAAACTATCATTTACATCATCCAATATTTGACATTATTAAGCCTTTTAATGTCAGATCATGGCATTTTCAACCATTTAATAACATTGATAGTGTCCATCGATGTTATTATGATCAACCTTATCAGTCAATCTCGATCCTATAGCATTTATGATATCGATTAAATGTTACATATCTTTAATTCATGTCATGTGTCCTTGGCATGTTATAAATTTCAATCAATCAATAAATTTTACCTTGGCTTTGGTTTACCTATCATCGTCCTATTCAATCTATATCATCATCACATCTTCATCAAAGGATACTGTCGCACTTATTTAATCAAATTGGCCAATCATTTACTAACTTTCTCTATAGGATTAAATAACCCATAATTTAATCCTATGTCATTTTACTAATTATTCTTCCTAACTAACCTCATCAATTAATTTATATTTTATTAACTAATTTTTTCATCATTCATAAACCATGGAAATTCACAATTTCCTAAGTCACATTTTCCACCATTAATTCCATTTTCACTAATTTCTATTTGTGTGGAATAATGAATTTTGAATTCAAATATTCTATAAAATATTGTCATCATCATGAAACTTGCATGTGACACCTCATGTATTCTCTTTTGACACTTGGCTAAGATATGTCATAATCCAATATTCTTATTCTCTTATGCACATTCATATTTGGCTTCCTTTGTCATAGATTCTTAGCTTTAAGTGGGCTTGAGATGTCATAGATTCTCAACAATATTTAGCCTTGTTTTACTTCCAAATTTCATACAATCCTACACTTGGAATCTTTTTTTATATGTGTTATGGATTCTTAAAGGAATCTTGTACCAAGTCCTATATCTAAGGGTGATGAATCAAATGCTCTCACCTTGTGTGTTGATTATAAAATGTGCATTCTTTCTCTCATTTCTGATCCTTAGGTCCCTAATTCTTGAGTTCTTGAGTCCTTGAATCTTTATATTTTCACTCTTGCTCTCACATTAAAACCACAACTTAAAGTATTCTCAATAGCACCATTATTATCATAGACTTTTGCTTTAATATTATGTGCACTATAGGAAATTTGGAGCTACATCACATGGAGAAGAAAGAAGGACATGGGAGCTACAAATGAAAGAGAGAGTTTAAGATTTTCTTTCTTGTTTTGATTCATTTGGATTTCATGGTAGACTAGAGGGTGCCAGTCTATGATTATTTTGTTTGTGATTTGCTCATAGTATGTTAAACATTAGCCCATTTTCTAAGTCCTACAATTGGTGAACCCAATGTGAATATGCTTAACTAACTTGGGTTTCTTATGTTTGTGCTTGTATGTGCAAGGAAGGAGCTCATTTGGAGGTGTATAATCCTTATTTTCTCTCCTTTATCACACCTAGAATAATTAGGGGGCCTAGTAACATGCTTTTATGGTCTTGTTTCATCCATTTTATTAGCTTTCTACCCTAGGGTGCACTCTACTCTGTCAAGGTGCACTTGGGACCCCTAGGAGGAAATTTTAGGGGCCTAAGAGCCACCATAACCCCTTTTTGCTATTCCCAAGTCACCAACTACAACCAAAACTTACCAACTATGCCGTTCTAGTCCACAACTACACCATAGGTGCAATCTACACTATCTAGGTGCACTTGGGAGTATAAGTTTCAAATTTTTTAGTTTTTGGGCCTTATTTAGACACCATTCCCCTACAACTTGTCACTGGCATCCTAGCTACACCCAAAAACTATCGAGTGCACCCTTCTTGGCCCCAAGTGTAGCATGGGTGTAGTTAGCACTAGCTAAGTGTACTTGGGGGCATTCTGAATCATTCTAGCCTTCTAGGGTGTAGTCTACTCTATTAGAGCGCACTTGGTTCACAAAAAGAACCTATTTCAATTAGAATTTTCACTTATGGTTTCTATTTGCTTCTAGGACCTAGATTATAGGTTCTTGTATTACTAATGGCTTGTTTGTAGCATGTGGCAATCATTGGATGAAGACTAATCATTGAAAACTACTATGTTTGTTTGCAAGACATTGTTGAAGACCATTGTGTGTTTGTCAAAACCATGTGTGCAGATTTCCTAGATTAGATAACACTTCATTTGGTGCTTAAAATAAAAAATTTCTTTTCTACTTGGCATGCCTATGGTGTTTAAAACCCTAGGGGTTACATGGATGTATCCTCTCTCCTCGCCATTCATGGATCTTGGGTGTAAGAGAAATCTATGTGACTTCTATAGGAAGGTTTCCTTGGACCAAGATATTTGATATTGGGTATGCTAAGGGATGACTTTAGAGTGGTAACAAGCCTAAGCCAGGTCAACATTCTAGCTGCTATTTGAAACTTGATTATGGTGAAAGTTGTGTCAGCAATATTGCTACATGATAGCTCTCATCTAGTGCCCTTCTAGTGCGTCAAATATTGGTTCTCGAGGGTGGGAGACCTTCTACAAAATTTGATCATTCACTTGCTCAATGGAATGCCCTTACTAAAAACCTTGTTAGGTCAAGGGGTCACCCATGCCCAACAAGACATCCTACATTCTCATGGTCCTTGTATGCATGAATATGTGGCCTCTATTTAACACACACACTTCAACATGATCATTGTATATGGATTCATCCTGGAATGAACATAAGATTTTTCACCCAAGAATAGTCCTACAAGTTGACATTTTTCCTTTTATCTAAAGGGATTTTGCCTGTTTAATATCCTCAAATTCAAGGTACAAGCAACTAGACCCTCTAAGAATGAAGGATTTAAATGCAATTAATCTATATGAATGCAATTAATCTAAATGATATATGCAATTTAATCTAAGAACATATAAGTATAATTAACTAAATGAATTCATATTAATTCTAAATGATATTAATCTAGACAATGAAATTCTTATGAAACTAGTGAGCTCAAATGAATGCACAATTCAGCAACAATTTGATAGCCATTCCATTCAACCTATGTAATGAGGAATTATGAGTCCCTTAAATAGAATTCCTGGAATCCATCAACTGGTGAGATCAATTTGGATCAATGGTTAGGATTGAAGAAAAGATTCAGTTAAGATGGAAACTTCCTTGTGCAGGTGAAGTGAACTATTTCTGATCTGAGTGTGATGAGCAGTCAACTGAACTTGTCATGACTGAGAGAGTAAGTTAACTGGATTGATTCTAATTTTGAGAAGTAGTTCACTCAAAGTTTCCATTTAGAACTAAAGAGGAGATTTTAGGAAGAATATTTAATTTAATAAAATGACATATGCTCTCATAAATACCTTTCTTATTTAATTAAATAATTTCATTTAATTAATTAAAATAAGCATATTTATTAAATTAAATAAATTTAACCCCATATTACATTAGCATTAGGAGATAATTTAATTTAATAAAGTATGAATACTTTTGATTAAATTAAATTTAAATCAAATGGGTTTAATGTGGCTAATATGAGTGAGTACTTATAGGGATTAATTAGGAAATATGATGAATGGAAATTAGAGTTTTCTACATTTGACAATCAAGTCAATTAGTGACAATCAAAATAAAAATTTCCTATTAGAATAGGTCTTAGGATTGGTTAGAATAGACTAGAATTGGTATAATGGCAATGAGCCAATTTTGGGGTATTACAGTCCTTAGTAGAGACAACAATCCCTTGGGAAGTCATGCCCCTTGGGAAGTGGATCTTGGTAGCCCCGAGAAGTGAGTGTGATAGAAGGGGGAGCTTGTGGTGCCAAGATCCTAGGTTTTCCACTCTAGATAAGCATGGCTGAACTTCAGTTCAAGTAGGAATTCAATGGATGTAGTCCTAAAGCCTAGGTTGTGGTGTGTTTGTTCACTTTTAACAATAGCTATTCTTGTCTTAATGTGTCTTGTGTGTGTGTAAAACATTAATCAAGATAAAGCCAACATTCAAATTTACACCTTGGATAACATCAAACACTATCAAAACATTGTAGCTATTTTCAAGACTTTATGAACTTTGTCCAATACATTCAAGGCTTAGAAAACATGGCAACTTGTGATCCTAAATGTTTTTGGCATAACACATGTTTCATCCTTGCATACAACCTACTTGCATTAACCCTAGTTTAGGCCTCATATTTACATCATATAGGCTTCATCTTGCATCTTCTAGTCCTCGTTGTGCATCCCTCATCCTCCACATTGCATTCATTAGGGTTTAGTTTCCATCCTTCATACTTTTCATTTCAACCCCAAAACTTGCATTTTGCATTGTCCATCTTGCATCCTTGCATATCCAACCCTCATCTAGAATGATTTTATGATCATTCTTTATGTCAAAAATATCATTTTGAGCCTCCATTCTAGTCTTAACATTGTCCTCTACTATTTACTTCACTATGCCATTAATTTGGAAACCCCAGCACCTAAAATTGCCTTAGTTTTAGCCCAGCTTCCAATATATGCTCTGAAACTACCAATTGTGCCTAAACTAGCCCCAAATAAACCATTGGCATAGTTTACTATCTGGGCACACTTGGTAGTCTAAGAACCTGGTTTTGGCTCCTAGACAACATTTTGAGACTTCAACAGTGTCCTTAGGTACCTAGATAGGTCCCCCTATCTTAGCATATCCTAATTTACATTCTGCATCTAATAACCTTCATTGTCTTCACTTAGAACATCATTTCCTACATTTTAATCTTCATTCTACATCTCCTAACACATCATAACATCAATCCCAACATCCTAGCTCTCTGGCAAAAAAATTTGGCAACCACCCCACTTAGATTTAGTAGACATTCAACCCAGCTTCCCAACTGTACCATGAAACTACAAACTATGCCTAAACTAGTCCCAACTACACCATAGGAATATTTGGTACTATTGAAGTGCACTTGGTGCTGTCAGGGCATAGTTGGGCATCTGTATGACCATTTTAGGCCTTGAAACCACATTTTAGGACTCCAAAATTGCATTTAGGAGCCTTTGTAGGTCCTCATTCTGCACATGACCCAAAACTACATCTTGCACCCAAAATCTCATTTTTCATCTTATTACCTTTCCATATTGCATATCCACTTAGCATAACCACCATTTTGAGTCACCTCAACATTATTTTAAACCCCAAAACCTTTGGATTTAGTCTAAAATTTGAACAAAGTATGAGTCCTAGAGTATCTTCTAGTGTTGATGGATGATGGATCTTGACTACTCTTTTTATCTTTTCTTATCATTTTATTTCATCAAAATCTATCTATGTCTTGATATATTTGACCTTTTAATCTTTATCATTTTGATCTTTTTGTCTTTTATCACTCTTTTGGTCAAGATCCAAAGTCCATTATCACAAGATTAAACTCCTAGTTAAAATAATTTCTAATGATTTCACCTAAGTTCAAAACCTTTCATATACCTTTGTCATTAGCATAATCATATCCCTAGTATCCTTGAACATCATTTTGACTTACCCTAGTAGCATATTCCACTCATCTTGCATTGTTCAAAACCTTAGCATCATTTCCACTATCAAACCCTATCAACTTGTCTATCAACCAAATTGTCTTTTTGATCACTTATCCTCATTTTGCATATCCAAAATTTCATTATCAACCCTAGAATACCATCCCTTACATAGTTCACCTTGCATACATCAACCCCTAGCATAATTTCCAAGTCCAAATTCCAACCCTAACCTTCATTTTTCATATTATAGGGTCATTTTCATCTCCTCTAGTCAACTTCCAAAATGTCACTTTGCATTTGCATTTGCATAGTTTCCCTAGGACATTTACATTTTCATATCAAGATCATACTTCATTTGGCATTTTTTCTATGTCACATAACATCCCTAAACATTTTAAAATCCAGAAAACACCCATATCTTGCATACCCACATCCTACTTATCAAGTTTTGACCTATTTTACCAACTCCACACTTTAGGTGAGTAGTTAGTAGTTTCAGAGCATACTTGGTAGTTTCAAGGCACACTTGGTAATTAAGGGTTTCATTCTAGGTTTCAAAATCCTAATCTTCATTTCCTCACCTTCCATTGCATCCCTAAACCTTGCAAAACATTCAAATTTTGCATTTTACACATCCTAACACCTCTTTTTACCCATTGCATACCTCCTACTTACCAACTACTTATCTTCAGGGCCCCAAGTGCACCAAGGGCACACTTGGTACTATTTTAGTGTAGTTGGTAGTTTAGGTGTGCACTTGGGAGGTAGGGAGTCCATTTAGGTTTTCCTCCTCTGGATCTACATCCTTAGGTATCATGCCAATACTCACGAAGACACAATCAGCTCAGAGACTTGAAGAAATTTATCAACCTTTATTTTCTAAGGCACCAACACAACCAAAACCTTACCCAATACAAAAGAAGATCAAGAAAATCCAACAAACCTTTGACAAATACCAAATCAAGGCATCATAACTGTTACTTGTAGACCCCTTAAACATGTATTTGCAAGATCACCACAATCAAGGGATGACACAAATAACCCTAAACAATGCACCTACCATGAGGTTTCCTTCAAACACTTCCCCTACACATGGGATGGTTCAAAGGAGTCCTGAATTTGAATCTCTATTTTTTGTGATACCACTCAAAGGTGGAAGTGTACCAACCACACCTGAGGATGAACAAACACACTCCTTTGAATTCAGCAAACCCAATGCAAGTACCTTCAACTATAATGTGTCAAACACACAACAAGGTATTGCACACCTAAGTGATGACTGTAATAATAAATACGTCATCATTGATCAAGAAATGGCTAGGGCTTGTCAAGATAAAAAAAATTGCAAGAACTTCAAACTTTTGACAGCCCAAGAAATTGTCAAGTTTAACCCAAACATGGAGGGACCTAAGTCCAACCATCAAACCAACACAATAATTGAAACCATACAACCCATGATCAATTTGGACTTAGATAAGGGAAAAAAACCTTTGGAGATTTCAAACACAATAATGGCACCTATAAGGTCCCATCAAGAATCAACCATCAAAATCCTCCAAAGTACATTTGAACACACCAACATTAATCCCTTGTTTGATGAATCACAACCAATGAAGGGAAACAAGAATCTTCCTAAGTATCCCAAGAGGATGTTAGGACTTGATCTCAATCATAGGGTGTGACAAAAAGACATACCTAAAGGGACTTGTGCTCTAGGGATGCCAAACATACCTCCTTTGGAGAAAAATATACAAAGTGCACCTTTGCTCCTAACTCTACCAAGTGTCATGACATCTAATGTTATGAAGCCTCCCACAAGTACACCATGTGAAAAATAAACTACAACAATCCCTATTGATGCATAAAGGAAAAGTCTTATTGACATTAAACCTATTCCCAAAAGGAATGTACCTCATTGTCAAATTAACATGATGCCCCAAGGAGAAACCTCTAACACACAAAGGTGCCAAAGCAACAATACCAATATGGTGGTCAATTTGCAAGGAATTAGTCAACTCTCATGACAACATCAACCTAGAGTGGTACAAGGAATTAACACTTCTAACCCACAACCAAGTCTATATCCACTTAACACACATTCCACATATCAACATCAACATCAACCACAACAACAACAACCTCAAGTGATGCAAGGATCCAACATCCCTAACACACAATCCAATGTAAACCCACTTGACTTCTATGCAATGTATCAACAAAAAATCCAACAACAACAAGCCATGTTTGCTAAACAACAAGAGCAACTCAAACAATAGTTGGAATACCAAAGATGACGTGAGCAACAAATTGCATACTGACAAAATTTGCTACAACAACAACATGTGAAACAAAAACCTCAAAAAATACCTCTACAACAACAATTACATACATGGTCTCACATACAACCAACAGAGGTATCCCAACAACAACCACAACAAATGGCACAACAACAACACATGGTACATCAATCACAATCAATACCACAAGAAGTGCCACATAAAATACTACAACATGTACCCCAACATGTGTATCAATAGGGACCCTTTTTTCTTCGAGGTACTAACATTCCTCCACCACCTAGTGACACATCATTAGACTCATCAGAAACAGAAATGTCAAAACTGAGTAGACATAGCTTCTGCCATAGCAAATGGTCTACTCATAGGCACACAAGATTTGAAGGGAAAGATATTGTAAAAAACCCTAATGAAGAGCTATTGCAACAATTCAAACAACTTTCCAAACAAGTTGAGGCATTGGGAGTCCAAAAGAAATAGGCTCTATGTATAGAAAGGGACCTACATCCTAATCCATTTGACAAAAGTTTGTATATGCCTCCATTCCCAAAACACTTTGAGGATCCAAGATTTGAAAAATACTAAGGAAAAGGCAACCTTATTGATCACATCCAAGAATTTTTTGCCTCTTGTATCAAAAGTAGTGATGAGCCCACTTAGGTATCATGAGGTTGTTTCCTCATTCTCTAGGTAAGCCTGCACTAGAATGATTCTCCAAACTTCTTGGTACTATCAAATCTTTGTTAGAGCTAGTAGAAAAATTCATCTCCCACTTTTCCTTTAACATTATGAATGAGGTGACACTTTCTAATTTGTGCTCCACTAGATAGAATATGGTAGAACCATTTATCACATTCTTATGACGTTGGACAAGTTTAGTTAGTTAATGCTCACTAGACATTCTTGAAGAACAACAAGTTAACCAATGCATTGAAAACTCAATCCCAAACTTGGTGTATAAACTTAAAGTCAAGAGTCCAAGAACCATTTCTAAACTAATGAAAAAAGGGGCTAGTATTGAAGATGCTCTTATCCGCAAGGGAATCCTCAAGATAAACAAGGAAAACACAAACACTAACTCATCTAATGACAAGGCAGAATTTTTCTCCAAAAAAAAGAATGTGACCAATGATGGCATTATGGATGCCTGCATGATCAGCATAGTACAACCTCAAATGAATTTGAAAGGTGAAAACCCTATGAATTCACAAACACCCAATCAAACATCAACCCCACAATAGAAGACCAAGACTTCCATGCAAGACAAACCTCAAAGACACCCTAGAACCAAGGATAGGAAATTCACACCATTGGGGATACCTCTTGAGACTGTACTACAATAGTTACTCAAATAACTTTCTACAGTAACTCCCAATCAAAGATGAACTATTAGCTAAAGCAGATTGGTGGGATGACAAAAAATTATGTGATTACCACTGCACCAAAAGACATAAGACCTCAACATGTTTCCAACTAAAGCATGCAATACAATACCTCATTGATGATGGTATAATCACAGTTGATCCATCACTACTATCATCCAACTTTGATTACACTATCTTCAAAGATCCTATAGGTAATCATGAAAAAGAGAAACCATCTAGTTCAAACTCAAACTCATAGGGTAATGTGAATTACACGCATACTAGATATGACTACACCATTAACTATTTCAATGAGTCGGATTCTCACATATCCACATTCACCTTAAAGGATGAAGACCTTCATTGCGCTATCACTACATGTCATACCAAGATCACTTTTCCTAGAGCTCCATCTAGAGCTAATGCTTCTACTAGACCTACACCCCCTAGTAGACCTATTGCTCCTACTTCATCTGATTATAGCCTTGTTGAATAGCTTAGCAAGACCCCTACACAAATATCCATCTTGGACCTACTACATGTGTCTCCCCAACATTAGAAGATCTTGAATCAAGCCCTTAAAGAGTCAGTAGTCCCAGATAACATCGATGTTGCACAGTTCAAAGCCATGGTTGGGAACTGATCTGCATCACAACATATCACCTTTTCCCCTTAGGATATTCCTAAAGAAAAACCCAACCACAATGATCCTCTTCACCTTGATGTCTTTGTCCAAAATGTTAAAGTCAAATGTGTATTGATAGATGGAGGAGTAGGGCTAAATATCTATACACTTAAAGTAGTCAAAAGTTTGGGTTATTTTGAAGATGATGTGGATCCCTCTCAAAGAATCACAATAAAAGCCTATGCTAGTGTTGAATGCTTCTCTATGGGGGTCATCATCTTACCTATCAGATTTGGTCCAGCTACTAAGAAGACTTTATTCTAGGTCCTAGATATAGAAATGAACTGCAACATGATACTAGGCCACCCATGGATCCATGCTATGAAAGTAGTGCCTTCTACATACTGCCAGTGCTTAAAATTCTCTTATAATAATGTAGAGGTCACCATCCCTAGTGATCTAGATCCATTCTAGTTTTGTGCAAATCTAAGAGATGCTACTACATACCAAGTCCCAACAAACAACAAAGCACAACCCACAAATTCCTCTAAATATGTTGACATAGATATACTCCTCGGTAATGCTAAGGAAAAGCTAAAGATTCAAGACAATAGGTGTGGAGAATACTTTATCTTAAGTATTCACCATTAGGGAGTAACCACTTTCTCCCCAATCTTATGGAAAATCAAAACTATTTCAAGCACAACATTCAGAGATCAGTACAAAAAATGCCACTTCTATTAATGAGAATACATCTATATGTATTGAGAAAGAAAAGTAGAACAAAAACCCACTTTGACATCTCCTTGCAAGTATGGACTTAGGTTTACTGTCATGCAAAAAATGGCTATGATGGCTATAGTGGTCTTGGATGTCAAAAACAAGGAATAATTGAACCTATCACTACAAAAGAACAACCTCCTAGTTTGGGGTTTGAATTTAAACCATTACGAATAGGTCCTCCTAGTACTATGGTACCTAAGTGTAAGACTATGGATGTTTTGAATGATGAAAAGGCATCTAAGGATATCCCACCTAAAGCAAAAAATCCTCTAGCTTCTGAGCATAATTCCAATGATACAATAGAATCTAATGCCCATATCCATACCTTTAACCAAAGCCCATTCAACACTGATGATGACATCCCCTTAAGTTATCTTGAACTATTGGATTGGGACCACTGTGGACAAAAAATCTTTGATCGATTTGAAAATGATGACACTCTCACAATAGACTTTGAAATTTATGAAGGGATTAAAATTGGTGATCATAAAGAAGCAATTTCTCTTAAAGTGAATACATTGGCATATTCTGGGGAGCCAACTCCACCTTCTAGTTGGAAAGAAAAAGGAGAAAAAAATTACAAAATTAGGCCTCTTGGTGAAAACCAAAAGGTGCCATTAGACCATGAAAAATCAAAAGCTAAGCAACTACCAAGGTTACAAGATGAAAAAGATGATGTCATGATTATCACTATTCTAGTGTTCAACATGCCACAAAGTCTTTTTGAACTCTCTCAATTAGGCTTCATGTGGAAGGGCATTGGTCTCAATCCTCCCAATCCTTCCTTATATCTAGCTATTTATCCCCCTATCTTACTACCTAACTTGTTCGATAACCAAAATATGACCTCTATCCAACAACCCTTTGCATATGTCATCATCAGTGACATCACACACAACATATCCATTGACCCATTTATCCTTAGATGCTTGGATTCATGAGAGATAGACACTATCTTACATATGGTACATGATGGCATATCTTGAGGCCTTTCTAGTGGTTTAATTTTAGCTACAGACTCAGAACAAATCTTGCATAGTTATGGTCAGTCATGGATCTAGAGATATCAGCTAGCACCACCAACAATAGATTTCTTTGTAGCATTCATTAGTAACATTTGTGATTCCATCTAAAAGTTTTGAAAAATATCAAAAAATGGAAAAAAGTCCTTAAAAAAATCAAAAAGTCATAAAAAAAGACAAAAAAGTGAAAACCGTCATGAAAAAATGGATGCCTTGATGAAAACCTGGAGAACAAGCATCTTGGCATGAAAATTTGAGTCAAGAGAAAAATTTCATCCAAAAATGAAAACCCAGAAAATAGGCACCATGTGTAATCAGTTGTTGCTCCTCCATGTATTAGGATTCAATCTAGTTTTTTCCCTCTATGTCATTCCCTTATCATATCTTTCATATTGCGAGACATCCCTAGTCCCTTTTCATGGCCCATGAACTAGTTAATATCTATTGTTAACTTACCTAACACATCACCAATCTATACATACTATGTCATTGGCCTTTGTACATAGTTTGTGTCTTGTTTGGGGGCATATTACCTACCAAGTGCATGAGTTTGAACTTGAACTGGGGGGCATATCCCTAAGAACTTTTTATCCATTGGACTTATCATGTAACAAATCGGAGCAAACACTTGTATATGCTTTTATGATCCTAAAAAAATCCTAAAAATTCAAATGCAATCCTAAAAAAATCATAAAAATCATAAAATGTCCTAAAAAAATCTATAAAAATCATAAACTATCCTAAAAAAGCACTAAAAATCATAAAATGTCCTAAAAAAATCACTAAAAACTAGAAAATGTCCTAAAATAAATCCTAAAAATCATAAAATGTCTTGAAGAAATCAGTCACACCAAAAACATCAAATATCCCCAAAAACTCTAAAAATCACAAAACCCATGAAAATTTTGTAATAAACCTTGTCAATAGTCATTGTGAATTATCACCCCATTTGTGTAAAAAATTTCATTTTGCAAACTGAAACTCAAAGCACAACATTTTGATGATGATCACACCTATTTGAGCAATGTGAACCAACAACTAATCCAACTTGTCACTACAAAACCTACCAATTCAATCAACAATCATAACTATCACATGATCAACCTATCAAGCACTATCTGCTGACCTCAAAAACTAAAAAGCAAGTAATAATGGACAAGAATAGTTGTTGGCTCATGTTATTTAGTGAGTGATTTATTTTTTCTTTGTTTTCTTTGATCATGTTCATATTCTATTCAATGATATAAACTGATCTATGAGAGTGGCTGAGATGGTTCATGGTCATCTTTTATTTTTAATCTATTATAATGTACTTTCAAGATTTTGGGAAATGTATATATGCCTTGGGAAGGACAAGGTCATTTTTTTTTTGCATCATGCTTGTTTATACAAAAGGTTTGCATTAGCACTCTAGCCCTTTATGCCATGATGTGTTGCATTCCATTTTCCATATCAAAATAAAGCTCCATTTGACATATAGTACACTTAACAAAAGAAAAATCATTCTCATCATATTAACTATTCCTCATCTCATCTCTTCCATCTTATGTGCCTTCTTTATCCACTACCTTGCATCTTATTATCAACAAATTGACCTACCATATGCATATCTCAGTCAATTTCTCAAGGGGGCACACATATATATCATTCCTACTAGGGCATGTTGTTATGGTCTTCCTATTGGTGTTCTTTTATACAATACTCTAAATCACATTGTATCAAAGAGGGGCAAAATTTAGATGCTCAAAAATTGTTCACATCTACAATTTCATCAAAATGAAGCTCCATTTGACATCTAGCACACCGTTTGAAAGAAAAACTCTTCACCTCATTCTAGCTAGTCCTCGTCTCATCTCTTAGGTCCTCTTTCACTCATATCTTCATTCATCACCATGATCATGTGTTCCAATACACCAAATCATCTTCACCTTGCATTCATGTATTCCTACATCATCCTACAATGTCTATCAACCATCTAGGGCTTTCCACCTAGTCCAGCCTTAGTATGACCTTTGTTTGACCAATATTGACAAAATGTGACCATGCTTGATTGATTTCACTCATGTTCTAACTTCTTTCCACCATTTTGGGCACTCCCAAAAAGTTTTAGGTCATTCTAGGTCTAGTCGGGCTATTTTTGGCCCCTAGAGCCTTCTAGGGAACAGTCAGCACTTTCAGGGCACACTTGGGAATCTCAAGTGCACCATGGGTGCACTTGGTACTATCATGGTGCACTTGGGCTTACCAAGTACACAATGGGCACACTTGAGTGTGTTTTGGGTGCACTTGGGGCAGTAGGATGCCCATAACTACTCCTAGAGCTCTTATGTTGCACTTTGGAGGCCATAACTTTTGTGTTTCAACTCCAATTTTCAAACCATTTGTTGTGTTGGATTTGTATCTTTGTTCTGAAAAAATTGAGCTATCATTTTAGTTATTTGGTCACTATCTTGAGTGGTAACCCTTGAAAATACTCTTTGGCCCCTGAATTGACATCACTTCTTCATACTAATTCATCCCATTTTCTCATTTCACTAACTCTAATCTTTTGGCCAACCTAATTGTGTCTCAATAGATTCTAGTTAAGCATAACAGAGATCTGTAATTAGCAAAGATAAGTTGCACATTATATCAGGTCACTTCATTGTTGCTTTCTAACCATTGTAACAATGAATTCAAAATCTCTTAACAGAGTTGGTTTAATAGCCATTCAATAAATCCTCTAACAAGGTGACAGTTCAGTTGAATTGTTCTAAAGACCTCTAGCAAGGCCACTCCTAACAAGGTGATTAAATCCTTTAACAGGGTAACACCTAACAGTGTGTTTTTGTAACCTTTAATAGGGTTGGCTCCTAATAGGGCTCACTTTAGAAGAGTGAAAAATAGTATCTAGTTACATTGGTGGTTTTTCCCATATTGGGTTTCCATGTTAAAACTGGTGTCTCTTGTGTTCTTAATTTTTGAATAGCTCTGTGCATGATAACATTTAAGTTCTTAACATTTATCATTTGCTGCATTATCAAGTTTTAGCATTTTATATTAATTAGATCAAGGGTATATTTAGACATCTTAGGTACTGTGGAAAGTTTTGCAGTAACTGATTTACCCCCTCCCCCTCTCAGTTACTCTATTCTCATTTCCAAGAATTGGTATCAGAGCTTTTGGTGCTTGCAAGAAAAGATTTCAAGGATCTAAGCCAAAGATCAAGATGTATTACAAAAGAGAAATGCCAAAACTCAACAGAGATAACTTCTTCACATGGCAAGGATTCATGAGACTTCATCTGGCTACTGTTGGTGATACTGGACTGAAATACCTTGAAGAAAACTATGAAGAAACTTCTGGCACATTGTCTGTCAGTGGCATTGCTGAAAAGAAGACTCACAACAATATGATGATAGACATAGCATCCGCTCTCAGTTATGAAGAATTTGATGACATTAAAGATTGCAAAACTGCCTTTGAGATGTGGAACAAGCTAAAAGAGATCTATGGAGGAGATGATAATGTGAGAAGATCAAAAGTAGAAAGTCTAAGAGGACAATTTGATTAAATGAGGATGAGAGAGGATGAAAACATTGCAAAGTATGTTGAAAGAGTTAAAGCATGTGTGAGTGCAATCAGAGCATCTGGAGGTGATATGAAAGGAGAAACAGTTATAAGCAAAGTTCTCAGAACCTTGCTTCCCATTTATGCAATTAGAGTTTCTGCAATTCAGGAAAGAAGGTGTGAAGCAAATCATCAGATAAATCTTGAGGCCATAGTTGGAAGACTAACTACATTTGAACTAGATAACTTTGACAACTATGTTCCAGCCTCCAAGAACATTGAATCGGCATTTCAAGCCAAGCTCTCACTCAAGGAGAAAAACAAAAAGGAGAAGGAATCTCAGTCAAAAAGTGAAAATGAATCAAGCCAAAGTTCAGACAGTGATCTCAAAGTGATTGAAGCTCTACTAGCAAAGAAATACTCTAGAGGCAGAGGAAAATACAAATGTAAAGTTCCTCTAATCTGTTTTTCTTGTGAAGAAATTGGTCATATTGCAGCAAGGTGTCCAAACAAGAAAAACAATGATGAAAAGAAAGATTACAAATGGAATGGCAAGAAAGACTTCGAATCATCCAAGAACAAAGGTAAGAATTCATGCTTCATGGCTGAAAATTCTAAAGATTCTGATAATAGTGAGGATGAAATATTTTATATTGCCATTAAAGATGATTTTGACAGTGATGAGGAAGATAAAATGGCACTTGTTTCTCATATAAGTAAGAATGATACATGGATTATAGACAGTGGTTGCTCACATCATATGACTGGTGATAAAACTAAGTTTGATCAGTTTGAAGACTATGATGGTGGCAGTGTAAGGTTTGGTAATAATGAACCTCATTTCATAAAAGGAAGAGGAAGAATCTGTCTAACCAAAGAACTTGTATGTAATAATTCCTATTGGGTTGAAGGTCTTAAAAATAATTTGCTAAGTGTGGCACAGTTACTCAATATTGGATTCAAGGTGGAATTCATGCATGGAAAGGCAAGACTGTTGAATGAGCAAGGAGAGTTGATAGGATCTGGCACCCAAACTAAAGGTAACTTGTTCTATCTAGAACTTGGTGAATACTCATGTTTTATTGCTCAAATTGAAGAAAGTTGGTTATGGCATAAAAGGTTGTGTCATGTCAATTTTGATAATCTGATAAAAATAAGCAAATTCAAGAAAGTAAGAGGCATTCCTAACATTAAGAAACCTGATGTTGGTCTATGCAAGAATTGTCAGATTGGTAAAATAAGAAAGACTAGTTTTAAAGGTAAGAACTATCAGTCTGAAGATATATTAGAAATTGTGCATACTAATTTATGTGGACCCATTGGAATAGAAAGCTATACTGGAGAAAATTTTTTCATTCTTTTTGTTGATGACTACTCAAGAATGATGACTGCCATGTATCTAAGGAATAAATCGGAAGCATTTGAGAAATTCAAATGGTATTTGGCAAGAGTAGAAAAATAAATAGGAAAAATACTAAAATGCTTAAGGTCAGATAGAGGTGGTGAATTCATCTCACATGAATTCAACAACTTTTGCATTGAAAAAGGTATTAAAAGACAGGTCTCAGCACTAGGAACTCCTGAACAAAATGGAATAGCTAAAAGAAGAAATAGATCCATCATGGATTGTGCAAGAACCCTGATGATAGAAAAGAACATTGCTATCAAATACTGGAAGGAAGCCATCAGCACTACAGTTCATACCTTAAACCAAGTACAGTTGAAGAAGGACTCATTCAAAACTCCTTATGAATTATGGTATGGCTGCAAACCCAATGTAAGTTATCTGAAAGTATTTGGAAGCAAATGTTATATTTTGAAAGAATCTAGAAAAGGAAAATTTGATGTAAAAGGTGATGAAGGAATATTTTTAGGATATTCTTGCAAAAGAAAAGCATATAGATGTTTAAATCTATCCACTCACAAAGTCATAGAAAATGCACATGTGAAAGTTGATGAGTTTGCAGACAAATTTGAAGAAGAAAGCAAAAAGGTACCTGAAGATTACAGAAGATTTGTTTACATTGAACCAGATACTATACCAAGCATACCATTCACTCAAGAATCCTCAACTCCTGAGTCATCAGTAATTGAGTTGCAAAAAGTTCAAACCGAGTCACAGCAACATTTAGACATTACCAAGCAAGTGTCTACCGAGTCTGAAGTGCCTGAGCCAATTCTTATTGAGCCAGAACAACCTAAACATGAAATTGAAGCATAAGGAGATAACAATGAAACTCATTCAAGAGGCAAAGAACTTGTATTAGCTAAATATGTCAGAAGACATCATGCACCAGATCAGATCATTGGAGACAAATCTAAAGGAACCTTGACAAGAAGCAAGCTGAAAAATACTTGTTTACTTGTTGATTTTGAACCTAGAAGCATTAAAGATGCATTGGAAAATGATAGTTGGATTGAGGCAATGAACAAGGAAATAGAATAGATAGAGAAGAACAAGACATGGACTCTTGTACCTAGGCCTAAAAATAAGAATGTAATTGGAACCAAGTGGGTATTCAAAAAAAAGTTGACTAAAGATGGTAAGGTATCTAGAAACAAAGCCAGATTGGTATGCAAAGGATACTCTCAAGAAGAAGGCATAGATTATGGAGAAACCTTTGCTCCTGTTGCAAGATTGGAAGGAGTCAGAACCTTACTTGCATATGCTGCTCACAAAGGATTCAAAGTTTATCAGATGGATGTCAAGTTAGCATTCCTCAATGGAATACTAGATGAAGAGGTTTACATTGAACAACTTGAAGGTTTTGTTGATCCAGATAAAAAGAACATGGTTTGCAAATTACGCAAGGCACTGTATGGTCTGAAACAAGCCCCTAGAGCATGGTATGAAAGATTGCATAACTATCTTATTCAGATTGGTTTTCAAAGAACTAATGATAATAGTAGCTTGTATATAAAGGAAGGACTAGATAATAAGATTGTCTTGGCAGAAATATTTGTAGATGATATTGTTTTCATAGGGCATGATGATCTTTGCAAAGAATTTTTAGAACAAATGAACAAGGAATTTGAAATGTCTATGTTTGGTGAAATAAAATTCTTTGTTGGTCTTCAAATTCAACAAAATAAGAATGGCATCTACATCACTCAATCAAAATACATCAAGGAGATATTGAAAAAAATTGATATGGAGGACTGTAAACCTATTGGAACTTCTATGTGTACTAGATTGAAACTTACCAAAGATGATGAATCCAAAGAGGTAGATCAAACATTGTATAGATCTATGATTGGAAAGTTGCAATACGTAATTCATACCAGGCCAGATATTGCTCTTGCAGTTGGTATTGTTGCAAGATTTTCAGCAAAGCCAAGAGAAACTCACCTAATGGCAATCAAAAGAATAATGAGATATTTGAAAGGAACTAAAGATTATGGCTTATGGTACAAATTTAGAGGTAATTTGGATTTGAAAGTGTTTACTGATGCTAATTGGGTAGGAAACCTTGATGACAAAAAAAGCACAAGTGGAGGAGCATTCTTTCTTGAAAAAAGATTGGTTTCTTGGACAAGCAAAAAGAAGAATTGTACATCCCAATCTATAGCAGAGGCAGAGTATGTTGCTGCAGCAGTAAACTGTTCAAATATTGTTTGGTTTAAGCAGTTATTGCAAGGAATGAAGATGGAAATCAAAGAACTAGTTGTCATGTTCTGTGACAATACTAGTGCAATCAACATATCTAAGAATCCGGTAATGCATTCCAAGACCAAACATATTGCAATAAAATATCATTTTGTTAGAGAATTGGTGCAAAACAAGGAGATCAGATTGGAATATGTCCATACAAAGGAACAAATTGTTGACATATTCACAAAGCCTTTACCTAAGGATGCATTTTTGTATCTCAGAGGTAAGTTAGGGGTCATTCCCCTATCTGAAGTCCACTAAAAATAAGTTCTAGTGATGCATCAATGCATACAAGATTGAAGATCTATCTGTTGATGCAATTTAATCAGAAATCATTACATATGAATCAGTACTAAAGGTACATTAGAATTCACTTAACTTCTGTTGTCTTTGGCATGTGTTGTCAAAGAGGGAGAGATTTATTGTCATATCCTTCTGAAATTTGTGAGATTTGAAAAGTTTTCCATGAAGTCCCTTAATAGAGGGAGATTATTGAAGGAGGGAGAAGTCTGTTATCTTGTTGGACTTGTTTTCAAAATTTCATTCTGTTATGACATGTTGTGTTGCCATCAATGCCAAAGAGGGAGATTGTTGGATAATATTGTCCTTGATGTCACACAAATGTCATATCACTCATTAGTCTCAAGTTCACCAAGCTCAGACAGTCTGCAATGCAATCTACAGTGCCAACCAAGCTCACTCGATCATCGAAGGAAATATGGAAGACAATGTTAACTGAGCTAACTCGGTCAACAAAGGAAAGGTGAAAGATAGTGATCACCGAGCTCACTCGATCAACAAAGGAAATGTGGAAGTTAGTGTTAATCGAGCTTCACTCGGTCTCCAAAAGGTAGTTTCCACCGAGCTCACTTGGTCATCAAAGGAATCATGGAGAAGTTAGTGTTAACCGAGCTTCACTCAGTCTCCAAAGGGTAGTTTCCACTGAGCTCACTCGGTTATCTCAAGAAACTCAGTACTTACCAAGTTCTCCCAGTGATTGAAGGATTTTCACAAAGTTCACTGTATTAACCGAGCTCATTCAGTTAACACAGGAATTATTTTCTAAACAAAGTTCACCGTGAAGGGTCGGCTAGTATAGGGATTTGCTAATTAATTACTTCTAGCCGACTGTTGTAATTGTTTGTTTAATCAGTGATTTGAGCTGACTAAGATAATCTGAAAGGTATATATGGTCATTCAAGTTATGAATTAAAAGGTGTGTGTGATTGTGAAAAATAAGTTATGAATGTGAATTATAGTATGAAATGAAAAGGCAAATGTTGAGTAAAGTCTGATGAAGGATCAGATGTGTCAAAGGAGCTGTAAAGTTGTATTTGATTAGTAAGGATCCAGTCAAGCATAACAGAGATCTGTAATCAGCAAAGATAAGTTGCACATTGTATCAAGTCACTTCATTGTTGCTTTCTAACCATTATAACAGTGAATTCAAAATCTCTTAACAGAGTTGGTTTAACAACCATTCAATAAATCCTCTAACAAGGTGACAATTCAGTTGAATTGTTCTAAAGACCTTTAGCAAGGCCACTCCTAATAGGGTGATTAAATCCTTTAATAGGGTCACACCTAACAGTGTGTTTTTGTAACCTTTAATAGGGTTGGCTCCTAACAGGGCTCACTTTAGAAGAGTGAAAAATAGTATCTAGTTACATTGGTGGTTTTTCCCATATTGGGTTTCCATGTTAAAACTGGTGTCTCTTGTGTTCTTAATTGCTGAATAGCTCTGTGCATGATAACATTTCAGTTCTTAACATTTATCATTTGCTGCATTATCAAGTTTCAACATTTTATATTAATCAGATCAAGGGTATATTTAGACATCTTAGGGATTGTGGAAAGTTTTGCAGTAACCGATTCACCCCCTCCCCCTCTCAGTTACTCTATTCTCATTTCCAACAGGCATCTTGTGTCATATGTTTCATGGATTCTTAAAGGAATCTTGTGCCAAGTCATATATCTAAGGGTGATGAATCCAATGCTCTCACCTTGAGTGTTGATTATAAAATGAGCATTCTTTCTCTCATTCTCAATCCATAGGTCCCTAATTCTTGAGTTCTTGAATCTTTGGTTCTTTATATTTTCACTCTTACTCTCACATTCAAGTCATAACTTCAAGTATTCTTAATAGCACCATCCTTATCATAGACTTTTGCTTCAATATTGTGTGGAATATAAGCAATTTGGAGCTACATCACATGGAGAAGAAAGAAGGACATGGGAGATACAAATGAAAGAGTGAGTTTTAGATTTTCTTTCTTCTTTTGATTCATTTGGATTTCATGGTAGACTAGAGGGTGTCAATGTATGATTATTGAGTTTGTGATTTTCTTAGAGTATGTTAGACATTAGCCCATTTTCTAGGTCCTACACAATCGATTTATGTACCTTACAATTTTCTCAAAATCATCATCCACATGTCTATATATGATGTCTAATATATAAAATTCCTTAGTATACTCTTTCACAATCATGTCCTTTTTGCTTCATATTTTGCATCTTTGTCAACAAGTTGACTTGGTAATTAGTAGGAAGGAATTTGTTCTTTACCTTGCTCACCATTTTTGGCCAAGTCTTGATTTTTTCCTTTCCTCTCCTTTGTCCATCCATTTGCAAATGCTCCCACCATAGTGAAGCCTAACCTTTTAGCCTAGTAACTACAATCTTCACCTTCCTATTATCAGGAGTGTTTTCATATTCAAAGAACTTCTCCATATTTGAGATCCAATCTAGCACAACATTGGTGTCCAACTTTCTGTCATAAGGAACAAATTCTACAATAGGATTCAAATGTGCCCTAGACAATACTCTCAACAATCTTTCCTCATCTTGATCTTCATCTAGTTCTAGATTAGGGCTTGGTGCTACTACTTCATCATCACTCATATCCTCAAGATGCACTCCTCTCCTTTGGGTTGTCTCCACAACATCTAATCTAGCTTTAATTTGTCTCAATTGATCTAATATAGCATTATTAGCATTTCTTCTACCATGAACCATCTTTACAAATTTGGTTCATGCAAGATTGTAACCCTCTACAAGTTATAGGTCAAATCCAAAGATTTGCAATCCTACAACTAAATCCAAATCAGAGTTCTACATGATCCAAGCTCATGGTACAAACTACTTCACACTTCAGTGATCTACTTGTATACTAAGGAAAAACTAAGCTCCAATACCATTTGATGCAAGGAGGGGCATGGAAATAACTATGGCCAAAGGCACACCCAACAACCCAATCCAACCTTGTAGAGCAAACACAATGGAAGAAAATGCACAAAGAGAACAATGCCACAAAGAGAGAGAACAATATTCTTTTATTGACTCATGAAAATATCACCATACATGCCCAATTTTAAGGCCTTTAGGGTTATAGCCAGATACCAAATACATTCAAAATCAAAGATCCAACACTAAATGCCCAAACTTTCACATTCTAATCTAAACTCCCCAAAATCTATTTATACCCTCCAAAATGGCTTACAAATCATTGTAGAACATTACAAAATGTAGAAATCACATCCAAACTACTAACACTCATCATAAATAGGACAACTCAACACATGAAGAGTCAGTTAGCATCCACTAAGTAACTTGGCACATGAATAATAGCTTGAAACATGAAGAATATCTTGACACACACTGTGGAACTTAGTACACACTAAAACATGAGATGGGATAACATGTGAACTCAAGTGTTACCATGACATTGAATAACCTAAACTCATCTTAAACTACAAAATTACAAGCACTTAGTAATTTTTGCAACTTGATAATGACTGAAACTTGGAAAAAACTAGTAGAATGAAAACAAATGAGTAGAATAACAAGTCAACCAAGGATGCTCCTACATCAAATTATTTAGTCTTGATGAGCTGACTCTAAGGATGATATGTGAGCCAACTAAGGAAGGATTTATTAATATGATTGATATAAGTAAAATTTTCTTTGACAAAGTTTGATGAGAAATGTGAGGTTATGTTATGTGGTAGGATAATGTGAGATATGATGCAAATTGATATATGTGTAGTTAGTCCTTGTTCATGATATTAAGCAAATCAAAGAGGAAATATTGTCTACAGTATACTAAAGGCTTGTATGAAGAAATGACAATTAGAGGAATTGCAAAGTAAATTAAGTGATCCAATATTGTATGTATATCCATTCTTTTTGAAGAACTTAATTGTGTAGTTGCATGTTAGGGTAGTGGGCTCTTTTGCACACATTTTTATATGATCCGCTAACTCCTAATAGGGTCAAGGCTTCTAACAAGGCCTAGTCTTCTAACAGGGACTCGAGACACTATATATTCTTCATAGACTCCTAATAGGGTCAATATCCTTAACTGGATTATTTATATAGTGAATCATCTTGTGGGTTTCTTCCCCACTAGTGTTCTCCCTTGGCCATGGTTTCCCTAGTTAACAAAATATGGTGTTATGAGCTCTCTTTATGTATGGTTGTTATACTATTTAGCATTATTGGTTTACTTTCTTATACATGTGGCAAATTAATGAATGATATTTAGTGTTGGGAAAAAATATTGAAAATACTAATTCACCCCCCAACCCTTGCTCTCAGTATTATCTATTTCTAACAAGATAGGCATTTTCTCAAATCCTAAGACATTTGAAGAACTTTGTCCAACCCCTTGGGTTTGTATGGGAATTTTTTCTTGTTGAGTTAGAACTAACTAAGAAGTAGTAGTGGAAGACGAAGTTGGTATTTATTGGGAAAATCCTTTGCTTTTCATCATAGGTCTACAAGTTAGGATATAAGGTATAACTTGTAAGGTCTAGTTTTGCTAGTATCTTAAGCTAGTGATAGATTTAAGGAAATGAATCTTCCTTCTTGTCTCTGCTACCTCAGCCTCATTTTCAACTTTCTCCTAGTCCTTTGCAAGATATTCCCTCTCCTTCTTTGTGGTTTCTAATTCTAAATAAATCTTGGAAATAATAGTATTTTTTGGAGGTATAGAAGCCTCATTAATTTGGACACCCACTAGTTTTTTCTTTGCTTTATCAACATTCTTAGTAGTAAGATCTATTACATTTTCCTTAAGGGGTTTGTGAGGTTCAACTTGAGAAATGATGGTCCTTCTTTTTCTCTTAGAGCACATTCGTGATCTTGGATTTTTGACTTTATTTCTCCCATGTCTTCAAATATGTGAGAGTATATATTAGAATATTTCCCTTCCAACTTTCTATTGTATTCTTTAAGTACTTTCATTCTTCTTAGAAAAGATTCCCTCTCTATAAGGGCATTCATAGCAATCACCTATTTTTCTTTTTTCCAAACATATAAATTTGGAATATTCCTCTAAAACCTTCTTTGTAAGTGTTTTAATCTCATATAATAGATCATCAAGATCTATAGAGGTAGTTTATGAATCTACTGGATCATCTAGAACTATGAGATTTCTTTCAAGATATGGAACTTGTTGAAAATTGGCTATATGTAGTGATGTAATTATTGTTATTAATGGAAACACATGGTGTTCATGTTTTAGAAAACATCATAAATAACTATAATTAGCTTTCGGTACTCAAAAAATTGTCTAAGTATGAAACTGGTTTACAATAGTGTATTGTTTTGATGTGTAACTTGTTTATATGATGGTATCTGAGAGAGAGAGGTTAGATGGAAGTATTATACATAATAATGATGATGTGTATAACCTCAGACATTAGTATGAACAATACAAAAAAAGAGATAATCATGATTTACTAGTGAACTAAACAAAAAATTAAAGTTAAAGGAATTATTTTATTTACAATATATACTTGACCAATTAGGGCTGACATCCTAGATGTTTACTCTAAGTTGGAAAAGTATAATGTGGTCTTAGCTGACTAAGAAAAAAATTTGTGAGAAGACATGGTATTTATGAAAAGGATATCTTGCAAGATTAATTGAGAAAATGATGTGTTTTGTAATGTGATAAAGTTATATGGAAACTCTTTATGAATTGATATATGTGAAGTTTTTGACAACCTAGTTTGTGATCTGAGATTGAACTGAGGTCAGAGATCAATTGAAGAAGAAGTTACAACATATATACATATGTATTTGAGGAAATTAAAGTTTAATTACTTGTTTAGGTAGTAATCTCTTCCTATAATTGAAAATTCATGTTTGGACAGTGAGCTCTTCTTGCATCCATTGTACCACAACTCCTAACAGGGTTGGAATCTCTTAATAGGGATTCAAAGTCTCTTAACAGGGACTCCTATTTACTAAATTCTTTTATAGAATCCTAACATGGTCCATCCTCTAATAATGAAATTTTATATTAGTACATCATCTAGTTAGTATCATCCCCACCAGGGTTTTCCCTTGGCCAAACCTTTCCCTAGTTAACAAAATATGGTGTTATGAGTTTTCTTTATGCATAGTTATTATTAATATAGAGAATTAATTTTTAAGTTTCTTATGCATGGTTCAAGGTAACAAATAATATCTAGTTGGCAATATAATTTTGTAGAATACTGATTCACTGGCCCCTCTTAGTATTCCCTATTTCTAACAATTGGTATTAGAGCATAGTTACTCAAAAGAGGCTTAATAGCTAGAGTAAGATCCCTATGGATATGGAACAATTGATGAGGGATCTTGAAGAGGCACTTTAACAAATCAATCTCTTTACTAAAGAAAGAGATAAGCTAAAAGATAGATATGAAGACTATAAAGTATACATTGAATGATTGAAGGACAAAATTGAACATCCCAAATCCAAGCCTAAATCTACTAAATTTAAAACTAGTGTTAATGAATATTCAAAACTAAAAATAGATTACAACATCATGAAGCATGAATTGAGAATTACCAATCTAAAGTTGAGTTTGAGGAATGATCCTAGCAAAGTTGAATCTAAATTGAAGACTTAAAATTTAGATGTTAAAGTGAATCTAGCAAAGTTGACATCTAAGTTTAAAACATTAAAAGATCATGAAGAACTTCAAAAGTACAACTCTATTCTGAAAGGTGAACTAACTCAAAGTAAGGTACAACTTGAAAAGCTTTATTCTACCAAAGAAAATTTTGATGAATCAATGTCAATACAAAGACCTACCTATGATAAGACGAGTCTTAGTTATCTATTTAGCATGTTTGCAAAAAAACTTGAAAGTAAATTAGATTTAAAAGTGAAAGATAAATTTGATGATAAGATTGAATCCATTCAATCTTCTAATAGATCCAAAGAAGTTGAACAAGAGAAGGAAATTGTAAAATTTGATTAACCTAAGCAAGTGGAATCTCCTAAGGAAACTGGGTATGAATTTTGAGGTAATTTTTTTTTGTGTAATGAAATTGGTCATATGAAAAGAGATTGTACAAATAAGTCATTTAATCATGTTACAATTTTTAATTTTCATAATTTTCATGGTGTGGTTCATAAAGCAATTAATTGTAAGAAGCCTAAATATGATAATGATAGAAGAAATAGTATAATGTTCAAAAATACTAACCCTGTAGATAGAAGAAGATCTAATGAATGGACATCAAGAGAAAGAAAACCTTTTGATGAAAGAAAGTAGATTGTGTGTTATAAGCGTAACAACTTTGGATACATAGCCTGAAATTGTCAAGCACCTATTGATTAGTAGAATTCTAGAAACAAAACCCCAGTATGTCAGTTATGCAAAAACTTCATACATATAGCAAAGTACTACAGAATGCATAGAAGGAACAATATAAGGAACTTTGGGAATGATAGAAGGAAACATGAAAGAAACTTCAAAAAAAAAAAAACAATGGAAGAAACTTCGGAAATGATAGAAGGAATCATAAAAGAAACTCTGAAACTAAGAAAGATAATGAAGATCAAACAAGTGTAGTTAGTGAACTTCAAGAATAAATTAATGAGGCATTTGTTAAAGGATTAGATATCTTAGAAGAAAAGTTAGATGTAGAGGAGACATGAAAAGTGAAGTTAGCAATCAAGTTTGATTCAACCAAGTTGAATTAAGCCTATTCACAACACTAGAATCTAAGATTTTAGTTATAAATTGATCTATGAGTAGTGAGGTTGAGAGAAGATGTATTTTGATGAGTTTAGATGGTAGCTTAGCTCACTTCCAATTTGAAGCTTATTCTAACAAGTTATGAAGGAAATAAAAGTTACTATTACAACAAAGAAAGTTTATTCTATGACAGAAGATGAAATATTTGTTTCTATAGCAAGTTTCATGGATAAATTTTTTACAAAGCATTGTAATGATGAAAGGAACCTATGGTAAACCTTGGATACCATTTGAAGATCAAATAAAAGATCTTGAGCAGATATTTGATTTCAAACAACTTTTCCAAATTAGAAAACTATGTAATTAATGCAAGTTCTAGCTAAATAAATGGAGTACAGACTTGACTATTTCCACATTGTGATTATCTTAGAAGATTAGAGTACCTAGAAGTGAATTGACAAAGTGATTTCAAGGAAAGCCCTATTTTGAGAAAAAGTGAAAGATGCACTATGGACAAGATAACAGATGTGTGTAGAAGGAATCCTACAAAGAAAATCTTGGACAACAAAAATCTAATTATGATGACATTTTAGAATGAGATGAAATAGAGATTTAGAATTGCCCCTACAATTGTTAATAGATTTAAGAATGATATATGTTTTATGGTGGATACAGAACTAATATATTATAAAGTAGTTGAACCTTGAGAAACATTTCTTAAGCCCTTAAGTTATGAGTTAAGTGATGGTATAACTATTGGTTATATGGATTTATTATTGAAATATAATAGAGATCAAGCATCATATAGATTTGGAATGTATGAGGAGATAACTCAGTCAACTTACCAGGCATCATTAGAGAAGGAATCTCATAAGAAGATTGTAACTATAATGAAGAAAGCACTATTTGAGGCCGATATGTTAGAAGAAGAATCATAGGTAGTTAGACAAACAATCTCTAGATTAAAACAAACTGGTGAACAAGGTGTAATGTATGTGACACCTCTATCAATTGGCCAAGGATCAGATGTATTTATTACAAAAATTCCTACAGAATAGAGTATTCCATATACTACTATATCAACTGAGCAAGCAACTGGATCTAAAAGGTAGTAAAAAGAGTTACACAACAAGCTACTAGACCAAAGAAAAGGAAAAAGACATTGTTGAACTCTAGTGATAATGAAGAAGATGGAGAGGAACAAGAAGATAAATAGCTAGAAAAGGTCATTGTTTCCAAGTATCCAACAGGTAGAACAAGGAAACCCTAGAAACCTAAGATAGAAATGATTAACACAACCATTGATAATGAAGGAAACTTTGTACAAATGAATAAGTTCTATAATTTGTATAATGATATTGACAAATATTAGATTGATATCTCCATTAGTCTATGGTGACTGATTAGGAAAGTAATGTAAATATGGCCAACATCTTATAACCCTAAAGAGGCATAAAAATACTTGTATAAAAGGGCTTAGGGTTAGGGATTGTTTCATAGTGGTAATGTGAAATTAGTTCTTGCGATGATATTGAGATGTAAGGGATTATATTGTAATTAGGTTGTAATCACTAGATCATAATAATATCAGACTTTTTTTTTGGTGGACGTAGCCCAGGGATTGGGTGAACCATGTTAAATCTTGGGGTATTTTGTTATTTTTTGGGTGATCTATTATTTTCTTTTATTGGTTATATTTTTATGTAATTGTTATTTCTGTTCGTGGTCTAATCCTAACAAATGGTATTAGAGTGAAGTTTTTCTTTTAGTTATCCTCTATAGGAAAGTCTCACGGTTGAGTAGGAGTCTCACAATTGAGTGGGACTAATGGTAGATGAGGGTAAGCTGAGGGTTGATAGGTTTAATGGGAAAAACTTTCAATTGTGGAAGATGAAAATAGAAGACTATCTTTATTAGAAGGATTTATAGAAGCTATTGGAATGTAAAACCAAGAATTAGAGATCTATTTCAAATGAGGACTAGGATCTCTTAGACAAAAAGGCACTTGGAAGCATTCAATTATGCTTGGAACCATTGGTGGCATTTAATATTACAAAAGTGAAGACAACAAAATATTCGATGAAAACCCTAGTGACATTGTATGAAAAGTCGTCCACTTCAATCAATGTATTTCTCATGAAGTATTTATTTAATATGAAAATAGTAGAAGGTGGATCTATTGCAGATCACTTAAATGAGTTCAGTTACCTTCTATGGGTATCAATTTTGATGAAGAAATTAGGCTCTCTTGATTTTGTGTTCTTTGCCTGAAAGCTAAAATGGCTTGGTAATGGTTGTGAGTGATTTTGTTCATAGATCTAATAATCTAAAATATGATGATGTGATTGGTGTTATTTTGAGTGAGGAAACTGATAGGAAATTCTTAGGTGGATCTACATTAGGAAGTGCTTTGAATGCACAAAGTCGAGGCAAAATGATTGAGAGAGGAAATAATTCCAAAAATTGTGAAAATTCAAGAGAAAAGTCAAAGTGGAGGAGGTCTCAATTGAGAAGAGTGAACAACTGCTAGTGCTGTGGGAAACCAAGACATAAAAAAGAAATATTATTGGAATCAAATGAAAAATGAAGGAGATAAACTAGATGGAGATAAGGAGGCAAATGTGGTAAGTAAAAAATTTGAAGAGGATGCTTTGCTTCTATCTTTAGAAAGAGTTGATGATTTATAGGTTTTAGATTTTGGTGCTTCATTTCATGCTACACCTCATAGAGGTTAATTTATTGATTATGTCCAAGCAGATTTTGGGCTTGTTTATTTTGGGGATAATGAACCTTGTCAAATTGTTGGAAAGGGAAAAGTAAAGATTAAGTTATAGAATGGGAATCATTGGCTACTACATGAGGTTAGACATGTTCCAAGGTTGAGTAGGAATTTAATTTTGAGTAGGCAACTTGGTGATGAGGGTTGTGTAGTTACTTTTAATGATAAAAATTAGAAGGTTTCAAAAGGTTCCCTTGTAGTAGAAAAAGGTGTGATAGTAGGCATCTTATATCTTTGTATAGGTCATATTGTTCCTTTTACTTTAATTGTTTCTAAGAAAAATGAATGTTCAGGAATAATTGCTACAGTTGAGTAGGGAGAACAAATAGTTGCTATAAATTCTAATATAGCGTTGTTGCACAAAAGACTTGGGTACATGAGAGAGAAAGGTATGAAAGTACTTCATTCAAAGAATGTTTTACCGTGTCTAAAATGTGTTAATATGGATTTTTGTGAAAGTTTTGTGTATGGAAAACAAAAGAGAGTTAGTTTTGTAAAGACTAAGAAGGAAAATGAAAAGGAGAAATTAGAGCTTGTGCATACCTATGTATGGGGATTGGCTCAGGTATCTTCCCTTGGAGGCTGTCCTTATTATTTTATATTTACTAATGATGCAACTAGAAACATATGGGTTTATTTCCTTAGACAAAAATCTAATGTATTTCAAAATTTTAAGAAATGGAAATGCTTGGTTGAAAATGAGACTAGTAAGAAATTAACATGTCTCAAATCTAGTAATGGTGGTGAGTATTGCAATCATGAATTTGAAGATTATTCTTCCACTAATGGTATTTGTAAACAAAAACATATTCCAAGGACTCCACAGCAAAATGGAGTAGCTGAACACATGAACAGTACTATAATGGAGCATGCAAGGAGCATGAGGTTGCATGCTAAGTTTTCCTTACACATGTGAGTGGAGGCTATCAGTACTACTATATAATTGATTAATAGAGGCCCCTCTACTCCTTTGGGTTGTGGTATTCAAGAGGAATCATGGACTAGTAGGAAGGTGAGTTATTCTTTTCTCAAAACCTTTAGTTGTGAAGCATTTGCTAAGTCAAAGAAATGTGTATTTGTTGGATATGGACTTAATGAATTTGGTTATAGGCTTTGGGATTTTGAAAATCATAAAATTGTAAGAAGCAGGGATGTCATATTCAATGAGAAAGTGTTGTACAAAGATTTGTTGCAGCAACATGAGAAAAAAGAAGATGATTATGTAGTGCTAGATGATACTTCAAAAGATGATGTTCTAGCCATTCCTCATGATGTGCAACAATTGCAACAACAAATACCACACACCAGTGCATGCTAGATGGTCAACAAGGTAAATTAGATCTCTAGAAAGATTTTCTCACTCTTTGTATTCTATTTGACTTACTAATGTTGGTGAACTTGGATGTTATGATGAAGTAATGTAGGTGTATACTAAGATTCAATGAGAGTTTGCAGTGAAAGACAAAATGGACTCTTTGCTGAAGAATAAGACATGAGAATTATGCAAGTTGCCTAAAGGTAAAAGAGCTTTATAGAATAAGTGGGTTTATAGGTTGAAAGAAGAGGATGAAGGCAAGAAAATATTTAAATCTAGGTTAGTTGTAATAGGATTTGTATAGAAGAAGGGCATTGATTTTGATGTGATATTTTCTCTTATTGTTAAAATGACTTCTATTTGTATTGTTTTAAGTATTGTGGCTAGTAAAGACTTGCATTTAGAAAAGCTTGATGTTAAAAAAACCTTCCTTCATGGTGATTTAGATGAAGAGATATATATGTCTCAACCATGGGGACTTGAGGTCAAAGGTAAGGAGAAATTAGTGTGCAAATTGAAGAAAAGTTTATATGGCTTGAAGCAAGCACCTTGGCAATGGTATCTAAAATTTCATAGTTTTATGCATAAGCATGGTTACAGTAGGTGTCATTTAGATCACTATGTCTACTTTAAGAGGTTGGATGATGATAGCTACATTATTTTATGTTTATATCTTGATGATATGCTTGTAATTGGGTCTAACATGGATCACATTAATGGGCTAAAATGCCAATTAGAACATGTGTTTGCTATCAAGGATTTAGGGGTAGTAAAACAAATCCTTAGTATGAAGATTTGGAGAGATAGGAACAATAGGAAATTGATGCTATCTTAGGCTAATTATGTTGAGAAGGAGTTGCAACATTTCTCTATGGCTAATGCCAAAGCTATTAGCACACGTTTACCTAGTCATTTGAAGTTGACTAAGGAGATGTGTCCTAAGACATAAGAAGAGGAGGATAAGATATCTAAGGTACCCTATGCTTCAGCTGTAGGTAGCTTGATGTATGTTATGGTATGTATTAAACTAGATATTTCACATGTAGTGGGAGTCATTAGTAGGTATATGAGTCATCTAGGAATTGAGCATTGGAATGCAGTCAAATGGATTATCAGATATTTGAGAGGAACATCCCACAAGTGTTTACACTTTAGGGGCTCTACTACTAATTTATAGAGTTATGTTGACTCTAATTTTGTAGAGGATATTGATACTAGGTGGAGTACTATAGGTTATGTCTTTACTATTGGTGGGGCAGCCATGAGCTAGGTTTCTTGGTTATAGAAGGTTAATTCTTTATCCACTACAAAGGCAAAGTATATTGCTACTAGAGAGGCAATGAAGGAGATGATATGGATTTAGTTCTTCTTGAAAGAATTGGGAAGCCCTTAGGGGGATAATTATTTTCTTGCAAATAGCCAGAGTGTCATTCATCTCTACATTCAAAGACAAAACACATTCAACTATGGTATCATTTCATTTGGTCAATTTTGGAGGATGGATAGTTAAAGTTAAACAAGATACATATAGATGACAATATTATAGATATGTTTACAAAAGTTGTGACAAGGGAGAATTTAAATTCCTCTTTAGATTTAGTTGGTCTTGTAGACTAAAAATGAATAAAATAACAACAAAGTCCTAGGTGGTTTGATCTAGTGGGAGACCCATGTGGTAGTGGTATTGCTACAAGATTAATCTCCAAGTGGGAGATTGTTTGTTTGTAGTGAATAATTAGGAAAGTACTATAAATGTGTTTGACATGTTGTAACTCTAAAGCAGCATAAAAATACTTGTATAAAAGGTCTTAGGATTAGGGATTATTTCATAGTGGTGATGCAAAATTGGTTCTTGCGACAGTATTGAGCTATAAGGGATTATGGATTGTAATCAGGTTGTAATCACATGATCATAATAATATTGGATTTTCTATTTGGTGGATGTAGCCCAGGGACTGGGTAAACCATGTTAAATCTTGGTGTCTTGTGTTCTTTTCTGTGTGATTTATAATTTTCTATTATTGGTTATATTTGCATGTAATTGTTATTTTTGTTTGTGGTTTAATCCTAAAAATATCTATTATGAGATATATGATTCATAATAGCTTGAAATTAGAAGACATCAAAGTTTTTGTTAATTAGGAAGTCTATAATAGACTTATAGCTAAGAAGGCACCAGTATGGGAAGAAGATATCGAACTTCAAAAATTAATGATAAGAACTATGTGCAAGACTAAAGATGAAGAAGAAATAAAGAAATTGATGGGTAAACTAGCACCCTATCTATAGAACAAAATAAGGCCAATTATATTTATGGGATGTGATAAGGAAGTACTAAGAAGTGAAACTATTGCAACTATCAATAAAATGATTATTAAGGTAGAGACAACTCCTACCACTATAGAGAAAACTTTGGAAGTTTCAATACATGGTGATAGTATGAAAATTGATCAAACAAATGTTATAGTTATCATTTATGATAACCCTTTTGTAAGCTCTGATCAGCTTGAGCCCCTTTCCAAAAATATTTAGGATTAGTTGAGACTGGTTGAAGAAGAGAAAAGATAGCTTGTACAAAAGAAGATGAAGATTTAAGAAGCCATGCTGAAATTTATTGAAGAGGAAAAGAATTAGAGAGAAGAAGAAAAGAGGAGAGAAGAAGAGAAAGAAAAGAAAGAGAGGAGAAGGAAGAAGAAAAGAGAAAATCTAAGAAGGTATCAGAGAAGAAACAATTGGAAGATGAGGTGAAAGAATCTAGCTCACCCAATCCTATATCTCTTTCCAACCTTATAGGTCATGATTATGACAAATCCAACTTGATCTCATCCTTGATAAATTTATTGAGAAGAATAGAAAAATTAAAATTCTAGAGATGAGTTGAAGAAGAGAAAAGATAGCTTGTACAAAAGAAGATGAAGATTAAAGAAGCCATGCTCGAATTGATTAAAGAGAAAAAGAAGTAGAGAGAAGAATAAAAGAGGAGATAAGAAGAGAAAGAAAAGAAAGATAAAGAAAAAATAGAAAGAGAGGAGAAGGAAGAAGAAAAGAGAAAATCTAAGAAGGTATCAGAGAAGAAACATGAGGAAGATGAGGTGAAAGAATCTAGCTCATCCACTCCTATATCTCTTGCCAACCTTATAGATCATGATTGCAATCAATCCAACTTGATCTCATCCTTGATAAATTTATTGAGAAGAATAGAAAAATTAAAAGTCTATAGAGAGCATTACTGGACTTAACTAACAGCTTGTACATCACTCTCATCGCCAAGCATATAGAAGCAGACCCTGAATAGAGAGCTCAAGTAGTTGTAAAATAATTTGATGATGAGTTTACAAATTTTTTGAGTGTTGATGAGTCTAAGGCTCAAATTTCACATGATGCTAATCTTTTTAGCACAATTTGTCAAAACATTTAGAATGATTTGCTAAGTATTGATACTTGTATCAAGAAATTTTGAAGATGTCAACATGTTGGAAAGGTACTGTACATCAAGTGTGTTTTATCTCATAATTTGACCAAATATTTGGATAGAAAAATTCAAGGGAAGATCAGTGAGATGGAGCCTCTAACTAGTTAGACATAACAACCTTCTTATAGAGTTGATGAGTTTAAAGGACAAGTTATCAATGTTCACTTAGACGTCAAGAAACTAGGACTTGAAAAAGAGTAGATTTTGAGAAGACTATTAGAGTTCAATGAGTCTATTTCTCTAAAGCTATTAGCTATTGAGAGACAATTGAAAGAACATGTCAAAGAAAATGACACTTATTCCAATTTTACCTACTCTAACCTTAATTCAGTTGAGATTAAATTATATGTCTTATATGTAATGCTCACTACTACCAAAGTAGCAAAAGATTCATGGGAGAAAGTTATGAATAGTTTGAAGGAAAATTTTGATGATTATACTGCTATGATGTGGAGCCTAATCAGACTTATAGGTTTATTCAGTGTGATTTCCCTCAAGAATATTTCTACGGGGTTTTGGGAGTAGCACCCCAAGATTGGGTCAAGAGGTAGTACCCCTACAGGGTCTTATTGTAAAAGGTATCAGCTACTATTTTTCTATTATTATGGCCCTAATTTTGTAAGTAGCCATAAAACTTGGATAAAAAGGCTTAGGGTTAGGGATTTTCATAATGTGTGATGCAAAAAGTGGTTCTTGTGATAGTATTAAGCTATAAGGGATTACATGTTGTAATCAAGTTATAATCACTAGATCATAATAATATTGGACTTGTTGGTGGACATGGCCCAGAGATTGGGTGAACCATGTTAAATCTTGGTGTCTTGTGTTCTCTTATGTGTGATCTCCTATTTTCTCATATTGGTTATATTTGCATGTAACTATTATTTCTATCTGAGGTTAATCCTAACAAGTGGTATCAGAGATAGATGGTCGTTATTATTTTTTTAGCCAGACCATTGTCATTTTTTTTAATGATCCTCTATAGGAATGTCTCACGATCGAGTGAGAGCCTCATGGTTAAGTGTGAGTGATGGAAGATGAAGGTAAGCTAAAGGTGGAGAAGTTTAATGGGAAGAAATTTCTGTTATGGAAGATGCAAATGGGGGACTCTCTTTATCATAATGATTTATGAAAGCCATTGGAAGGTAAATCTAAGAAACAAGGAACTATATCAAATGAGGACTAGGAGATTTTAGATAGAAAGATACTTGGAAGCATTCAATTATGCTTGGCACCATTAGTGACATTTAACATTACAAAAGTGAAGATGGTAGAAGAGTTGATGGAAACCCTAGTGAAATTGTATGAAAATCCCTACGCTTCAAATAAGGTATTTCTCATGAAGCATTTATTTAATATGAAAATGATAGAAGGTGGATCTATTGTAGATCATTTAAATAAGTTTAATAATATTACTAGTCAGTTATCTTTTGTGGGTATTAATTTTGATAAAGAAATTAGGGCTCTCTTGATTTTGTGTTCTTTACCTAAAAGATTGAATGGCTTGGTAATGGCTGCGAGTAATTCTATTTTTGGATCTAACACCCTAAAATTTGATGATGTGTTTGGTGTTATTTTGAGTGTAGAAACTCATAGGAAATCCTCGGGTGGATCCACATCTAGAAGTGCTTTGAATGCACAAAGCAGAGGTAGAATGACTGAGAGAGGAAATAATTTTGGAAATCATGAGAAATCAAGAGGAAAGTCAAAGGGGAAGAGGCCCTCTAGGTGGATCTACATCATGAAGTTATCTGAATGTGTAAAGTAGAGGTAGAATGACAAAGAGAGGAAATAATTTTAGAAAATCAAAAAGAAAGTCTAAGGGGAAGAGGTCTTAATCTAGAGGACTGAGAGATTGTTCATACTATGGTAAAATAGGGCATAAGAAGAAATATTGTTGGACTAGAATGAACAATGAAGGAGATAAACTAGAAGCAAAAAAGGAGGGAAATATGGTAAGTAACAAATATGAAGAGGATGCTTTGTTCCTATCTTTAGAAAGTGTTGATGATTCATGGGTTTAAGATTCTAGTGCTTCATTTAATGCTACACCTCATAAAGGTTATTTCATCAATTATTTCAAAGGGGATTTTGGGCTTATTTATTTTGGGGATAATGAACCCTATCAAATTTTTGGAAAAGGAAAAGTTAAGATTGAGTTACAAAATGGGAATCATTGGCTACTACATGAGATAAGACATGTTCCAAGGCTAACTAAGAATTTAATTTCAGCAGGGCATCTTGGTGATGAGAGTTGGGTAGTTACTTTTAATGATAAAAATTGGAAGGTTTCAAAAGGTTCCCTTGTAGTAAAAAAAGGTGTGAAAGTAGGAACCTTATATCTTTGTATAGGTTATATTTTTCCTTCTACTTTGATTGTTTCAAAGAAAAATGAATGTTCTAGAATAGTTGCTATAGATGAGTAGGGAGAACAAATAGCTATTATAGATTCTGATAGAATACTGTGGCACAATAGAATTGGGCACATGAGTGAGAAAGGTATGAAAGTACATCATTCATAAAAAATTTTACCAGATCTAAAATGTGTCAATATGAATTTTTGTGAAAGTTGTGTGTATGGAAAACAAAAGTGAGTTTTGTGAAGACTGGGAAGGAAAAGAGAAGTGAGAGATTAGAGCTTGTGCATACAGATGTATGGGGACTGACTCAAGTATCTTCCCTTGGTGGCTCTCATTATTATGTTACATTTATTGATGATGCAACTAGAAAAGTATGGGTTGATTTCCTTAGATACAAATCTAATGTATTTCATTTTTTTAAGAAATGGAAATGCTTGGTTGAAAATGAGACTAGAAATAAATTAAAATCTCTTAGATTTGATAATGGTAGTTATTATTGTAGTCACAAATTTGAAGATTATTGATTCACTAATTGTATTCATAGACACAAAACTATTCCAAGCACTTTATAGGAAAATGGAGTGGTTGAATGCATGAATAGGACTATAATGGAGTGTGCAAGAAGCATGAGGTTGCATGTAGGGTTGACCTTAAACATGTGGGTGAAGGCTATAAATACTACTATATATATGATTAATAAAAGTATCTCTACTCCTTTAGTTTGTGGTATCCCAAAGGAATCATAGACTAGTACAAAGGTGAGTTATTTTTTGTCTTGAAACCTTCGGTTGTGAAACATTTTCTCATAAAGATTCTAAAAATAGAACCAAGCTAGAAGCTAAGTCAAAGAAAAGTGTACTTTTTAGATATGGCATTAATGAATTTGGTTATAGGCTTTGGGATTTTAAAAATATAAAATTGTAAGAAGCAAGGATGTCATATTCAATGAAGAAGTGTTGTACAAGGATCTATTGTAGCAACATGAGAAGAAATAAAATGATTATGTAGTGTTGGATGATACTCCAAAAGCTAATATTCCAGTAGTTCCTCGTGATCTACAACAACCAGAATAACAAATACCACACACCCCAATGAATGTTAGATAGTCAAGCAGGGTAAGTAGACCACCAGAAAGATTTTTTCATTCCTTGTATTCTATTTTACTTATTGATGCTTGTGAACTTGAATACTATGATGAAGCTATGTAGGTGTATATTAAGATTTAGTGGAAGTCTACAATGAAAGATGAAATGGAATCTTTGCTAAAAAAAGGACATGAGATTTATGCAATTTGCCTATGGTAAAAAGGCTTTACAAAATAAATGGGTTTACAAGTTAAAAGAAGAGGATGTAGGTAAGAAAATATTTAAAGTTAAGTTAGCTGTAAAAGGATATGAACCAAAAAAAAGGAATTGATTTTGATGAGATATTCTCTCCTCTTGTTAAAATGACTTCTATTTGCATTATTTTAAGTATTGTGGCTACTGAATATTTGCATTTAGAATATCTTGATGTTAAAAAAATCTTCCTTCATGGTAATTTGGACAAAGAGACATATATGGTACAACCATAGGGATTTGAGGTCAAAGGTAAGGAGAACTTAGTGTGTAGATTGAAAAAAAGTTTATATGGCTTGAAACAAGCACCTCCATAATGGTATCTAAAATTTGACAGGTTTATGCATGAGCATGAATATAGAAGGTGTCATGTAGATAATTGTGTTTATTTTAAGAGGTTGGATGATGACAACTGCATTACTTTATGTTTATATGCTGATGATATTCTTTTAGTTGGGTCTAACATGGATCATATTAAGGGGCTAAAATACCAGTTATAACATGCATTTGCTATGAAGGATTTGGGGGCAAAAAAAAAAATCCTACATATGAATATTTGTAGAGATAGGAAGTATAGAAAATTGACATTATCTCAAGCTGATTATATTGAGAAGGTGTTGCAATGTTTCTCTATGGAGAATGCTAAAGCTATCAACACACCTTTACCTACTCATTTGAAGTTGACTAAGGAGATGTGTCCCAAGACAAAAGAAGAGGAGGATAAGATGTCTAAGGTACCCTATGCTTCAACTATAGGAAGCTTAATGTATGCGATGGTATGCACTAGGTTAGATATTACACATGTAGTGGGAGTTGTTAGTAGGTATATGAGTCATCCAAAAATTGAGCATTGGAATGTAGTTAAATGAATTCTCAAATATTTGAGAGGAACATCCAGTAAGTGTTTACACTTTGGAGGCTTTATTACTACTCTATAGGGATATTTTGACTCAGATTTGGTAGGGGATATTGATGTTAGGTGGATTACTATAGGTTATGTATTTATTGTTGATGGAGCAATAGTGAGCTAGGTTTGTCAATTATAGTAGGTTAATGTTTTATCCAGTATAGAGATAGAGTATGTTGCTATTACAAAGGTAGCCAAGGAGATAATATGGCTTTAGTTCTTCATGGAAGAACTAGGACAACCAAAGAGGGATAATTAATTATTCATAGATAGCTAGAGTTACATTCATCTTGCAAATAATTCAACTCTACATTCAAAGATAAAACACATACAGCTGCACTACCATTTCATTCTATTAATTTTGGATGATGAACAATTAAAGATAAAGAAGATACATACAAATGAAAATCCAATAGATATTTTTAGAAAGGTCATGAAAAGGGAGAAGCTGAACTCCTCTTCAACTTTGGTTGGTCTTCTAGACTGAATAGACTAAAAGAATAATAAAGTCTAGGGTGGTTTAATATTTTAGGGGGAGACACAAGTTCAGTAGTACTATGATCAATATCCAAGTGGGAGATTGTTTTGATGTGGAGCCTAATTAAACTCAAAGGTTTATTTAACATAGTTTTCCTCCAAATTATTTCTATGGGGGTTTGGGGATAGTGCCTCCAAGACAAGTTCAAGGGGCAGTGCCCCTGTGGGCTCCTGGGGTAGAACCCCAAGTGTGCTTCCTATCATATTATAGGGTGGGGTTGAGGGCCAATTTCCCCATATAGGTTTTCGAGGGCAATACCCCTGAAGTAAAAAATGACCTTATATTGTAAAAGGTGTCAGATACCATTTTTCTATTATTCTAACCCTAATTTTGTAAGTGACAAATAAAAACATATAAAAAGGCTTAGGGTTAGGGATTTTCACAATATGTGATGCATAAATTAGTTCTTGTGGAAATATCTAGTTATAAGGGATTGTGAATTGTAATCAGGTTGTAATCACTAGATCATAATAAAATTGGACTTACTATTGGTGGACGTAGCCCATGGATTTGGTGAACCACATTAAATCTTAGTTTCTTGTGTTCTCTTATGTGAGATCTATTATTTTCTAATATTGATTATATATTCATTTAACTTTTATTTCTCTTTGATGATAATCCTAACATGTATGAAGATAATAGTAGTTTGAGGCAATAAGACTAAAATTTTGACAATGTTTGAAAGTTTTTGATAGTTTTTTTGGACTTTTTAGCCTTTTTCATTGATGTCAAAGGGGGAGAAGTTTATAATTTAATTTGGTAGTAAAGAAGAAATGTAGAAAAAATTGTGTAGCAAGCTATGAATGTAGTAATCATATTGATAGAAGAAGCATTTGTAATATGAAGTATATGTAATGTAATAGATGTTATATACTATAAGTTTTGGTAAAGTTTTGTCACTTAGCCAATTATCCTTACTTTGTTGCCATCAACATCAAAGGGGGAGATTGTTGAAAATTTACTATATGTAGTGATTTAATTCTTATCATTAATGGAAACTCATGATGTACATGTTGTAGAAAACCTAAAAAATAAAGATACTTAGCTTTTGGTACTAAAAAAATTGTTGAAGTATGAAAATGGTTTACATTAGTGTATTTTTTTGATGTATAACTTGTTTATATGATGTTATCTAAGATAGATATTAGATGGAAGAAGTATACATATTGATGATGATGTGTATAAGCTCAAAAATTAGTAGAAACAATATAAAAAAGAGATAATCACAATTTACCAGTGACCAGAACAATGAAATTAAAGTTAAAGAAATTATTTTGTTTACAAAATAATTACTTGACCAATTAGGGCTGACATCCTATATGTTTACTGTAAGTTGGAAAAGTACATTGTTGGTCTTAGCCAACCAAGTAGTAAATTGTGAAAAGGCATTATATGTTGGAAGATTTGGTAAATTCATAGAAGATTTTGGAAGCATGAATGCAAATAATATTCCTAAGGGGGAGTACTACTATGATGATATGTTACATTCTTGACTGAGTTTATCATGGATGTCAACATAGAAATTTTCTGTGGTATCTAACAAAAGAATAGTGGAAAGATCAACTTGGTATGGATGGCTAGTTGTGCATTATAACTACCCAAGGTTATGGGAGATACTTCTGAGTATTTGGTATATGTAGTTAATGTCAGAAGAAAAAGGATAAGTCTATTGGAATACTTTAGAATAACTAAGAGAGGGAGGGATGAATCAATTATCCAAGGTCTAGATGTACAAATAAAACTTTTCACAACTAAGTGAACTCATAAAACATTCATATCGTTCCATGCATCCATAAGATTATGCAATCACTAAAACTTGTGGGTTACTCTCAAATCAACTTGTAGAAATGTAAAGCATGAAACATAATGGATTCATTAGTGCACTTGAGACAATGATTTATGTGGAAATCCAATTTCGGGAAAAGCACTAGTAACTACTCCTATTGAATCTTCTAAAGTGATGTCCTATGAAAGGCCAAACCTATTAAAGGTTACAATACACACTATTATGTGACCCTATTAAATGATTTCAATCACACTGTTAGGAGTGAGTCTTTCTAGAGGACTTTAGGCCATTCAATTGGAATGCCACCTAGTTAAAAGATTTACAAATGACTATTAGGTCAACCTTAATCCAAAGGATTTATTATAGACTGATACATTTTTTCAAGTGTAACAATAGATCTTTGATCTTATACAACTTATAACTTCCCTTGCAGATTATAGATCTCTATTTAGTCCTTAATTCTTTTTGGCTTTCATTCTTTATAGCTCTGATAGCTTGTTCACCCTTCAAGCATTAATCTCCTTAATCCTTCTTTCTTAACATGCCATTGTAGAATCTTATCTTGGGTCACTTGATGAAGAAAAACCATTGACTTCTTATCTCCCTTAGGTTCTCACACATGACTACTTTGCTTCATGACCAAACTTTTGTATAAATAGGAAATCAATATATTTCCTCACTCATTTTCTATAATTCAGGGTTTGTATGGATTAGGTAGGATACAATGTATCTACCCCATATCTCATATCTCTTATAGAAAATTCTTCTAGAATCTATTTGAATTCACTTGAAAATGGTTTACCTCAAATTCTATGCCACCAACTCATCATCCTTATCTTCCTCCTAGTTCACAAAATTCAAGAAAACAAATTTTTTGGCTTAGATTCAGTGAATTATCATTCTTTTAAATAATGAAGTAGCTCAACAATATCAACCTTCTAATGCTTGGCACATACTGTGTTGCTCAGCCTCAACTATGAAATCACTCAGCATCAATTAAAGTTTATCGATCATTGGCATCAACTAAACTTTACTCGGTATCAATTGTTTTTCTCAACATCCACTAGAATTTTCTTTTACTCACCTTCAACTAACTTTCTTCTTGGTTTGCACTAACTTTTCTTAGCACCTACTATCCACTTAGTCAAGCTTGGCAGACAAACTTTGTGTAACATGTTCTATAATTTGTAAGTGTAACTAGCCTTTGTAACCTTAAGTAGATTATCAATACTTCATGTCATCATTGTCTTAATAGATCCTTGTACTTCATTACATAATCATAATTCAACCTTTCCTTTAGGTGCTATTGTTACCTCTTATTGATCAAATCCTCTTCATCAATCAATTAAGTGATAGTACTTGAATCTTATAAGCAGTTGTCTTACTAATGAGTAGCAGGTTTGACATTAGTGACAAAATAATGATTGAAACACATAGTCCTCTTCAACAATCTCCCTCTTTCAATAATCCCTCTTAGCAATGATCTTTTCAATCAGATCTCAACAATCTCCCTCTTTGGCATTTATGGCAAACCAATCTAATCAACTAAGTCAATCAATTGATGAACATCTTATTCAACTAAACTAATTAGGTTAAAATAGTAAGAAAATACCAAAAAGAAAATTTGTATCAAAATTTCTCCCTCTATCAACAACTTCTATCTTCTTAGTAGGTTACAAAACTCCTACTTATAACTCCCTTTGAGTTCCTTCTTGTATCTCCCTCTTACTAGGTAGATTAGGATTTATTGCTCTTTCTTATATTTTTCTCTATCTCTCTCAACACAAATGTGTTCTCTTCTAATCAACAACATCATCAATTATCTCCCTCTAAGATTAGTAAACAATCTCTTGATATCTTCCTCTGATATACTTTTTCCCTCTAATGAGTAAATTATAATTTCTTTGTCTAATGAAGATTAATTTAATGTTCTTTTCTCCCTCTTTGACGACAATGCCAAAGACGTATCATATTTTTATCTTAAATGTGTAGATATAAGCTTTTGCAATTTCTTTAGTTTCTCCCTTAGTCACCTTGCTTGTGAATTTTTTGAAGTTTCAACACTTTAATTACTTTAGGCAGCTCCTAAAGTAAGATCCTATGCATCAATGTGTAACATATTAATATCAACTTGTTTGATGTAGGGAAAAATTCTTGTTACTTAGATAGCCTTTGATAGGGGTGTCACCCCTAATTGACCTCTTAGATACTCATAAGCATTCTTAGGTAATGGTTTTGTGAAGATATCAAAAATTTTCTCCTTTGAGTTAACATATTCCATCTTCACCTCTTTATCTTGAACTAACTCTCTCAAGTAATGATAATTGATTGTAAAGTGCTTTATCTTTGTGTGTGTTATTAGATTCTTCAATATATTGATAGTGCTTGTATTATCACAATAAAGTATCACTAGTTCTATGATCTCTTCCTTCATTCCTCTAAGTAGCTACTTGAGCCATACAATGTTTGTGCAATTTACAAGTAGCAACATATTCAACTTCAGCAATAGATTGTGAAGTACAACTTTGTTTCTTACTAGTCCATGTAACTAGTCTCTTGCCTAAGAAAAATGCTCCTCCACTAGTGCTCTTTCTATCATCTATGTTTCTAGCCCAATCAACATCAGTGGAGGCTCTCAATTAAAACCTTTCATTCTTCTTGTAGTATAGACCAATTGTTTCTATTCCATTTAGATATCCCATTATTCTCTTCATAGCCATTAAATGATTCTCCTTGAGATTAGCAAAAAATCTTGCAACTATCCCCATAGAAAATGCAATATCAAGTCTGCAATGTACTACATATTGCAATTTGCCAATCATAGACCTATACATTGTTTGGTTCACCTCAGTAGAATCATCATTCTTTAACAACTTGTGTCTTGTCACCATAGGTGTACTTACTAGTTTGGAATCCTCCAATCCAAAAAAATTCAATATTTCCTTGACATACATTGACTGGGTGATGTATATACCATGTTTCATCTAATATACTTGCAATCCCACAAAAAAATTGATCTCTCCAAAAATAGAAATTTCAAATTCTTGCTTCATCTAATTTGAAAAATCCTTACATAAAGCATCTTGACCTCCAAATATGATATCATTTAACAAATATTTCAGATAACAAAATACCTTTTCCTTTTTCTATTTTTATGCACATATTGTTGTTATCACCAGTCCTTTCAAATCCAATCTTCACAAGATAAATATGAAGTCTCTCATACCATTCTCTTAGTTCTTGTTTCAAATCATATACAATTTTTTGCAGTCTACATACCATGTTCTTATTGTTAACATCAAAAAAACCTTCTAAATATTCTATGTAAATTTCTTCCTCTAATATGCCATTCAGAAATACATATTTAACATCCATCTAATAAAATTTAAAACCTTTGTATGCAACATAAGCAAGTATAGTTCTTACTCCTTCCAATCTGGAAATAGGAGAAAATGTCTCTCCATAGTCAATTTCTTCTTCTTGTGCATATCTGTTAACTAATCTTGTTTTGTTCTTTGTGACTTCACCATTTTCATCTAGCTTATTTCTAAATACTCACTTGTTACTAATCACATTTTTGTCTTCTAGTCTAGTAACTAGAATCCATGTTTTGTTCTTCTCAATTTGTTCAATCTCTTCTTTAATGGCTTCATACTAGTCAACATCTTCTAATGCATCGTTTATTGATTTGGGCTCCCTCATGCTTAGCAAACATGATCCACTTCTCAATTTGTTTCTTGTCATTGGTCTAACATCTTTATCTCCAATGATTTGAGCAATAGGATAATTTATTTTAACATATTTTGACAACCTTGGCTTAGGTCTTGTTTCTTCATAATATGCATTTACTTCATTCTGTAACTTGACATATGAATACAAGTTATTTATAAATGCAACTTGACATTCATAGAATGTGACTAGGTAGTCGCTGTAACTTATTGTTGATTTGTAACTTGATTTGCAACATCTTCTACAGGTATTCCTTAATAAAAGCATACAAATGATTTGTATTCTTCTAGCCTTTACATAGGTTCAACCTCATATACTTTTTAATATTCATCAAAGTTCATGTTTACACTTTCCACAATTTTGTTACTGTTAGTATTCAAACACTTATAAGCTTTACTTCTTGTGAAGTAGCCAAGGAATATACCTTGTTTACATTTTGCATCAAGCTTACTATTTTTAAAATAATTAAGAATGTAACACTTTATTTCAAATACTTTAAACTATTTTACATTGGGTGAGTATCTATACCATAATTCAAAAGATGTTAAATGAGTACCTTTCTTGACTTGCACATGGTTCAAGGTATAGACAACTATGCTTATAGCTTCTCTCTAGTATTTTAGAGCAACATTCTTCTCCATCATGAGTGTTCTAGCATAGTCCATTATAGGCCTATTTCTTCTTTCAACAATCTTATTTTGTGGAGGGGTTCTGGGAGTATATGTCTATCTTTTGATTCATTTTTCATTATAGAACATCTCAAACTCATTTGATGTGAATTATTCTCCTCTATTAGATCTCAAACATTTCATACTTTTACATATTTCCTTCTCAACTCTTGCTATGTATCACTTAAACATTTGAAAAGTATTAGATTTTTATTTCAAAAACATGACTATCATCATTCTAGAATAATCATCAACAAATAACATTATGTACTTATCTCCCTTGTAGCTTAGCACTTCAGTTGGTCCACAAAAGTTAGTATGAACAATTTCTAGTATTCCTTTAGAGGCATAAGTTTTACACTTAAACTTGATTTTGTTATTTTTCCTAACTGACATTGCTTGCACATTACATTATCAAGCTTCTTTAACTTAGGCAAACCTCTAACTTTTTTCATGTTATTGATACTAACCAAGTTATCAACATTAACATGACATAACATATTGTGCCATAGCCATACATCATTAAATTTTACAGCAAGAAAAATAGCATCCTTTACATCAAGATAAAATAGATTACTTCTAATTTGATAAAGTTTTTCAAATAATTTCTTATTTGTGTCATATATCTTAGCAATCTTGGTTTCAAATTCAACCTTGCACCTGAAATTGTTTAGTTGTGACACACTCAACAAATTGTAGCTTAGTTCTTCAACATAGTAAGCATTGCCAAATGAAATCTTATCTATGAGTTTGATAGAGCCTATTCCTTTTATCAAATATGGTGCATCATTACCAAATCTTACACTATTTCAATCATAAAAATTTAAGGTAATGAACTTACTTTTGTCTCCAGTCATATGATGTGAGCATCCACTATCAATATTTCATCTATGATTTTTATCTACACAATTCACAAGTGAAACTACCTCATCTTCATTAGATTTATCCTTCATTACAACATACACCACTTCATCATCATGTTCATTAGAATTATCCCTTGGTTCCTCTTCAGTAATGTAGCATGACTTCTTTCTTTTATCTTTATAATCTTTGTTGTCATCTTCTCTTCTATTTTTGTACTTGTTGCCACCTTTGTATTTCTTCTTCTATGTACATATTGCAGCAATATGACCAACCTTATTGCAATTAAAACAAATGATAGGTAACTTGGCTTTAAACTTTCCTTTACCTCTATGGAATCTTCTTGCTAGTAGTGCTTCTAGTTGTTCAACATCTTTCTCATCTGTATCACTGTCAGTAGACACATATTTTATCTTTTTCTTCTTTTCTTTGGAATCCTTCAATAACAACTTAGCTTTGAAAGTAGATCCAAGACTCTCAAGTTTGTAATTGTCATAGTTAGATATCTCAAAAGAAGAGAGTCTACCTACCATACCTCTAAGGGTTAGATAATTTCCTCGAATACATCTCAATTCTTGAATTGCAAAAACTCTAATAGCATAAATATGCATTAGTGTTCTCAAGACTTTTCTTAGTATAGTATCTTCATCTATCTGACCAATAGCTCCTTTTATTGCACTAACAACTTCTTTTATACTAGAAACAAATTGAGCAATATTCTCACCTTCTTCCATTCTCATATCATCTAACTTACCTCTAAGACTCTTAGATTTGGCTCATTCAACATTTTTGTCTCCTCTATAGATAGTGTGTAGGGCATCCCACATTTTCTTTATAGTGTCACAACTTTTGATATCATCAAATTTGGCATAGCTTAGGGCATAGGTAATCTCCAACATTTCCTAATTGTGTTCTTTCTTCTTCTTCATATCTTTGGTAGTTAGGGCTTTAGTTGGATCAACATGCTCCACTAAGATGGTAGATCATGCATGATCTCCAAGTCCTCCAAGGTGTAGCTTCACCAAACTTTACTATGCAGGAAAGTTATCTCTATTAAGCATGGCTATATCTCTTTCTAACATCTTTATCTTTGTGCTTCTAGTACCTTCAAACTAGTGCTCTTAAGTAGATGACTCTAATACCAATTGTTGGAATACTTTAGAATAACTAAGGAGGGAGGTGAATTAGTTATCCAAGGTCTAGATGTACAAATAAAAATTTGAAAAGTTTAGTGAACCCATAAAACTTTCATATCCATGCATCCATCCATAATATTATGCAATCACTAAAACTTGTGGGTTACTATCAAATCAATTTGCAAAAATGTAAAGCATGAAAAATAATATATTCATCAATACACTTGAAATAATAATTTATGTGAAAACCTAATTTGAGATAAGCATCAGTAACGTGATACTCCTTTTCACTCTTCTGAAGTAATGCCCTATGAAAGGCCAACCCTATTAAAGGTTACAATACACACTATTAAATGTGACCCTATAAAAGGATTTCAATCACCCTATTAGGAGTGAACCTTGTTAGAGGACTTTAGCCCATTCACTTGGAATGCCACCTAGTTAAAGGATTTAAAAATGATTGTTAGGTCAACCTTAATCCATAGGATTTACCCTAGAATGATACAACTGTTAGAGAGTAATAGTAGAGCTTTAACTCAATTCTACTTAGCTTTCATACTTTGCAGTTCTAATAGCTTGTTCACTATTCAAGTATTAATCTCCTTAAGCCTTCTTGTTTAATATGCCATTACAAACTCTTCTCTTGGGTCACTTGATGAAGCAAAACCCTTGAATCCTCATCTCCCTTAGGTTCTCACATAAGACTACTTTACTTCATGACTAGACTATTGGGACTCAAAATTGTAACCCTGATTTTGAGTACCATTGAAAAATCAAGTCCTATAAATGCTTTTTGATACATATGTACCTAAGTATCCATTTGAGGCCTATGAGGTATTTAATGTTTCTAACACCATGCATTCAATATATCTATATGTCCCATGAAGATAAATTTCCATTCTAAGTCATTTTGTGAAGTCCTGTTTTGAGCAATGACTAAATCTACATTTTTGTCGAAGTGTCAAATAGTGATAGGAGGCCTTGTTTACAATTGAATATCTCACACCCACTAATGTTTCATAATTTTTTGCTTTGGGAATGTTTAGCATCCATACCAGAGAACCTATGTTTTAGACTTTGAGTCATTTCAATATGTTTTGATTATATTTTGAATCCCTTAAAGTTGGTCATTTATTGTTGTCATGCTGATGAAAATTATTCAGAATTCTAGGAGGCCCTGTTTGACTTGTTATAACTTTGACCCAATTTACTAAAATTAGAAAATTCCTTTTCCATTGCTTTCTAGTGGTTAGAGAATTGCCATGTTTCAATTTTTAACTTATGACAAATCTATTTGATTAGTTTTCAAATGCAATTCCAAATGTAATTTATAACTTTTTACTGGTGTCAAGAAATGCGGATTGGTCAGTTTCCCTTTTCGTGATGTCATATCTACGAATCCAACAAGTAGAGTTATACAGGTTGAAGGTGGAGGTTCTAAAAGATGACCTTCAATAGATTTTAGGAAATTTTTGAAAGCTTGATTCATGTTTCTTTGATTGCTAATGGTTTGAATCTACACTTGGGCATTGACCCTTCTTGATCTTAATTGTTGTAGATTAATTAATGGTTACATTAATTAATTAGATTTGTAGGATTTTGGTAGATAGATTACAAATAGTTGTCATACTTTGGTATGAGAAAAATGAAGATCTATGGAATCTTAGAGAAGAAAGGATTAAAACTCATATAGAAGAGAGAGTTGATAAGGTTAGGGACATCTAAATTTTTGAAGAGGAAAGAGGAATGATTTGAAACTTTTAATCCCATATTGGATGGGTAAAAGACTTTTAGATCTTTATATACTAAGGCATACAATATTCTTGTTGTCTTTAAGACAATGCCTTTTAAAGGTAGACAAGCTCATAAGGAGGGGTCCACCATGAATGGCTAGTTGGCACGAAGACCATAGTTTTGATAGACAAGGCTAAAAAAGACACTCGCCAGAAAGGTGAAAGATTCTAGTGGTTGTCATGTCACCACTAGAAAATAAGAGGGTCTTGCTAGTAGTGACATGGGGACCTCCCAAAAAAGTAGAAATCAAGCAAAGTTGTGGGAGCCACTCAAAATTTGGCATGTGGCACTATTAAAAAGGTTGGAAATGTGAAAGATTCTGGTGGTCATCATGTTGCAATAGGAGTAGAAATTTGATGAAGTTGTGGGAGCCACTTAGAATTTGACATGTGGCACTATTAAAAGGGTTGAGGGAAGTATAAGGAGTTTTTTTTAAAATAATAATTATTTTATTTCCTCAATTTCCAAAATTGAAAAATTTGTTTTAAACAATGAATTTCCTATAGTGTAGACTATAGAGGTTTTAAAATTTTCAAATTTTATTCATTTAAATTGTTCATTTCATGGTCTTAGGCCACTTTTTCAAATGGTTTCTAGAGGGGTGATTTTTGTCCAAAATATGGACTCCAATGTATAGTTGGAACCAAGAGGAGGTGAATTTTTTAAATATAGGGTCAAAATTTACACAAATGTTTAGCAGTTCAGTCTATAAGAAAATTTGTGTTTTTCGAGGCATTCTTAGCATAATGGGTAGAATTCAACATTGAGCATCAAAATTAGTTGGAAGGCAGATATGAAATTTTTTTGAAGCCTGAATGTGGGGGAAAATTATTTTGAGAAGTTTATCTTGCTTCTAGAGGTCATTTGACTAATTTTTTGCCTTTTACTTGATCTTTGATCTGACATCAAAATTAGCTATGTTTTCCATCAAATAACTGAAGATATTTTATGCTTTTGGGAGGAAAAATGATTAAGGATTTGATTTACTAGTTACAAAGAGAGATTAGAATGATGTTTGTAACTTCTAGGAGAAGTTTTCCAAGTGGACACATGTCAAATACACAAGAGATCTGGGAAATCATTCTCTTTTGTTCTCACTGTAAGGGTTCCAATTTTGGAGAAAAAAGACTCACTGTTGTGATACCATGTGTGTTTCAATCTTAAGTGTTCTTAGATTTTTGAAACAATGGTTCTAGTTTTGATGTGTTATCATCACTGTGACACAACATTCTTTATCATATTTTCTCTTGTATAAATAGTAGTAAGAAGACAATATAGCTAGTTTTGATCTGTTAAGCATTTCTATGTTTTAATTTCATGCATAAAAATGTATAGATTCAAGGAAATGAGTACAAATGAGCAAGAATCTCTTTAGTTTCATTCTAATTCTCATCTACTTCCTTTGTTATCTACAATGTTTTGTGCTTAAGAAAAAAGAGCTTAAACTCATTTGCAATCCCTTAAGGTCATATGTCTAGATAAGTTTTCTATTGGAACAAAGAGCCAAGTAAATGCATATTTACCTTGATAGGGTTGTAGGTTCCACCAAGAGGATATTGAGTAAGTAGTGAGAGTCTTTTATGGAGATAGATGTCTATTTACAAGGTGAATGGATAGATCATATATCTAAATATATGACTATATCTTAGGTATCCATGTGTATCTTTTGACTTAGTTTGTGTTCAATGGATAAGGCATTGATCAACTATAGGATCAATTTGTTCTTACTACTACATATCTTGGGTTTTGTTGAAATGAACATCATTAACCAAATGTTTCTCCCTTTAATGTTGAAGGACTGAAATGTGATGCCCTCACTTGGCTTAGTAATTTATTTGGCTATGTTATTAGCTATTTCATGTCTAAGATCTGTGCATAAGTGTTAGAAGATTAAGTGATTTATCTACTTTGTCAAGATTCAAGTGTATGTTTTAGTACTAGTACCATATATCAAAACCTCAAGGTTAACCAATGTAGGTTTTGCAAAGCCTAAAGTGAAGAAGGATTTATGTCTTATAGTTGGCCCAAGATTGGGAGTCAAGTGCATCCATCATAGGAATTTTCTAGCCTTAGATGTATTGGTATAGCTTCTTGGTTATTTTTATATCGATTAAATTAGTTGCTAACAAAATGGTGACTATGCTGGGGAGTCTATGAAGAAATTCATTGATAAATGTACTAGAATATCTGGTATAAATAGCATTTTTAGAATCTATATGATAAAAAAACCTTGAGAATTTAAAAGAGATTCAATACAGCATGAATAATTCGCTATAGTATTAAGGTTATGACATTTTTTCAATTTCTTTGTTGAAGATTCATGTCTCCTAGTAAATTTTCATTCATTTGCAGTAGTAGCTTTGAGGTTGAGTGTAAACTGTGTTGTTAAGAGTGTTCATTTTCAATCAATTTAATTGGTTTTTATTTTTAAAGTGTTGTTTTAAAATTAGAGTCAAGAATGAACATAAGGTTGCATTCCCTTTTTAAAGTTTATGAATCTACAAGAGTGGTTTGATGGTTTGCATTTCCCCTACATATGAAGGTCTAGTTCAAATTTGTCAAGTGAGGAATTATATTTTGTTTCTCAAAAAGTGCGAGTGGCGACTCTTAATCTCTATACTAGTTTGTTCCTAGTTGATTTTATTACAATATTTTAATGGACTTCCAATTGTATGGGTAGATCTAAAGCTTTCGATAGTTTCTTGAAAAGGAATTCTAAGTTGTTGATAAGTTTTAGAGTGTTGTTGCATCTACTATTATAAGAAAGTGAAGTGTAAAAGGTAAATCATAGTAGTGATTTCTTCATCCTCTTGCAAGGAAGTGGTGGCTCTACAAAAATTTTGATCAGTGGTCTAAAGGAATTTCAGTCTTGCACCTATACCAAAATAGTAGATCAAAGTCTTGCATCAACACTTGAGGTATTTTGATTTTCATGTTTTTCTTTCATGGAAGTCAAGTGTTAAAATGGTTGCCTGTATTTAGTGATTTTCAGCACTAGAAGGAAGAGGTAGAAATTTTATTTTTAAAATGGAATCAAATATCACATCTAAAATTAGTTTACCTAGACATGAATATGTGCTTGAAGATATGGTGGAGATTAAAAAGGATCTTCACAATTAGATTGTCAGATTCATAAGAAATGTGATAGGAAGTGTTCAAGGTCTAGAAGATGATTAGATCTATGAAAAGTTTAAATCAATACTTATGGAGTTGCATGTGTCTTTAAGACCCAAGGAATATTCATGGCCTATTTCTTTCCTAGATGTCTTAATGCCTAATTTAGTTAACTAGCCATCACATTTAAGGGTACAATTTTTTTTTCATGTTTATAGTCTTTTCAAGAAATTTGAGAATGTTTCAAATAACAAATGTGAATGTGTTGAAAATAATAGCGAGTCTAGTGAATCTACAGATAATGACAACGTTTCTTGTGATTATGAAGAGATGGATTCTAGATCTACTGAATTAAATGATTTTAGTCAACAAGATGAAGATGGTTATGTGACTAAAAATGAATTGTGTGATAGTATGCATGAGAGTGTGTAAATTTCTAATAGTAGTACATATAATTCTTCTTTTGGTAAAGATGAGAATGATACACCTATTAAAGAGGTATTGTGCAAAGTAGATGTAATATGTTGTAGTAATGATTCTAGATTTTCATATTGTCATATTAATGGTACTACTACTATAAGTTTTTTAGATCAGCCAATTTATTATTAGAACCTAGGAGAACAGACTTGTGATGAAGTGTTGTTGAGTGATGATGAAATTTCAGAACTACTAACTCATGATCTCAAAAGATATACAATTTTTTCTCTAGATGCCCATGTTGTCCCTTGTAGTGTTTCTTCCTAAGGCAAGGCTATTTTCCCAAATTTTGATGTTGAATTTGATATAAAATTAGAATATTCATCATCATATGTGATAATAGATCAAGTATCAATACACATGATTTTTCTAATGAGGAGATTACTAATAGGGAGAAGTTTCATATTTTTTTAGATTCTTATCATGTTGATTATAGTGAAATTGGTTTTGAATATGACAAAGAAGCAAAGGCTAGAAGTGATAAATCTGATTCTAAGTGTTCACTATATGTTGATGATAAGTTCAAAGTTCATTCTAATGAGTTGTTTAATGAAGATTACGATCATCATGATTTATGTCAGCATTTTCATGATTGTTTTTTAGACGTGGTAACTAATCAGTTGTTTGAGTGTGAAGAGGTTTCAACAAATCATAAATCTAATTTAATAAATTGCATGACTGCAAGTAGGCAGTGATCAAATATTACATACTCTTTACAACTAGATACACAAGGTGAGTTACAAATTGATTCATGTAATTTGTTGAATGAAGTAGAATACTAAACCTTTGTGTTTATAGTTGATAGCATAAATCACTCATATGTTCATGAAGGTTCTCAGTTTGGTTTTCATATTCAAAAGCATGTTGATATACATTTTCATAGTGAGCAAGATGAAGAAAGTGTGTCTAGTTTTTATATGCACTATGAAAGCGATGATACCAATTTTGTTTTGCCCAATGAAATGATTGAAAGTGCTGATATGTTGGGTGAAACAAAAGAGAATGAGAGTTTTATTTTACCTCAAGAAGATGTTAATGAGAATCATGTGTTTGACAGAGGTAAGTATTTTTGAAAAATTTCTAGTGGCTCAGGGCCATCGTTTGTACATAGTAGGGGTAGTTGTTTCTTGCTTTCAATAAAGTTGTTCAAGAGAAGTTTTTGCTATCAGGTGTGTGGTATAATTATTCAAAAGATTTTAATCCTTTCCATGCACACAAGGGACATGCATCCCCAGATAGAGCCACTATTGGGACTCAAAATTGTAGCTCTGACTTTGAGTAACATTGAAAAATCAAGTCCTATAAATGCTTTTTGATGCATATGTACTCGGTAATCCATTTGAGGCCTATGAATTGTTTAATATTTCTAAAACTATGCACTTGGTATATCCATGCATCCCATGAAGATAAATTTCCATTTTGAGTCATTCTATGGAGTACCATTTTGAGCAATGTCCAAATCTACATTTTTTTCCTAAGTGTCAAACAGTGACAGGAGGCCTTGTTTGCAAATGAATATCTTGCACCCAATAATGTTTCATGACTTGCTACTATGGGACTATTTAGTGTCCATTCCAAAGAACCTATGTTTCAAATATCAAGTTGTTTCAATATGTTTTGATTAGGTTTTGAATCCATCAAAATTGATCATTTATTGTTGTCATGCTTATGCAAATTATTTAAATTATTTAGAATTCTAGGAGGCCCTATTTGACTTGTATACCTTGGACCCAATTGAATGAAATGAAAAATTTCCTTTTAGATTGCTTTCTAGTGGTTAGAGACTTGCTATGTTTCAATTTTGAGCTTATGATGAATCCGTTTGATCAATTTTTAAACGTGATTCCAAATGCAATTTGTAAGTTTTTACTGGTGTCAAAAAATGCAAAATGGCCAATTACCCCTTTCATGATGTCATATCTTTGAATCCATGATAGGTGAGATTGAATGGATGGAACTGTTGTGTTTTACTCTAAAAATACTTTAAGTCTGCCAATTTTTAAGTCTTGACAAATTCGTCTAAACACTTTCCTAGGTCCATTCCATTTGAGAAAAATACTTTTTTCCTAGTGTTTCTAGTTCTGCAAATCTAAGTAGCCTACTTTGACTGCATGCCAAATGCATTCTATTATTTGTTATAAGCCCTAATCATAGATTCATATGCTCCTTTTGGAAATGAACTAGTCTTCTAATTCTTGCTCCCCCAAGCATCAATTTGACCTATTTTCAAAGCCAAATCCAAACATGTTTTATGGCTTTCTAACACATTTTTCATGCAGGTAGTTCTGAGAGGGAAAATCTAATAGTCAATATCTTTTAACTAGGAATTTTTCATGAGACAAGATTTGAAAGGGTAGGAGTGTGTAGAATAGAGAATCAATATTGTTGATTTTAGAGCCTAGTTATCTATTCGGGTCAGTTTTTAAGGCTAGTCAAACGATCCCTTGGCATGAAGTTGACAATTTGTAGATTAATGATAAAATGAGTTTTAATTGATTTTTTAGTGGTCAAACTTGATTCTAATCACTGTGATAGATTAAATAAGCCAGATTGGAATGTCAAGTGTTTGAAAATGAAGTTTTTTTAGTGATACTAACTTTGGGGCCCAACTAATTTTGATAGATTTATAAGATGAAAAGTAAATTTTTCAATAATGAATTCTCAGAAAAATGAGGAAGTTTGGCACATTTGCATTGTATGGAATTTTTATTGGTATTGATTCCCAAGCTTCATGACAATGGAATGATAGGGTGTGTAGAAGAATACACTTGTGCATGAAGTGTTTGAGATAGTGATTCAAAGTCATAATTTGTGTATTCATCTTCAATGGAAAATAATTAACAAAATTCCCATATGATTGTGTGCACGAGTATTTTGGGATCGCATGAGAGTTTGAAAGTGAAATAAATAAGAAAGGTGCAGGTATCAAATTCTTTAGCATTTTTGTGAAGCCAAGACATGTAAGCCATAGGCTACTAGGATTGAGGCAAGGGAAATATATAATGCAAGGTAGACATCTAGGATGACTTCAAGGGCACCTAACATAAACATATTTAGGGATCTTAGATGGGGACAAGGTCAGGAAACACCTGGAGAAGATCCATTTGTAGCTAGCAAGTATGCAGTTGCCTATGCCCATGGATTGCAAGGTGATATGCTTTCTAATAAGACAAGAGGATCATTGAGATCCCAAAAAACTTTGAGAGTTTTTGCTTGCTGAAAGCATTTCACAACATATGATTTAGATGGTTGGGAGGGAACTACTCATTACTGTTTCAATGATTTGGTGACTAAACAAGACTATCAATTTGTCATGTCAGCAACGACAACTTAAAGATAAGTAGTGACTATCAAAGAGGCATACAAAAATATACCCAATAGTTGGACAATTAATGGATAATAAGGCTTGATAAAGCAAGATAGAAGCAATGCCAGATTTAGATAGAGAATTAATATGTGATTAGACAAGTCAAGGAGTCTGATAAACATGAAGTTTGAATGAAAAAGTATTATAAATACTTAATATATGTGGGAGAGTTTTAAATGGAAACTAGGAAGGCCAAATGCAACTCACATTTTTGAAGCTCTACCTTTTGATTTGGGGGAAGAACAAGGAGAGAAAGGAGGAAAACATAGGGGGAGGTGTCATATAATGAGGGGAGCTACCTTGGAGTTGACTCATGGTAGGGGAAGCACCATTCATAGCAGAGGGTAAGGAAAGTCCACCACATATAGAAGATAAAAAATTCCAATAGGTAGAGCTATATAGGTTGAAAGTGGAGGTTCTAAAAGATGACCTTTAGTAGATTTCAGGCAGCTTTTGAAAGCTCAATTCATGTTTCTCTGACCACTAATGGTTTTAATCTGCACTTGGGCGTCGGCCCACTTGGATCTTCGTTCAACTATAGATTACTTAATGGTTACATTAATTAATTAGATTTGGAGGATTTTGGTAGATAGATTACAAATAGTTATATAGGGCATCTCATGCTATGAAATTGTAGGTGGGAAAATTTAAAATGTTTTAAACCTTAGTATGGGAAAAATGAAGATCTACAGAATCTTAGAGAAGAAAGGATGAAAACTTGCATAGAAGAGAGAGAGCTTATAAGGTTGGGGGTGTCTAAATTTTCAAAGAGGGAAGAGGAATACTTTCAAACTTTTAATCCCATATAGGTTTGGTAAAAAGCTTTTAGATCTTTATATACTAAGGCATATAATATGCTTGTCGTCTTTAAGACAATGCCTTTTAAAGGTAGAGAAGCTCGCAAGGAGGGGCCCATTGTGGATGGCTAGCTGGCACATAAATTATAGTTTTGAATGATGGAGCTACAAAAGACACTCATGAGAAAGGTGAAATATTCCATTGGTCACCATGTCACCACTAGAAAATGGGAGGATCTTGCCAGTAGCGACATGGAGACCTCTTGGAAGGTAGAAATCTAGTAGAGTTATGGGAGCCATTCATAATTTGATGTGTGGCACTATTAAAAGGGTTAGAAAGGTGAGAGATTATAGTGGTTGCCATGTTGCCACTAAAAAATGCGAGGATCTCACCAGAAGTGACATGGTGACCTCCCAAAAAAGTAGAAACCTCGTGAAGTTATGGGAATCACTCAGAATTTGGCATGTTACACTATTAAAAGGGTTGAGGGAGGTATATGGATATTTTTTTTAAATAATAATTATTTTATTTCCACAATTTCCAAAATTAAATTAATTTTTTTAAATAATGAATTCCCTATAGTTCAAAGTATAGAGATTTTTAAATTTTAAATTTTATTCATTTAAATTGTTCATTTCATGGTCCTAGGCTAGTTTTTCAAATAGCTTCTAGAGGGCATTTTTTGTCTAAAATATGGACTCCAATATACCATTGGAATTGGGAGGAGATGAATTTTTTGAATATGGGGTCAGAATTTGCACAAATGTTCTATGGTTCAGTCTATAAGTAGACTTGTGTTTTCTGGGGCATTCCTAATATAACAGGCAAAATTCAACATTGAGCATCAAAATTAGTTGAAGGGCAAATATGAAAGTTTTTTGAAGCCTGAATGTGCAGAAAATGATTCTAAGAAGTTTATCTTACCTCTAGAGGTAATTTGACTATTTTTTTTTGCCTTTGCCTTGATCTAAGATCTGAAATCAAAATCATGTTTTCCATCAAACATCTAAAGCTATTTTATGCTTTTGCGAGGAAAAATGATTGAGGATTTGATTTACCAATTACAGAGAGAGATTAGAGAGATGTTTATAACTTCTAGTAGAATTTTTTCAAGTGGACACATCTCAAATACACAAAAAATCCAAGAATTCATTCTCTTCTATATCATTCTCTTTCTTGAACTCATTGTAAGGGTTCCAGTTTTGGAGAGAAAAGACTCACTATTGTGATACCATGTGTATTCCAATCTTGAGTGTTCTTAGATTTGTGAAACTAGGGTTTTAGTTTTGATGTGTTCTCATCACTATGACACCACATTCTTTAGCACATTTTCTATTTTATGAATATGAATAATGAAGATAATATAGCTAGTTCTTATCTGTTAGGCATTTTTATGTTTTATTTTCATGCATATGAATGTATAATTTCAAGGAAATGAATACAAATGTGCAATAACCTATTTAGTTTTATTGTGATTCTTGTCTCCTTCATTTGTTATCTGCAATATTTTGTACTTAAGAACAAAGAGCTTAAACTCATTTGCAATCCCTTAAGGTTGTATGTCTAGATAAGTTTTCCATTGGAACAAAGAGCCAAGTCAATGCTTATTTACATTGACAGCATTGCAAGTTTCACCAGGAGGATATTGAGTAAGTAGTGAGAGTCTTTTATGAAGATAAATGTCTATTTACAAGGTGAATTGATAGATCAAATATCTAAATATATGAGTATATCTTAGGTATCCATGTGTATGTTTTGAATTAGTTTGTGCCCAATGGATAAGGCACTGATTAGCCATAGGATCAATTTATTCTTACTACTACATATCTTGGGCTTTTCTAAAATCAACATTATTAATCAAATATTTTTCCCTTTACTATTGAAGGTCTAAAATGTGATGCCCTCACTTAGCTTAGCAATTTATTTGGCCATGTTATTAGCTATTTCATGTGTGAGATCTATGCATAAGTCTTAGAATATTAAGGGATTTATCTACTTTGGCAAGATTTAAGTCTATTTTTTAGCACTAGTGTGTTTTTTGGAAGAGCCTAAAGTAAAGAAGGAGTTATGCCTTATAGTTGGCCCAAGATTGGTAGTCAAGTGCATCCATCATAGGAATTTTCTAGCCTTAGATGTATTGCTCTGGCTTCTTGGTTATTTTTTAAATCTGTTAAAGAAGGAGGCAACACAGACATTCCTATAAACAAGAAATTAAGATTTTTCCCACTCAATTTCCATCATCAGAATTTAGGGTTTGGATGGATTAGGTAGGATACAATGTATCTACCCCATATCTCATATCTCTTTGAGAAAATTCTTCTAGAATCCATTTAAATTCACCTAAAAATGGTTTACCTCAAATTTTGTGCCACTAGATCATCATCCTTATCTTCCTCCTAGTTCACAAAATTGAAGAAAACAAACTTGTGAGCTTAGATTCAACAAATCTTTGATCTTTTAAATAATGTAGTAGCTCAGCAATATCAACCTTCTAATGCTTAACACATACTGCATTGCTCAGCCTTAACTACAAAATCACTTGGCATCAATTAAAGTTTAATGATGCTCAAAATCAACTAAAATTACTCAACATCAACTATTTTTCTTGGCATCTACTAGAATTTTCTTTTAGTCACCTTTAACTAACTTTTTCCTTGGTTTGCTTTAACTTTTCTTAGCACCTACTATCCACTCGGTCAAGCTTGGTAGACAAACTTTGTGTAACATGTTCTTCTAAAATTTCTAAGTGTAACCAACTTTTTTAACCTTAAGTAGATTATCAATACATCATGTCATCACTATCATAATTGATCCTTGTACTACCTTACATAATCATAACTCAACCTTTCCTCTAGGTGATATTGTTACCTCTTATTGATCAAATCCTCTTTATCAATCAACTAAGTGATAGTAGTTAAATCTTATAAGAAGTTTTCTTACTAGCAAATAGTAGGTTTGACATTAGTGACAAAATAATGATTCAAACACATAATCTTCTTCATAAATTTCCATCTTTCAATGCTCTCTCTCATCAATGATCTTTTCAATCAAATCTCAACAAAGTCTAGAAGAAGTTATGTAAGCTTTGGTGATGTCTATTCTAAGATAGAGTTTACAAAGGCATGTTTTGGTACAGTTGTTATATCTCTTACCAGAGTTGACATCTTGATGATTGAGGTTGAGGACATGAAAAAGACATATTGAGGATGACATGGCTAAGCTTGCTCATCATAATATTGCATGTATGAAAATTTATTAAGGTTGCAAGGTGGAAGATTAATATTATTACTAAGTGTAACATGTTCTTAATGTGGTCCTATAATAATTAATTGATAAGGTCTCAACTCAAGGAATTGTTTTATGGACTTAGTATAAAAGAAGGATATTTTCCTTTATCCTATGTATGTGATGGTATGGAATGTGAATTGATGATAAGCAATAGAAAGTGTGGAATCTGATGTTGTGAAGAGTAGTGAAAAAGTGAAGAAAACTTCATTGTTGAGGTTTTGCTAAGTGATCCAAGGTTTGTGAGCTAGTCTTAAAGGTCTAAAAGTGATTGGTCTAGTTGATAGGATGGACAAAAGAGAAAAAAATAGAGAAAGATAACACTATTTCCTTGTTTGAGTAGTGAGCTCTTCTTGCATTTGAAATTTTATGTTTGGGTAGTGGGCTCTTCTTGCATAAATTGTACTACAACTCCTAATAGGGTTAGAATCTCCTAATGGGGATTCAAAGTCTCCTAATAGGAACTCATTGTAATAAATGTTGTAATAGACTCCTAACAAGTTCCATCCTCTAACAAGGAATATTTATATTAGTACATCATCTTGTGGGCATCACTCCCACTAGGATTTCCCTCTGATCAAGGGTTCCTCTAGTCAACATATCTAGTGTAATTATCTATGACCATTTTATTATGGTTGTTTTTTACTTTATTTCAATGGTTAAGTTTTCTTAAAGAAGATAAATCTTTTTATTAAATTTTTGGTTAATTGATTAACCTCCCCCCCTAGTTATCTTGGTGGACCATTATTTCTAACAATTGGTATTAGAGCATCAGGTCCTTGAAGATAAAGTTTAACAATTTTGGTAGATCCATGGTGAACATGTTTAGGATAGATAGATTGAAGTTTGATGGAACAAATTATGATAGCTAGAAGGAAAAGATGAAGACACATATTTTGTGTATGGGTCCAAGATATTGTATCTTGACAAAATTAGGGAATATAATCATTGTTCAAAAGGATTTGGATATTTGCATTAATGCAGAAAGAGATATTTTCATGTGTGACATGAGAACAAACACTATTGGCTACACTTCTTGAAATTAAGTAGAATTAGGTAAAATTACTTGCTAGTTCACATTTGATCTAGAAAGTTTTGGAAAATAGTTTTGAAGGTGATGCACATTCTAAGAAGTTGAGGCTACAATGTTGAATTTGTGCATTTCAAGATGCTAAAATGATGGAAGATGAATCTGTAAGAACATATATAGTAGGATATCAAAAATTACTGTAGGTATTAAAGCTCAAGGAGTAACCAAAGAAGATGATGAGATTATATGGAAGATATTGAAGACTCTAACACCACCATTTAAGTCAGTAGTTTAGATGATACAGTTGTTGATATCTTGTACGAAAGATTTCACAAAGGAGACATTGCTTAGAAGACTTGAAGTAGTTGAGAATGAACTTAGATAGGCTGGAGAATTGAACAAAATAGAGATAGCTTTTAGTGCCTTGAATATTCAACCTAACTTATCCAAGAGCACAAGTGCTAGAGGAGATTTTGCTATCATTAGTAGATCTGAAGATGATAGAAAGATTGAAGAAGGGGTAGCCCTTTTGGTAAGAAGGGAAAAAGGAGGTAAGAAAATCTTTAAATTTTGGACTTGTAATGAATATGGTCATTATGCATCGATGTGTCCTAAAAGATAGAAAAAGTATAAGGTAAATCATAAGCCTAGAAAAGATATAGAGTATTTGTATGCAAATGAAGATAATGATTTTGATGAACAAGAATTAAGTTCTAGTGATGATGAAATTAGATTTGTGGAAATTAAAGAAGAAATTCTAGAGAAGTTAGCTTTTGTGTCACAAGTTGAGAAGAATTCTAATTGGATAATTGATAATGATTGATCACATCATATGATTAGTGACACGAACAAGTTTGTTCAATTCAAAATTTAGGATGGAGGATTTGTTAGAGTTGGAAACAATGTAACATGCCAACTTAAAAGTATTGGAGCTATAACTCTTGATGGTATAACTAACACCAATGATGTATACTTTGTTGATGGTTTAAAACACAATCTCTTGAGTGTTGGACAACTAGTAGACAAAGGTTATCATTTTTAGTTCATAGAAAAGACATGCATGATCAATGATAAAGATGGAAAGGTAATTGGAATAGGAACTAAATCTAGAGGTAATGTATTTCATTTGAATCCTACTAAAATGACATATTTGGTTACAAAGGTAGATAAAAATTGGTTATGTAATAAGATATTTTGTCATATAAACTTTGATAGTATTGTGAGGACTAGTAGAATGTTTGCAATTAGATATTTTCCAAAGATTGTAAAGAATACTAAAACAATTTGCAAGGAATGTGTTTTGGCTAAGCATAATAAAACCTCTTTTCCTAGCAAAAAGTGTACCACTACAACAAAATTTGAGATTGTACACACTGATCTCAATAGTCCTACAAAGACTAAAGGATTCTATGGTGAAAGGTATTTTATGATTCTATTTGATGATTTTTCTAGAATGATGTGGGTTGTAATTCTTAAAGAGAGATCTAAGGCATTTGATAAGTTCATTATATTCAAGAATAGGGTTGAGAATGAATCTGGTATGAAGATTAAATATTTAAGATTAGATAGAGGAGGAGAAATTACTTTGAATGAGTTTAACATGTTTTGTGAAGAAAATGGAATTAAAAGATAGCTATCAGTTCCAAGAACTCCAAAACAAAATAGCAGTACAAAGAGAAGGAAAAAGTTAGTTACAAAAGTTACAAGAGCTATGTTAGCAGAGAATGATGTATCCAAGACATTTTGGAGAGAAGTTATGAATACAACATTCTACACCATGAACAAAGTGCAAGTCAGGAAAGACACAAACAAGACACCTTATGAATCGTGGTTTTGTCACTCACCTATAGTTAAGTATTTCAAAATATTTGGAAGTAAGTATTATATCAAAAGAGATGATGATATTGGTAAGTTTGATGCTAGAAGTGATGAAGGTATGTTTCTTGGTTATTCATTGAAAGGAAATTCTTATAGATGTTGTAATTAGAGAACTAATACTATTATGGAAATTGTAAATGTGAGAATTGATGAAAAATTCATAATACAAGAGAGAATAGTTGATTACAATTTAGATGATGATGTTGTTATAAGAAAAAGAATGATGAGGTATTTCTTGAGACTGATGATGATTTGTAGAATGAAGGAGAGACAAGGTAGGAAAAATCTTAGAACCTTTAGTAGAGCCAAGGGTTGAGTTAACAACTCCTACTTTAAGAAATAACATGATAAAGAATCACCCATCTGAACATATCATTGGAAGCAAGGATAAAGGTGTGATGAAAAGAAGCATAGTAGATGAATAACTATGCTTAATATCTCAAGTTGAGTCTATGAATGCAGATGAAGAATGTAAAGATGATTATTGGAAACAAGCTATGAAATATGAATTGAACTAGATAGTAACAAATGAGACATGGGAATCGGTCCCTAGACCAATAGACAAGAATGTGATAGAAACTAAATCGGTATTCATGAACAAGATGAATGAGCAAGAAGAATTTGTAAGAAAAAAATTAAGATTGGTATGTAAAGGTTACAACAAGAAGGAATAGATTATGAGGAGACATATGCTCTAGTGGATAGAATAGAAGTAGTAAGATTATTCTTAGTCCGTGCAGTATACAAGAAATTCAAAGTATATTAGATGGATTCCAAGTTAGCATTTTTGACTAGAGAACTTAAAGAAGAGGAATACATTGAGCAGCATGAAGGAAATCCTTTGACAGATGATAATGACATAGTATGCAAACTAAGCAAAGCATTGTGTGGATTGAAGAAAGCACCTGGAGCCTAGTATGCAAGGTTAGACACACATTTAACAAAACTTGGATATAGAAAAGCTTTGGTAGATATTAATCTATATTGGAAAGAAACTGATGATGGTTTGATGATTTTGGTAATATTTGATGATGTCATTACATTTGGAGGAAATTATGAAGAAAGTGAGAAGTTTACAAAAGAGATGAAGAAAGAATATGAAATAAGTATGATAGGCAAGGTGAAATATTTCCTAGGATTGCAAATTGTACAGAATAAACAAGGAATCTTTATTTCTCAAACTAAGTACTTGAAGGATTTACTAAAAAGGTTTAGTTTGGAAGCATGCAAACCCATTGGAATACCTATGGTAATTAGACACAAGTTATTTACAAAGGATGTGACTCCTACTATTGAGTAGAAGGAGTACAAATCTATAACTAGGGGAATGTAATATCCAACTCACATAAGGCCAAATATAGAAAATGCAATTGGAATTGTTGTAAGATTCTAGGCTGATCCCAAAGAAGTACATTATGTAGAAGTAAAAAGGATATTTAAATATTTGAAGGGAACATTTGAGTTTGGATTATGGTATGACAAATCTAATGATTTCACTCTAAGTGCTTATACTAATGTAGATTGGGTAAGTAGTATGGATGACAAAAAGAGCACTAGTAGAGGAGTTTTCATTCTTGGAGGAAGATTGGTTTCTTGGATAAGAAAGACATAGGATTATACATCACAAAGTACAATAGAAGTAGTGTATATTGCAGCAACTAATAATTGCAATCAAGTTATTTGGATGAAGTAGATGTTGATGGATATAAGGATAGAAATCAATCAACCTATTGTTATACATTGTGACAACACAAACACTATAAATATGTCTATGAATCTAGGATTGCATTTAAGGACTAAGACCATTTCCATTAAGTATCATATGTTGAGAGAAAAAGTTGTAGAAATGGAAATTTGATTAGAGTACGTGAGCACTAAAGAGTAGATTGCAGATATATTGACTAAGCCTCTTTCCAAAGAGACTTTTGAGTATTTACGAGGTATGCTTGGGGTTATGCCCCTTCCTACATTAGAGTAGAAGATGCAAGAGTACATCATTACAGTGGAAAAAAGCACCCTTTTTGTCTGGACTGAATGTTGATGCCTCCTGAATGGGGGAGTATCTATGATGGACAAAGTCATCTAAGACTCTTGTTGATGTTGTTTCAAACAATGTCTTTTGACACTCAAGCTAGTAAGTATTAGTTGTTGTAGAGTTTGATGCAATAGAGTTGGTAACCTTTGACATTGATGTCAATGGGGGAGAAGTTTGGCATGAAATATAGTATGTAGAATAATAATTTGGTATAGAGAACATTGAGTTATATCAATAGGGGAGAATGATTGATGAAGAAGATTTGAAGATGAACATTCTTTTGTTGGTATTCTTGGAACTAGATGTTTTGCATCTATGTTCCCAACAATACCAAAGGGGGAGATTATTAGAATATCTGGGAGATTGTTAGAAGATTGCTTGGAAGCATGAATGCTAATGATATTCCTATGGGGAGTACTAATATGATGAAATGTTACATTCATGATTGAGTTTTTTATTGATGTCAACATAGTAATTTTCTATGGTATTTGATAGAAGAATAGTGGAAAGATCAAGTTAGTATAGATGGCTAGTTGAGAATTATGACTACCCAATGTTATGGGCGATACTTTTGAGTATCTGGTATATGGAGTTAACATCAAAAGAAGAAAGGATAAGTCTAGAAGAAGTTATGTAAGTTTTGGTGATTTCTATTCTAAGATAGAATTTACATAGACATGTTCTGGTAAACTTATAATATCTCTTAGCAGATTTGATACCTTTAGGATCAAGGTTGAGGATAGGAAGAAGACATGTTGAGGATCACACGACTAAGATTTCTCATCATAATATCATGTGTACAAAAATTTATTCAAGTTGTAAGGCAAAAGATTAATGTTATCGCTAAGTGTAACAAGTTCTTAATGTGGTCCTATAAGAATTAATTGAGAAGGTCTAATAGTCAACTCAAGGAATTATTTTATGGACTTGGCATAAAGGAAGGAAATTTTCCTTTATCATATGTATGTGATGGCATGGAATGTGAATTGATGATAAGCACCAAAAAGTACAAAATGCAAAGTTGAGGAGCAGTACAAAAGTGAAGAAAATGTCATTACCAAGGTTTTACTGAGTGATTTGAGGTTTGGTTTTTGGGTTCAAGGTTCATGACATGGTCTAATATTTATTGGTCTAGTTGAAATGATAGAGGGAAGAGTAAAGGAAAGAGAAAGACAATAGTAAATCACTTTTTTAAGTAGTGATCTCTTCTTGTAGTTGAAAGTGCATGTTTGGGCAGTGGGCTCTTCTTGCACACATTTTACTACAACTCCTAATAGGGTTGGAATCTTCTAGCAAGAATTCAAATTATCCTAAAAGTTGTACTAAATTTTGTAATAGACTCCAAACAAGGTCCATGCTCTAACAAGGAATATTCATATTAGTACATCATCTTGTGTACATCATTCCCACTAGGGTTTTCCCTCTTATTAAGAGTTTCTCTAGTCAACATATCTAGTCCAATTGTCTATGAGAATTTTATTATAGTTGTTGTTTACTTTGCTTGAATGGTTAAGTTTGTTTAAAGAAGATAAATGTTTTAATTGTTGGATAACTGATTCACCCCCCACCCTCCTCCCAATTATCTTGGTGGAGTATTATTTCTAACATGGTATTTATGCAAAGGATATCTTGTGAGATTAACTAAGCAAGTGATGTGTACTATAATGTGATAAAGTTAATTTGCAAAGTTTTTGTGAAGTGTTATATGCAAAGTTTTGGAGAACCTATTTTGTGAGCCGAGATCAAACTAAGGCTAGAGATCAACTTAAAAAGAAGTTACAACATCTATACATCTATATTTTAGAAACTTAAAGTTTAGTTACTTGTTTAGTTACCAAGCTCTTCTTGTAATTGAAAGTGCATGATTGGGGAGTGAGCTCTTCTTGCATCCATTGTACCACAATTTTTAATAGGGATTCGCAATCTCCTAATAAGGACTCCTATGTACTAAATGCTTTTATAGACCCCTAATAGGGTCCATCCTTAACAAGAAACATTTATATTAGTACATCATGTAGTGTTCATCATCCCCATTGGGGTTTTCCCTAGGCCAGTGTTTCCCTAGTTAACAAAATATGGTGTTATGAGTTCCCTTTATGCATGGTTATTATTATTGTTTAGCATTACTTGTTTACTTACTTATTCATGGTTCAAAGTAGCAAATAATATCCAGCTAGTGATAAAATTTTGTAGGATACTAATTCACCCACCCCCCCTAACATTTTCTGTTTCTAATAAAACTTGCCCAAAATTTGGCCTAATATTTAAGGTGTTCTTATATTCCCATAATTGTTTTACCTCTTTAGACATATTGAGTGTAAAATTAGTGAAATCATTTTATCTTGGTATATTCTTTCTTTAGCTAAGAGGGCTATGAACATTTCACTTAGAAGCCTAGTGTTCTTAGACTCAAAATTCAGGGATGAGGATTATCTTTCTATCACATGTTGATATTGTGAATGGGCTAAGTTATTATCTCAAGGTTTCCATGTATGGATAAAATATCCTTTCTTCTTAGGCTAGTTCTTCCTCCCAACCTAAGGTATTTCTCTCTATAGAGGGACATTCAGATTTGCCTTTTTGTATGCTCTTCTATTTTTCCTTCTATCAACCATATCAAACAACACTTAAAATATAGCACTAGCTACTAAACCTTTGAGTAATTCCCCACCTGCTAAAGGGAAAAAACTTTAATATGGCTAGTAAATAGGAAAATATCATGAGAGTAGAATGTTAATCAAATATTTGACACAAGGGCCCAATATACAACATAACTCTATCATGATTCACTTTGGGAAATGACAACTTTGTTACATAGATAAAGCACTTCTTGGAAACATGACCTACCATACTATGAGATACAACCCACATCATGTACTTTGTACTTGGTGTATTGAATTTTTTTTAGATTCTTAAGGTTTGTATACTAAAATAGACCAATATACTCAATAGTAGATTCACCATTTTTTTGGCTTCTGATTTGAGAGAATTTAAACTACCTTTTAAAAGATGAGACTACCTAGGAGTTAGCTAGAAACAATAATGTGCATTATGAGAAACAAATTAAAAGGACTAACTAACAAGACTTTGTAATGCCTTCTCCACTTTGAACTCTGCAAAATTTAGGTGGGTAAGCATTGAAATTAACTTTCTCTCTCTAACTTTCAAACCTAAATAGATAATTTATCAAACTCTAAGAATCCATGAATTAAGTATAGGCTCACCTTAAGGATTTCAACATAACAAAAATAAATATTTAATTTATAAATTAATACACCATATAAATTTCCACGCTATATCCACTTTAATGATAACCAAAGCTTTATCCATTTGAATGCTAACTCTTAGAAACTTGACATTTACCATTAGATCTATCTCTACACTTTATGAAAAGAAATCAAAACTCAATTAGAAATCTCATTCTCATCAAAATATTCTTACAATAACCAATAATTCTCTCAACCCACATTAATTATTTACATAGTGCATGGGATTATTAGAAAAATATAAATTGAAATACAATTCTAGAAATAAATATAACTAGAACTCAATAATTTTTGCTATCAAATTTTAGAAAATTCAAAGTTACAGAGAAGAAAGATGATTTGGATTAACTAGTAACCATTCTATTAATTCCTTTGTATTATCTTCTTTGAAAATAAATAATTTAACATTAGTTTCTTGCATGAATGCTCGAATTAGAATCAATACTGTTGAATACATTTTTCATTCTAACTTTTAGAAAAATTGGTCATACAATATACATGGACTGACTTAGAAAATAAACAAAACTAGTTCAACAAAATAAACAAGATTTAGGCTACAAAAAGGACACATGTCATCTATTGATGTGACATATTCACTTGCTACAAACTAAAACATGTAACTTACATTCGTTTACAATAATTCCCAAAATTACAAACTATCTTGATGTGACATGCAAGACACAACCACCTTTATATAGAATATTCTTTGTGAATAAAAAAATTGATTTAAATATTTGTTACTTTGGTGGGTCCTAATGATTTGAATAATCATCAATATTGTATTTTTTTTACCCATTCATGATATTATTCATATGTTGGTTGTGCATGCTCAAGGATTTGATCTTCCACCTATCTGTGAGAATTGTACTTTATTGTAGCTTTGGTAACCTATTTCTCAAAATTCTCTTAAAAGGTGCTAGAAATTACCAATTTGAATATACATTTCTAGAAAAGTGTCATTATCATATCCTTTGCTATAACTTTCACCATATTACCTACCTCAATAATAGCCTCTAATTTCCCATTAGTAAATTCTTTTAGATTCTTATTCATCTCTAGAAATGGTGGGAACAAGGTGTCCTAGTAGCATTCTATGGAATTTTCTTAGTTCCATTAGTCTATTTTCAATATTATCTAGCAATATTAATAAATTCTTTAGTGACATGATAATTTTAGTTTTTGGCATAGAAATCTAGGAAGAATTAGGATCTATTCTTACACATAGTTACACCTTTTTCATTTTTTTTACCTAGGTAATCCATTTAAGATAGGTGGGCTTAACCAATGTTTTTTAATCTTCCATCTTGTTGATTGCCAAGTACAATATCTTACATGCTTAAAGGAGATTAAATGTATTTGTAGCATCATTAATGCAATTCTAGCAATGATTTCTCTATCATAATCATGTTTGTCATGACTACTTTCTAATTGCATCTTCAAATGTACCAATTCTTTTATTAATGCATCATTGTCTAGATAGCTCTTCCTGATTTCTAGTAGATTGTTCAACAATAGTAGGGACTTTGACAACTACTAACTCAGATATTCTCCCTCCTAACAATTTCTATTTTTTAAATGTCAATTGTCTTTTCTTTTCTTTTTTCTCATTAGTAGAAAGGAAATGTTTGTATTTTTCCTGTAAATATTCATATATCTTTTCTTTGTCAAGGGAAATATCATGAAGATAAGAAACTTGATCTTGCAGACTCATGGTTGAATTAGAAAGCTTAGTATCTTTTACCCTTTGTATAATTATATATTCTCTAACTCCAATACCTATTTCATCTCCTCTACTTGATCTAGATATACTAAGATTCCATGTTTCTGAGGTGCCTAAATCTTTACTATAGTATTTTGCACTTGAGATATCTTCTAACCCCTTTAAATGTGGTATTTTTAGTCTCATGTTTTTCATGATAGAATTGAATGCAATGGCATCAAAAATTTTGAGATTAAGTACCAGGTGAACTCCTATTTTCTTAACTATTTGCATCCCTTCTTCTAGAGTGATTTTATCAAACTTGACCATCAGTTCACTTTTTACCTATTTTTACAAATTATTAGGGTAAAACATATTGTTTTTAATTCCTTTTATCTTCAACCCTTTTTTTAGAGAGTATTCTCTATAGTTTTTTCATATTAATTTATTAAAGGCTATGATTTTAAAAATTCATCATCTTCAACATTCACATCATACGCCTACTTTTTCAGTTCTCTAGGGATAATACCTTTTACTTCTTGTATGGTTATGTCAGAAATTGGGGTTGTGGGGGTTTGAGGGTCTTCTAATCTCAACAAGTCTTCAACGATATATAGATATGCATCATCATCATCATCATCATCATCATAATGCAAATTGAATTCCTCTAGTTGGTCCATCTATTGGATATTTTTGCACATCCTTTCTTTGGGACACATCTTCAATATGAGCTTCTATGGCATGAGGAGAAATTGGAGGTGGACTAGAAGACCTATAAGATGGATATCCTCTCTTAGGATATTATGTTATGGTTTCTTGCATTCTTGGGACTTCAACTATATTTAGATCAACAAGTTTCTCTCCTAGTCTCCTTCTTTAATATATCCTTTAACTAGTTTGAGTTTTATGTTGTTGACTTTCCTTAGAAATAGGGGCTAGTTTCTCTTGTCTATCCCTCTTCTTTCCCCTTTTCTTCATTGGGACTATATCATTTGACTATAATAAATCATTGAGACTCTCTTCATTGTAAACAACTGTGATCTTTCTCTTCTTACTCTTCCCTAAATTTTCAAACATAGTGTCATATATTTTGTAGAGTTTTTGCAAATTATCCTCAATCTCTCATTCAAAATTTTACAATTTGAGAGGGGATCATAGCTAATGTCTCCTTCATGGATTTCACTTAGCATATCTTCATAAAAATGCCATGTAATCTTCTTCCTTTTCTAAGATTCCATGTCTTCAACATTTCTAATTATATCTTTAGGAAAGTCAAATTCATTTCCACCTCTAGGATTCATATTTATCTTTCATATCAACCGAGCATAAAAACCCTCAATGTCATTTATCCTTTTAGAATTAATATCCATATTATATGGCTTCAACAAATGAATTATTTGATCCCTTCCTTCTTCATTATTGGAAAGTGATGGAATAGTGTGAGGTGAAGGAAGAAACTTGATTTTGTGGCCTTTTTTGGTGGGAAATCAATGTCTTGGAATATTGCAATTTGTCTAATGACCTCCAAGAATCCTATTCTTAAAGGGACATACCTTAAAATCACATTTGGTCTTCCCAAAAAAATACATATTCTTATAATTGTTGTATTCTTGTAGAAGTAAATATCTCTCCATTGATGACACATATTTGGTCTAACATTACAATTAATTGGCCTCAATTTTGTTTTAAAGCTTGTGAGAAATTTCTTACATTCTACAAGATTATCTTCCTCAATACTGACCCAAATTCATTTCCAAAAAGAATGACATTTGACCCTTCCAAATCAGAAGACAAGGTGGTAGTCCATAATTGAACTACCAATGGCCCACAATCTCTTTCAAACTCCAAATCAATATATTGCACAAAATTATATTTATTATGAAAAATAATTAAATGCAGCAATATTGAGAAACATCTAAAATTTGAAGATTTCCTTATTTTTAGAACTACCAATGTCTCATTGATATTGTTCTCCAAATACACTATGAAATCAACAATAACTACTCCATCCTTGCATAGTCCAAAGCACATCCACAATGTAGCCTTACTAAATTTTACATTTTTTGGCAATCATATAACCTAATATAAGGTTGTGTGTGTTTAAATAGGCATAATTATAATGCTCACAATTTTCTATATTGTGTGAAATAGCCAAATGTGATAACTTTACACCATCTACCTCATTGAATAAGGACATAAATAATTTTTGTTATCTATCAACCCCTTCCTTGTCAACTTTATTAGTTTTTTAGAATAAGGTAAAAGTAGGTTTTGAAGGGGCCCTAAAACCCTTTACATCAAAAAGAAACATATACCATGAAGCTCTACCAAGTTTTAAATGGACCCAAAACCAACAGTACAATAGAACCAGGTCAAACCAGGACCTAAAACCAATAGAAGAGTTTAGAAAGAGAAACCAGAGAGAAACTTGGAACCTAGAGAGATAGTCTGGGAAGCAAAACAACTAGAGAAACCTCCCAGACCAGAAAAGCAAGGACTAAGATTTTGATTTCACTCCTTTTTTATGAGAGCGCAAATTCATATCAAATTGAGGAGGGGACTTTTTAGATCTTTTTTTTGTCATAGGTATCCATCCCTCCTCAACCAACACAGCCTTTGACTGCCACCTTTTAGAGTCAAAATAGTTGGAAAATCATCCAAACTATGGCAAGGACCATCTGCCATCACCACATCCTGCAATCTAGAACTGCAACCTTGTTTACCAGTTCCAGTAATAGCATCAAAAGGACATCCATCCTTTTGACTAGGGCAATCTGCCTTCACATCCTATAATCTAGAACTACAACCTTGTTTACCAGTTCTAGTAATAGCATTAAAAGGACATCCATCCTTTTTACTAGGGAAATTTTGCTTCAAATCATCCACCAAATTGGAACTAGAAGTTTGAGATCCAACTTTATCACTAAGATTTGATACTTTTATTTTTTGTCCAAATTTAGCAATCACTTTATCTCGACCAGATTCTAATACTTTAATAGGATCCACACCATCATTAACATGACCAAAATCTACACCAAGAGAACCAGAACAAACACCATGGGCATCCACTAAGGAAGTAGTAGCATTCCCCAATGCAGAACCAGAATCCCCATCCGTAGGAGAAGATTTGTAAATTGTATAATGTTGTTGCAGAACACCCTTCCATCAGGAGGAGGGTCATTAGTTTGAAGAATTCTTATACACACACTTGGAAGCCAAATGATCAGTATTGAAACAACTTTTACACCTAAAAGGGAGGCCCTCATAATCAATCAACTAAGTCCAAGATCCCCTTGAATGATTTAAAAGAAGCTCAGCTGGGAGACCCTTAGAAACATCAATATCCACTAGAACCCTAGCATAAGTAGAATGGTAATGTTCAAAGGATTGGGGATCAACCATACAAAAATCCCCTAAAGCCTCACCAATTTTCGTGAAAACATATTTCACCCAAAAATGAAGAGGAAGATTAGGCAGCCTTACCCAAGTTGGGATTTTGAAAGACTCCAATTGAGGATCAAAATCTGGATGCCATGGTTTAACCATTAAAGGAAAGCGGTGCTCCCAAAAAAAGACCCGATCACAAAGAATAACATTCCTATCCTTAGGATTAATAAAAGTAACAATGAAAAAACCTTTAACCAAAGGGTAAATCTCAATAGTATCTGTAGCATATGGATCCCAATTCTTAGAAATCCAAGCATGGAGCTCTGAAAGAGAGGGCCAAAAACCTTTAAAGTGACAAATAATAGAGTCCTTGGAAAGATCCCTCATGCATTCTTCTATTTGTAAAAGAGACTTTTCCCCTAGAGAAAGAGAAAAAGGCATACAAGGGATCAAAGGGGATACCATAGATCTGGTTCCACAACCAGCATCTTTGCCAGAAATGGAAGCTTGCACATCACTATTGCTAGATTTCCCACTTCCACAACTAGCAGCCTTGCTAGATTTAGAAGCCTCAGAAACCCTAGCATCATTTTTCCCGCATTCATTTCCAGCAACCTTTGTAGATGCAGAAGCCAACACACCATCATTTCCAAAAACCCTAGCAGTGACGTTGCTACTATTGCAGCCAACTCCATTTCTAGATACATAATCCAAATGAGGTGCAGAGGAAACTCGCACCCCATCCACTGACTACCCACCAACAAAAATACCTCCACCCATGCAACCAGTAGAACCAGATGCAAAAGGAGGAGGGATGCCATGGATGGAAGGCCCAAGTTTTTGATTAGGACCAGGAGCGGGAGATCTAGGAGAACGAATAGGACCATGAGCAAAAGATCTAGGAAATCAAACTGGACTAGGAGCGGGAGATCCAAGAATTCAAATAGTACCAGGAGCGAGAAATCCAAGGTTTTAAATAGGACCAGGAGTGGGAGATCCAAAATTTTGAATAGGAGCAGCAACCATTCAAACGACTAGTTCCAATAGTTTCTCTATCAACTCTATTAGTTACTTCATTAGTTGAATGTAAGTTGAAAGCTTTCTTGATTGACTCTACATCAATTTTGAGTAGAACATTCCCATCTAGATCTCTGTTCTCATGTGTTATGAGATCATATCTTTCCACCAATTCAATGAGTAGTTCAATGTCTAAGAACATAGTAGGGACTACCAATTTCCATAACACATGTTTTCATACATTACTAAGTGGACTTCCTACATTCATGGCCATGACATCATCTAAAATTATGTAAACCATTGGTTGGCATGAGAGTGTTAGCAATTCTCTTGAACCTATCCTTCAAACTAGAACAACTTTCATTTCCTAAAATTTTCCATAATTTAGTTTCCTCTTTACCCTCCTTAGAATATGGAAACTTCTCTAGGAATTTATCTTGCAATCTCCTATCCTCATACTCAAACTTACTAGATTATTTTATGTGAGGCATTTTTAGTATAATCTATTTTATTGCAAGACCTATGGTTTTCCCTTACATTTTTTCTAAGCTAGGGCTCTCAATTTTTACAAAGGATTCTCTTTGATTTTACCTAGTTCTTTCTTTGCAAAGAAATGAAACAATAGAGACAATTTTAATTACTTATGATTTCTTTCTATGTGTTCTTTTCAAGATCTTCACCAATGGATAGTGTAGACACCCAAAAATTAGGAAAGACCTAAACTATGCAATTTTGATCAATCAACACAAATTAAGAAGGAAATTAGAGGAACACAATAGACTTTCAAATCAAGGATTACATCAGGTCATTAATCATCTATCAAATCAACAAGACCTAAATCAACTTTAAAAAGAGGAGAAACACAATTCAAATTCATAAAATGAAATTTAAGAAGGGAGAAAGAAAAAGAGACACTTTTGAAAATAAATAGAACATTTATTAAATCAATAAAATCATTTATCCTCACCAAAGAGAAAATCCCCCTTTTACATTTAAAAGAATTGCAAAAATCCTCATTTATCCTCAAAACTAAGTTTGTTGGACTCTTCCTCTTGGTCCCTTATGAGATATTTTCAATTTCACCTCCATCCACCAATCAAAGGCAAATTCCTGATTCTTACCCCAACCCCTTCTGAAATCCTATAAATAGGAGGGAAATTAAAGAGCTAAGAGACCCAAGTTTTAGGTATCTACACTATAGGCACATTTTGAGTTATCCTCTTTGACCATTTCCATTATAGAAAGTTCATGTCATTTTGATAATATTTTATTTTTGTTTTCATATTACAAGTAGTGTCATTTTAGTACATATTTAGCTCATTGCATATCTATTTACTAGCTTTCTAGAGTTGTCACTATATATAATCTACATTATAGTCATAGATCTTGCATACTTTCTTGCAGGTCTACATTTTAAGCATACTTCCATTCTAGAACCATCACTAAGATGCTAGTCCTAGAGATTTCTTAGTGGTTATATTTAGGGAAACATGGGACATTTGTAGAGTTTAAATTTTGACAATTATTTATTGGGTTTAGTTTAGTTCATTGTCATTTTATCTACACTCTACATTAAAGTCTAATGAATACCTACCCACTATAGGGCTTGAACTCAAAGCCTCTCTATTCTTCAATCTTTCTTTCTAATCTTCTATTTTTAGTATAGATCTCTATTACTTGTTATTTTCTTGTGAAAATATGATTGATTGCAGGTTCTACAACATTTTGGATGCTTTATAATAACAACAACAAACTCTCAAAGGCATCCCCAAATGTGTAAAGGTCAAATCTACAATCTTCTGACACTACAACACTTATAAACTTTGTTTTAGCACTTCTAGGCAATATTTAAATGCATTTAGAGTTTTTTGTAGGGCTTTTAAAGCTTGCAGTAGTGCATATAAAAATTTATATAGTGCATTTAAAGTTTCCTACAATACATTTGCTACTTAATATAGAGCATTTAATAGATTAAATAACCCATATGATACATTCCATAATGTAAATTCTTATTCCAATAGTGCATTTGATCAAAGTTATAATTTGTTGAATCTAACTTCCAGATCTGATTATCAGTTGCTTACAAGTTTCTTCCAAACTAATGGGAACTTAGAGACTATAGACAACATGCAATGGGAATGAAGACCTTCAGAAATGCACCTAGCCTTTGCTAGCACTAAATCAGGTAAGTGAACCTCAGCCCTTTTTACTTTAGATTGCAACATTTCTATGTTCAAAACCTAGTTTAATAGAAGTGTTTGATCTTACTGACCTAAATGAGAGTAGGCCTATGCTCTCAACTCTTTTGAGTTGATTGGAATGCCTGCCATTCTCTAAATATTAGTTGCAACCAAATGAGGAAAGAACCCACAAATAGTTTGAATATGAGCCCCTTTGTCTTTGGTAGTATAAGGGCTAGTGATTAAACATTTGTGTTTTTTGTGTATGGGAGGTCAGGACAGTAGGGATATGCTCTCACACTTCTAGAGTGATAAAATTTTCAAAACATGTTTATGATTTATATTTTCCTACTTTCTACTAGGTAGGATTACTGAGCTATAGAAAGGCTACCTCCCGAGTTGCCTTAGCAGGACTAGTGAGATGGAATGCCTCTCAATCTTGCATTCCTAATCAAATGTAAGCCACCTATGTTTGAAATATAACCTTCCTCTAGTAGTCCCATGAGGGATTGTACCAAACATCCTTAGCATTGGTGGGAAGCTCTTTATCACAAGAGAGGTAAATCCTAACATCTTTGGTTAAAAACTAAAAACCACGAGTTACCAGCTTTAGCCAAACCTTGTTAGGAAGCCCTTTCTTCCTTTTTCTAGGTGCATGCAATTTTATATTTTATTCTAGTTACTATAGTTATTGTGCTTGGATGTGGTTTAAAACTTAATAACAAACACCAGTGTGGATCATAGTCCTTCTAGAAGATGCAACTATAAACTTATATGAAAAACCAAGTTCAAAATGAGAACGATACTAAAAGACCCTGAAATAGCACATCCATTTCTTAGAGAAATGCATTTGGCTTATTCTATGATGCTTTTGAACTCTTTTATAGTGCATTTGATTGCAAAATAGTACATCTAAAGTTTTAAGCAATGCATTTAAAGCCTGAAATAATGCATATGATAGATAAAATAGTGCAATTGAATATCTAAATAGTGCATATAATCAATGAAATAGTGTATTTGATCAATCTTGTGATGCATTTGAGAAAAAAAACCTAAAACAAAGGCTACCTACATACATGGCAGTTGCAAATAAACAATAGATTTGGATACCCTTTTTCTCATTAATATTTTCCAAGACTAAGAGATTGTAAAATTTACTAAAACCATTTTTGAAACAAGAAAAGCTACAAATGTCATTATTAATCAAACAATCATTATTGGTTCACTTCACATTTCAAGCCAAAAATATTTGAAGACAGACATCCATTCCCTACCTAACTTCACAAAAGTGAACTTACCCTATCAACATTGCCAAAAACCTTTTCCAACCTAGCTTGTTACTGCAAATGAATCACAGTCAATGGAAACCCTCATGTTGCAAAAATACATAAGAGTTAGAGGAATCCTATTCACATCTCATGCCACTATGCAAAATAGTGTAGCCATAAAGCCAAAATGATCTCCTATACCGGTGAGTGCCAAAATTGCTATTAGAACCATCAAATGCATGAAACCTTTCGATCTTATTAAACCTATCACACCAATAGATTGTTTAGCAAATACAGTTACCCACAAGCCACCACTATTCAACCAAAGTTTAGAATCCTTTGCCAAAATGGGTTCATCTAACATGTGGGATGCCAACAACATGAAAACTAGAATTGAATATTTTTAGCAAAGTCCTAAACTTGTCAATATCATGGACAAGATACTTGAGAAACACAAAGAACATTACATACTAGCATTAACACAACAAGGTGCAAAATTGTAGTCTAATTTTGATGTGACCAATTTGAAATGAGATGAAGAAGAGTCACCCCTAGATATTTTCACACAAAAATTACAATACCTACAATTGGAAATGGAAAAGATGAAGTGAGGAAAAATACAACCTATAGAATTTAGTCTCGACATGAGATCCACAAGATCACCTTAGACAATTATATACCCTAAGTATGGAGCTTGTCCATGACACAACTTACCAAATGCATCTATTTCCTAGGAGCCTCAAAGGACAAGACATGGAGTGGTTCTCCAAGCTACCCTCCAACATTAAAACCTTTGACCAATTAGTTTATGTTTTCATCACCCAATATTCCTATAATATCAAAAGGGAAGTTATTATGATCAATTTATGTAAAAAAAAATAAGTTCCAAGTGAATAATTCAAGGTCTTCCTACAACAGTGGATACAAATGTTTCCCAAGTATGATAGAGACATATCGAACAAAGAGAAGATAGACATCTTCATCAATAGTCTCTCAAAATCCATAAATTAATAGCTCCAAATCCAAGGGCCTAAAGACTTTAAGACTACCTTAGAGAATACCACTAAGGTAGAAGAGACCCTAATATATAATGACATTATTAAACTATCAAAAGATGGTAAGGGTTTTTTCAAAAAATTCCACACAGAGTCACAATTCCTCTTATTGGACCACTAATAAATAAAAGTTGTGGTGGAGAAACAATAACAAAAACACCATCAATGATGGAGTAGTTGATGCTAATTATTTTAAACCACAAACCCAACCCCATCCAAATTAGTCATATCTTATCATCAACAACACCAATCCAATGCACCTTGACAAGACAATGCCCATCCATTTTACTAATGTAACATGAAAACTCCCTCAACATCTAATCAACAAGTCACTTATAATCAAGCTCCTCTGACACATAGATATTAGTCTTCTGATATTCCCAATATGTATGCACCTATTGTAGTTTCTTATGAGAGTTCTTTACAAATCCTCTTGGCCGATGAACTCATTGTGCTCCTTGAGGCCAAACCTATGAACTTCAAGTCAAACAAAAGTGGTGGAATGACAAGCATATTTGTGCTTACCACTAAAATAGGAGGCACTTAAAAAATAATTGTTTCACCCTCAAGGGGGCCATACAAAAATTAATCACTAATGGTACTATCAAAGTGAATAATCTTAGCAATAATGAAGACCATAAAACTTCAAGAACCTTTTCATGAGTCATGAAAAGGGTGAATCTTATAGAGCTAATTATAATACACTCCCTCATACTAAATTTAATTATGCTCATCATTACAACAACATCATCAACATGATCTCCAAATTTGATGACACCATAAATGTCATCACAATTAAGGATAAAAACAAGAAACAATCATCAAATGCTATTACCCAAGGCCAAGCCTCTAAAGTCATTTTACTAGGACCTATGAAAAATTTTGATCATGCAACTATGAGTTCCTCCTTGCCCAAATTCAACTTGGTCAACCAGTTACTTAAAACTCCCATTCATATCTCCATTTTTTAGTTGTTGCAAATCTTTCCTAAGCATAAGAAAATCCTCACCAAAGCCTTAGTGTGAAATGACCTTGATGTTAGTAGATTTCAAAATATGGTCAACAACTTAGTTGCCCCTCATTTTCTATTCTTTTTAGCCCAAGATGGCATGTCTTTCATCTAGCCACAAAATTCTCCTTTGCATATTAAATTGTTTATCCATAGAAATAGAGTTAAGAGAGTATCGATTGACAGAGGGGAAAGTCTCAACATTTGTACACTAAATTTAGCGAACACCCTAGGATATATAGAGGATGTTGTTGATCTAAGGAAGAAAATCACCATCAAAGCTTATGATGACAAGGAGAGATCCTCTAAAGGCATGGTCATTCTATCGATCAGGGTAGGACCAGTTGTGAAAGAATTCATTTGTTAGGTCTTAGACTTAAATTTAACTTATACCATCAATATCTCAAATTTCTATACATGGGTCAAGACGTGACCACACTTGGGGATCAACACTTTTCCCAATATTGTAACTGATGCAGAGCCACACCTTGGAAAGCTCAGGAGGAATCAATCACTCAACTGGGTTGCTTCAAGGGGCATCTACAACCTTCAGGATCACACACACACAATATATTATAACCACCCATTGTGATTTGAACCAACTATTCTTATCATTATTATTATTATGAAAAAAAAAAAATAGGTACCTTAGACTCAACTCATACGACTTCTATAACCATCCACTAGATTCAAAACTTTGAAAATAAATCCCCCCAAAAATTTCTTCTTGCTGCCTCCGGATAGACCTGCACTCAGACATGAATAACTTTCGAACTAGACAATATTTCCTCAATCCAACTGTTGATATTTTGTATAAGTAAGTTTCAAACAACATATAAAAATTTGAGAGAAATCCAACAGTTCAAACTTGAGATATTGACCCCGCATCAGAGTACATTTTTCTGCAAAACATTGCTTCTTGCTGTCTCTAGATAGACCCGTGAATAGACATGTATAACTTTTGAACCAGAAAATATTTTCTCAATCCAACCATTGATATTTTGCATAACTAAGTTTCAAACAACATATAAAAATTTGGGGGAAATCCAACAGTTCAAACTTGATATATTGACCCCGCATCAGAGTACATTTTTCTGCAAAACATTGCTTCTTGCTGTCTCTAGATAGACCTGTGAACAGACATGTATAACTTTTGAACTAGATCAAAACTCTTCAATCGCTCTAGTGAAAATGGGCGTAATTAGGCCTATAATAACATATCCAAAGCTCATGAAAATCCAACAGTGTATTTGGGAGATATTACCCATGCACTGAGACTAATTTTCTGCAAACATACCGAATTCGACCCAAAACTAAAACTTTTTAATCTTTTGCAAACTATCAACTTGTTTCTAGTAAGAAGATAAGAAAAATCCGTTCAAAACTCAGACCATCAAAAACTTGCACAAAGACAAAATGAAAAAAAAAACATTCCATATCTCTCCAAATTTGATTCGTTTCCTTACATAGCCGACTGGCTTTTTATTTAAAACTAACTCTATTTTTCTAATTAAAGGATGTGAAACATTTTCTTCTTATTTAGAAAAGAAGAATGTCTTCTATCCAAAAAAAGGATAAGAATCTAAAACATTTTTTCACCAATATTAGACAGTCATTTTTTAAGTCAGGAATATTCCAAAAATTGCCTACTACCTATTATTGGATTCTAAAAATCATTAAACACTCCACCTACGAACTAAAAAAAACTATTCTAATTTAAGATCCACACACCTGGTCCTAGGTGGCTATATCTGGAGAGCTTATCGAACTGCTACTCTAGGTATGCCACCACATGTAGGATGTTATTACAAACTTCAAAAACTAAAAGCATTTAAAACATAACATTAAATTCCCTATTACATTTTCAACAATGTTGCCTCCTATAGCGTTTCTCTTCTCTGCCACTGCAGCATACTCCCTTGTAGAATGAATCTCAAGTCCTCTTGAGATGATGTGTTGTAGAAATGAATCTCATTCTTCTTTCGAACTTTCCAATTTCTTTGAACTAGGATGAGCATATCTACAAGAAAAATAAAAATAATATCCAACTTCTCCACCTTGTAGCTTTCATTCTTTAATGCTATAAATGTCACGGAAAATTCTCCAACATGATTCACTATACATGAAATTTGCATCCCTGCATAAACATTATTAAAAGAAAACATATCATCAACATTAAGATTATTTGAGTTCTCTTTTTGAATATGAGCTTCCTTATACACCATGTAATGTGCATCATATCTATCTTCATCAATAGTAACCATAAACTTATCTGGTTCTTGACTATCAACCAGTTTCACATCTTGAATCTTAAGAATCGTATTTATCTCTTCTTCCTTTATTAAACATTTATCATCATCTTGATCTTCTGTAGTAATCTCACTTTCAAATATCTCTTTCTTATTACAACTTTTCTCAATAACAGTATTGCACTCTTTCCCACAATGGCTGCAAATTTTTTCCATAAATTAGATTCTTCTTTAGAACTTGTTGTTACACATTCCTTAGCTTCATCTTCATGCCATTCCTCTTGACATTTTTCTTCATTATGCATATTTAAGGCTTCATCAGTTGCCTCCAAAATCTTTTCCGTAGGAGTACCTTCCAACATTGTACTCTTCTCTATTTTCAAAGGACACATTATTGTTCCAACCATAAGTTTATCACACTCAAATCCCATAGGGCTTTCCTCTTTATTCCTTTCATCAACATTTACTTGCTGCACTCCTTCTTTCTGCATTTTATTTTCTCTCAACTTAGCTTCATTCTCTTCACGTTTCCTTCTCAAACTTTTTATTTCCTCTTCTATCTTGCTTACCTCTTCTTTTTTTTTTCTCATTTCTTCTTCCTCTCTTTTCTTCTTTTCTATCACTTCCACCTTCAAGTTTGAAGACTCCATCTCTGAATTTTCTTCCTTAGTCTGATTTTCAGCATCATTTTGTAATTTTTCTTTGAGTACCGGAACCAGTGCAAAGAGTGGGCTCTTCTTTCCTTTCACCTCTTTCAAGAATTCTTTCTTACCCATCACCATAACTTTTGCTTCTACGGCTTTTGATTCTTCTTGACTTGGCTCAACTAAAGGTATCAGTTAAATGACCTTTCCATTCTTTGTAATGGTATGTGTATTCTTCACTCCATCATGATGTTCCTTGAGATCATATTGCCAGGGTCTACCAAAAAGTAAATGGCATGCATCCATATTAACAATATCAAACAATAATCTATCTTTATAGGCTCCAATTTGAAATTACACCCAAGCTTGCTCTTCCACTATAGTATGCTGGCCTTTATTTAACCAAGATATTTTGTAAGGATACAGGTGTTGTATTCTTGGTAGCTTTAACTTTTCCACCATTTCAAGAGACACAAAATTTTCTGTAGAACCAGAGTCTACTAGTACCTTACAAACTTTTCCCCCAGATTTACAGGTAGTTCTGAAAATGGACTTCCTTTGTGGTGGTTCTTCTTTGATAGGCATTTTTAATAGTGTTCTTCTCATCATAAGTGCTTCTCCCTTTTCTAGATAACCATAACTGCCTAAATCTTCTTGTAAATTTGCTTCTTGTGCCAGGTGTATTCTCCTTTCACCAAGAGTACTAGAGCTTGCTTTTGCTAGACATTTGTGTGCTATATGACCTTCCTGATTACAGTTGTAGCATCTTATTGGTCCATTTGTCCTTCCTGGTGATCTTCCTTTGAAATTTGGCCTTCTACCTGTGAAACTTCCTCTGAAATTATCAAACTTATTATCTTCATTATGCATCTCCGTTTGTGGCTGAAAATTTGGACTCCTTCTACTAAATGTACCTCTTCCTCTAAATGGTTGTCTTTCTCTGCCTCTGTTATTATTTTCTTGTCTGCTTTTGATTTTCTCTTCCACCTTTAAAGCCAACTGATAGCACTTAGCTACAGTGTTAGGACTCAGCAACTGCAACTCTTCTTGTATGTTCATCCTCAAACCATTTAGGTATCTTGCTACCTTGATACTCTCAGGTTCTGCAAATTTTGACCTTAGACTTAACTTCTGAAATTCTTCTGTATAAGTACAGACATCCATATCCCTTTGTCTGAGATTTTGCCTTTTTTGATGCAACTATACCTCATAGTCTTCAAGGAGATACGTCTCTCTTATCATTGACACCATCTTCTTCCACGAACAAATTTTTCTTTTATCCTCCTTTACCCTTTCTTCTTGCACAAAATTCCACCATGTAAGGGCTGCTCCCTTCACTCTGGACTTTGCCAACTTAACTTGCTATGACTCTAAAAATTTCTCACATTCAAAATGATTCTCTAAGGCTTCAATCCATTCCAACACTAATTCAGTGTCCATCTTTCCTGTAAACATAGGTAACTCCACGGGTTTTCCTCCCAAAGCCTTTAAAGCTTTAAAAAATGGCTTCTCGTTCTCATATATTCTATCTTCTTCACCGTCGGGTACATTTTCCTCTTCTTCCATTTCTTCTTTCATTTCTTTCTTCTCAACTATATTCTACATATATTCTAACTTACTGGCTAGTTCTGCCACTATCCCCTTCAACTCTCTATTCTCTTTCTAGATAAGTTCTTCTTGCTCCTTGACTTTCTTCACTAACTCTGCATTGGTCACCATCTTGTTTGACCCTATTGAGGAATCTTGATAAGGGGCATTCAACATATAACTTCACAACCTGCAACTCTCAAGCTCTGATACCAAAAATGATGCAGAGCCACACCTTGGAAAGATCAGGAGGAATCAATCACTCAACTGAGTTGCTTCAAGGGGCATCTACAACCTTCAGGATCACACACACACAATATATTATAACCACCCATTGTGATTTGAACCAATTGTTCTTATCATTATTATTATTATGAAAACACAACCAGAGGTACCTTAGACTCAACTCATAAGACTCCTATAACTATCCACTAGATTCAAAACTTTGAAAATAAATCCCCCCAAAAATTTCTTCTTGCTTCCTTCGGATAGACCTTCACTCAGACATGAATAACTTTCGAACCGGACAATATTTTCTCAATCCAACTATTGATATTTTTTGTAACTAGGTTTTAAACAACATATAAAAATTTGAGAGAAATCCAACAGTTCAAACTTGAGATATTGACCCCGCATCAGAGTACATTTTTCTGCAAAACATTGCTTCTAGCTGTCTCTAGATAGACCCGTGAACAGACATGTATAACTTTTGAACCAGATCAAAACTCTTCAATTACTCTAGTGAAGATGGGCATAATTAGGCCTATAATAACATATCCAAAGCTCATGAAAATCCAACAGTGCATTTGGGAGATATTACCCATGCACTGAGACTAATTTTTTGCAAACATACCGAATTCGACCCAAAACTAAAACTTTTTAATCTTCTACAAACTATCAACTTGTTTCCAGTGAGAAGATAAGAAAAATCCGTTCAAAACTCAGACCATCAAAAACTTGCACAAAGACAAAATGAAAAAAAAACATTCCATATCTCTCCAAATTCGATTCGTTCCGTTACATAGCCGACTGGCTTTTTATTTAAAACTGACTCTCTTTTTCTAATTAAAGGATGTGAAACATTTTCTTCTTATTTAGAAAAGAAGAACATCTTCTATCCAAAAAAAGGATAAGAATCTGAAACATTTTTTCTACCAATATTAGACAGTCATTTTCTAAGTCAGGAATATTCTAAAAACTGCCTACTACCTATTATTGGATTTTAAAAATCATTAAACACTCCACCTACGAATTAAAAAAAACTATTCTAATTTAAGATCCACACACTTGGTCCTAGGTGGCTATATCTGGAGAGCTTATCGAACTGCTACTCTAGGTATGCCACCACATGTAGGACATTATTAAAAACTTCAAAAACTAAAAGCATTTAAAACATAACATTAAATTCCCTATTACATTCTCAACAATGTTGCCTCCTATAGCGTTTCTCTTCTCTGCCACTACAGCAGTAACTCCCTTGTTCCTCATAATAGGGAAAGAACTAGCACCCCAAAATATTACATCAATTGGTCCACATCAACAGACACTTCATGCTCTACTAGCTGAAATAATGACCACTCATCTACATTGACTAAAGGTAAAGAGAAATTTGGTTGTTCAAGTTATTCCCTTGCTTTACCATCATCATCAAAGGACCCTAAGAAGTCATGTTATGAATAAATGGATTGGTTAATGAAGGAGTTTGATAGGAAGTTTAAATTCCAATGTAAAGGGCTAGTTGACTACTTGGTCTCCTTATTTGATCATGCACTTTCTCCAAGATTTCACAGCAAACAATCATCCACCACTAGAAGTCACCATGAACATTTTATCAGAGAAAGTAGAGTACCTCCAAGCTTGGTAGGAGAAATTAGTCAACAAAATATTGACATCTTCCCTCACCTACATGGAAAAGGTTTTGATTTAATGAAAAAGATGGGATATACAAGAGATGGACCCTTAGGGAAAGGGACAAGCATCATCAAACATCTAGTAGCATAGTTTAGGTCCAATAGATCCAAAGTAGGGGTAGGGTACAATGAACAAGACAAGGTATAAATCTCTCCTAATTCTCATCCCAAGCATAGTGATTCCTCCTCTTCCACCTTGGTTTAGGTGCCTAAAGAAAGGAATGGTAGTAACTAGAAAATAGCTGACATTATAAATGCAAATCTATCCCTCCGAGGTTCACATCACATAAGAGAATCACCCATAGACACCTCTAATAGCAAAGAAAATGATGATTCCACTAAGTGATAATTTGAATCATTATCTAAAGAGTCCCTTCATGAAAAAGAATGTGATGTTGTTCACATTCCTACATCCAATGGTTTAAATCCACAAAAATCAACCTCTCATCTAAGTTTTGTTTCAAAAAGAATTAGAGTACAATAGAAAAACTTAGAGGCTACTATAGAAAAATAACTTTACATCAATTCACATGAGGATGATGAACATATTGAAGGGTTTTAGTTTCAAACCCTATTTCCTAAGTTCTTTCTAGGAGAAGTTGAAGATGACTACTAGGAGCCACTCGCAAGCTCTACCTTTTTTGATACTTTAGAGGAGGCACATGGCATAGACCTAATTGATACAAATTATGAACTATCTAACGAGTTCATGTCTTTAAACCCCATAGAACCCTTCCCATGCTACAAATCACTCTCCCTCATCCATCTCAAACTCATTAGCTAGGATACAACTAAACCTCACCATATTCCTCATTTTGACACTAACCATGATGCCTTTTTCTACCCTAACACAGTTGAACCATCTTGTCCATAAAGAAAAAAAGAAATGCATACTACCGGGTTTGATATCAATCATCACAATTATACTAGAATAGATTGTGCATTTAATAGCCTTGATGATCACTACCAAGTTGTAGTTGATTTTGAGAAAAAATAGAAAAAAATAGAAGTGGTGCATCCCAAGATGAAAACCCAACTGTGGTACCCTCGGATGAGGTGATTGATACCTTACCTGAGCACTCTAAGGAAAGATCCTCTATCTTAATTGAACCAACTAAACTGAGAAGGAAACTGAGGATCATCTATTTGGCACAGTCCCTAAGAATAGAAGAAAGATGTGCATTGATTCACTTCTTCAAAGAGAGGCAAATAAACTTTGCATGGTCATATGTAGACATGCCAAGATTAAGCCCAACTTTAATCCTCCATCACCTCAACGTTTCTCCAAAGGTCAATCCAATTAAGAAAAAGCTGAGAAAAATGTATCCCCACATAGCTCTATGAGTCAAAACAAAATTAGAGAAATTGATCAGCACCAACTTCATCCGGCCATTAGCATATGCATCATGGATATCAAACATTGTGCCTATATCAAAGAAAGATGATAGCATACACATCTGCATTAATTTTTGGGATGTAAAAAAAGCATTTCCTAGAGATGATTTTCCCCTTCCCAACATTGACACCATTTTAGATTTGATAGTGGGCCATTCTATGTTTTCACTCATGGATGGATTTTTAGATTATAATCAGATTAGGATAGCACCAAAGGACCAAGAGAAAATAGTCTTTACTTGTGCATGGGGCACATTTTGTTGGAATGTGATGCCCTTTGGGCTAAAGAATGTAGGGGCTACCTATCAGTGGACCATGACCACTATCTTTCATGACATGATGCACATCTTTATGGAAGATTATGTGGATGATATCCTTGCCAAATCCCATACTCAAGAATAATATCTTCCCATATTGGACAAGATATTTACCCACCCAGAAGAAAAGTTAGGTTAAATCCAAAGAAGTGTGCTTTTGGTGTCAAATCTAGCAAGCTTCTAGGATACATTGTCTTAGCCAAAGGGATAGAAGTTGATCCTAAAAATTTATAGGCCATAGTCAACATGCAACCTCTAAAGAACTTGAGTCAATTACACTCTCTTAAATGTGGACTTTAATCAATCCTTCATTTCATTTCCTAGTAAGTAAAAAAGTGTGTGCCTTTCACCCACTTACTACACAAGAACATATTTTTTAAATGGGATGATCAATGTCAGGAGGATTTTGATTTACTCAAAACCTACTTGATGAATCTTCCCATGGTGGTGCCTCTAGTGTCACAAAAACCATTGTTTCTATATATATCTCTAACCAATAAACCAATTGGAGCGTTCTTAGCATAAGGAAATGACCAATGAAAAGAAAGGGCCATTTATTACATCAGTCACACCCTAGTCAACTATGAGCTCAATTACTCCTTTATTGAAAATGCATGTTTAGCCATTGTTCTTTCTTCCCAAAAGCTATACCATTATCTTTTGACCCATAAGGTCAAGCTCATCTCCAATATTGATCCTCTCAAATATCTTCTTAGAAAAACAACGTTAATAGGAAGATTAGCCAAGTGGGTGATGATCCTAAGTAAGTTCAATATTGAGTATATCAATAAGAAAGAAATAAAAGGGGAGGCCATTGTCAATCAATAGGTAGATGCACCTATAGAGAGCTCAAATCCTATCTTATCTGATTTTCTAGATATGCACATTCTTCAAATAGAGTCAATAACTTGAAAGTTCTACTTTGATGTTTCATACACACACCATGAATCAAGTGCTAGTATTTTATTCATCATGCTACTAAGTGTTACCATCCCCAAATCTTACAAACTACTTTTCTCCTACACCAAAAACATGGTAGAATATGAAGCCTTGGACTTATGCCTAAAACTAGCTTTAGAATGGAAACTAATAGTGCTAGAAGTTTATGGAGATTCCTAGTTGGTCATCAATCAAGTCACTGACTTATATTAGACCAAGGATGAAAGGTTATTTCCTTAAAAACATATGGTTTACATACTTAAGACATATTTTTTTCATATTACTTTTGAACAAATTCCAAGAGATAAGAATAGAGTAGTAGATGCCATGGCCACCTTGGCCTTCTTCCTTTAGTTACCAGAGTAGTACAAGTAGTATGAGTTCTTAGTAGAAGAGGTGGTTCAACCTGTGTTTACTCAACTTGATTCCCTTATCATTTGTCATTTAGATGCTCCTAATTTCCCTCTGGTATAACCCCATCATCACTGAGCTCCATTATAACACAATCCTCTTTGACTTCTCATGCAACCAAAAACATAGTTTCATTTGATAGGCCTCATGCTACACGTTGGTGGCTAATATGTTGTATAAGAAGGGTCTTGATGGTACTTTGTTTAGATGTCTTGAAAAGGATGAGTCAAGAGTTTCTCTACAAGAAGTCCATACAAAGATTTGTGGGTCACACTCCAATGGGTTTACACTAGAAAGAAGATTCTTAGGATGGTTTATTTTTTGCCAACCATGGAAAAGGATTCTATTGACTATGTTAAGAATTGCAAAAAATGTCAATTCCATGGTAACCTTTTTCATGTGTCAGCCCAATCACTCAACTATTTGGCCACACCATGGCCTTTTTATCAGTGGGACTTTAATTTGATTAGAGACATCCATCCACCTTCCTTTGATGGACATAAATGGATTATAATCATCAAAAAATACTTCACCAAGTGGGTCAAAGTGGTGCCACTTGGTGACTCCATGGGAAAACAAATCTCTTCCTTCATTCTAAACCGTATCATTTTTCAGTTTGGCATAATTTATACCATTCTCATTGACAATGCCTTGTACTTTAAAAATTAAATAATTGATGAATTATTTGAAAATTTTTACATTATATAGTACTCCTCATCAATTTATTATCCCTAAGGAAATGGCCAACTAGAGGCCACCAACAAAACCATTATCAACATTCTCAAGAATAATATTAGTGGTATTGGTAGAGATTGGCATTTATAGCTAAACCCCACTCTTTAGGCCTACATGATGAGTGTTAGGACACCTACAAGTGCAACACCCTTCTCCTTGGTTTATGTTTGTGAACCCATTCTTCTCTTAGAGGTTGAGATTCAAACCTTGAGAATTACTCTTCATGACATCTTATCAAATGAGGACTATAGAGTGGCCCATCTAGAGCAGCTATAATTATTAGAAGAACATCAGTATGAAGCACATGAACACCTCAAAGTGTATCAGAATAGGTTATAAAGGCATTAGAACAAAAAGGGTAAACCCTGTGTTTTTCAGATTGGTGACATAGTGCTTTGAGAAAACCCTAGGAATCAAGCTGCTAGGAAAAAGAAAGGAAAATGGGAGGCCAATTGGATTTTTCCTTACATTATCACAAATTCTTTTGGGATTGGTACTTATAGACTTTTATATTTTGATTGCATAGACCTAGAAAAACCCATCTATAGAATTCATCTCAAAAAGTTCTATATCTAAGCCTTTGAGGAAACACACCATCATCAAAAATACCCAAAAAAAAAAAAAAAACCCAAAAGTACCAAAAAATATTGGTACAAAAGAAATAAGAAATGCTACCTTTGCTTTCAAAAGGAGCTAGAGATAAAACCTTTGAACTTCCCTAAACAACACAAGTCTTTTAGTGCAAAAGAAAATCAAGACAGAACTCAAGCAACTTCCTCAGAGACAATTTTTTCTTGTTTATTCACTAATACATTAGGGGTCAATTTTGCGACGTTAATTTGTGATGGCAAGAAAAGGTAATGTGTTTTTGGTTTTTTTTTTTCAATTTTATCCCGATGCCGTCACAATTGCGACGCAGCGGGATATAAGAGAAAAAAAAGCCAAAAACCTTCATTTGAAAGAAATCGCATGACACAAGGTTCTTCTAAAAGGAAAGGCATGCACACGGGAGATCACTTCAGCAACATTTAGAGGGGCGTTGAGGTGAACTCGAGGTATTTAGAGGGTCAGGTAGAGACATGCATCAGCAAGGTGTAAGACAAATAAACCCATTACTCCTTTGTTCTACAATCATTATTGTTATTATATATATGACCATAGATGCAGATGTACATTTGACCTCGCCGGCCATTTTATGTTTTCGAAAACTGTTTGCATTGAACAACACAATCGTAGTAGTCTGATGTACATGTGATACCAACACAGGCAACCACAAGAATGGACTGCATCAAATTGCTCATCCGTTTTTCTTTGACTCTAACTGGAAGTAATTCATTGACATGTTTTTCAGGATCAAAAGCATGCCCATTCATTTTAGTGTCCAAATGTTTGAGCTCCTTCAAGTCTTTTAATGACTACAGAGCAAAAGAGGCAAATAAGAGGCCTTTCAGTAGACATTTAGGGTAAACAATTGTTCTATTAAGATATGGCATATATCTATGAATATAGATTACAGTAACATCAAGTTCCAGTTTAAACGTCATAAGACATTATGGTCTTGACAACAATATGGCAATCTACATTTGACCAAAGAAAATTGCAAAATATCAACCTTTATGAGATATATTCATTTTGGTAATTGTATTATGGTTCACTAGGCTCAAGCTATTTGCAATTTATCTTCCCATGTCCCATAGATGGTCATGCATTCTCATTATAACTATTAATGTTTCTCATGAATGCCCTTTCATTTCTTGAACAAGACACTTTTTTTTAAGTGTTTCCATTGCATGCCGAGAGCTCCATGCTGATGCCTCCCATACTTCCATGGCAGTGTGCTTGGATTTGTCAACAAAAAGACATGCGAAATACATGAAAATTTTTTTTTCCTCATAGTCCAATGCATCAAAGCTTATTTTATTTTTCATAGCCTTGGGTGGTAAGATCTCACTCCCGAAGCCCATTATGGTAGGACGGTAGCAACAGATTTATGACTATATATTAAAAATTTGGGATACAAGTTGGAAAATTGTTACAAGTATCCCATTACATGAGATCAAGATTCAAGTTTAAATGTTCATATAATGAATAAAATTCAAAAATCCTTGCTCAATATTCATTAATTCAAGTATAACAGTAATAATACAACATTATTTTCATTGGAAATGAAAGGCCCTAAGTCCACAAAATGGCCAGTAATAAAAGTACATTTGGTTGCATGTATCTTACACAGAAATGCAGTGGTATTATATATCTGGCACAGTTATGAAAGTATGGCCCTCATTGCCAAGGTCTATAGTATCTACCATAGTAGTAAAAATCTTCTTAGTTAAAAAAAGGCAAATCAAAAGATTCATAAATTATCGAACTATCATGAATCAATCAAGAAAAAATCATATTTTTAACACACGTAAAATAAAGATGAAAAAATTAACAAAACATGGTTTTATATAATAGAGATACAAAAATAAAATAAAATGAAAGCTTATTCCATAAACTATAAGATACATTTTTTCTTATTTATGTTCATATTGTATTTGATTAAATTGTATTGCACAATACATACTACACACTGCATAAATGATAACTAATTGTTGATAGCTTTCAATTACAATTTCCTTTGTATGAAGTCAACCTAAAAACTAAGTACAAAGTTGCAAAAAATTCTATGTTCCTTTAGAGTCTTGGGAAGGGTGGGACCTAGGATCTTGATTTGGGAATGGTGGTTAGCAAGGGTTGATTTGGGGACAATCGTTGGCATAGATTTAGGGATGGAGCACCTAAAAGGGTCAAGAGGCAATGTCCCTTATAGGGATTTGGGGTTAGTACCCTTAGCAAGATTGACAAGCAACATCCCTTTTGTAATACAAGCAACATCACACTACCATTTTTCACAGTGATAGGATGAAAATTGATTGTAAATCAGAGTAGATACAATTCAGACATGTCCTTCACAATTACATAATCATGAACATTGGAAATTAGTGATAAATCAAAAAATCACATTTTTTGGCTTCATCAACACATTCCTCGTAGCATCATATGAAGTTCCTTACACAGTTGGCAAATGTGGGCTTAGCAAAAACTTTGGTAAATTAAAAATTGCTTAAGTTTATTTAAAAACAACTTTCTGCTATACATAACAATTTTTTTGCTATCCAAGATTTTACTTGATGTTGTTTCTAGAAGAGATTGTATATGTTTTTTGAATCACAATGTTTTAGATCTCACTCTATGATCTATCATCTAGATGTTAGAGAGCAGAAGGGATAGAAAAATATATTTTTTACAAAATTAAGTGATAAAATATATCCAATGAGTCCAAAAATGAGTACAAAAGTGTTTTCTATCAAGGTTGACTCATTTGAATTTAATTGAGAAGACTAAATCCAAAAATGCATCAATGCATTCCTTACAGCATCATACAAAGTTCCTTGCATGGTTGGCATACTTAGGACTCAACCAAAATTACGATTGTCTTTACAGTGATTATCTTTAAAAATCATCATCATGATTCATAAACTACATTACAACATTTTAAATCTTCATCTTCCCTAGTCTACTAAAAACTTGGGGAGAGGTTCTAATCCTTGCACTCTATTGCAGCTCCTCACTTCACATCAAAGGTTGTATTTTTGGCACTGAGTTGGCCAAATAATATGTGACAACTAATCATGCTCTTTTCTCTTTCTCGTTTAACTCAGTACCAAAAACATAATATAGAGCACTTGTGCTAATTTAGAAGCATTAGCAGTGATGGCAGTGAGTTGATTGGCATCCTTGTATTGAGTTGATATTGTCATTATTAAACTAAGTATGAAAATATGAACAATCACATTATATCTATCTTTTGGATCAGGTAGTATATCCCTAATCAAGTGGATTGAATGACAATCATATGGGATCTAGTTATGATCCTCTATATTCATATTAGAGGCTTAAATTGGCTTAGCAAATAATCATGACGATGACCATAGGGTCTCTTGATAATTTGTTTGGTGACTAATCATAATCAATAACCTTTGGATTTGTTGGCTAATTAAGTTTATGCCTATGTGTCTCCTCAGGGAGACATGTAGTTGAACAGTTACAACCGCCCCTCATATGCCTCTTGATTGCACTAAATAAGATGACTGATCACAAGAGATGGATTATCAAGATTCATAAATGATTCTATCTCTTCAAATTGGGAATTCTAATAAGTGATCTAATTATATATTTAGACCCGATAAAACATTTTTCAATATTGAATTAATTCATATCCATTCTATATTGATTATCACCTAGAGAGATCCATTACATTTACAAAGATCCTTCATTATTTAACATGGTATCAGAGCCAGGTTAATAAAGGTATCACTTTTAGAGAGGAAGGTAGCCAGCTATGAAATCAATACCATATGCCTTTGCAATTTTGTGCCCAAGATGGTGAGAGATTTCAAGTCACCTCATTTTCATCCTCTCTAATGTCTGCAACAAAAGAGTATCTGTAAATTTTTATGATGTTTTGCACATATTTAGTTTTGATAACACTCATTGAGTAGCATTTGGCCATGAAAGAGAAGAGGCAAAAATCAAAAAATCAGTGTTTAGGTTGCTGTGCTTGCTGGCACATTTTGGCATGAGGGAGCAAGTACTAAAGTGTTGGGCCTATCATTCTCACAGAGGGTGCTCCTGACCTTCCCATTTCTACAAATGGTGTAACACTTGTTTAATTGCATGTTTAGTTTGGCATGCAGATGAGCATGTGTAATATTTTTCTTGTAGATCTATTTATTTTTCTTGCAGGGAGACATAGCATAATAAAAGGAAATATGGTTAAAAGTATTTGTTCAGAGCTCATTTTTAAATTGTTTGAAAGATCACTCAAGTCATTCTTTAAATGTATGGATTTGTGGTTTTTTCTATCAATGCAAATCATGATGTTGTTAGTAGGCTTAATTCCTTTTGATTAATATCTATGGCATTTTTTCATCTTCTTCACAGGGGCAGGATAAGCCATACAAAAAGTTTCAAGTATTCAGTGTAGCTTCTATTATTGTTCAACTAGTTAACAATATACCAAACAAATGCATCATTTATCCATCTATATATTTTTACTATTTTTCTTAAGTTGATAATGCTTCCTTTTGAATCTATTTATGTTAAAGCAGGATGTATCAGCATTGACTGTAGCAGAAAAACAAGTTACACAGATGAAAACTTGCATTGTTGCACTTACAGCTAATATTTGACACTTGGAGTTGATATGCACATTTCTTTGAGGTGGGTGATAACAAAGAGCTCATCAATTTTCACTGTGCTATCTTCTGGCTACAAGCCTACACCATTCTTCACTATTTTTTATTTATACCTAATACAATTTTATTTTTCAAAATGTTTATCATTGCCACAATTTTTGATAGTTGGCTTCTTTGTATTAACGCCTATAAGGAGCCATTGGATATTGGAAGATAAAGGTTATAAATCTCAGGTAGTTTGTCTGCAAGATTTCTTTTGGATTTGGCTGTGTTACATGAAATGTTGAAGTAAGATACACTGATTTCAACCCATTCTGATTGATTTGTATAGATTCTTATAAACAATTCCATATATTTAATTACATTTAGACAATATATTTTAATGCTTTATTTCAGTGTGCTACATATTCTATTTCATATTTGTGATATATGATGGAAGTATTATAACATAAGGAGGAACAGTCCATGAGTGGCATGGCCAATTGAAATGGTTTTAGTTTCAATTTTACACCATTTGATACAAATAATCAGTTTACCAATTGACCCCTAGGTTCATTCCATTTGCAGTAAAATCTTCATTACATAGAAAATGTTCACAAAATCTATATCAATGCTCACACATCTTCTTGGATTACGCAAATCTATGTCAACCCTCACACATTTTCTTGGACTTACCCAGGAACTATGCTACCTTGCAGCTCTTGTTAAATATGTTATCTACTTGACTTTTATATTAAAGGCTCTCATGCTGAATTGAAAGCCAGGTAAAGAAAAAGATATTATACACTATTTTTTTGGTACCTTATGCAGCACAACAAACTTGTTCTTACTATAAGAAAATTTTCTTTTCTTTTGTTTCATTGCAGATATTTTGCTTGCACAGAGGTCTCTCCCCATCATTGGACACACTTGATAACATTCAAGCTTTGCATCGCATACAGGAAGTGTGTCTATACACATAAGTATAAACTTCTTCTTTTCCTGCAACACATATAACAACAATTTTAAGTTCTTACAAGGTATATACTTGTGAATAAATATTACATCCTGATTTAAATGTATGAAAACAATTTTCATTCCTTTTAAGCTTCATTCATCTCGAGGTGCAATTCACAAACTCAAGAATAGTGGCTTTTGTTCTTTAGGATACCTTTAGGGGAAGAGTATGTGAATGCCCCCTTGTGTCTGGAGTCCAGTTTAGAGGAGATGGCTATTTACACTGCTAAGGTTTGTTGAATCTAATTCTAAATAACATTGCTTGCTATTGTTGAATCTAATCTAATGTATATTTTAACTTGACTTGTAGCTTATATGTTTTGAAATTTTTGTTAGGCCTTGTAGTTTGTATAATTTGATTGCTGGAGAGCTTCTACAGCTAAGCAAGAAGGCCATTGCATGATTTATAGCTGCGCGCTCGGGTATGAAAATTATTTTTTTTTAAATTTTAATGTATATTTTAACTAGATTTTTAGCTTATATCTTTTGAAATTGCTTTTAGTGGCTTAATGTTGTAAGGTCTCTTAAAATAAGACCTTCAGGCAGTTGGTCAAAGTTTTACAAATAATCTTAGGAATAAAGTCAAAGAAAGTATTTTTAAAATATTAAAGTATTTAGCTAGGTCTAAGAAGATTTGTGTACTTTTGACAGTTTTGCTTAGTTTTTGAAAGTTGTAGACTAAAGTTTTCATAGCCCAATTTTTGCTTCCTACAAAGAACGATCATGTTAGATAATATAAGTGAAGAACAAAACAGGGAGACAATCGCTAGATTGTGGTCTAACTTGAAAAGAAAAGGTGATGGAAAATGTTATTGTCCTTGCAATATTTGTAAGGGCTTAAACTGTAGAAGATTGCTAATCAAAATAGTTATGAGACATTGTAGGGAGAATGGTCACATTGAAGGGGGGCATGACTATCATCCACTGGTAATTCCTTCATTATATCATTTTAACAATTTATATACATATGAAATCACTTGATGATGAGTTGATGATCATGGTTTATTTATGTTAATAAATTTTATATAGGTTGATCTTCCCAAGGAAGTACATGATATGAACCACAACAATCCGAAGAATATGGTTTTCAAAGTGGAGGAACATGGAGGTGCAAATATCCAAGGTGAATATAATGATCCCATGGAAGATGATGATCATGTGCCAGAAAACACAATTGAAGAGGATGGTATAAATACATTGATCCATGACACATCTAGTCCAATCATATCTAATCATGATGATGATGATAGCCTCGATGTACCTCTACTTCAGAAGGCATACGAGCCCCTATACAAAGACTCCCAAACAACTCTTCTCTCTACTATATTGTTGTTGTTGAACTTGAAGGTTATGAATGGTTTATCCAACATAACAATGTCATGTATATTAAGGTATGTCATATATGTCTTTATAGTTAACAAAGGGTGAATAATGTACCACTAATATTGTTTATATTAAAAAATTATATTTTTTGCTGTAGATTGATAGGAAAGTTTCTGTTACCATCATCAAATATTCTACCTCGCTCATATCGAGAATTAATTGTTGTTATGAAAGATATTGGAATTGAGTGTGAAGCAATACATGCTTGTCCCAATGATCATATTATATATTATAAAGAACATGAATTTGCAACACAATGCCCTATATGTCATATGAGTAGATATTGAACAGATCGACTAACAAAAAAGGTGCCTCAAAAGGTTCTTCGTTACATCCCCATTATTCCACGGATGTGACAATTATTCAGGTGTAGTAGCTTGGCTCAATTTATGGATTATCATGCACGCAATAAAAGTCAAGATGACATTATTCAAATCCCTACAGATGGTTTGGCATTTATGCACATAGAGGAAAAGTGGCAACACTTCAAAGAAGAACCTCGTAATCTCAGGCTTTCATTGGCAGTAGACGGTGTCAATCCATTTGGAGAGATGAGATCTATTTACTCAGTGTGGCATGTTTTTGTTATCAACAATAACATTCCTCTGTGGATGTCAATAAAGAGGGAGCACATTATGTTGGCAATGATTCTTTCAAGTATCTTATCATTTGATAGTTATTAATTTACATGTACTTACAAATCTTGTAGTAAAACGGTCACAATAATTATGTAATGTTACTATTCATTCAATTAGTTAAATATCAAGTAAAAGATATGAATGTATATATTGAGCCTCTTATCGACGAGCTAGTGGAGTTATGGAATGGTGTCACTATGTATGATGTGTCTAGACCAATAGGACAAAGACAATTTCAATTCCATGCAATACTTGCATGGACAATACATGATGTCCTAGGGCTAACACATTTTTGTGGTATGTTATAGTGAATTCAAGTTGTGCACAATAATTCTAATTATAAAAATCAACATATTTAATAATCCAATTATATCATTATCTTGTAGGTCTTCAAACAAAGGGAAAATTTGAATGTCCAGTTTGTGGTCCAAAGATGAAATCTCGTCATTCAAAAAGTTTAGGAAAGCAGGTGTTTGATGAGTGTAGACACTTCCTCCACAGGAATCATAAGTATCAAAGTACAAAAAAATATCTTTTCAATGGGAAAGAAGAGACTACATCAAAGCCACGAAGAATGACACCTTGCTTATGGAATTTGGAATATAATAGAATTAATCATCGAGGTAATGCCATTCCACCTAATGGTTTATGTTTGTAATTTATATATTTCTATTGTGATTTTTGTTGACTAATTGTGTAATTGATGATCATGAAGGTCATCAAGGCAATACTGACAACCTTCTAAAGGGACTAAAAAGCTATCCCAGACAATTTAGTAGGTTGCCCTACTACGAGCACTTACAAATTGTGCATTTGTTTGATACTATGCATATTGGAAAGAATATAACAGAGACATTGTGGAAAATATTGGATGGAAGGCATGACAAAGAAAAAATTGTCAAAATTTGTAATGACATACATGAATCCAATCATGCATTGAAGAATTTCATTCACTCAAATAGCAACAGAGATCAGATTAATATAAGTGCCCTTCCATGGTTATTAACGGAGCATCAAAGTGATGCCATAAAAGAAGTCATACAAAAAATTTGATTTCCCATAGGATTTGCTGTGAACATAAACAATCTCATATCAAAAAGAAGTGAATTTGGGCCAGGGCTCAAAATGCATGATTGGCATACTTTTGTCAAGGTAAGTTATGTTCTTCTGTATTTACAATATATTCATAAAATACGTGTACTATTCGTTATGTTATGTTAGAAAACAATGAAATGATTAGTTTATAATTACTGCAGTATATGCTTCCTCTATCTCTCCCAGAGCACTTCAACAATAACATCAAACAAGTGATATACGATCTTGGAAAATATATGAGGTAAGTAGTAATATCTATTCAATTTGTTGTATAGATTTATTATATTCGTGATTTGTTTTTCTTGCTATGTAATCTATTGTATTTTATTTTGTAAAGTCTCATATCTATATATTTTTTGTGACTTGAATCTCTTAATGTAGGTGGTTGTCATCTAAATAAATCCATAAAGAAGATATAAACTATTGGAAGAGAAGAATTCCTCATTTATTGTGTGAAATGAAAAAGTGTCTACCTCCGACTTTTTTCAATGCATAGGAACACTACCTCATACACCTAGTTTAGGAGATTGAATTGTGTGGACCTGTACACACTAGGTCAATGTGGATGGTTGAGAGGCATTTGAAATATTTGAAGGCTTTGGTTCGACAAAGAGCACATCCTAAGGGTTCTATGGTAGAGGGATATACAGTATACCAGACTATGGTGTACATTACTGAATATCTTCCTAAGTTTGCATCAAATATCCATGTAGATCGCATTTGGGATCTCAAGCCTTTTAAAAAATTAGAAGGGGAGTACTTGATGGGGAAAGGTACATTGAGGAAACTGAGAGGTAATAAATTATAAGATGTTATTTTAATAAATTATTTCTTAATCTTCAAAATAAATCGGTTGTAAGTTGTCTATTTGTTTTTTTGTACAGGTTCTCGAGAGTGGGATGCACTACATTTGTATATTGCAAACAATCTTGATTGGATGATGGTATGGATTGAACGATGTCAACATTCTGGTCACACATTAACATGGGAAGGTGTATCTTCATTGGTTAAAGAAGCTCATCGTAATGGAGATTCCAATGTTACACAAAGGGAAATAGATTTAGCACGTGGTTTAAGAGATTTCTAGGTACGTACAAATTTATTAATCACCCGTATGTTTATCAACTCACGATGCAATAATTTTGATATGTTTCACATATTATTGTAGGTTAAACACCACAAGGCTATGTTTTGTAATGGTCAAAAATTTCACGTCAAAGTGTTGGATGACACGAAGAAAACTTGTGATTCAAGAATAATTGCAGTCTTTCAAGTGACTAATATTTCATCTAGAAACGACTTAAATCCTCTAGAGTCTGAAAATTGATACTATGGCATTTTGGATGAGATACTTGAGTGTGACTTTAGTTCCTTCAAATTAGTACTCTTCGTTGTCAAATGGTACAGGCTATGACTTAATCCAAATGATCCTGATAGAATTGTTATTGAACATGATAATGGATTTACAATGGTTAATACAAGGTCGTTTGAGCTAGTTGGGGATGAGCCTTATGTTCTTTCAAGCCAATGTGAGCAGGTATTTTACTCAGAGGTTCCACATAGATTGGGTTGGTCATTTGTTGTTAGACATGAACTAAGAGGAAGGCCAATAAAGTATAATGCGATGGAAGAAGAAGATGCCGAAGAAGTAGAAGATGATGTAGATGGTGATCATGATTGATAGTTATTTGATGATGTTCCTAACACAAATTTTCATGAAGAAGAAGAAGATGATGATGATGATGATGTTTCTACTAATGATGATGATGAAGATGATGTTGATGTTGATGATGATGCTGATGATGATGACGATGATGACGACGACAACGATGACGAAGATGATGGCAAGGATGATGATGATGACAACGATGATGATGATGAGGACAATGATGATGATGATGACGAGGATGATGATGATGGAATTTAGAGGTATGCCATCAATCCTTAATCTATTTAATATTCATTTCTTGATAGAAATATATTTGTCTTATATATATGGTTACATAGTTTATTCATTATCTATTTAAAAGCTACAAGTTTCAACTACAAATAGAATACTGTTAATCTAAATTAGCTATTAATCTAAATTAATTAAATAAAACTATTTAAAAAACATATTGATGCGTGAGTGTATTGAGCCTTATTTTCTTTCAGGTCAAAAGCATTTGTAAGTGTTTAGTTTAGAAAAGGGAATTCATTAAATATCTATAAAAGGGAGTTGTACCTAGAATAAAATTCATGGGGAAAATATAATATAAGTGCTTACCCAATTTGTTGGTTAATAATTCTGCCTCTTTAGGTGATGCAAAGACCCTAGCTGGACTTGCAATCATTCATAACAAGAGGGACTTCCATAGTGTTCTCACAACACCAACCAAGCATCTTCATAAGATCCCTCCAACTCCATAACCTATTAGAGTGCACACCAAATCCTTTTGCCACCTTAGGTTCTACATCTTTGGAATAATCCCATGAATGTCCCTCAATCCATCCAATAGATTCATCCAAGCAATCTAATCAACAAACTATCAAATTCTCACAATGCCTCAATAGGTGCCAAACTTGACTTCACCTTAACTAGGTGTTTCCCCCACCTACACACACATTAAACAACTTCAAATAGCATGTCCCCAAGGTGACTAATCCCTCAACTCATTAGTTGATACAAAAACCTAGTTTTAGCCCTTCACTAGGCCTACTTCCCTAGTAGGCTTATAATGTGAGCCTAATTGAAGTGTTTTATTGTGTACCTTTTAATGTTTTTAATTTCTATGTGATGCTAATGATGGATATGATTATGATTATGATGTGATTATGCTCACGATAATTGAATTACATTTGTAGGAAACTGAACCCCTTTCAGGAGCATCCTGCACAGTCTCATGGATCAATAGGTATAAGTCAATACTCCTTATAGATAGTCTATTTAATACACTTATCAATAGTAAGATTGATGTCTTCTAAGATCTCTCCCATTTGTAGGTACCAGTGAATAGGCATTTGTCAGAAGTGTCTTCCTCGAGTGAGGGAAATATAGGAATAGAAGAGGAAAGTGAGACATGCAGTTTATCTAGAACAGGGAGATTAACTAGAGGTCAAAGGACTAGAAGGAAATTCAATAAATGCATGAAATTTTTCCTTGCTCAAGGGGGGTCATGTTCTTATGATGATGAGATGGAAGGCGACATCGAGGTTCCCTTGAGGTACCAACATCTACAAAAACATTGGGTACCCAAGGAACTTCCTCCAATAAACACTAATTTTTGTGTTAACGAGAGGATATATCGCATAGCACCATCATCACTACATGGTTTGGGCCTATTTTCTATGGATGGCATAAAGGTGTCTTACAACAAAGTTTCTCAATTGATGGAGTATGTTGGACCATGTTACGATTACAAAAGTTGGATGCATATTGTTCAATATAAAAAAAGTATGCGTAGGTATGCCCTCTCAGAAAATTATATACAATAGGAAGAAAATAATCAAAGTAAAAGTGTGGCTATATAAATTGATGGAAGGCCAAAAGAAACAGGGAATATTGTGGGTTTTATAAATAGTACATGACTTGGGTCAACTATAAAGCAACCCAATTGCATATTTGAGGCATGCAAGGGAAATTGTGTATTCATCTGTACAATAAAATCAATACGTGCAGGGGAAGAGCTTCTTATTGATTACAATTTGAACCGCATAGGTACAAACAAGGCTACTATCATGGGGGTGGTACATACTATTAAACCAACTTCTAATCAATGACTCTAACATACCATTTAGTCAATAAATTTTTGGCTAACATTTTTATACTTGATCTTTGACACAGGGGCACAATATTGAGCAACCACCCAGAGGGGATGCTGGTGATGTTCCCGATTCATCTACACACGAGTAGGTAAAACTCATTGTAATTGTGCAAACTAGATAGAAGTAAAATGTTATTTTTTAAATATTTTTTTCTTCATTGTTTTGGATTAATTTTGATAATACTAATACTATTGTTGTCACAGAGGGCCAGTGGTCAGAGGGAGGGAAAGGAACCTGCAGTCCCTGATCAACAACCCCCCCTTGAGGAGGACCCTTTTTATATTGATTTAGCAAACACCGATGACCTGATCAGTTTGACTAAAAAGTTGCTAAAGAAAATTGGCAGAGAAATTTTACGTTTGGCAACCATAAAGCCCACTACTCAGGAAATAAGAGAAAGGGGAGCTGAATTAATGCACACCTCTGAAACCTTAAAAGTAAGTATTAATGAAATTTTTAATTATAACAAGAGTTCAATAATGGTTTTTATGTTATGCTCTTTTATGGCATTAATTAAAATATGGATTCGTTGTCTTTACAGAGTTTTTTGCATAATTTTGAGCCTCGTTCCCATGATGAGGGTGCTGCAGGTGGTTCAGGTAGATCACATGTTCCATTCCCCACTTCTGTTTTCCACTAAATATATATAAGAATGATCATAATCATTGACAATACATGCTCGAACAATCCTTTTTTTTAATGCTCTAACAATCTTGTCCATGCTAGTCCACGTGTTCTATATTTATGCATGCTCTAACAATTTTATTCTTCAGCTTCACATCAATTGAATCCTATGATGACACCATCTCCATCTAGGACAACCATAAATCTCTTTCTGACTACTAAGTCAGCAACACGCAGCTTACAAGCATCGACTATTGCACCATCTGCTGGTACACAAATCCCTATTTTTCTCTCTTATGACAGCAACAAACAGTTTTCTTTTACAACTTTTTAACATCAATTATCATTTTTTTTTTTATACTTCATGAAAAATACTTATGAAACTTTTTGCAATAGGAGTTGCAGCATCATTTCCTAGATGTTCCTATGTTCCTAGTACGGGAACAATGAAGGATGGCATATTGATCATCAGCGACAATGAAGGCATTCCATTAAAAGTAGCCAAAGTTCCAGGTACTTTAAAGTTATTATTGTTCTATAGTGATATAATAGTAATTTATTTTTTATCACTCTTCATCAACTAATGATCCCATCATTGTTTTGTAGGGAATGATCTTTTTTGGAGAAAACTTGGTGATGAGTGTTTGCGAATATTCGGGCCCACCATGTGTACCTGGTGGAACATCATATCCTAACTAAAACCCCAAACCACTATTTTGATTTCATATCATTGCTATAATAGTTTTCCTTTTTATCCATTTCTTGAACTATATTAAAGGTATCTTCACTTCATTTATGAGTCTAACATGTTTTTTTTACTTAAAAGGTGGAATAACCAACGCAAACTGTTGAAGGATGATCTTATAGAGAGCATGACCCAACTCTTTGGACCTCGTGCATTTGAGAGAAACAAGCTCCTTGAAAAAGTTGGTTTATGTTTGAAGTATAGTAGGGACCAGTACAAAAAAAATTTACGAGATAACCCCAGGTAGAGCGTCCGCCCTATGTTCCTGAGGCTGAGTGGCAGGCTCTAATTTTGGATGGAAAGTATAAAGCTGACAATAAAAATAATATTACACCAGTGGAGAGTACATCAAGGTATGTGATACTATTGAGAATCTAATTATGTACTAATTAACCTCTATATTTATACTATGTAACATATTTCAAACATTTCATAGATTTCCTAACACATCAAAGGCAACAAAGGCAAGACTAGAAAAGCACGGCACACACAAGCTCAGCTCTGGTGGTTTTTTGAAACTTCAAGCAAGAGTTGTAAGTATTAGTAAATGAAAAATTGTATCAAATTTTTTATATAATGTGATGGGAAATGCTAGGACTCCCTTAATTAGCTCATCAATTATAAATAGGTCAATAGAATATAATAACAGTAGTGGATTTTCATACTCAATATAAACAATTCAACAACTGAAGTCAGACTCTACAATCTAGATTAGTTAAGATTCCTTCATTTACTAATATGACATTATTTAAAATCTCACCCTTGATGTTTCCATCTCCATAGATTTCAAAATGATCTTGGGAAGGAGCAAGCTCAGAGGGATGGGTATGATAAAAGTAAGGCCACCTAGCAATAGAATTGCAACAGATGCAAGTGTATGGAATGTTGGATGCCTCAATTACCCTCCTAAAAACTCTCTTTTCTTTGTAAAATCTTAGCCCTGGTTCTACTAGATTGGCTCTTTCTATATCATGCCCAAATTTCGAAGGAAGAAACCTCTGCATCAAAGTTCAACAATTCTTAAGTCTATTACAGTTAACAAGCATTCAGGGTAATAATGTTAGGGTCCTATGTTCTAACCTTAATAGTGCCAATTTCTTTAATGGCATCTACAATCTTAAGCTGATCTGTAAGTTGACCACCACCCACAATTGAAATAACAATATCAATGCCTTGCATGGCCTTTACCATTGAATTGTGATCACTTAAATCTCCCTACAGAACACCCATTATAATATACATGCACATTAATAAGACCCATTACAGAACATGTAGACATTAATAAAACCCATTACAACACAAATTCTTACAACTATAATATAGCTCATGATCCCAACCAAATTAGACTCATTGATAAGGAGATCACTAACCGAACACCCCTTCTTAACATAATTTCTAAATACCCAACTTCACAACAAGATAGTCAAACATGATTATTTGTGAGATGACCACTATCTAACAATTTAGCAAACAGCTGCAATAGTAGTTACCATGAACAAACAAGCAAAGCTTAATCATATATTCTAAACCTATATGACCAATCAAAACAATCTACAGTCTGTAAAATCAATATTTTAAACAAGTACACACACTTTACAACTGTGCCATACATATCTACCACAAAAATCTTAGTTATGAACAGAGCTAGTGACATACATAGACAATGTTAACACCAGAATCTTTCAATTCATGGAGGCACTTTTCTTTGGCAGAATCATGGGTAGTGATGGGTCTAATGAGAGCATAGGTAGAATGGCCTGCATTAACAGCTGCAAGAGCACCAAAGCGACCAATATAACCAGTGGCTCCAATCACTAATATTTTAATTTTCTCTTCATTCACAAAATCCTCATATGAAGAAATCTCACAAATGGAAGCCATGGTTGGGACTGAATTTTCCTCCAATAGTTGAGAATAAAGGCAATGATTGAAAGAATGAGGGAATGCAGAAGCACTTGTAGCCATTTTTATTTCCAAAGAGCTAAACTAACTCTTACCCAACTTAAGAATTTGGAAAAAATATGTTGGTACGAGCAAAGCATACAAACATGCAACATTTGTATAGTAGATTGCTCTATCAAAACTGCTCAATTTTTCTCCTATTATATTGTGATGGATATAGATGATTTGCTGTTGATTGTCAGGTAGACTTCATGTTGCTAACAAAAGCAAAATACAAGTTGAGTATTAAATGTTTTCAGCACTACCCATTACATTAGACTTTAAAGTTTTAATTTTTTTAATAATAGAAATAATTGCAGTCGTGATGGAGTGAAATTGGATCCTCTAGGACTCCCAAAGACCAAAGATAGTTTAGAACAACTCCAACATGACCAAAATAAGGTGTAACAAGGGTTGGAAACCCTGCTAACTATTTACCATTTCCTTTTGATATTTTAACTACCCTCCATTGGTTGATGAAACAATGCAAGTAAAATTCACCATACCATGCAAAAATGTAGGGCTCAGAGTTCAAGAAATGCCTCATAGAAGAGGATAAGAGAATTGGCTTCCAACAAGGCTATAGAGATGTGGTTGAATGGCTATGAGCTGAAATCAGTGTGGAAGGTTCTAATAATGATGCATCTGAGCCATAGGTAAATAAGCTAAATGAAATTTATTTCAAATTGAATACTTTACCAATTAGTCTATTTGATGTTAAGTTCCAATATATAAAGTGATTTTATATGTTTTAAGCAAGCAATGATAACAATGTGTAGGATGTTGGAATGCAGCCTGATAATCCTTCTACACAATTTGTGGATGCCGAAGGTTTGCATGATATGCATCCTAGTGGTGGAGGTATACATTTTCTATTAATTTTTTTATATGTAATTGCAATTGGTGTTTGGATTAACATAACATTTTGTATAGCAGCTATAGAGGATTGAGGGGTCGATGTTCATGACCGTGTTGACATTGAGTCTAGACAAAATGATGTGGTCAGATCAGGTAAAGAGCGCCACAGTTATGTTATTTAAAATAATTAAATACTTGTAACAATTATAATAAATTATTTTTAATTTAACTCTTTTATTTGTTATTGCAGATGACCCCCCTTTGCAACAGCATAGGAATTTGAGATCATTAAGAATAGAGAATAGAACAACTGATGAGGGGGGAATTAATGATGACACTGATGCTCCTCTTAGAGCTTAAATAGAAAAAAGAAATAGAAAGAAAAAAAATAAATGATTGTCATCTACATACCTTAATTGATAATGACTGAATTTTATGTCTCAATGAATTTAATTTTGTGCTAATGGATGGTCATGAATTATGTGTTAATGCAGAATATTGATGAATTTTGCATGTTAACGAATCTAATGTGTTAATGAATGTTATCATGTGATATGGATTGAATGTTACATTTTATTAATGGTTGAAAGAATGAATGAATGTTAGATGTTAACAGGGAATGTAGAGTGATGTTAGGGGGAGGGTGGTGGGGCCAAATGAGCTTCCACCTTCATGTGGTTGGCCCTATTTAGTAGAGAATATTAAACTATTCTCGAAACAAAGTGAAGCTCAATAAGATACTAACAACAGGTAGAAACAAGAAGCAATAACAAGCTCCTTCTAGAACATAACTCTTACCAATTATTGCTATCTTCCCCATACTAGGAATCTCCATCATATTCTCATATGCCTGCAACAAAATTAGAATAACAAACCAAAATAACTCATATTTTCATGCTTCTCCATGCTTGGAATATAATCACCTTGTTTAGCCTTCCCTTGGCTCTTCATATCCATTGTCTTCTCATCCTTAGTCTCTTTACACCTTGAGACCTCTACTACTGTCTGCAACATATCTTCACACCCTTGCCATTTGCCTTGGTATACCAACTCCTAGTTGGTGGCTATTCTATCTGATTCAGTCATCATTGTCTTTGTGAATTTTCTTTGTCCAACTTTCAATGGACACCATATAGAACCAATCAATATCATATCTGCTTCTCCAAGCCTTGTTTCTTTTCTATTTTCATCAACATTTGTACTTTTCATCTTTGTTCCAATCATCTCCTTTCCCTCAAGCCCTTCAAGACCTGATCTTTTTCTATCTTCATCAGCATCCTTTCACTTTACCTCTGCTACAACCTTTTGAACCTTTTTGGTGTTAGGTTCTCCTTGCTCTTCAACACTTGATTGCTGCTCATTTGTTATTTTTCCTTCAAATCGACAACTTGTCTTCATATCATCCTTTTTTAGGTTCTTTTCCTCAACCTCATTCTCATTAGCTGTTTGCTTCAAAGCATCATCATTTTTGATCAAAACATCTTCCATTGCTTCACCATGTTCCTCTTTTCTTAGGAACCTTTCCCTCTCAAAGATGGTAATGCTCGCTGATACCTTCCAAGTTGTCTTGTGCTCCTCCAATGGTGCTAATACCATCTTCTCTCCATTATTTTTGAAAGTGTAGGTGTTCTTTCTGCCATCATGTAGGGATCTCTTCTCAACCTTCCAAGCCCTTCCTAAAATTATATGACAACCACTCAAAGGTACAATGTCACACAGTACAACATCATTATATGATCCAATGGTGAAGGGAACATAAGCTTGCTCCTTCACATCAACACAACATCCAACATCCAATCCTTGTGCTTTGTAAGGCCTAACATGTGCTATTCTTGGTAGATTCAATTTGTTAACCATCTCAAATTAAACAAGATTTGTAAATGAACCACTTGAAACAATAACCTTTTAAAATTTCACAGATCCAATCTCTAATCTCTAAACTTTTAAAATTTAATAAAATTCATATTCTGACTTGTTTATTATTTGACAGGTTGTTCCTAGAATCATGATTGTAACTTAGTTTCATCACAATGATCCTTATGAACTTACATGTACATTCACTAACAAGTAACTCTAGATGAAACTTTAAGTTTATTTATCACATTTTAACATTCTCACCAAAATCTAAACTACATTATCTCATGATTGTTGCAGAGTACCACTGCTCACATGTGAAATATGCATCTAGATTACTGAACCCTTCTTAAAATTAGTTTCATTGAATTAATATATGTTATGTTATCACTGGGTGTGTAATTTGAGCATGAGAATAATGTCATATGCTCTAAAGAGCCAATTTGAGACAAGCATCTACCTTTAGGTGAGTAATAGTGATCTACTGATATCCTAGAGATCATTATTGGTCCAATACAGCTTTGTCACTCGGGCATGCTTAGTAGAAATGAGGATTTTCTATTGCTCATAAAACCTAGTAAGCATATGAGTATTTTCTATGATATTTATATTGAGTAGAAATCGTGTCCTTACTATTTGTGAAGTGCTAAAATTTTTTTCAACAAACATGATTGGTTTCACCCTGAAAGCTTTAGTTTCCCCTAATAGGTTGGCTATCTGACACTTGAGGCATTTGTTCAATTCTTGGACGAGTTTCAAGAGGAGAAACCTAGGGATTCAGTCCTGGAAAAAAATGAACATGAGATTGGATGGCTTGAAGCTGGGAAGCTTTTCTATCCAACAATGTTTGATCCTGTACTTCAGATTTTTAGTCATGACCAACCACTTAGTTGTCTGGGAAGACCTAGGTATGTAATTGCATTGTATTAGATATGGTTTACGTTTTTGTCAAGATTTTATTACTACAAAAATGTTGTGTAGTCTGTAACTTCTAATTGTATGCTGTTTTAACATAATTTTTGTTTTAATTTGATTTAGTTAGATTGAAAAATGTCTACACAATTACTACTAGAAGCTCTTTCAATTTTCACCTGATGGAATGTAGAAATCTCATGTCTTCAAACATTTAATAGAATATGTATATGAATTTTTCTCACTTTCTTTTATTGTAGGTCAATTATTCAACTAATTTTTTGGGATCAACATTTGAACTTCCATTTTCAGAGGTTAGAAAGTTAGGCTTAGAAACTCAAGTTATGTTGAACCATGCCTGGACATCAATGTCTGGTTCAAATAATAGTAAATCTACATAGGAATCTCAATCTAAGAGAAGCTCTAAGGTATTCTTTTGGTCAATAAATAAGTTTTGTTCTTGAATTGTGTTCATCGTTGAGGTTGTACTAAGATTTGAAATGATCTATTGTTTTAAGTTCTTTCTATCAAGCTTTTGAGTTTTCTCTCCAATTCATGCCGTTTTAGATTTTGGATTTTTTGGACTTTGGTTATGGTAGTTTTTATAACCTTGTGAGTAAAGGAAAAAATAATTGGTTATAGTTTTTAGGATTGTAACAAGTCCAAGCAGGTCTACATTCCTCATTAATAGACTAATAGTTTATGTTAAATCTATTTATGCTAAAAACAAAAGGCTTCTAGGCACATCAATGTTACCTACACTACATAGTATACTGATTGTTCCTACTTCAAAATATTTTATTATGATCTTTGAAGAAATTTAACAAGCTTAGATTATTTTTGTCAGTGAAGAAACACAACCCACTGAAATTCTTTCCACCAAAGCTTAAGACATTGATAGCTTGATCCAATTTATCTTTACTACAAGATGGTAGTCCATCAGCACGATCATCAATTTTTTTTGGCCTAGCAAGGATAATAAAGTTTATCAATATTTCTATATGTTTATATTCCTGATTTATTGTCAATTGTTGCTTATATCATTCATAGGGCATATAGGGCATATTTTATGGTTCTTTGGAGCCATACCTAAAACAATATTATGATAGCTTTATTTCTTTTTAGTCTTCTTGCTTCATTCATGTCAGTGATTCCTGCAAATAGGTTATTCATGAGTTGGTCACGGTATAGGGTTCTGAAATTTAAAATTTTTAATCATTTCATTGATTATATGGTTATATGTGGAATTTGTGTATATTTTTTCTGTATGACAGGCAACTGGCTTCATGGAAGAGTGAAATTGAGAAAAAACAATTAATACTTACATACATGCATATACTTGGTTTTGTGTCATTTGTTGTTGGTTGTTGCTACTAGTTTAAGAGCATAGGATGGTCTAATGTAACCTTGATCTTATATTTAATATGGCTCATTAGATCTACTTCCTATTTCCTTTTTATTTTCTCTATCCCTTGATTTTAACATTGTGTCAATAGAAATTAATGGATTAATCTGAGTTGTGGTTTTGATGTCATTTTCAATTTATCAATTCTCTTTTAGGTCATATGTATAAATTATTAATGTTATATTTGTGTAGTTATTTCTGTATGGTGGACAAGTGACCTCATGGAAGAGTGAAAATGAAGAAGAGTTACTTTTCATGAGCAGTAAGGTGACTGTGACATTACTAATGAATTCATTATTTATTCCTTAGTTACTAATTAAGAAAGTTGTAACTTTATAAAACTAAGTGGTTTGTCATTCATTCACAAACAATAAAGAAGCTTAATACAATCACAGTGTTATATGATAAAAAATTGCAATTACAATTAATATTTTACAAATTTTTTCTATGAGTAGAACTTCTTAGTGGTTGTGTGGGTGCTCTTGAAGTTGATGATATTGATTCAACTTGAGAAAAATGACCTAATGTCATAGATCCTGATGATCTAATGTTGATTACTGATCTGCAATAAGTATCATTAGAATTTCTGTAGAGCAATTTGCAAGACCAAGTAATCACTGTTACAGATACATCATAATGTAAAAGGGATATGTACCATACTGGTCTGAAGTTATTCACTGTATCTAATATCTGCCTTATTCAAATGTGATATGATTGATTCTATTTGGTTTGTAAAGACGTTGGATATTTATTTGATCTCTGTCTAATATAATATTGCACCCTTTTGGATAACCAATTTGTGATTAGTATTTGTGATCAGCATGATATAATTTAAAGAGAAAACACTTACATTTTAGTATCAAGCTTGTTTTATGAATGAATGGAGAAAAACTAGTGACATATCCATTTCAGCTTTGTGTTTTTTACTGTTAGTATTTGATTATTAGAACATAACTATACATCCTTGTGAATTGGAGTTTCAGAAAAGATTTAATATTATTTGGATTTCTTTCTTATTGTAGCAAAGGTTATGGAGGCCCTGAACATTCCAAGAGGTGTCTAGCGTGTGCTTTTTTGAACACCTAATACTGACAGGTATTTTAAGTTTTAATAATATGCATCTGTATAATTCTAGTTTTAATACAATCTTATTGCAGGTTGATAGATTTTCTTAACAAGTTTTCAAAGTGTTTTCTGTAAAGTCATTGTTCACTCAAGTTCGATCATCCTGACTTTTAGCTGCAAGTGCCTTGCCTTTGGTCAAGCATAAAGCTTTCCTTAGGCCCATGTAATATGGTGGGTAATTTGTTGGGTTTCTCCTTACCAATGAAAACTTTGATGTGACCCTTACTATATGCTTTTGCCATGCATAACATGAATAAAAAACTAGCAATACTACATTGATGTGCAATGGGTACACAATGGGTAAAAAGATGTTAGAAAATGATTGATTATGGTGTTCTTGTTCATGATGGTGGGAGCACACATTCTGGTCATTATTTCTTCTTTTTTGAGTCACTTAAACCTTTCAAAATTATTTTTATGCTGGGAACTCTAGGTTATAGTCTTAGAAAAGTATTTTATTCATTAACAATTTCTTTAATCTGGCTTGTAGGTGAAGTGCACACAATGTTCCTATTGCTCAAATAAATTTGATCCTTTCTTAGATTTGAGCCTAGAGATCATTCGAGCAGATTCCTTGTTGAAAGCATTATCCCATTACATGGCAGTGGAGCAATTAGATGGGTGTGTGAAAAGAGATCAATGTGAAGGATGCAAAGTAAAATTGAAGGCTCTAGAACAACTCAAAATTGATAAAGCACCACATGTTCTTGCAATTCATCTCAAGTGCTTCAGTGTAGTTGGATCTGGAGGAAAAATTGACAAAAAAGTAGACTTTGGTTGTACGTTGGATCTCAAACCATTTGTTAGCAGTTCACATGTAAGTAGCCCTTACAATATTATTTGCCAGTGGATCACATTTTTAGTGGAATCTAATAATATAGTTTTTGTAATATCTACTAGTTTTTTAATAAATATTGCACATTTGAATGATATTCTAGTTTCTCTGTCTATTGATTAATCACATGAGGGAAATTTTAAGAACACTCTTTATGGTGTTCTTGTTCATGATGGTTGGAGCACACATTTTGGTCATTATTTCTAATTTATTCATTCATCCACAAGCATCTGGCATAATTTAGATGATAATCGGGTATACATTTGCTACAGTCGTGAAGACATCTTTAATTTTGTGGAGCAAGCTCATTATAATTTGTGTATAACAGGATACACAAAAGAACTACAATTTTATGTAGAACCTTTTCTTTATATGGTAACACTAATTGCACTGAAGTTACTTAGACTGATTGAAGTTATTCTTATGAAATTTTTTACTCTAGGTTTATTCAGTTAGTGAGAAAAGTGCGCTTTCCTAGAAAGCTTACATGCTATTCTATATACGAGATAATAAAACTAGCATTTAAACAATAAGTGGGTTTGGATCTCAGTATAATGGCTCTAAACTAAAGAAGAGGGTGTCATTAAACATTGGACATCCAAAGGAAAACCACTTACAAGATTCATATGCCCCCCAGGTGATAGAAAACATGCATTCTTTCCAAATGACAACAATCTCCCAACAGGTGTAAACAAGATATCCCAACAGGTAGAAAATTTGTCAATGTCAATTTCATTTTAGAAAGTCTGGAAAAGAACACCAGTTCTAGCCAGTCATTTAGTAAATATAGATCATTAGCAAATCATGATGCACCATGCTTGCGGTGGGGCCACTGTGGTGGCAATGTGAGCGGCCCCGTCGCAAGCATGATGCACCATGATCTGCTGATGATCTGGATTTACTGCATGACTAACTAGAACTTGTGTTCTTTTCTAGACTTTCTGAAATGAAATTGACATTTGACAAGTTTTCTACCTATTGGGATATCTTGCTTACACCTACAACACTAAAAGAGATTGCTGTTGTTTGGAAAGAATGCATGTTTTCTGTCACCTAGGGGGCATATGAATTCATATGCCCCATGATGCATCATGCTTGTGGCAGGGCCACTATGGTGGCGATGGCAGTTGGCATCACCACCACAATAGCCCCACCATATTGCTAGCCGCTTACGTCACAATTGCGACGTTCGCACACCCATTGCGATGAAATGTGATGCTGGTGTTTTAAAAAGTAATAAAACTACTAAGAGACAAAATTCTTAATACCAAAATGATAGTACACACACAATATAAAGACTATCCTATTCTTATTAACAACTGCATATGTAAGGTATTTGGACCCAACTTCAAAAAAACCACAGATGGTTTTCTACTCTTTTGGCTTTGCAAAACCAGGGTGGGTATACCCAAGGATGGTTCAAAATAGGAACAATTGTATGAGGATTATTCTTAGTTTCATTCTAATTCTCATTTCAAGATCCTCAAACATATACATAATTCTTACTAACTTGGTAAACACATCCCATAAACAGATATGTGCCAAAATTCTTCTATAGATCTACAGATGTTTTTTACAACAATGGCTAACTGAAGCTAAAACATTCCACGCAGACAAGTGTTGGCCAAATTTGAAGATCTACAGGAAATAAAAGTAAAATTTGATTTGATGATGCATTTGAATAACCATTTATAATATATTTCTCCTTCAACTGAAATAACTTGATCAGTGCCAAATCCATTGGGGTTCAAAGTCTATAGCAGATTCTTAGATCTAATTTGTTGCCTTACAACAAATTCTATTAGCAATTCTTATCAGAACTTATCATTCAAAATCCTTTTCAATACTTAAGAAATCTCATCACATTCATCAAAGCCTTTATTTAATCCATTGAATTAACAACAATGATAAATGGATATACAACCTAACTAGATTGCATTCAATTGCACAAGCTTTTACTCATACAACATCAAGGTAGCTAAGTATTTAAAAAGAGACAAAATTCAGAAAGAACTGATATGGGGATAGTTCATAATTTGTATTCATTTCCTTTGAAAATGGTATATCCTTTACAATAGACTTAGAATGGCCTTCAGAAAGAAACACATCTCATTCTATATTCATGTATTCTTAGAGAATTGACAGAAAAATACATTACAAACTAGCTTTCAAAATTTGGACCAAAAACCAAACTAAGCATAATACTTAGAAGAAATAGAATTTGGACCATTCTTTAGCCTTGGGATCTCACTTAAATAGTGTGATATGCAATAAGCTTCAGGGTAAAGAAAGTGACAGGAGTCCCTTTTTTGCTTATCTGTCGTGACACATCAAAGGTTCTTTCTTATATGACTATCTTCCGTTCTTACGCTGAGTCAAACCTTCAATCTTTGTGATGCCAAAAATGCTCTTGATGGACCTCTACACTCATTCAGAGAAGCTTCAAAATGCCCTAATCATAGGAACATAATGATACTTTTACACTATTTTGCAAATCCCTTTTATGTTCCTACGGAACCTTTTACCCCGTAGCATCTCAAGCCCTTTTATTGTGTGTTTTCGCTTTTATGATTTAAGCTTCTTCCGTCTAAGCATAAAGATCCTTAACTCTATCTTATTACCTCTTATGCTCATATGTAACCCTTTACATCGAAACATCAAAAACCTTTTTACTAACATCTCCGTTCTTATGATTCAACATTCCTCGTGTGAGCGTAAAACCCTCACTCAAGCCGTCCTTCTATCCTTTATGCTCCTACGTGCATGCATCTGTGGAGACCTTGGAAATTCCCTCTATGTTTTTTGCTTACTTCATTTCCCAGGACATCGTAAGGCTTCAAAACTTATCTTTCGCTCTTACGAATTAGCTTTATTTGTATCACCGAAGAGCCCTCTCAACTGCTATTGTGGTGTCAAGTTTTCCTTTTATCGTATGAGCGTAAACCCCTTTTACTGATCCTCCTTTTCACCTCTTTACGCTTACACACTAAGAGTGGACCCGTATCCACAGAAAAAGGAAAAAACAACTCTTCGTTCATATGCTTAACTTACAAGCGTAAGGGCATAAAATTAAAAACTTAAGTCATGTGCCATGAAGGATGGGCCCATCTGACATAAATGTCATGCCTCCATCTGATTTACTACAACTAGGCCCTTCTAACACTACAACAGGTCCCACATGATTCCTTTACCACTAAAACAAATCTTTATGGTCATTCGCAAACCCAAGAATCGTAGACACGTAAACACCATGGAACTCGTCCTCTGTCCTTACAAAAAATCCTTTACTTGTAACATCGTAATACCCTCGCGTGCCCTTCAGATCACGCTTTATGCCTTTACACTACCCATTAAAAATGTATAAGCATAGATCACATTGTAGGCTTTCCCGCTCCTTTGCTCAAGGTGTTTACTTGTAAGCCCGTAACAAGAGCTTTTCAAAGCGCGATAAATCCTTTACGCCTGTTCGCTGTATCAAAAAGTGTGGCCACGCAAACCAAAGGCAAAAGGAATTCTGTTGTTATGTAAAACCTCACACCATAAGAATGTAAAGGACTAATCTTAAAACATTTTACAACTCCTTCTGAGAAATTCAAAAGGGATGCCATCAATTTCAGACCCGAGACAATTTCATGGCTGTTTTAGGAGATCAATCTGGAGAAAACAATAGACTCTGATAACACATTAAATAGGGCAAGACTAGGGCAATCCTAAAAAATCAAATGATTTCTCACCATAATTTTCAAAAAAAAATTGCAAGTGTGAAAAATCATACCAACAATGGCTCTGTTTGGGGATGATAGACTACTTGAGTCTATGCAAGAATTCAGAATCTCTAGGAGAGTAGACCACATATATAGTAAGATGACAACTTCTTTAGAGAGCACAAAACAACATACAAAAACAAGGAACCAGACTGCTCAAGGATATTTACAAGGATTTACAGAAAATACAAAATGTACAAAACAATAGGAAACCCTAAAACTACTGTTCATGTAAGAAAATGAGTATTTTTCAAGAAAAATACCTCTTCAAGAACTATCCATGAACTAGCAATTCAAGAATATTGTCAAATATATCTTTGAGTATATAAGAATCCTCACCCCAAGTATTTTCAATGATATATGGGCCTAACCAAATAGGATCAAATTTTCCATGTTTTCCTTTATCTTCAATTCTGGCATTCCACATCAGGGCTAAATCTCCATTTTCAAATTTTTTTCTTATAGTTCTTTTATCATAGAGTGTCTTGACTTGCAATTGCAACTTTTGGTTCCTTAAAGATGCTTCTCTTCTGGTTTCGGTCAGTCCTACCAATTCATCCATTCTTTCTTGCATTTCATCTGTAGTATCTTCATCATATAACTAGATGTAATTGTATAGTCCCATCAAGTTATTCTGATGCATTCTGGCTTGAATCCCATACACTAAATCAAATGGAGCTAGACTAATTTCCTTCTTTACAGTTACTCTGTCAGCCCATATTGCCAACTGTAACTTGGAATCCCATGCCTTTTTATTATCATCCAAGGTTCTCTTAATGACCTTCAACAGGCTCTTATTTGTGTACTTAGCTTGTCCATTCCCTTGTGGATGATATGGAGCAGATGATGACCTTGTCATTCCATATTTATCACAAAACTTGATGAACTCCTCAGATTTGAAGCACATAACATTATCTGTGACAATTCTTTGTGGACATCCAAATCTAGAAATAATATTATTCAACAAGAAATTATTTACCACTTTACTTGTCGCATTTCTTGTGGGGATAGCCTCTACCCATTTTGTAAAGTAGTTAGTAGCAACCAGAATCCAAGAATAGCCAGTGCTAGACTTGAGGAAAATCTCTCCTATGAAATCTAGACCCCGTTGTTGAAAAGGTGCTTGAATCTCCACTGGCTTTAATGGAGTATTTCTTGAGAATTTTAGTTTTCCAACAAACCTCTGACAGGGGTCACATTTCCTAACCATAACTTGGGCATCTTTAAAAAGGGAAGGCCACAAAAATCCATCTCTCATTATATTATGTGCAGTAGTTTTGGCCATGTAGTGTCCCCCACATACTCCAGCATGCATTTCTTTCAAAACCTCTTTTGCCTTTTCTTTGTCAACACACTTCAACAAAACTCCCTCAAAATTTCTCCACCATAGGTTATTTTGGACAATTATATACCTAATGGCTTGCAATTTAGTATTCCTCTTTTCATTGTCAGGCAGATGGGGAGGAGCTCCCATATGTTGCAAGTAATATATGACATTGGTGTACCAATCACATTGGTCCATGTCACATAAGTCAGTTCTGAGATCAACATTTACCAGATTTATCTTATTAGCCTCTAGAGTAGTTTTAGCCATGAGTTTGGCCAAACCTTGACCTCTTACTAACTTTGTTATTTTTATATCAATGTTAAATTCTTGGATTCTATTGATCCATCTACACCTCCTACCTGATACTTCCTGTTGAGAGAATATATCCTTGATTGCAGCACTAGGTACAAAAGCGATAATAGTAGCACCTACCAAGTAACTTCTGAAAGCTTTTACAACCTTTACCAAAGCATATGCTTGCTTTTCATTTATCTCATACTTAAGTTCAACAGGTTGTAGTGACTTATTGAAAAAGGCAATAGGCTGCTCATATCCTTCTTGATTTTTCTATAATAAGACTATAGCTACAGTATGGAATAATGCAAAAGAGAAAATATGCATGGGTTTTGCATAATCTGGGGTCCTCAACACTAGAGAATTATTTATTGTAGTTTTTATATCCTAGAATGCTTGTGAAGGTTCACCATTCCAATCTATAACAGCTCCCTTCTTGAGCATCTTTGAGATGGGTCTACTGATTTCAGCAAAATTGGTAACAAATCTTCTCAAAAAGTTGACTTGGCCAAAAAAGGACTAAATTCCTTTCACATTTTTTGGTTTGGGGACTTTGTCAATAGCTACTACCCTTTTAGGATCTATTTTTACCCCATCCTTAGACACTATGTGTCCTAATAATTTTCCTTCTGTGACCTCGAATGTGCATTTCTTTGGGTTTAAAGATACTCCATATTCCAGGACTTTTATAAAGATTTTTTCCAAATGTTTGCAGTGATCTTTAGCCTTATTAGAATATGTTGTAAGATCATCCTGGTACCCAACCATAAATTTGTCAATATACTCATGAAATGCTACATCCATGGCTCTTTGGAAGGTAGCTCCTACATTAATCAAGCCAAAAGGCATCCTCACATACACATATGTTCCCCAAGGGGTTGTGAAGGCTGTCTTGAATTGTTCACTTTATTTTACTAGAACTTGATTATATCCAGAGAAACCATCCATCATTGACATCAATTCAGAGCTAGTCACTTGCTGTAACATGGCTTCCATATTAGATAAGCCATAATTATCTTTCAGAGATGCAATGTTTAAATTTCTAAAATCAACACAAAGCCTAATATCTCCATTCTTCTTCCTGACAAGAACCAAGTTTGAAACCCAGGTGGAATGCCTGATCAGTTTAATTATCCCACCATCTCTTAGTTTTGTCAGTTCTTCTTGCATTTTTGGGGCAAGGGTAGGATTGATTGGTCTCTATTTTTACCTGAAGGGTCTTACATTTTCCTTCAATGGTATGACATGCTGGAAAAGATCCTCCCTGTAAGCCTTAAGGTCATCATATGACCAAGCAAAAACATGTCTGTATTTTCTAAGTAGGTCAATCAATGTTTTCCTGATTTCAACAGGTAGATTTTGGCCAATATAAACCATTTTAAGAATTTCATCAGTACCCAAGTTTATTTCTTCTAACTCCTGGGGTTTGGGGTCATTTACTCCTGATTTTACTCTGTCTTGGTTATCAAAAATATTTTCCAAGACTACTAACCCCTTGGGCATCTTATTTGTTTTCAATTGCATTATTTCTTGACCAAAAATGGTTTCCTTCCCATTTATGGTTTCAATCAGTCCACTGCAATCCATCTCCTGACTGTGGTACTTGTCTTCATTTAACAAAAAAATTGTAATATCTTTTTTATCTTCAAAAATTTGTGAATTTTCAATATTGTCAGGTATGGAAGGTCTATTTTGCACCTCGATCTGGGAGATTCCTACAAATGATATTTCTTTTGGCTTGATTGCTACAGTTTCCAACAGATCAACCATCTTGTTTTGGGTCCTATCTCTCCATGAGATCCCAAATGCATCAAAGAATTCTATCTGATGCTAGACTACATTTCTATATTGTTTCAATCTCCTATTCTTGGATGAGTAGGTTCCTTTGATCTAAGAGATAATTAGTTCAGAATCCCCTATGACACATAATTTCTTAATTTTATGATGTATGGCAACTTTGAGTCCTAGCAGCAATGCTTCATATTCTGTAATATTATTAGTGTAGGCAAACTTCAAGGTAAATGAATACCTAAAAGTGTTATTTTAAGGGGACACAAAGACTACACCTACCCCTACACCCTCTTTAGAACTAGCCCCATCAAATAACATTGTCCATAATTTTGGTGAATTCATACAACATTCAACTTCATTTTCGATGATAGCAGGTAAGTTTTCAACTTCCTGAATAATTAATTCAGCCCTGAAAGCATTAATCCCAATATCTAGGAAACAAGTGGTATCTTTGTCAATTTCTTCACCTAAGATGTGGTTAACCCTTGGTTCCCTATTTACCCTAACCGCTTTATCCCCTATATGAAAAGTGGCATAAGTAAGATCGCATTGTAGGCTTCCTCCCATGGCAACACTCCATTTTCTAGAGAGTAACATTCTTTCATGTGGAGGTATATCTACCACAAGGATAGACATGGTTAATTCTACTTTAGGATATGCAACCAGTTTGAATGGTAAGGCATTTATAGTACCTATGACTGACACTTCCCTAGCATCCATCCCTCTGCATCTGCCCTGCTTGGTATCCATCTTCAATCCTAAGGCTTCCATTACTTTGAAAGGCATTATAGTGTTGGAAGCTCCTGAGTCTATCATGCAATTTTGTAAGGTCTTCCCCTTTATGATTAGACTGAGGAAAAAAGGATCAATATCTTCTATGAATGCCACTGAGGAATCATCTAGAAACATTTGAGAAATTTGGGATATGATACCACTATCCTCTATTACTAATGGGGTCTATTGGGACATATTTTGATCTACAATAATATTATTGTTTGCTATTCCACCCAACCATGACAAAGCCTTATTCTTATGCTCTTCAATTCTAAAAAGTTCAGACAAGGGCACTTTTACAGTAATTTGAGATAACATGGATATCATATCAATAGGTTCAACCACAGTAGGTTTTACAATAGTACCTGGAATCAGAGTCTTTTGAGTAGTAGGCACCACATTTTTCTTGATAACATCTGGTTCTGACTTCTTTGGTTGCACAACTGGTTTTGTTGCTTCACTTCTAAAATTGAACCTTCTTCTTTGGTTCCCATTTCTTACCCTTGTTCTCCTTGATTTTAGGCACATCTACATTGACTTTCTTGTTTTGATCATTCATCTTATGAGTGATGTCTTTGATGAACACACTAGATGGCCTTCCTGCATCATTATTTATTACTCTATTTCTCAAATTATAATTACTATGGACTTGTGAAGTCATTTCAGGAGTAATTCTATCAATTTCCTCCTTGGAGGGCATTCTTAAACTTGTGAGACCTACATCAGAAAATGTACTACATACCTTATCTGTATCATACCCTTCATCATCTAAAAACACTTGCTGATGATGTAGCTAGTAAGCAATTCTCTGGCTAGTAATATCATTTTTAGGCTCTTCTAAATCAAAATCTATCAAATCATCACACATACTCACCATATTGCATCTTATATCGTCATGGATTTTCTCTTCAGTTTCTTCTTTAGCTTGCACTCCTTGGGCTTGGGCAAATGACTAAGCAACATCACAATAATTAGTAGAATGAGGTGATTGGCATATAATGCACCATGGTACATCATCATTCATATTTACAGTGTTCCTCTGCAGGGGGTCTGGAGTACCCTTATCCTTCACATTGTGGTTCTGGTTGGGAACTAGTTCCACTGAGTGGTATAAGGGTAATTTTGCATCCTAGGCTGCCTATTGAAATTGTTGTTATTCACAGTGTGTCTTTCAGCAACATTTGGCTTATTGAAACTAGTGGGATTCATCTTCTTGAGCATTTCTAAAACCTGGCCTATAGTAGGTTCTTCAGGCTTCTTTCCTATAGGAGTTTTGTCACCCTCCCTTATATTATTGTTCTTAGTATTAAAAAGCTTAGGATCATCCCTCCTACCTAGTTTTCCAGATGCCTTCCTATTATTCTCTATATTTATTGCAACCTTATAGGCATCTCTTAAAGTTTTAGGATCCTTATCCCTCAATTGATAAACCATTTTGCTATCAAAAGCATTGAAATAGGTTGTGAGACAAACATCTTCATTTAACCTTATAGCTTGAAAAAGTTTGTACATACCTTTTTGGAATCTCACATTGAAATCAAATGTGGACTCATTTGGATTCTTCTTGATATTGTTGAACTCGTTCAACATGAATCTTGCATTAGTGTTGTCCCCATATTGCTCCTTGAACAATTTCTCCAAATTGCTCCATGAGGTAATACTGTCATTAGGCAACCTCCTAAACCAATCCCTTGCATCCTCTGTTAGTGAATGCACAAACAATTTCATTACCATGTCTTCATGTTCAACTTCATAATCATTCAACATGTCAATGAAAATCCTCAAATATTCTTCACTAGTAACAGCATTGTTTCCAGAAAACTTAACCACTTTATCTCTTAAATCAAATGATATGGGATGTGGGGCACTAGGAATACTAGCAAATGATACTTGTCTATATTTTTCCAAGTATATAGGTTTCTTCTAGAAACCAGGAACATTTGAATACTAGCTATATTAGCATGATTAAGAGGAGCAGCTTGGGACTGTTGTGGTGGGACAAATGGGATTTGGGTGCCAATAGTGGAAGATGAGGTAGGAGCAAATTGGGGTACTCCCTGAGTTGAAATTGTAGGACCACTAACTGGTGCAAGATTTGTGGGTGGGATAGACAAATTGGGCCATGCAGCCAATGCAAAATTAGACTTTATGAATTGGATTTTCCTTCTAGTTTCTGCAGCTTGAGCTTCATTCTCAACCTTCTCAAGTTCTTTTGCAAGATCTTCCCTCTCTTTTCGAGCCTTCTCAAGATCTAGATCTAATTTTGACATGGAGGGTTGTATAGGTTTGCTTGGTATAGCTTGAGGCTCATTTATTTGGATTCCTATAGCCTTGCCTTTCCCTTTATCTGGAGCTTTTGCAGTGGGCTCTATAGGATCAACTTAAATAGGTTTATAGGCTTGAACTTGAGAAATAACTAGTTCTTGCCTTTGATTTAGGCATTTCTCCTATTCTTGCACTTTAGCTCTTAGATTATCAACATCTGCAAAAACATCCTTATGGAGTGTTGTGGTATTCTCTTCTAATTTTTAATTTTTCTCTTTCAAAGAAGCCTTCCTTCTTAGTAGAGCATCTCTTTCTATTATGGCATCCAAGGTGGCTTGCTCCTTCTCTTTTTCAAGATGAATGCATTTAGCTTCTTCCTCAACAATCCATTTCTTCAAAAATTCTATTTCAGAGTGTACTTCTTTAGGGTCTACGGAATTTGCCTCAGAATCAGTAGGGTCATCCAGATCTATAAGGTTTGGTTCTACATATGGGGCTACTCTGGGATTAAAAGGATTATCAAATGAACTCCTAAATCCTAGCCTATAATTCATATCTGCTACAGGATCTGGTCTTAATGAAGCAATTCCCATAGTAGACATGTCCTTGTCTTGAAAAACTCTCTCATCTGGTAATGGGGTATTGAAAATACCTCCTAAGAGTCTTGTAGTTTTGGATTCAAAGCTAAGAAAAGAAGACTCTCTTCCTATTACTGGTTGATAATGGGAATTGACGGATGCATTACCTCTAGGTTTCCAAGTAGGATTTGGATCTGTCTTTTTCTTATTTTGGTTCTTCCTACCACCTTAGGGTAGATCAGTATACATTGATACATCAGGATTAGCTCTCATGTAAGCTCTTGTGTTTTTTCTCTTGTCAGCCATATTCACCTTTTTGTTACAATAAGCACTAGCTTCAAAACCTTGACTGAGTCGCCACCCTATTTTGGGAAAATATCTAATGACACTTTTGCTGACTGAAGGAAAGCAATACAAAAGTAAGAACAAAAATATTTGGCATAGAAAGACCAATCATTGATGTCGTAAGACTACAACTCTTGCTTGTTAGATAAGACACTTGGATAGGCTAGGTATGTCAGTGTGTAGCAATGGTACTTGGGCTCTATCTTCTTTAAAATTCTCAAGGTTTGACACTAAAAGATTCCCTTATAACCATAGGCAAAATATAGATCACATGACACACACGTACACAATGAGACCAAAGAAAACTGTAGTACTTTTCACAGATGTGTTGGACAACTCCCCAGCAGAGTCACCATTTTGTTGGTGTTTTAAAAAGTACAAAAACTACTAATTGAAAAAATGCTTAATACCAGAATGACAGTACACACACAATCTAAAGACTAGCCTATTCTTATTAACAACTACATATGTAAGGTATTTGGACCCAACTTCAACAAAACCACAGATGGTTTTCTACTCTTTTGGCTCTACAAAACCAGGGTGGGTATACCCAGGGATGGTTCAAAATTGGAACAACTGTATGAGGGTTATTCTTAGTTTCATTCTAATTCTCATTTCAAGATCCTCAAACATATACATAATTCTTACTAACTTGGTAAAGACATCCCATAAAAAGATATGGCCCAAAATTCTTCTATAGATCTATAGATGTTTTTTACAACAATGGCTAACTGAAGCTAAAACATTCCATGCAGACAAGTGCTAGCCAACTTTGAAGATCTACAGGAAATAAAAGTAAAATTTGATTTGATGATGCATTTGAATAACCATTTATAATATATTTCTCCTTCAGCTGAAATAACTTGATCAGTGCCTAATCCATTGGGGTTCAGAGTCTATAGTAGATTCTTAGATCTAATTTGTTGCCTTACAACAAATTCTATCAGCAATTCTTATCAAAACTTATCATTCAAAATCCTTTTCAATACTTAAGAAATCTCATCACATTCATCAAAGCCTTTATTTAATCCATTGAATTAATAGCAATGATAAATGGAGATACAACCTAACTAGATTGCATTCAATTGCACAAGCTTTTACTCATACAACATCAAGGTAACTAAGTATTTAAAAGGAGACAAAATTCAAAAAGAACTGATATGGGGATAGTTCATAATTTGTATTCATTTCCTTTGAAAATGGTATATCCTTTACAATAGACTCAGAATGGCCTTAAAAAAGAAACACAACTCATTCTATATTCATGTATTCTTAGAGAATTGACAGAAAAATACATTACAAACTAGCTTTCAAAATTTGGACCAAAAACCAAACTAAGCATAATACTTAGAAGAAATAGAATTTGGACCATTCTTTAGCCTTGGGATCTAACTTAAATAGTGTGAGATGCAACAAGCTTCAGGCTAAAGAAAGTGATAGGAGTCCCTTTTTTTCTTATCTGTCGTGACACATCAAAGGTTCTTTCTTATATGACTATCTTCCGTTCTTATGTTGAGTCAAACCTTCAATCTTCATGATGCCAAAAATGCTCTTGATGGACCTCTGCGCTCATTTGGAGAAGCTTCAAAATGCCCTAATTGTAGGAATGTAATGATGCTTTTACACTATTTTGTAAATCCCTTTTACGTTCCTACGGAACCTTTTACCCCATAGGATCTCAAGCCCTTTTACTGTGTGTTTCTGCTTTTACGATTTAAGCTTCTTCCATATAAGCGTAAAGATCCTTAACTCTATCTTATTACCTCTTACGCTCATACATAACCCTTTACACCGGAACATCGAAAACCTTTTTACTAACATCTCTGTTCTTATGATTCAACATTCCTCATGTGAGCGTAAAACCCTCACTCAAGCCGTCCTTCTATCCTTTACGCTCCTACATGCACGTATCTGCGGAGACCTTGGAAATTCCCTCTATGTTGTTCCACTTACTTCAATTCCTAGGACACTGTAAGGCTTCAAAACTTATCTTTTGCTCTTATGACTTAGCTTTATTCATATCACTGAAGAGCCCTCTCAACTGCTATTGCGGTCTCACATTTTCCTTTTATCGTATGAGTGTAAACCCCTTTTACTGATCTTCCTTTTCACCTCTTTATGCTTACATGCTGAGATTGGACCCGTATCCACAGAAAAAGGAAAAAACAACTCTTCGTTCATATGCTTAACTTACAAGCGTAAGGGCGTAAAATTAAAAACTTAAGTCATGTACCACGAAGGATGGGCCCATCTGACATAAATGTCGTGCCTCCATGTGATTTGCTGCAACTAGACCCTTCTGACACTACAACAGGTCCCACATGATTCCTTTACCACTAAAACAAAGCTTTATGGTCGTTTGCAAACCCAAGAATCATACACGTAAACACCATGGAACCTTGCCTCTGTCCTTACGAAAAATCCTTTACTCATAACACCGTAATACCCTCGTGCGCCCTTCAGATCATGCTTTATGCCTTTACGCTACCCATTGAAAATGTATAAGTGTAGATCACACTACAAGCTTCCCCGCTCCTTCACTCAAGGTGTTTACCCGTAAGCTCGTAACAAAGCTTTTCAAAGGACGATAAATCCTTTACGCCTCTTCATTGTATCAGAAAGTGTGGCCATGGAAACCAAAGGAAAAAGGCATTCCATTGTTATGTGAAAGCTCACACTGTAAGAACATAAAAGACTAATCTTAAAACATTTTACAACTCCTTCTGAGAAATTCAAAAGGGATGCCATCAATTTCAGACCTGGGACAATTTCATGGCTATTTTAGGAGATCAATCTGGAGAAAACAATAGACTCTGATAACACATGAAACAGGGCAAGACTATGGCAATCCTAAAAACTCAAATGATTTCTCACCATAGTTTTCAAAAAAAAATTGCAAGTGTGAAAAATCAGACCAACATGTGCGTCGCATGCATAGCAACGCCATCACAATTCTTGACATTGCGTCGCAATTGTGACACATTTGGAAACATTGTGATGGTCGTCGGCATCGACGCCAGTGTTACCATCACAATTTTCTAAGGATGTCACAATTGTGATGCCCAAGGAAGAACTAGAAAGGCTGTCACCATAGCGAACCCATGGGTAGATGCCGACACCACCCCGTCGCAAAGCGTGGGGTGGACATCGAAATTGCGATAGGAATCGCATGCATTGCGACAGAAGTCGTACTGGGTTAGAATGGTGAAATTGTGATAGATAGGCATCAAAATTGTGATGGCTGAGGATAGACGTCATAATTTGCAACTAAAAAAAAATTACGTCTATTACCGTCGCAGTGGCGACACATTGCTGTCGCAATTGTGACACTTAGCCATCGCAAATTGATGCCAAATGTATTAGTGATTGCTTACCTAGCATAGTTGAGTTAATTTCACACATATCCAATTGAGAAACACTTAGGGGTTATGGTTCAATGGTTTCTTGGCATCAGACATAGTTCATAGTAGTAGAGGCAGTTAGTATAACAACACCAAAGGGAAGCACAATAGATTGGGAGAAACATGGAGTGAGATTATGTATTGAGATACCACAAACATGAATTATAGGAAATTAGTGCACATCTCAGCTATATGCCATGATCAATGATCCCCAATGTCCATTTTGACCCTCATTCGAATCTATTTGATATCCCAAATTTCCTTTTTTTTCATCTTACATCTCAAATATAGCTATCCCAAATTTCCTTTTTTTTTCAGCTTACATCTCAAATATAGCTCACTTTTCACCTTTGGCACACTTTTGGTCTCCTTGATTCTTTAGGTGCCTCCACATGGTCCTAGTTATCCTCATATTCCAACAAATCTCACTCACATCCTCATTCCACTCCCACCAATTCAAAAATTGTCAAAAATTATCAAAAACATTCAAAAATTGTCAAAAAATATCTAAAACATTCAAAAATTGTCAAAAATTATAAAAAAAAATTCAAAAATTGTCAAAAATTGCCAAAAAATTCAAAAGAGAGTAATAATTGCTAAAAATAGCCAAAAATAGCAAAAAATTAACAACAGACCAAAGTTCTAGTCAAACATGGTTCACTTTAACTTGATTGGGCTATTTAAATTATGCATAAATTATTGATGTATTTTTCAAATTGATGATCTATTTATTTCATGTCAAATTGGTGTCCGTCTATAATTGTTGCTCCTTCAGGACAAGTTTGCATACCTCGACCAGTCTTATATGAAATCAGTAGTGAGGCCCACTATATTAAAAAATATTTAAACATTTTATGGTATGTTTTTTTTTGATGAATAGTCCTTTTCCATTAAAAAAATATACTCAGATTACAATTCACAAAATAAGGGTCGGGTGATACAAGATCACCCTTTGAATGATTTCACATGGTCAAAGTCAGACTAAAAACATGACCACAGTCGAAAACAAAAGCTATTCATCAAAAAAAACATATAAGGCAACCTTCGGCTACCAAAGTAGTACTAGTTAAGGGAGGTGGATCATCTTTTTCATGAAAACCCCAATCATCTTTGGGATTGGGAGGCAAGCTGGGAATAGTCCAACCATCATTAGTAGCAATAATAACAATGGCAACCTCCACATCTTTAACCTCTAGCTGTAGAGGAGAGATCATGAAGTCCAGGTGAGGCCACTTCCTAGAATGTGCACGATGAGTACTAAGAGGAGGAGCTAGGGATGAACTAGAACCACCATGGGGTGGGAAAGTTGAGTGACACCCCCATCTACCATCACCACCATTGGGAGAGTGGTGGTGGGAAGCTTGGGAGCATGGGGTGTGGGAGTGGCAACTTGAGGAGTGGCACCAAGGATGACAGCCATGAGGCATCAAGGTATCTACTAAGGCATCAAGAGGAACTTTGGAAATAGTGCAGGGAGCATTGCCCTAGTGGTTCAGCAGCTCCTATAGGTGAGCTACCTCAAGGGAAACTTTGTTATCTTGCACCTAAATCTGCATAATTACATTATTACAAATGCATTCCTTAGTGTACATAGCAATGTTAACATCCAAAAAACTATGTGTGGAAAGAACAACATTCCTATATTTCCATACAGAAAACAAAATTTCCAACCTAAAGGTATGCCAAATCTAGGTGACTCTAGTAAAACAATAAAGCATGCCTCAACAATATTAAGAAGCAGGGTAGTTATGTCCTAAAACATCTTACTAGGCTTTGGAAAATTTGGCATAATGCAAATAGTGCAAGAGGCTTTGGTAGAGTCCCCTCTTCTTTCATCTTGTTTAGAGAAACAATTTCCAATGGATTATTAGTCTTATTTATTTTGTAGTGGCCGTGATTGATTTAGATCCCCTCAACAAATATATCAATGCTATCCTGAAAAGCCAAGATATCCATTAGACTCTTTCATCATCACCTAACAAGGGGAATAGAATAAGTAAGCATAAGTTTGAGAGATCACCATGATCTCATCTCATTTTTAGGCCCAAACTCATTTTTCAAGCCCCTCAAGTGCCTTTTTTATGCCAAAGCACACTTTTCAAGGCCTTATTTCATCTTTTTCAATGCCCAAGTGTTCTTTTTGGACCCCCAAATGCCTTTTTTAGCCAAAACATCTTTTTCAAGGCCCTTTTTCACCTTTTTCAAGGCCGACATGTCTTTTTTGGGTTCCTAAACACCTTTTTTGGTCCCTAAACACCTTTTTAGGCCAAAGTTCCTTTTTTAAGGCCCTATTTTATGCCTATTTCAAGGCCATATTTTGTGCCTTTTTAGGCTTCCAAATTCCTTTTTAGGCCAAAACACCTTTTTCAAGGCCCTATAGCACCTTTTTTAGGCCCCCAAATGCCTTTTTAGGATAAAACACCTTTGTCAAGGCCCCATAGCACCTTTTTGGACCCCCAAAAGGCCCTACCACCTTTTCATAGGCCTCGTGAGCAATTGTCTTAACACACACCCAAAGAAAAATCCCAAGTTTGGTCTTAAGATTATCTATATAGGCAATCAATATACACATATTTATGCATTATAATTCATGACTTAGCACTTCCCACTTTTTCTTTTCACCTCAAACACCATGGCTTTCTAAATATTACACAAGTTTGTACTCATATTTCACCAAGAGCCCATACTAACATTCAATACCCCATGCATATGTAAAGGTCTTTCTTCCTCTGTAGATCATTTTGTTCCCACTTTTATGGAGATTGAAACCTTTCCAATATTTGTCAAAATCCTAAAAATAATTAAATATCTATCAAAAATCCCTAAAACATCCACATATTTCTCAAAATGCTAAAAAGCATCCAAATACATTTCAAAATACCAAAAACAAATATGACAATGTTTATCCAATACATTAACATCAACACCAGTTGTCATTTTTCTTGCCACAAAAATAAACACAACTTTTATTCTATTACGATGACAATGAAAACATTACATTCAAATAGCATCTATTAGATTATTTATATGGGCCTCCCTAGGGTAGGTGCTAAGATAGGGTGTCCAATCAATGGCATTTCTTCTAACCCAGCTCTAAACAAAGAAGCTCCTAGCATCAATCCTCTACATACCCACACCACATCCATGGGAATTAGAAAACTACCACCACATAATTATGCATTTAAAAGTTGTGTAAGTTCCATATCCACAAACTACATCTCCTATTGATTATCATTCAAGAATTCCTAATGATAACATCTCATATAATAAGTGGCTTTCTTGTGTACCTTCATCATCCATTGCATATCCATGAACACATTCTCCACTAGCTTGTTTATACTTGGTACAATGATCACTCATTGGGCCACATCCTACTCCTATTTCATTTGATTAGTCACCATTTGTCAATGCTCCACATCTACTTTTGCCTCATGTAGTTGCTAATACAACTGTCTCACCTTTGACTCACTCAATGCTAACTACTCCTCTAGCTTTAATGATAAGGAGTTTAATTTTGCAATTTTCTCCCTAAACAACTTAGAATGTGACTGTAGCAACACTAGCTCATTTTTTGCACTCTCCAAACCCACTTGTGCCATCTTTAAAGATTCTTGTAACCTCTGAGATCACAATCACTCTACTCGCATCCACACATCATTTCCCTCCACTCATGATTGCTCCACATGTAGCTCTACTTCTAATGATTGCATTTGCACTTGCTCTATATTCACCACCACTTGGAGTTGTCTTGCCTTGATTTTTACTCCATCTTCCTGCACCTTCTCTATCAACCCTAGTAAAAATGTGACTTCCTATTATGCATTTTCTCTTTGTGGCCAACATTCTCCATAATTCTTCCATGTTACTTGTTGATTGATCTCCAACCCCTACCTCTATTCATGGGTCCTCTGCATTTACACTGCTTACTTCCTCTTCCATTGACCCTTGTCTTGGAATCTTGAGACTAATCAATCAACATGCTACACTCATCACCTCACCCACACTTACATCTTCCATATCCCTCAGAGCTTTTCCCATATATTTTTTAGGAGATTTTATCTCCCCTACCTCCTTCACCACTCCTAACATACTCTTCATCATCCGAGGAGGACTATTCTTTGCTTGCATCATCAGTTCATCATCTAATACCACTTGCAATGCCTACTATGCTATAGTTACTGACAACATCATTAACACTCACAAGACTATTTCTTCCACCCTAAACCCTTGCATCTTTAGGTTATGTTGGCTACTATCTTGCATGACTTAATTCATTCTACTCCTGAACTAATGCTTGAAGTTTAGACTGATACACCATTTCCCTAGAGGTTTTTTGACTACACTTAGCTCTTCACCCTTGCCTAATCCACCTTCCCTACCTATCATCACCCTCCTACTATGACTGATCTGGTGAGCCTAACATGCTTTCACTTACACAATTCCTCAAACTTCTCAATAAACTTGATAGCCACATTACACACTTCTCCTTACTTCATTTTATCTCAATGCTATCTACATATTTATGGTTGTTTCTCACTCAAACTCATTCTTTACTAGCCTTACCATGCATCTACTATCTATATCCTACTGCACTAGTAGAGGTACACTTAACACTCAGCTTTGACACTTAGGCACCCTATTTCATTCTGATGCATATCACCAGATAGAATTCACTACTAAATCATTGTTGACACATCCCCCACTTTGTTATCAAACTTGTAAAACAACTAGTTCTAGGAAGAATTGAACAAACATGACATTATGGCACACAATTATTAGCACTCCTGGTCTACAGATAATGGGTTTTTCAAATATTATGCACTTCTAGTACCTTGATGATCTACTTGACTAAAGGTATCAGGATGAAGTCATGATATTTTATTTGCCTTTGGTTTTTCACTATTCAACTCAAATGATCCTCTAATTTTATGCATTATTGGTGTCCACTTGTAAGTGCCTCCTCTTGTTTGGAAGTCCATGTGTACCTTGACCAATTTTGTATGATATCTTAGGTTAGGTCTTTTATTTGACACATGACCATTTGTGTGCCTATTTTTATTTTACTATGGCTATAACTTTCTTTTTAGTAGTTGTCATATTTTTCATGTACCCTATTTGTGTTTGATGGTACTTCATAGTGTAACATAGCATTCATATCACCATAGTTGAGCTAGTGGTGGTTGTACTTGGTCATTTTTTATTAAATGCTCTATGATGATAGTTAATTTGCATCGCTTTCCCAAAAAAAAAGGTGGCAGATAGTTGCATTCATTTAGTTTTGCATTTTCATCTTAGGTCCCTTGAAAACACATAGTTGGCATATTAATCAGGATAACACACACAAGTCTCATCAAAAGTAATCAGCAAAAAGAAAAAACAATTCAATTAAGGCTATCTAACAGTAGGTTACAAACCAACCTTCTTGTGTATGGTTAACACTCTACTATTGTGGACTCAGTCTCATCACAACACTACCACCTTGCATCACACTTCATTCTTGCCTATCATTTATTCCACCTATTGCATTATGTGACCTTTGAATCTCAAACAATTATGGTCATTAATTTTCCCTATTCTTTACACCATGTCACCTATTGCATTATGTGGCCTTCGAATCTCAACAACCATGGTCACTAATTCATTACACCATTCATCACATCTTATGCATTCTCTACCTCATCTATTCTTATTGGGGTCTCAAGTTTCATTTCATGGCTTTTAAATCTCAAAGGTTGAGTCCCATCCCATATCTTTTCATCTCTAGAACATTCATTTCTTTCCATTTTTCACTTTCATTCACCTCATTTTATCTCATCATGTTCACCTCATTTTCACATCTCCTTTAAAATTTTTATTATATTCCCATCTCATTTATTACATTCCATTTTATCATATCTCACTCCATTACATTTTATCACATTTCCATTTAATTTAATTTCATTACCATTTCATTCCCTTTTATCCAATTTCATTCCATTACATTTTATCACATTTCTATTTCATTTCATTACCATTTCTTTCCATTTTATCATTTTCATTCTCTTACATTTTACCACATTTCCATTTCATTACCATTTCTTTCCATTTTATCATTTTCATTCCCTTACATTTTATTACATTTCCATTTCATTTCTTTCCATTTTATCATTTTCATTCCCTTACATTTTATCACATGTCCATTTCATTTGATTACGTTCCATTATCTCCTATTTCATTCCATTATAGTTTGTCACATTTTTGTTCATTTACAAATTTCATTTCATTTTAATTTTCTCACATTCGATTCCATTTTAGTTTCATTACATTTCTCTTCAATTACAATTTTTATTTCATTTATACATTCATTTCATTACATTATATTTTTGTTTCATTTTATTACCATTTCTCATTTTCATTCCCTTACGTTTTGTCACATTTTCATTTCATTTCATTACATTCCACTTTCTCACATTTCATTCCATTTCATTTTCATTACATTTCAATTAATTTACAAATTTCATTTTGTTTATGCATTCATTTCATTACATTCCATTTTATCACATTTCATTTCATTTCACTTCATTTCCCCTCACTACATCACATATTATTCATGACATTTATTCCATTACATTTCATTTATCACAATTCATTACATCATGTTTCATTAAGTCCAATCTCATTTGATTACATAACACCTTTAATTTCATTTAATCACATTAAATCTCATTTCATCACATTTCATTAGATCAAATTTCATTTCATTACATTTCATATTATTACATCAAATTTCATTTCAGTACATTTCATTTTCTTTCATTACATTACTGTAGACAACAAAAAATTGGCAAAAACCTAAATCACGCAATTTTGATCAATTGGTAAAAATTAAAGAGAAAATTAGAAGAAACACAACATGCTTTCAAATCAACAATCACATCAGTTCATCAAGACCTAAATCAACTTTAAAGGAGGAGAAAAACAATTCAGATTCATAAAATAAAATTCATAAAAAAAGAAGGAAGAAAAAGACAAAGTGTTGAGAATAAATAAGGCATTTATTTAATCAATAAAATCATTTATCCTCAAAAATTTGAAAATCTCCCTTTTTCATTTTAAAATAATTGAAAATATACTCAATTATCCTCAAAATCAAGTCCATTGGACTTTTCCTCCTAGCCTCTTATGAGATATTTCAGTTTCACTTTCACCCATTAGTAAAAGGTGAAAATCTTGATTCTTACCCCAACCCATTTTGAAATCTATAAATAGGAGGGAAATTCAAGAGACAAAGGACCCAAGTTTTAGGCATCTGCACTATAGGCACATTTTGACTCGTTATTTTAGCATTTTCATTGTAGCAAGTTCATAGCCTTTTAGCATTACTTTGTGTTATTTAGCATCATTTATTACATGTTAGTTCATTGCATGATCATTTTAAGAGCATTCTATGAGTTTTATTTCACATATAATCTACATTTTAGTCATAGATCTTGCATGCATTCTTATAGATCTCCATTTTAAGCATACTCCCATTCTAGAACTATCTCTAAGATGCTAGTCTAAGAGCTATTTTAGTAGTTGTAGTTAGGCAAACATTAGACACTCTTAAAGATTACATTTTGATGATGATATCTTGGGTTTAGTCTAATTCATCGTCAGTTTATTTGCATTCTACATTAAGGTTTCATGAATATGCATCTACACCATGTACAAAATGGTGCCCACCATAGGGATAAACTAAAAGCCTCTCTATTTTCAAAGTTTTTCTAGATAATCTTTCATTTCTAGTGTAGATCTATGTTTCTTGCTATTCTCTTGTGCAAATCTGATCGAATACAGGTTCTACAACATTTGGGAGGCCTCATATCAATGAGAATAATGTCCCAAAGTCTTCCTTGAGCACACAAGGGCTAGATCTAAATCTTCTAATGCTTTTGAGCTCTATTTTAATGCTTTCAAGGGATATTCTAATGCTTTTGAACTCTATTTTAACACATTTAATCCTTTTGAAGTGCATTTTAATTATTCTATAATGCATTTAAATCTTTCTACTGTGCTTTTGAAGTTTTCTATGACACATTTACATCTTCTTGTAATGCATCTGATCATTTTTGAAGTGCATATAAAGCATCTTAGAGCACATTTTCTTTTCTTATAGCACATTTTCTAGATTAAATAGCACATATGAAGCTTTCTATAATGCATATGAGTATTTCTGTAGGACATCTAATAAAAAATATAGTTTCCTAAATCTAACTTCCAGATCTGAATATTGTTTGCTTATAGGTCCCTTTTAAGTTAACAAAAAATCTCTCAAATTGTAGACAATGTGCAATAGAAACTAAGACCCTCATAAATGCACCTAGCCTTTTCTAGCTCCAAATCAAGTAAGTGGACCTTGGCTCTCATTGATTAAAAGTGTGGCATTTCTAAGTTTCCAAACATAACTTAATAGAAGCATTCAATCTTGTTGATTTGATACAGAAGTAGGCCTATGCTCTCAACTCCTTCAAGTTGATCAGAATGCATGACCTTCTATAAAGATCAATCAGAATTGAACAAGGAAAGAATCCACACATAGCCTAACTAGGAGCCCCTCTATCTTCAGTAGTATAAGGGCTTATAATTAAAACTATGTGTCTATTATGTTTGGGAATTCAAAATAGTAGGGATATGCTCTAACTCTCCTCAGGTGATCAAACTCCTAGACCTATTGTGATTTATATTTCCTACTTTCCACTAGGTAGGATTATCTTTCCATAGAAAGGCTACCTCTCAAGTTTCCTTAGCAAAGTCAGTGAGAAGGATTGCCTCACAATCTTACATTCCTAATCAAATGCAAGCCACCTATGTTTGGAAAATAGCCTTCCTCTAGTAGTCCTATAAGGGATTGCACCAAACCTCCCTAGCATTGGAGGGAAGCTCTCTATCACAAGAGAGGTAAATCTAAACATAGGTGGTTAAACACTAAAACCCACTAGTCACTAGCTCTTAGATAACCTTTTTAGGAAGCCATTTTCTTCTATTTACTAGGTGTGTGTGGTATTTACATTTTGTTTTGATCTTACTACTATTTTTCTTGGAAGTGCTTTAAAACTTAATAAAAAACACCAGGGTAGATCATAATCCTTCTAGAAAGACAAACTTCAAACTAGTATCGAGAAAACAAATCTGAAACAAGAGCATTGTTGAACAACCCTAAAGTAACACATATATTACATAAAACAACACTGTTGAGCTTTTTTGTAACACTTTTAATCTCTATTATAATGCATATATCTATCAAATAGTGCATTTGAGCCTTTAAACAATGCACTTTCTTAGTGAAATAGTGTACCTAGTTTATTAACCATTGCATATGACAATTAGAATAGCACATCTAAGAATTTAAATAGTGCATATGACCAATTAAACAACACATTTGATCATTCTTGTGACACATCTGAGAAAAAAAAAAAATTAGAGGCCATCTACGTGCATAATAATTGTGAGAAAGTGACCAATTTGGATATGCTTTTCCTTGCTAGTATTTTACAAAGTCTGAGAAATTCCATATTTGACCAAAAACAACTTTTCAAAACAAGCAAAGCTACAAACATCATTATCAACCCAATAGTTATCATTTTTTCATTTCAGACATCAAGCCAAAAATGTTTAGAGACACACATTTGTCCCTTACCTGACTTCACGAAAGCTAAAGTCATCCTATCAATAGTGACAAATGCCTTGTTCAACCTAGCTTGTTACCATAGACAAATTGAAATCAACAAAAGCCTTGCATCTTGAAAATGCCTAATAACTAAAGGACTCCAACTCACATTTCATGCCATCACATAAAACTAGTATAGCTAAAAAATTGAAGTGATCGCCTATATGAGTGAGTGCTAGAATAGCTAATAGAACCATCAAATGCACAAAACCTCTAAATCTTCTTGAACCTAATATAAAAAAAGATTACTAATAGAACACAACTATTCACATGTTACCCGTGTTCAATCAAAACTTAGAATCCATGGCCAAAATGGATTTATCTAATGCATGGGATGACAGAAGTATTGAAACTAAGATCAAAGATTTCCAACAACATCCCAAGCTTTTTGACATCATGGACAAGATACTTGAGAACATAAAGAACATTATACACTATCATTAGCACAATAAGGTGGAAAATTACCATCTAACTCTGATGTGACCAAATTAAAATATGACAAAGAAGAGTCACCCTTAGACAATGTCACACAAAAACTACAAGACCTACAAATGGAAATGGAAAGAATGAAGAGAGGAAAAACACAACCGGCAAAATTCAATCTTGAAAAGGTGTGTCCTCTCCCCTTTGATAAGAACATTACTTTAATGCCTTCCCACAAAATGTACAAATACCAAAGTATGATAAATACTTTGGCACATTAGATCCACAAGACCACCTTAGATAATTTTATACCTTAAGCATGGAATTTATCCATGACACGACATACCTGATGTGACTATTTCCTAGAAGCCTTGGAGGGAAATCCATGGAGTGGTTCTCCAAGCTACCTTCCAATATCAAAACCTTTGACCAATTGGCTTTTGTGTTCATCTCTCAATATTCCTATAATATTGAAAGGGAAGTTACAATGATCAACCTATGCAACACAAAAGAACTCCCCGATGAGTCATTCAAAACTTTCTTACAATGGTGGGGACACACATTTGCTAAGTATCATAGAGACATACCTAAAAAATAAAAGGCTAACATCTCCATTAATAGTCTCTCCAAACCAATGAATTACTAGCTTCAACTCCAAGGGCCTAAAGATTTTAAAACTACCTTAAAAAATTCTACTAAGGTAGAAGAGACCTTACTAAATAATAAAATTATTAAACTATCAAAAGATGGTAAGGGCTTTTCAAACAACTCCACATAGACTCATAACTCCTCTAATCAAACAACTAATAATAAAAACTCATGGTGGAGAAGCAACAACAAGAATATTGTTAATGATGGGATGGTTGAAGCCAACCATGTTAAATCTCAAACCCAAACCTATCTAAACCAATTGTATCCTATTGTCAACAATACCAACTCCGACACACCCTAGCAAGACAATTCCTATCTATTCTATTGATGTAATATGGAAACTCCTTTAAGTCCAACCAACAAGTTGTGTACAATCAAGTTCCTCCTCCCCATAGATACTAGTCTTCTGATATAACCAAGGAGTATACTCCTATTAGGGTGTCTTGTAAAAGTGCTTTGCAAACCCTGTTGGTTGATGAACTCATTGTACTTCCTGAGGCTAAACCATATGAACCTCAAGTCTAAAGTGGAGTAATGATAAGCACATTTGTGCCTACCATTGAAACATGGGGCATTTAACAAACAATTTTTTTCCCTTAACAAGGCTATCCAAAAAGTAATCAATGATGGGGTCATCAAAGTGAACAATCTTAGCAATAATAAAGACCATATAGCCTTCAAGAACCCCTTCATGAGTCATGAAAAGGGTGAATCCTCCAAAGCCATCAAAACACACCCCCTCACACTAAAGTTAATTATGCGCATCATTATGACAATACCATCAAGATGATTTTTGACTTTGGCAATGTTGTAAATGTCATCATAGTTAAAGATAAAAGAAAAAAACAATCTTCAAATGTTGTTACCCAAGGACAAACCACTAAATTTATCCTACTAGGACCTATGACCAATCTTGATCATGCAACTCCAAGCTTCTCCTTACCCAACTATAACCTGGTCAACCAATTACTTAATACTCTAACCCATATCTACATTTTTGAACTATTGCAAATCTCCCTAGAGCATAAAGAAATACTCACCAAAGCCTTAGTGTCAAATGAGATTTCAGAACATGGTCAGCAATCTAGTCACCCCTCACTATGTATCTTTTTCATCCCAAGATGACATGTCCATTATCTAGCTGCATAACTCTCCTTTGTGTAGGAGTTGATGAAATCCAACTCTACAACTCACCAAGATCAACTGCATGTAAATAACTTGTCAAAAAGAAGCCAAGGAAGCAAGAGGTGGAGCTTGGAAAAACCCCAAACAAACTTGTGAGAGAAAATACTGCAAAATAATGAAAATGAGTTGAGAAAATACAATGAAAGAGCCCAAATATAAAGGCCTCATGGAAGCTTGTAGAACAAGCTGGAAGGAGGTAGAAGATAAGGTTGACAACTAAGCACTCTTCCACAAAAAGGTGGAACATGCTAGAAGGAAACAAACTCTCATGTTGTCAACAACTCATCACTACAACTATTAAATACTAAATATTAAATAAATGCATTAACCTAAGTAAGCTTAAGTAAATAGAATAAATTATTAATTATTAATTATTTACTCTAACACCGCCCCTTAAGTGCAACTTAGGGGAATGCCTTAAGCTCACAAAACTAAGATGAAATGCAAAATGGGTCTTGGAAATGAGGCCATGTTAGGTACACATGTACAATGCAAGGAAATGAAACCTCTAAAAATGGGAAAAGAGAGAAAACCATGTGGGAAAAACCCTCCCCCAAAAAGAGATAAGAACCTAGTAAAGAACTAAAGAAGCCTCAAACTAGGGGAATGTCCCCTAAAATAGGAACAAAGAGTGATCATGAAGAGCATCATTGAAGCATGAAAAAGTCATAAAATCTACCATTAGAAAGAAACTACTAATCTGAAGAACCTTCATGGAAGAAGAAGGCATGAACTAAGTGTGTCTATATGGTAGATGATCCATCTCATCAAAATGCATAGGTAGCCAGCCACTACAATCACCTCGTGTATAAGATCAACCACTAAATACATAGCTCACACTATTAAACCATCAAACCAAGGATGCATTATAACAATAGCATAAGCCCACCTTAATGCAGATGGGGTGAGATGATAGGCAATTGAGAAGGTGGGTAAAAATCCTCTACAGAGAGAACCAAGAATGGCAAGAGAGGGGGGAGTTACAAACACCTAAAAAGACATAGTCCCACTGATGTGGCATGGGGCTAATGTCATAGAAGGGACACTCACTTGACAAAGGGAGAGTTCCTAAAATAGAAAACAACTATCCCCCCATGGTGCTTTATAAAAAGACTGTAAGTACAACTATCTCAAAACAACATTCATGAACCTGAAATGCAAAAGTGGCACTTTATCTTAGTGCATATACATAAAAGTGCTTAAAAATGATGTTCACAGTGATCAAAATGGGAAAAAAGCTGATGCAAAAGGTAGTATAGCCCAATACAAAAGAATCCATGCCTTGAAAATGATCCTTGGACCTAAAACACCCAAGATACCCACCATAGAGAAAAAATTCCAATAACATGATAGAAAGAACACAGGCTAGAATGTAGGAAAAAGACCATATTTTTGAAAAGATGACAAAAATAGCTTCCCAAACATATAATGTTTTCAAAAAATGAACATGGGATGCAAAAGATATGCATGCTAGAGTCAAAAATAAAACTTTAGACTTTGACTTAAAAAAGGGCAATAAAACTGCATCAAAACCTAAACTACCTAAACCAATGTCTCCATCTTGGAACTGGCTTTCTAGTGCTTCTTTCATATTAGAAAAATACCTCTGTATGCTCAAGTCATGCCCAAAAAATTGCAAGTAGGTCCAGAAATGACCCTAGAGGAGAGGCAGGAAGGTATTGATGATGTAGTGATGTCATGTTGACATCAGCATTTTACTAGAATAAAATTGACAACCTAAAGGCTGTCAACATAGAAAAAGGTGCCACATGGCAAGTCCACATGGTAGATAGGCTAACATAGCAGAGGCCACTTTGCAATGTGCCATGTGCTAGCCTTGCCATGTGTCACACCCACATAGTGCTGACTATGCATAAAAATGCCAATGCAAGCATGTGACTGGGCAGGTGGACCAAGAATACCACCAGGTCATTAAGTCTACAAAACATACATATGACTATTTAAAAACACTGACTATCTCTGACAACTAAGACTCCACATGTGCAAGAAATGCTAATTGATCATAGGTGGTGGAGGAGCTAAGCAAAATCATATGAGCAAAGCAAATAGGTGGTGAAGTCTATTGGAGCAGAGATCTAGGCAGAGGTAGCTAGTTGCACCACCAGACTAGGCAGTGGGAAGCTGGTAGCTAGGCTACGGCAAACTGGAGGTAGTGCTATTAGCTACAACTACTATAGGCTACACATAGGTGGTGCAATGGCGGCCACATGGTGGCATAGTGGTGGCTACCCAAATGCGGCCATATATATATATATATATTTTTGTTTATGCCCTACATCCATACGATCCATATGGAAAAGCCCTCCAACAAAATTTTTTTTTGCCTCCCAGAGCCCTATCTCCAAAATTGGAAAATTTTATATGAATCCTAACTACAAACGGCCTTCCAGATCTAATGGAAGTGTCCATTTGGGCCGAAAGTGCTCTAAAAAAATGCTCTTCCCTTGGATTGAAGAAAAACGCACAAACAAACTATGGTTTGTGTCTCTGAATTGTAATTGAAAAAATCCTTCAATAAAGTAGTAGTAGGGAGGCTCTGATACCATATAGGAGTTGATGAAAACCAACTCCACAACTAGCCAAGATCACTTGCATGCAAATAACCTATCGAAGGGAAACCAAAGAAGGAAGAGGTGGAGCTTGCAAAAACCCTAAATAGACTTGTGAGAGAAAATATTGCAAAAGAATGAAAATGTATTTAAAATGAAAATGAGTTGAGAAAATAAAATGAGAGAGCCCAAATATAAAGGCCTCATGGAATCTTGTAGAACAAGCTGAAAGGAGGTAGAAGATAAGGTTGAGAACTAAGCACTCTTCCACAAAAAGGTGGAACATGGTAGAAGGGAACAAACTCCCATGTTTTCAACAACTCATCACTACAACTATTAAATATTAAATATTAAATAAATGCATTAACCTAAGTAAGCTTAATTAAATAGAATAAATAATTAATTATTAATTATTTACTCTAACACTTTGCATATTGAAGTCTTCATCTACAGAAATAGAGTTAAGAGAGCATTGGTCAATGGTAGAGTAGGTCTAAATATTTTCACACTCAATTTAGTAAAGGACCTAGGGTATATAGAGGATGTTGTTGACCTAAGAAAGAAAAATACCATCAAAGCTTATGACTTTGAGGAAAGATCCTCCAAAGGCATGGTTATTTTTCCAATCAGAGTAGGACTAGTTATGAAAGAGACTATTTTTAAAGTCTTAGACCTATAATTAACTTATAACATCTTGTTGGGAAGACCATGAATTCATGACATGTAGGTTGTTTCCTCCACCTATCATCAGTGTCTTAAATTTCCTTACATGGGTCAAGAGGTGACCATACCTGGATATCAGCACTTTGCCCAGCATTGCAATTCTCGTGTCCCTCATAATAGGGAAGAAATTGGCACACCAATAGATGACATAAACTAGTCCATAGCTACTTCAAGGTCTACCAACCCAACCAACAACCACTTATCAACATCAAGTGTAAACAGAAGGTGGGTTTTTTAGGTTCTTCTATTTCTTCACCATCATCATCCAAAGACTCTAAATAGTCATACTATGAAGAAATTGATAAATTGATGAAAGAATTTGATAGAAAGTGTAAATTGCACCACAAAGGAGTTGGAGAGTACTCAGTCTCCCTATTTGATCCCCCACTTTCTCCAAGATCTTATGGAAAACCAACATCCACCAAGCCTTATCATGTACATTTTATCAAAGCAAGTGGTGCATCTCAAAACTCAGTGGACAAAATCAGTTAACAAAACATTGACATCTCTACCCACCTATATGGAAAAAAATTTCACCTAATGAAAAGGATGGGATACATCAGAGATGGCCCTTTAGGGAAAGGGACAAGCATCATTGAAACTTTAGTGGCACAATTCAAGTCCAACAAGTCCAAAACACAAGTAGGGTATGGTGGACAAAACAAGACACAAACCTCTTCTAAAGCTCATCCTAAGCACACTAATCCCTCCTCTTCCACCTTGGTGTGGGTACCTAAAAAAAAAGATGGTTATAGCCCAATGACAACTAACATCTTAAATGTGAATCTATCCCTCTCAAGTTCATGTTCCATAGAAGAGCCACCCATGAATACCTCCAATAATGAAGACAATGATGATTTTGCTAAATAAGAATTTGAGTCATTATCTGAGGAGTCGCTTCATGATAAAGAATGTAATTTTTTTCACATACCCACCTTTGATAGTTTGGTTAAACAAGGAACAACTCATAGTCCAAGACCCACTTCACTGAGAATTAGGGTACAATAGAGTAGCTTAGAAAATGATGAACATGTCGAAGGGTTTCAATTTTAAACCCTATTCCCTAACTTCTTTATAATGGAAGTTGAAGATGATTACTATGAGCCTCTTGCAAGTTCTAGAAGAAGCAAATGTCATAGATCTCACTGATACAATGTATGAGCCCTCCAATGAAATTATGTCTTTAAACCCTGATGAACCCTTTCCACATTATGAATCACTTTCCCTAGTCCATCCTAAACTCATTAACTAGGATACAACCAAACCTCACCATGTTCCCCCTTTTGACACTAGCTATGAAGTCTTCATCTACCTTAACATGGTTGAACCATCCCATTGACAATGAATGGAAGAAAGGCATATAGTTGGGTCTAGTATTAATCACCTCAGTCACACTAGAATAGGTCAAAAAATCCACAACCTTAATGATCACTACCAAGTTGTGGTTGGTCTTGAGAAAAAATAGAAAAAAATAGAAGTGACACATCTCAAGGTAAAAACCCAACTTTGGCACCCACAAATGGGATAATTGATACCTTACCTGAATACTCTGAGGAAAGATCTTTGATTTTGATTGAATTGACAGAACTAGTCAACATTGGCATAAAAAAAGAACCAAGGGTCATTTATGTGGCATAGTCCTTAAGCACAGAGGAAAGAATGGAATTCATTAACTTCTTTGAAAAAAGATAGATAAAATTTGCATGGTCTTATGTAGACATGCCTAGCTTAGACCCAACTTTAATCCTCCACCATCTGAACATTTCTCCAGAGGTCAATCAAGTAAAAGAAAAGCTTAGAAAGATGCATCCATATAGCTCTATTAGTCAAATTAGAGTTAGAAAAATTAATTAGCACCAATTTCATCTAGCCCTTGGCATATGCATCATGGATATCCAACATTGTTCTCATATCAAAAAAGAATGGTAGCATACACATCTACATTGACTTTCAAGATTTAAACAAAGCATGTCCCAAAGATGATTTTCCCCTTCCCAATATCAACACCATTTTCAATCTAATAGAAGGTCATTCCATGTTTTCACTCATGGATTTATTTTTAGGGTATAATCAGATCAAGATAGTACCAAAAGATCAAGAGAAAATAGCTTTTACTTGTGTGTGGGGCATGTTTTGTTGGAATGCGATATCCTTTGGGTTAAAGAATGTTGGGGCTACCTATCAATGAGCCATGACCACTATCTTTCACTATATGATGCATATCTTCATGAAATATTGTGTGGAAAAAATTCTTTCCAAATTACATAGGTGAGAAGAGCATCTCCCCATACTGGCCAAGATATTCACCTACCTAGAAGTGTTCAAAGTTAGGCTTGATCCCAAGAAATGTGTTTTTGGCACCAAATGAGGCAAGCTTCTGGGATAAATTGTCTCAATCAAAGGGATAGAAGTTGATACTAAAAAGAAACAAAACATAATCAATATGAAACCTCCAAAAGACCTAAGTTAGTTATGATCTCTCCAAGGCAGGCTTCTATTAGTTCATCGGTTAATTTCTTAGTTGGCAGAAAACTGTATACCTTTCACACACTTGCTACACAAACATATAAATTTTAATTGGAATGACTAGCGTTAGAAGACTTTTGACTTAGTCAAGACCTACTTGATGAATCCACAAATGATAGTACCTCTGGTATCACATAAACCTTTGTTATTGTATATTTCTTTAATGGATAAATCATTTGGAGCCCTCATAGCACAAGAAAATAACTAGGGAAAAGAAAGGGCTATCTATTACATCAGTCATACCTTGGTCAGCTATGAGCTTAATTACTCTTTTATTGAAAAGTCCTATTTAGCCATAGTTTTTTCTTCCCAAAAGTTATGTCATTACCTTCTCACACACAAGGTCAAGCTCATCTCCAACATTGATCCCCTCAAATATCTTCTTAGCAAAACAACATTAATAGTCACATTGGCCAAATGGGTGATGATTCTAAGCAAGTTTGACAATGAATATGTTGATAGGAGGGCAATAAAAGCATAGGCTATTGCTAATCAAATGGTAGATGCACATATAGAGAGTTCAAAACCTATCCTAGTTGACTTCCTAGATATGGATATTCTTTAGATAGAACTAGTAGCATGGAAATTTGATTTTGATGGTTCCTACACACACCATGGATCAAGTGCCAGTATTTTGTTCATCATGCCACTATGTGTTACCATCCCTAACTCTTACAAAATTCTTTTCCCCTACACCAACAACATTGCAAAATATGATGCTTTGGTCTTGGGTCTCAAACTATCTTTATAATAGATGCTAACAACACTAGAGGTTTATAGAGACTCCTAGTTGATCATTAATCATGTCACCAACACTTACCAGACCAAAGATGAAAAATTATTGGCTTATAAACATATGGTTGACACACTCAAGGCATATTTTGTATGTTTTTTCACATTACTTTTGAACAAATTCCCAAAGAGAAGAACCGAGCAGTAGATGCTATGGCCACCTTGGCCTCCTTACTCTAGCTCTTAAAGAAGCACAAGCAGTATGAGTTCTTAGTGGAAGAGGTGGTTCAACCTACATTAACTCAACTTGATGCCCTTGTCATTTTCCACTTAGATGCTCCCAATTCCCTTTTGTACAACCCCATCATCACCTATCTCTATGATAATAGCATTCAATCTAACCTTTCACATAACCAAAAGAAAAATTTCATTTAAAAAACCTCACATTATGCTTTGGTGGTTGATACACTGTATAGGAAAGGTCTTGATGGTACTTGACTTAGATGTCTTGAAAAGGAAGAGTCTAGAGTTACTCTACAACAAGTCCATGAAGGGATTTGTGGGTCACACTCCAATGGGTTTAGACTAGTGAAGAAGATTCTTGGAATGGGCTATTTTTTGGCCAACCATGGAAAAGGATTCTATCAACTATGTCAAAACTTGCAAGAATTGTCAAATCCATGGTAACCTTGTTCATGTGCCAGCCCAAGAGCTCAACACTTTGGCCACACCATGGCCTTTTTATTAGTGGGAATTTGATTTGATCAAAACCATCCATCCACCCTCCTCTAGTGGACAAAAATGGATTATCATCACCATAAAATACTTTACTGAGTGGGTCAAAGTGGTACCACTTGCCGAAACTATAGGAAAACAAATCTATTCCTTCATTTTAAACCATATCATTTGTTATTTTGACATACCCCATGCCATTTTGATGGACAATTCCCTATACTTTAAAATTAAATAATGGATGAATTATGTGAAAAAATTCACATTATACACCACTCCTCATCAATTTATTATCCCCAAGGCAATGGCCAAGTAGAGGCCACCAACAAAACCATTATCAATATCCTCAAAAGAATAGTCAATGATATTGGTAGAGATTGGCATTTATAGCTAAACGCTACCCTTTGGGCCTATGAGATGAGTGTTAAAACACTTACAAGCATGATACCCTTCTCCTTGGCTTATGGCTATGAAGCTATTATTCCTTTAGAGGTTGAGATCCCATCCTTAAGAGTTACCCTTCGGGATGTCCTATCAAATGAGGATTACAGAGTGGCCCGTCTAGAGTAGTTAGAGTTGTTAGAAGAATTTCATCTTGGAGCACATGACCACCTCATAGTGTATTAGAATAGGCTATGAAGACATTACAATAAAAAGGTCAAACCTCATATTTTTCAAATTGGTGACCTAGTGCTCTAAGAAAACCCTAAGAAGCAAGTAGCAAAGGAAAATAAAGGAAAATGGGAGATCAATTAGATTGGTCTTTACATTATCATAGATTCCTTTGGGATAGGTACCTACAAACTTTTAGATTGTGATGGCATAGACCTAGCATAACCAATCAATAGCATCCATCTCAAATGGTTTTATGCCTAGAGCTTTGAGAAGCCCATCAAAAATACCAAAAAAAAGAAAAAAACTATTTTGGTACAAAAGAAGTGAGAACGATACCTTTGGTTTGAAAATGGGTGAGACACAACACATTTGGACTTCCCTGAACAACACAAGTCTGTCAATGCTAAAAAATAGTTAAGATAGCCCTCAAGCAACTGCCTCTAGACAATTTTTTCTTATTTGAGGCTCATCTAGTACCATCAAGTTAATTTCACACATAATTAATTGAGAAACACTTGTGGGTTAGAATTATGTGGTTCTTTGGCATCAAATATAGTTCACAGTAGTAGATGTATATGCTATTTTAGTATGTTAGAAACACTAAATTAAAACAATAAAAAAACATTTGCATACTTATTTAACATAACTTCATGAGAGACAAAGTGAAGTCCTCAAATGAAAATATGAGCCATGGATAGACTCTCTCAATGAGGATTTCACTTTGTATGCTCAAATGCTCAAATGAGCTTCAATGGAGGATTTTTGATAGATTTTGGTGAATGGATTTGATGTAAAAATGGCATCTCAAAATGGCATTATGGCTTTAATTTTTAGATTGTGTTGCTTTTGCAAAGGGGAAGGATCCAATTTATAGGCAACAGGCTTGAGGGATGGAGGGCTAAGATGAAAGGAAAGGAGAAAGCTTATAGAGGGCTCAGATTGAATGAGAGGAGAGCACATGGATTGTGCTTCCTTATAGCCAATCAGGGAGTGACACATGTCATAGGGTGAGAGGATGGAGGAAAAGGCAAGGATAAGTCAACAAAGGAGGCTCAAGAGATAATATCTTCATAAAGACCCTTCATAAGTGCTTTGTAAGAGCATTGAAGGAGAATGTAAGAGATATTTGAGGGTCATTTATGTTGGAGGGTGAAGAATTTTGACTTGGGTTGGATTTGGAAGGTTTTAAGCTTGCTTAAGATTGTGCAAATGATTAGAGGATGGATTAGGATGGTTTAGGATTAGCTTAGGGATAGGCAAGTGGATGGAAATAAATGAGGGTGGGTGAAGGAGGAGATATTTGTTAACTTTGGCTTTGGTTAGCAAGTCTTAACCCATGTTTAGAAAATGTGACAAGGTTAGGAGGGGATTAGGATTAGGATTAAAGATAAGGATTGACATCTTTTAGAAGAGTCTAGGCTTTGGATGAGGATTAAGGCTTTCTAGAAGAGTCTAGAACTTCCTAGGATGAGGATAAATAAGGTTTTTAAGAAATAAATAAAGTTTTATTTATTTCAAGGGTTTGGGTTGAGGAGATATTTATTAAAATATTTTTAATAAACATGAGGATTAATATTTAATCTTAATCAAATATTTTGAGTTGGGATTAGGGGTAGGAAATGATGGGATTAGCCTTTAATCAAAATTAAAGAAGGATTAGAAGATTTTGGAAGAGGCTAGGGGTCTAAGGAAATTGGCCAAGTTTTGGGCAAAAAATAAATAAATTATTTATTTTGCAAATTTTTGTCAATTTATTAATTAAATAATTAATAAGTAAGAAAATAATGTTTAAATAAGATTTAAACTTTTTGGGAGGGATTCCTTAATTAAATATTTTTAATTAAGATAAAGGGATTTAATGGCATAAAAATAAATAAATAAATAAATAAATTAATTAATTAATTAATTAATTAATGATGATGTCATCAGGGACTTTTTTAGAAAATAAAAATACTTTATTTTGTAAAGGATTTTTAGGTGTCTACATTTTGCCCCTCTCTGATGTGATGCCGCAAGTGGCATGGCATCAAAGATAAGAAAATAAGATGCCCAAGGCTAGAGTAGAAGAGGAGAGAATGGACTGCGAGATGCCCCCTCAAGAAGGTGGTAAGGAGAGAAAGCAGGGCTCAATGGCTTCTTGAAAAGTACAAGAATCTTGGTGGGTGGGAGGACGAAGAGTGGCTTAAGAGAAGAGGTTTAGTTAGCTCAAACTATCACTATGGGAGAAGGATAAAGGGGAAAATTAGAGGCACAAGAGTAAATAAGCTTAAGACTTTTAGGATTGGGGGGAGGATGAAGGAACAAAGCACTATAAAAAGGAATCCAAGATAGGGAGATGGATGATGGGATGATAAAGCTGATGCAAAAGAATTTCAGAGAGCTAGATTAGTGGAAGATGAGTTTCGAAGATCCCTAGGACTAGGATTGTGGATCTCAAAAGATGAGGCTTGGTGGATTGATTGGATTGGTGGATCCCTAAGACTAGGATTGTGGATCCCTAAAGCTAAAAGTGAAGATTGATTCAAAGAGATACTGATGCACAAGCTAGGGTAGGAGAAATGGATGTTGGATATGGATGGGAGATAATGGAAATGAAGGGAACCATTGAAGCTTTTTGAGTGAGGGGATACTTCAAAGAGAAGTACCACCATGTAGTTGAGCACTAGATTTGCTATAGGACTGTTGGTTAATTGCTAAGGTTACCAAGAATATCAAGGTCATGTCACCAATCATCCAAAGGACTGATGGACTTGACTCAAAAAAAACATGCAAGGATTGCCCTAGTAGCACACATGAATCCTAGAGGAAGTATGATGGAACTAACACTGGGTAACCCACAAGCAAAAAAGAAAAAAAATAAAAGACCTAATCAAAACCTTATGCTCAGATTGCCCCATTTGTAGTATACCATGATATGGAAGATCATGGCAACCTTGAGGAGGGAACAAAAAGATTGCTTGGAAAAGATACTTTAAGACCTAAAGGGAAGATTCCAAATCAAAAGAAAGAAAAAATCCCAAAGAGAATTGTTTGCCAACGAGATGGGGAAGACGAGGTACTAACGAACCAAGATTAGACATGAGGTAAGCTATATCCTACAAGGATCTATCAGAGAGCACCTAAGCTAATGGATCTAGATGAGTGATGCGTCTGGCAAGTTGAACTAAGAAGGATAACACTTTGGTGATGGGAGATCTAGCTAAAAGATGTAGTGGAATAGCTAACCAAGGGTTGTGCAATGTGTGTAAGATGTTGATCAAGGATGAACTAACACGAAAGCTGGATAGATACAAATGGTACTAAGCTAAAGAGGATGTACAAGCTGATAGACCTTGAGATATGTTACAAATGTACAAGGTTGTTCATGTTTGGGTTTTGTGAGATGGAAATGTTTTAGAGTGTGTTGGATGGATAGTTGGATAATTTGATGGTTTTGTGAAAAGCTTAAGAAAAATGGGATTCTTTTTGTGTATGTGATAGGATACAAACTAGGATACAAGATTATTTACAAGCTAGAATATGGTACAATTTTTGGACAAGATTTGGATATACAAGCTATGATACAAGATTTACAAGGTATGATACAAGCTTTGGTACAAGATTTACAAGCTGAGGTACAAGATTTACAAGTTGTACAAGGGGTATTTACAAGCTTCATTAGATGTTGGATATTTGGTTGGAACACCAAGAGAACAAGCAGATGTTTTATGGGATGGTGAGTGGATGGATGAGGGATAGGATAGTGATACATAATGGATTAGTCTTAGTACATAAGGCACCTGAATTACTAGGTTTTCACCAAGGTACCTATCCAAGGCACTTGAATTGCCAAGTTTTCACCACTGGACACTTATTTCTCTTTACTATTTTTTTTTTATATTTTTCAAAAATTGGGTATACCAAGGATCTTCAAGCATAGAACTTCTTGAGATGAATGATGTTAGTAGGATCATTCAAGAGTTCTCCTTTCAGTGTAGATAGCTGATAGGCTCCAGAGCCAAAGGAGGTAGTGACAACATAAGGACCAAGCCATGTAGGTTCAAACTTGCCTTTCTTTTCTCGATCAGCTTGGACTTTCATATTTTCTTTGAGGAACATGTCGCCCCGCTGAAATTTTTGAAGAAGAATCTTCTTATTGAAGTTCCTTTTGAGATGATATTGATAGACTATGAGGTGGTCATAGGCATGTTGTCACTTCTCATCTAGGAGATCTAGCTGGGTGAGTCGAGCTACTTTGTATTCTTCATCTGATATTTGCCCTCACAAAGATATGCGCAAGGAGGGAAGTTCAACCTCAATGGGTAGTACCGCTTTGGTACCATAGACTAGGGAGTATGGAGTTGTTCTTGTGGATGTACGAAAGGTGGTTCGATAGGCCCATAGGGCTGGATTTATTTGTAGGTGCCAATCATGACCGGAATCATTGACAACTTTCTTTAGGATTTTAAGGAGGGTTTTGTTAGTTGCCTCTGCCTAGTCATTACCTTGTGGGAAATATGGGCTAGAAAAGTGGTGATGGATGTAGAGGGAAGTACATAATTCTTCCATGTTGAGATTTTCAAAGTTACCTCCATGGTCGGTGAAGATGGTGGATGGGATGCCAAAGCGATAAACAATGTGGTACAAGATGAACTTGGAGACTTGAACTCCTATAGCTGAGACTAGGGGGACTGCTTCCACCCATTTAGTGAAATAGTCTATAGCTATTATTATCCATTTATGTCCATAAAATGAGAGAGGTGTGATAGTTCCAACTAGATCAAGGCCCCAACATGTAAAGGGCCAAGGTGGTGCAATAGGCTATAGATCTTGTGTTTGAGCATGCACAAGATTGGTGTGCTGCTAACATGGGAGACATTTTTTGACAAAGTCACAGGAGTCTTCTTCGATGGTAGGCCAATAGTAGCCTACTCTAAGGATTTTTTGTGCTAGGACAATACCACTCATGTGGGCACCGTAAAGTCCAAAGTATACTTCTTTAAATGCCATCGTGGCCTCGTTTTGGTCTAAACACCTAGAGAGAGTATCATGGTAACCTCGACGATATAGGGTATTGGCTATGATGACATAGCAGGATGATTTTTGCATGAGGTTTTGGTGTTGGGTTCATGTGAGGTGAGGGGATATGATACCATCTTTAAGGTAAGCATGGATTTCATGGTACCAAGGGGATTGAGGACCAACCAAGATGCAAACACAATTTGAATCCTCATTCATATAGGTGGGTGTGAGGAGCTACTCAACTAAAAACTCATACTACGTAGCTGCTTGAAGAATTTCCAAGAGTGAGCTGATAGTAGCCATAGTGTCCACTACTTTGTTCTCCATTCAAGGCACTTGTATAAATTGAAGCTTTGTAAAATGTTGGGTTAGCTGATCAACTAGCTCTTTGTAGGGTAATAGCTTTTCATCTTTGGTTTGATATTCATTTAAGACTTGCTTGATGATGAGCTGAGAATTGCCAAAGGTTTGTAACTCAGTGATGTTCCATTTTGTGGCTATCTTTAATCCTACTATGAGAGCCTCATATTCAGCTATATTGTTGGTGTTAGGGAATTGTAGCTTAAAAGCTTTTGGAATGTAATCTCCTTGAGGTGTGACCAACAATATTCCTAGCCCTGATCCATGAGATGTGTATGAGCCATCAAAATAAAGTTTCCATGGGGGTTGTTCTTCAATTAGACAGATATGTTCATCTAAAAATTCTATGATCAAAGGATATGTATCTACTAGAGGTGCATCATCTAGGTGATCTTCTATAGCTTGCCCTTTGATTGCCTTTCTGTCCACATACTGGATGTCAAATTCGCTAAGGAGCATAACCCATTTGGCCAAATGGCCTATAAGTGTTGTTCTAGAGAGCATATACTTGAGAGGATCAATTTTGGATACTAGCTAGACAGTATGACTTAGCATGTAGTGGTCAAGCTTTTGAGTTGAGAAAACAACTGCCAAAAAAGCTTTTTCCATAGGAGTGTAATTGAGTTCATAACCAACTAGGGTTCTACTAATATAGTAGATGGTTCTTTCTCTGCTATAGTCATCGTGCTGTGTTAGAAGTGCCCCTAGAGAAATAGGCATTGCTGATATGTACAAGATGAAGGGACAACTAGGAACTGGTGGAACCAAGATAAGGGGAATGGCGAGATACTACTTGAGTTGATCGAGGCTGCATTGACATAAAGAATCTCACTTGAAGTTCTCATCTTTCTTTAATAGATGTGAAAATGGTGTACACTTATCTGAAAGTTGGGAGATGAAGCACTAGATGAATTGAAGCTTTCCCTGAAGAGTATGAAACTATCATAGTGTCTGGGGAGGAGGCATGTCTAAGATAGCCTTAACCTTCTTGGGGTTGATCTCAATACCTCGTTTAGAAACTATAAAGCCTAGAAGCTTGCCAAATGTGACCCCAAAGACACATTTCTTGGGATTCAGCATGAGATGATATTTGGCTAACCTATCAAAGAGTTTCTCCAAGTTAGCAAGATGATCCATGAAGGTGTGAGATTTAACCAAGATATCATCCACATAATCCTCCAAAATGCTATGGATAAGATCATGGAAAATGGTTGTCATAGCTTGTTGATAGGTAGCCCCAGCATTCTTTAGGCCAAAAGGCATCATGTTGTAGAAAAATGTTCCCCAAGGGGTAGTGAATGTTGTCTTATGCCGATCCTCTTCTGCAATCTTGATTTGATTATACCCAAAAAATCCATCCATGAGGGACAGAATTTCATGTCCAGCTGTAAGGTCTATAATCATATCTATGTTGGGTAAGGAAAAATCATCTTTTGGACAAGCTTTGTTAAGATCTCTGAAATCAGTGTAGATTCTGATGTCACCAAAAGGCTTAGTGATGGGGACCATGTTGGAGATCCACTCTGAGTAGTCAATAGGTCGAATAACCTTAGCAGCTAACATTCTTTCTAATTCAGCTTTGACTAGTAATGCCACCCTGGGGTACATTTTTCTAAGCTTTTGTCTAACGGGCCTGATCTTTGGATTGATTGCAAGATGATGAACTACAAGCCTTGGATAAAGTCCTAGCATGTCCTAATATGACCATGCAAATTGGCCAATGTTCTCTCTTAAGACCTCAAAGAGGAGATTAGCTTGGTCTTGCGATAGGGATGTAGCAATGTGAACAAGTCTGGGGATCTCTAAAGAATTGATGTTGACTTCCCTAGTATCCTCAATTAGAATAGAAGACACCTCTAGTCAATTACCTTGAGGAGGCAATGCTAAATCCTCATGTTCTACTTGTGACTCTAGATTTTCTCGCTAAGGGGCTCTCTTCACTGCCTGAGCTAGTCTTAGATTCACCTTAGTTCCAATTTTGGGTGTATCGGAACTAGGTTGGGAATTTTCTCCAAAATACCCCTTGGGATCTAGCTTATAGATATAGGCAGAATCTGGCTTTGTTTGCTTTTGAGGAGTTTTGGATCCCATGAATCTTAGAAGCACTTCCTCTAATGTGAACTCATCAATGTGTATGACGCTTGGTTGGTCCCAATTTATGAGTTCAGGGTGAGCGAGTGGTAGGTCGATGAAATGGATGGATAGTTCTTGGAGAATAGAGTCTCCCAAGGAGATTTGGTCTGGGATATCATTGTAGGCTCTCTTTTCAACTTCCTCTAGAATATCTTTGATTTCTACAAGGTCACAGTGGATGTTCAAAAAAGCATGACTGTCTGTATTGGTGCCCCCAATTGTGGGTATGCCAAAGCCTAGACCTAACTTCTTTTCCCGTTTGTGTGCTTCGATGGGACACTGCATACCTCTTTCCTCTGGTCCTAGACCAACACCTTGATAGTTCTATTTTTTAGTGATGAACTTATGTGCTTGGGGATACTTCTAGCTGAAGTGATCAAGGTGTGTTTGATTTCTTGGAGGTGCACCCTTATGTAACCAATTGTTGATATCCAAAGTCAGCTCTTCATGAAGAGGGATTCTTAGGGATACAAAGGTTTTTGGGCCAAGCTATGTGTATCAAGGAGGTGGAGTCTCCTATTCTCTATGATATGTGGGCTATCCATGGGTGTGTGGATCAAGTGGCAATGCATTAACTACAAATGCATCAGACAGGCTATACTCTCGACAACCTTTGTTGTAGATCTTTAGGGTAGATAGGGTGGAGGCAACGATGGTTTTTGGGTCATTACAGGTGTTGGATTGGCCGATTTTGATGCCAGAGCAATGGTTTGTATATGAGGCTTCAACTGCATTGCAATAAGCAAAGGGTTATGTATCAGCATGGATGGTCACTTCAGTGCCCTGATGCAAAAATTTGAGGCACTAATGATATGTGGATGGAATAGCCTTCATGGCATGGATCCATGGGCATCCAAGGAGGATGTTAAATGGTAGGTTTAGATCAACAACATGGCAAATTATTTCCTAGATGACCAGCCCAACCTTGATGGGTAGCAAAATTGTTCCCTCTATGGTTCTCTCCAGATTATCATAAGCTTTAATGGTGATAACCTCATTGATGATATCTACCTTAGTATACCCAACTTGTTTTATGATTTTTAGGGTGCAAATATTCAAGGCTGATCCATTATCTATCATTACTCTTTTTACAGTGAAATTGGATACCATAATGGCTATGCAAAGTGGAAGGGTGTGATCTGGTTCGACCACAGGTATGTTAGTGAGCTTGAATGATAAGGCACATGAGGATGAAAGGTGTCCAACAAGATTATGAAAATTAGTCGCATTCATATCCGAAGGGACATGAGATTCTATGAGAGCACTATCAAGGATGTCTTTGTACATAGGACTAGTGCAGAGAAGGTCTAAAATAGAGATTTGGGTTGGCATGTTCCCAAGGTGTTTCAAGATATTGTACTAGCTTTTTGATGGAGTTGATGATGTTGCTAGGGTTGATAGTGTTGATGGGACTGATGGGGCTGCGATGTTCAATCATGCTCTTTGAGTGGTGACTGCAGACTCATTGTTTGGGCCTTGGATATTGACAACATTGACAAAAGGCTCTTTTTCAGATATACAACCTATGAGGCTACCATAGTCTATGTAGGATGAAGTATGGTCATTGTTCTTCCCATGCTATTGATTTGGCTGGCGGTTTTTGGTGTTGTTATTGTTGGTTTGGATGGGTGCATTTCCAAGATTTTGGTTGTTGTGAGGAGGAAAAGCATTTTGATAGATCTAAAAGCCTACATTGGGAGAGGTTTGTGCTCCAACTATGATTTCTTTCTGATCAATGAGGTCCTGCACATAATCTTTTAGCTTCATGCATCTGAGGGTGATGTGCACTTTCACCCTATGAAACTTGCAATACTCATTGTCTCTATACCGTGCAGCTTTGGATTGGCCTAGGTCAATTTGCTAGGTAGGAGGAAATTTGATGAGGTTTTCCTTGACTAATTTTTCAAAAATGACATCCAATGGCTCACCAAGGGGTGTATAGTTTTGAGGTGTAGGTTGGAACTTGGGCTTTGGTCCTACAACTACATTGATGGCATTAGCTTGATTGTTAGACCCTTGAAAGTTGGGCTTTGGATTGTGGCTTTGAAAGGTTTGCTAATTCTGTTTTTGGTTGTTGATAGCTTGTTGATTGTTTGGTTGATAAGGTGGGTTAGACTAATTTTGGGAAGGGCCAACAATATTCCCATGTCTGGTGTTAGTGACCCCATCTATTGCAACGTGCTTGTTTTTGTTCCAATACCTAGACTTGTCATTTGAATGTGTTTGATTTTGGTTGGCTTCCTTGTAAATCTTGACCACACCATCTTTAATGAGTCCTTGCTCAAGGATCATTCCTTTTTCTTTGATATCTTTGTAGGTCTACAAACAGTTCATGGTCATGTGGTGAGCTAAGCTGGGATGGGCATTATCAATAAACATTTTTACCAAATGCTGCTTTGGTAGGGTGCAAGATATGTGGGTGGTAAGGGTTTGCCATCTTTGCAAATATTCACCAAGACTTTCTCCACCTTTTTGCTTGGTGTAGACAAGATCAACCACTGATAATTTTGTCTCAACAAGATGGGCATATTGGGCTACAAATGCCTCAGAAAATTTAGCAAAGTATTTGATTGTGCCATATGGGATTCTATAAAACCATTCAAGAGCTGGTCCAGCCAAACTTTTGGTGAAGAGGCGCAAAAGGAAGATGTCACTGTATGCCACTTCTTGGCAGTGCATGTAAAATTCTTTGATATGTGTGACAGGGTCTCCTTTTCCTCTAAATTTATCAAACTTGGGTATCTCAAAGTTTTTGGGAAATGGTGTCATGGTAATGGCTCTGTCAAATGGGTAAGGACACACATTCTCAAACTTGAAGGTTTTTGGTTCATTTCCCTCCTGGATGTTCTTCAAAGTTTTCTTCATGGCTTCCCATTCTGAATTAATGAGTGATGGCTATGGTGCCTCCACTGTAGGAGCACACTAAGGGAGATATGCACTGAATGGTGCAATTGATTATGGATGGCTTTGAGGTATGGGCTGGTAGAGATTGTACATGGCTTGGGCAACTAAATGGTGGATGATGGGTTGCTGAGGTGGAGGTGGCACATATTGTTGCATGTGTTGTGAGGCTTGCTGTTGATATTGGATTTGAGGTTGGGATTGAGGAACATAAGCTAGTTGTGGGATAAATGGATTGCTTTGTGGAGGTAAGGTATAAGATGGTTATGAAGCTTGGGGAAAGGATCGGGGAGCTTGTGGAACTTGACTTTGGATTTTAGGAGTTTGACCAATATATGTGGGTTGTGCCCCCATTTGGGAGGGTATCTGCATGGAAAAAGAGGCCAAGTAATTGGTGGTTGGTGGTGGTGGATTTCCTCCTAGAAGTGGCATAGAAAAATAGTTAGTAATAGGAGGTAATAGATTAGTTGGTTGTGGAGGTGGTGGGAATTGAAAGCTTGGAAATGGAATTGATGGGGTTTGATAGCTTGGTGGCTAGATTTGAAAGCTTGGTAGAGTGGTGGCAGGAGCTTGGGTTACTTGAGAGCTTGGCATAACATTGATAGTAGCTTGTGGGGTTTGATAGCTTTGTGGAGTGAGGGAAATAGCTTGTGGATTTGTGGTTGATGGCACTAAGCTCCAAGGACCTAGTGGAAATGATGGAATTGTGCTCTAAGTTGAGGTAAACAAGTTGAGGGTGATGAAAGGTTGATTACTTGGCCCCATGGGTGGCATCCTGGTTGTATATTGCCGAGGTTGGCCAAAGCTTCTAGTACTAATTTGGGAGATGGGTGGATTTGGAAGGCTAGGTTAGAGAGCAGCAATAGCAATAGTGAAGGGAGTGAATGATGAGGTGTTTTGGGTGAAGAGGGTTTGGGATGGAGTGGTATGGACCAATGGTGGAGTGGTGGTAGCTGGATTGGCTTGTGGAATGGAGATTTCAACTTGAGTGGAGGCTGGTATGTTTGGGTCTATTGGATCATATGAGGTGGGTTGAGGCTCTTCTTTTGGTATATACAAAGGATGATTTGGATCATAAGAGCCTATGGGTGGTGGCAGCTGCCCAAACAGAGGGTGAGAAGGATCTAATAAGGGAGGAGGTCTTCCAAAATTAAAGGCTCCTACATTGTCCCTCTAAAAGTTTGCCATGATTATTTATTTGTTCTTGTCTATAATGGCGTTCACCAATACTGCATTTTTGGGTTGGTTCATGAAAGCTTCAATGTCAGTAGGTGATGGTATAACATTCTCTGGGCTAAAGGATGGTTGAGTGCTCAAGGGGAGCGATGCTGTCTGATCCAAATGATAGGGCTCCATTATTTTCTTCTTCTTCTTGGCTAAGCGAGTGACGAGTGGCATGAAAATGTTCCTCGGGATGAGGTGCAACAATGTTGATGGATGCAAAGGGGGGAGGATTTTCTATGCAAATGATTTCCTATGCTGATGCAAAGCTATATGACAAACCTAAGGAAGACTGGGTTGGGGATTCTAATTTCAAAGATATGTTGCCAAAGAATGAAAGGTCTACTTTCCTATATGCAAGCTTGGTGGTGATTGTGTCAACTTAAGGATAGACTAATGATCCCTTAGGAAAAACATGAGATTGACCATTTGTGGATCCCAACCTTTAGCTCAAGGTGATGAGGGATGACAAGTGACAAGTCTAGATTACCCTAGACAAATCTCTGTGAGAGGGATAACCTTGGTGAGGCTAGTGGATTTGCAAGATGATAGGAAAAGCAAGTTCTGGCAATGTGACAACAATTTTGAAGGCTTAGATGTGAAATTTTTGATTGCTAGCTAGATGGTTTGGTTCTAAGGCAAGGAACTAGATGAGATGGATGAGCTAAAATGCTTAAAGGGATAACCTAGAATGGCTAGATTTCCTACAAAGATGACACTAAAGTGAAACTTATGGAAGAAGATGTGGAGACACAAGGGGGCCTAATCATAGAAATCATGCCTAGTTGGTAAGACATAAGCAGGGTTAACTCCTGGATGTTTGCTAAATCTGATAGTGCGATCTAACCAGGCATCTTGAAGGGCTTCGTCGATAAATATTTCTTTTGCTTTGTGGAGTTTGGTAATTCAAGGGCTTGGTGTTACTTCCTTTCTCTTGGCTGAAATTTCTTGGTATACCTGAGATGGCTTGAGTTTGGCTTTATCAAACTTCTGGTTGGGTTTGGGTTGTTCTAACATAAATTCGTAAATCTGTTTGGCTTTGAGAGATCATGGTTGTTTTGCTTCAACTTTGTTCAACTTCTAAAATAGGCAATGACTATTCTAAGTGTGCCCTAAGCTAGTATTGACTGAGTTTGGAAAACATTCATTCAACAAGTAAAAGATCAAGCAATAGATAGGAACAACCAAATAAAAGTTTTGATTCTCAGAAGACAGTAACTGCGCCATGGAGTGTGTATATTCTACAAATGTTTTGATCAATCACTTCAAACATATTAACATCCTAGATGCTTGTCTACAAGGCTGACAATTGGTTTAGCTAGGGAGTCCTCTATATACCCAAGGTACATGAGGCCCAAATCCAGAGATGAAACCAAAACAATGTCACATAGTCGAGAGGAGTGATAACCCACTTCTCCTCTTTCACTTCTCAAGGGTATAAAGTTCCTTGAGGCTTAGGCCAAGTGATAGAATTTTGATCCCAAGAGAGGTGTCTTTGGATTAACCTCCCAATCTTTATACTATGTCAGAACGCAAGATTTGAGGTCATCCCAAGGGGTGATGAAATCTCCAAGAAGGCCTCCTAAAAGCAAAGACAAGATTTTTGATCCTAATCTTATGCACCCAAGATGGCCTCAAAAGATGACAAGGGGAGAGAAGACTTGGATGATCGTGGGCTAAAAGATAGAGTTCTTTTCCAACTAATGCTTTAAGTTTTTTGATCTAGACCTTTTGAAAACACACGTGATTTAAGATGCAAAGATTCAATTCCAATGTAAAATGTGCCGACAAAAGAGTGAAGAATGAATACACCAAGAAGATTTGGGGTCAACAAAAAGTAAACTCGCACACCTAGAGGCCCTCCACGTCAAGTATCAATTGATTTTATTTAAAGCATTCAAGATTGAGTGTGAGTTTGTTTTAAGCTCAAAACAAAGATGTGTATAAAACTTGATTTCAAGCACATGTCTGGAGGCCCTCCACATCAAGATTTGTTCAATTTTTATGCCCAAATGAAGTGTTAGTGAGACTAATGTGCATTCAAGAAATTTTCTATCTTAGAAAAACTAATAAAAACTCAAGTGAGTGGAATTTAATTTTTGTGGAGCACTTAACACCTTCTTAGGTAGACCCATCCCCATATATGGCACTGATATTGCAACCAATGGTTAGAATGATGGGTAATTAAAGAAGGTGAGTCCAACAACAAATTAACTCAAAGTGTCTTTATTTTTTTTTATAACTTAGAAAGTTTCCAAAATGTGGATTCTTTTTATGTCCCAAAAGATGATTATTTGATCTATGACATTAAAGATTGGATTTGTTGTTTTAATCATGCATTCATAAAAATTAAAAAACAAACTTGATTTTAATCCATGGCACTCAAGAGTGATTTTAGCAACATGCATTCAAAGACAAGTGATTAATCATTCAAGTTTTTTCCTTTGAACATTCAAGATTTGAGATTTTGCGTGTTGTTTTAAGAACTTTGAAGTTCTTTGTTTTAACCTTAGATCATTCAAGATTGTTTTGGACTCAAAAGTGAAAATGACTCTTTGGACTTTGGTTTTCATTCAATTTTTTGTGTTCTAGTTTGCATGTTTTAAGCCTAAAAAAAAGATATTCCTAGATTGTTTTGATGCATGAAAAACCTAGGAAACATTCAAGATTTTGCAACAAGACATTTTTTTGGAACAAATAACAAAGCTTTTAAGAAAATTTTGGCAACCATTTAGGACTCTTAGTTTTCATGATATTTTTAAAAGAATTTTAAAATATTTGCAAATGAGGTTCATTTTATCCTTGATTGATGCTTTGAGTTTGATTTAGATTTTAGTGTGCACTTAGTGTTGATTTTGAACCTCTTGAAATGGAAACTTGAAGTTCTTTTTAAATTTCCAAAAATGAAGTGTTCCTAATTTTGCATGAATGCATCTAAAACCTTGATGTTGCAAGGATGCAAATGATTGGATTGGTTTAGTTTCACTTGTTAAAAGATTTTATTTTATTTTTGCAAATGTTTAGTTTTTAATGGATTTAAGTATGATTTGGGGGTTCATTTTAAGCACTTAAAAAAAAGTGTGTATGATTTTGCTTCCTTAAAAAAAAAAGGCCAAGATCCCTCAAGAAGAAGAAGAAGAAGTAGATGGAATAGAAGAAAAATATAGACAAGAAGAGGAAGAAGAATTCCAAGTGCTCCGTCCACCTATAAGCTTGAAAAATCTGCGAACACTATGAGATAGACTATGAGTTCCTTTATCTTCTTCATGCTCATGTGGACTTGCAAAACCAATTTATACAATCCTAACAATCACAAAAACAAGAAAAATTATCCAAAATTAGCAAATGACATACAAAACTTGACTAAAAGAGCTAATGAAGATGACCCATGAGGGGTCCCACTAGGCATGCCAAAATGTATATGCTACATCAGTAAGTTAGAAACACTAAATTAAAACAATCAAAAAGCTTTTGCATACTAATTTAACATAATTTCATGAGAGACAAAGTGAAGTCCTCAAATGAGAATATGAGCCATGGATAAGCTCTCTCAATGAGGATGATCACTTGATGTAGAGGTGTGTCTAATAGTTAAGATGGCTTGATTATGTATGTATGCTCAAATGCTCAAATGGGCTTCAATGGAGGATTTTTGATAGATTTTGGTGAATGGATTTGATGTAAAAATGGCTTCTCAAAATGACATTATGGCTTTACTTTCTAGATTGTGTTGTTTTTTCAAAGGGGAAGGATCCAATTTATAGGCAAGAGGCTTGAGGGATGGAGGGCTAATATGGAAGGAAAGGAGAAATCTTATGGAGGGCTCAAATTGAATGAGAGGAGAGCACATGGATTGTGCTTCCTTTCAGCCAATCAAGGAGTGACACATGTCACATGGTGAGAGGATGGAGGAAAGGGCAAGGATGAGTCAACAAAGGAGGCTCAAGAGATAATATCTTCATAAAGACCCTTCATAAATGCTTTGTAAGAGCATTGAAGGAGAGTGTAAGAGATATTTGAGGGTCATTTATGTTGCAGGGTGAGGAATTTCAACTTGGGTTGGATTTGGAAGGTTTTAAGCTTGCTTAGGATTGTGCAAATGACTAGAGGATGGATTAGGATGGTTTAGGATTAGCTTAGGGATAGGCAAGTGGATGGCAATAAATGAGGGTGGGTGAAGGAGATATTTGTTAACTTTGACTTGGGTTAGCAAGTCATAACCCATGTTTAGGGAATGTGACAAGGTTTGGAGGGGATTATGATTAGGATTAAAGATAAGGATTGACATCTTCTAAAAGAGTCTAGGCTTTGGATGAGGATGAAGACTTTCTAGAAGAGTCTAGAACTTCCTAGGATGAGGATAAATAACGCTTTTAGGAAATAAATAAAGTTTTATTTATTTCAAGGTTTTGGGTTGAGGAGATATTTATTAAAATATTTTTAATAAACATGAGGATTAATATTTAATCTTAATTAAATATTTTGAGTTGAGATCAGGGGTAAGAAATGATGGGATTAGCCTTTAATCGAAATTAAAGAAGGATTAGAAGATTTTGGAAGAGGTTAGTGGTCTTAAGGAAATTGGCCAAGTTTTGGGCAAAAAATAAATAAATTATTTATTTTGAGATTTTTCGTCAATTTATTAATTAAATAATTAATAAATAAGGAAATAATGTTTAAATAAGATTTAAACATTTTTGGGAGGGATTCCTTAATTAAATATTTTTAATAAAGATAAAGGAATTTAATGGTATAAAAATAAATAAATAAATAAATTAATTAATTAATTAATTAATGATGATGTCATCAGGGACTTTTTCAGAAAATAAAAATACTTTATTTTCTAAAGAATTTTTAGGTGTCTATAGTAGAGATGACCTATATGACAACAAAAAAGGGGAACACAACAAATATAGCAAAATAGGGAGTTAGATTATGTATTGAGATACCATAGACAAGAATTGTAAGAAAATCAATGCACATCTCAACTATCCACATTGACCAATGATTATGAATGCTTATTTTTGCCCTCATTTGACCCACTGGACATCCTAAACTCCTTTCAATACCTTGATTGTCTCTTGCATAGTAATCCGTGCCCATTTTCTTGCCTTTTAGCCCATTTTTTTGTCCTTACCTCTTTAGGCACCTCACATGGTCCTGGTTACCCCTCGTATTCCAATAAATCTCACTCACATCCTCATTCCACTCCCAAAAATTGCAAAATCATCCAAAAAATATCAAAAAAATCCAAATATTGCAAAAAATTATTAAAAAATTCAAAAATTGCCTAAAAATATCAAAAAAATCCAAATATTGCCAAAAATTATCAAAAAAATTCAAAAATTGTTTTAAAATATTTTTGAAAAAGTCCAAATATTACCAAAAATTATCAAAAAAATTCAAAAATTGTCTTAAAATATCAAAAAACTTTAAATATTGTTAAAAATTATCAAAAATAATTTAAAAATTGCCAAAAAATTACCAAAAAAATTTTAAAATTGCATAAAATTACCAAAAAAAAAAAAAATTGTTTAAAATTATCAAAAAAAGTTTAGAAATTGTCCAAATTCACCAAATTTTTTTGAAAAGGGGTCATAATTGCCAAACATATTCGTAAAAACTTGAAAAATTAATAACACCCCAAAATTCCTCTCAATTCTTGGCTCACTTTAGCTCCAATTGGGTATATGGCATATGAAGTGGCTTAATGATATTTAGAAGTAGCACAGTAATCTCTTGAAAAATCTTGTCAGGCTTTGAAAATTTTGGCACAACATGAATAGTACAAGAGGCGTTAGCAGTGTCCTTTCTCCCTCTTTTTGTAAAGAACGACAATTCCCAATAGATCGTTAGTCTTATTTATGTTGCAGTGGCCATGATTGGTCTAGCCCCCTTCAAAATATATATTAATGTTATCCCAAAAGCCTAGATATCCATTGGGCTCTTTCTTCATCATCCAAACAGGGGCATAGAATAAGTAAGCGTAAGCGTGAGAGTCTCTCCCCCCCCCCCCCCCCCCCCCCCCAAAATGCCTTTTTAGGCCCCTTTAGTGCCTTTAAGGCCTCAAGCACTTTTTTCAAGACCCAAAGTGTCCTTTTTGGGCCCCTCCAATGCCCTTTTAGGCCCAAAGCACCCTTTTAGACCCCCTCCAGTGCCTTTTAGGCCTTAAGCACCTTTTTCAAGGCCCCAAGTGTCCTTTTCAAGCCACTCCAATGCCTTTTTATGCCCCTCAAGTGCCTTTTTTAGGCCCCTCAAGCGCCTTTTTAGGCCCAAACACTTTTTTAGGCCTAAAGCACCTTTCTGGGCTCCTCAAACACCTTTTAGCCCCCTTTAGCATCTTTTTGGGCCCAAATGCCTTTTCTTAAGGCCCTATTTCACCTTTTTCAAGGCCCAATTATCCTTTTCAGGCCCGCAACATGCCTTTTTGGGTCAAAACACCTTTTTCAAGGCCCTATTTCACCTCCTCAAGACCCAAGTATCCTTTTGGGCCCCAAACACCTTTTTATAGGCCTTGAGAATGTCTGTCTCAACACACACCTAGAGAAATATCCCAACATTGGCCTTATAATTGTCTATAATAGTTATTAATACACACAAAGTTATGCCTTATACATTATGGCTCCCCACATATTAAACATAACTCTATATTCCTCCTTCATCATGATACCACATAGACATTTTTGCCTACCTATAAAAAGTTATCCCCACTCAATGAATCCTATTGCCCCCACTTTCATAGAGATTAAAATTGTTCTGATATTTGTCACAAAAAACCATAAACATTCAAATACCTATAAAAATCCAAAAAAAATTACATATTCCACAAAACACAAAAACACACACACACACACACACACATTCCACAAAATACCAAAAATAAACATGAGAAGGCATTACAATCACCATCAGTTGTCCCTTTGATCACCACAACAACAAGCAAAAACTTTTATTCCACTATAGTGGCAATAACAACTTTACATTCAAACAGTGTCTAGTGAATCATTTATTTTTGCCTCCTTGGGGGAGGTGGCAAAATAGGGTGTCCAATCAATGGCATCTCTTCTAGCCTAGCTCTAGATGAAGAAGCCCCTAGTGTTAATCCTCTATGCACCCACACTACATCCATGGTAATTGGAAACCTCTAGCCGCATAATTACATGTTCAATAGTTGTTTAAATTCCCTATTTGTAAATTGCATCTTTTATTGGTCCTCATTTGAAACATCTAATAATAATGTCCCATCCAATAAGTAGCTTCGTAGTGTACCTTCACTATTTGATGCATTTCCACAAACACATTCTCTACCAACTTTCTTACCCTTGGTGTAGCGATCACTCATTGGGCCACATCTCACTCCCATTGCATTTGATTAGTCGTCATTTTCTAGCACTCCATGTCCACTTTCACCTCTTCAAAATGCTACTACAATTGCCTCATTTTCTCCTCACTTAATGCTAATTGCTACTACAACTTCAACACCAAGGAATTTTCCTTCACAATCGCTTCCCTAAAAGACTCACACTATGACTACGATAACACTAGTTCATTCTAAGTGCTCTCTAAACCCACTTGCACCATCTTCAATGATTCTTACAACTACTAAGCCCATGACCATTCAACCCACATCCATACATCATTCCCCCCTACTCGTGAGTGCTCCACACATAGCCCTATCTCTAGTGATTTCACTTGTACCCACTCTACATCCATCACTACCTGCAATTGTCTTACCTTTATTTGTGCTACATCTTCTAGCACCTTCTCCATCAATCCTAGCAAAAATGCGACCTCCTATTCTACATTCTTCACTCAAACTCTCTCTATAGCTAACATTCTCTATAATTCCTCCACATCCTATGAGGATTGATCTCTACCTCCCACCTATAGTTGTGGCTCCTCCACATTTACACTACTCATTCCTCCTTCTATTTTCCCTTATCTTGGTGTCCCAAGGATAATCAACTAATGCATTCCACTCATTACTTCATCTTTGCTAACACCTGCTACATCCTTCAGAGCTTCTCCAATGAGCCATTCAAGAGATTTTATTTCCCCCACCTCCTCCTCTACTCTTTGTCTCCCTAGGTGGACTATTCTTCATCTACATCACTGGCTCATCATCTAATATCACCTGCAATGCCTGTTGTGTTGCAGCCCCTAAAAACATCATCAATGTAGAAAAGGGCATTTTTTCTACCCTCATCCCCTCCTCTTTGGGATGTGATGACTCTTGTTCTGCTTGACTTGCCTCACCTGACCTTGAAATTAACACTTGGAGTTCTGATTGATCCACCACCTCCTCAGAGGTTCACTAAATGTGCTTCACTCTTCACCCTTACCTCATCCACCTTCCCTCGCTAGCATCACCCTCCTACTATGATTGATCTGTTGAGCCTAACATACTTTCATTTGTGTGATTCTTGCAACTTCTCAATACATCCAATTATTGCATTCTACTCTTCACCTCCCCTTGATCCATTCCCATGTTATCCACTTATGTATAGTTATCACTCACCCAAGACTTGTTCTTTACTAGTCTTCCACATGTCCACTCTTTGTATTCCTACCATAGTAGTACATGATACACTTGACCCTTGGCTTTGACATTCATCCATCTAAAATCTTGTCAACATACACTGCCCATCAGAGTCTATTGCTAAATCACCACTAACACATCCCACACTTTCTTATTTTCTTGATACAACAGTTGCTCCCTAGCAGAACTAAACAAACTGTATACTATTATGCAAAAATAGAAGCATGCCTAGTCTACAAATAATAGTTTTCTACACTATCATGTGATTTTGGTACCTTGATGATGTGTTTGACTAGAGGTACTAGGATAAAGTCATGATATTTTTATTGGTTTTTCACTTTTAAGCTCTAGTGATCCTTTAGTTTCATGCATTATTGGTGTCCACTTATAAGTGCCTCCTCTCATATGGAACACCATGTGTACCTCAACCAATTTTGTGTGCCATTTTAGGTGAGGTCTTTTACCTAGCATGGGACTATTTGTGTGCCTATTTTTACCTTTTTGTGGCTATAGCTTTTGTTTCTCAATGGTTGTCATGTTTTCTTATACATTGTTCATCTTTGTTGGTACTTCTCGACATGACATAGTATTCATATCACTATAACTAAGCTAGTGGTGGTTGTACTTAGTCAGTTTTTATAACATGCTCCATCATGACAATTAGTTTGCATCTCTTTAAAATGTGACAGTTAGTTGCATTCACCTAGTTTGCACTTTCATCTTGGGTCCCTTGAAAACAAATGGTTGGCACATAAATCAGGATTACACTAGATGACCTTTACAACATCAATCAAAAAATTTAGGATTGGTTATCCGATAATGAACAATAACATCAACATCAACATCAAGACATGCTTTTAGCACTCAACTATCATGGACTTTGTCTCTTCACAATATCACCACTAGAATCACACTCCATTGCTTCACAGTTTTATCTCACTTATTGCATTATGTGGCTTTCAAATCTCAAACAATTCTATTCAACATCAAATTTCACCACATCATCAACTACATTACATGGCTTTTGAATCTCAAACAATCTCATTTCATCACTTTTTATTACATCCCTTTTCCTTTCATTTATCCTAATTCACTACATCACATTTAATAACATCCAATCTCATCTCATTACACCACTTCATCTACTACATTATGTGGCTTTTGAATCTCAAACAATTCTAGTCACTATTTCCTTTTATCAACTTTTATTCCTCACTACACCACTTCATCTACTGCATTATTCAGTCTTCAAATCTCAAACAATTTTATTTCATCACATTTCATTTCATCCCCTTTTCTTTTATTCATCACAATTCACTACATCACATTTTATTATATCTAATTTCATTTTATTAAATAACACAATTCATTCCATTTCATTCACACCTATTTCATTATATTCATACTATCTCTTATTTAATTCTTTCAATCATAATCCACATATCATGCTACATTAATCATTCACATATATATACACATCCACATCCACTACTACCATATCCATTGAATCATATCATCACATGCATAGAAAATTCCATGATATATCAAGTGCACAATTTCAAACATTAGAAAAAAAACCTCAAATATCTCATATATTAAAAAGATCAAATCATCAACATAAAAGGGTCCTCATCATAAATTGCATACACGATAAGAAAATAAAATGAACATAAAAGCTCCAAAAATCAACCTTGTGTTGCACCATGTACATCATCTCTCTTTGTTAGATCCGAAGGTCCCTACTCACTGGGAGCACTCATCCCATCCTTAACAATTGAACACTGAACAATGACATCATTTTTTCATCACAAGTGATCATCCTACATCAATCAAATCTCAACATCTAACTATTCAGCTAATGGTTCTATCTTGAACTAGTTATTTGTCCTGTTGATATATGATTGAAAATATCATTTGAGTAGAAAGAAAACTATTGAAGAAGAAGTGTTTAAATCATTGTTTTGTCACTAATGTCAAACATGCTACATAGTGGTAAGACAATTTCTTATATGTTTCAAGCACTATCACATAGTTTATTGATGAGGGGGATTTGATCAACAAACTGTAACAAAAGTACCTAGAGGAAAGGTTGAGTTATGATTATGTATTGAAGTGCAAGAATCAGTCAAGATAGTGATAACATAATGTATTAATGATCTACTTTGAGGTTACAAAATGATTAGATACACTTAGAAAGCTTACAAGAAAAAGGTTGGAAAAAGTTCATTTGTTAAGCTTGACCAAGTTGATAGAAGGTGTCAAGCAAAGTTAGTGCAAGTTGAGCAAAAAGTTAGTTGGAGATGAGTGAAAGCAATTTCTAGTGGATAACAAGCAAGATAAAAGATGTTGAGTGATTTTTTAGTTGATTTCAAGTGCCAATAAAATCTAGTTAATGCTGAGTGATTTTACAATAGATGCCAAGTAACATACTATGTGTTGAGTATCAGCAAATTGATAATATCGAGCTACTGCATTATGAAAAAGATCAAAGATTCACCAAATAAAAGATGACAAGTTTGTTTTCTTGGAACTTTTAAATCAGGAAAAAGATAAGATTGATGAGTTGGAGACATAGAATCTTATGTAAACCAATTTGGAGGCAAATTCAAATAGATTCTAGGAGAAGTTTCTAGAGAAGACAAGATATGGGTAGATACATTGTATCTTACCTAATCCATCAAAAACTATAATTTTTGAGATGGATAATGAGTGGGAAAATAGTTATGATTTCCTATATATAGGGATGTCTAGTCATGAAGCAAAGAGGTTGGAGAGCTTTGGAAGAAAAAATTTGACAAGGAGAAGGAAGAGGGTTTGCTTCATCAAGTGACCCAAGAGAAGAAGTCTACAATGGCGAGCTAAGCAAGAAGGTTTAAAGGGGATGAATGCTTGAAGGGTGAACAAGTTATTAGAGCTAAAAATATTAAAAGCCAAGAAGATTTGATGACTAAATATTGATCTATAATCTGTAAGTAAGGTTGTAAGTTTTATCAAATCAAAGCTCTACTATTACTTTCTAACAATTGTATCAAATTAGGGTAAATCCTTTGGAGAAAGGTTAACTTAACAATCAATGGAAAATCTTTTAATAGGGTGACATTCAAAGTGAATGTCCTAAAGTCCTCTAACAAGGCTCCCTTTTGATAGGGTGATTGAAATCCCTTAATTGGGTCACATTTAATAGTGTGTGTTGTAACCTTCAATAGGGTTGGCCTTTAATAGGGCACCACTTTAGGAAGAGTGAAAAAGGAGTAGCACGTTACTAGAGGTTTTTCCCAAATTGGGTTTCCACATTAAATTATTGTGTCAAATGTCCTAATGGATATGTTGTGTTTTATGCTTTATACTTTTGCATATTAATGTCACAGTAACGTATCAGTTTTGGTTAACACATAATGAATGCATACATGGTTGAGAAAGTTTTAAGGGTTCACTAAATTGTGAAAAGTTTTATTTTGTACATCTAGACCTTGAATAATTGATTCAACCCCCCTCTTAGTTATTTTAAAAGTATTCCAACAATTGGTATCAGAGTGCAATTGCTTAAGGGGATTAGTTTTAAGGTACTAAAAGCATAAAGATCAAGATGTCAAAAAGAGAGGTACCCAAGCTCAATAGAGATAACTTTTCTACATGGCTAAGTTTGATGAAGCTACACCTTAGATGACTTGGAGATTATGCACAATCTTGCATTTCAATAGAACATATATATCTAGTAGGAGCCCTAACTACTAAAGATTTGAAGAAAAATAAAGAGCACAATTAGGTGATGTTGGAGATTGCCTCTGCCCTAAGCTATTCTAAGTTTGATGATATCAAAGACCTTAAAGTGCTAAGAAAATGTGGGATGCCCAAGACACCATCTATGGAGGAGACAAAAATGTTCAAAGAGGCAAGTCAAAGAGTGTCAGAGGTAAGTTTGATGACATGAGAATGGAAGAAGGTGAGAATATTTCTCAATATTTTGTTAGAGTAAAAGAAGTTATTGGTTTAATAAATGGTGCTATAGGTAAAATAGATGATGATACTATGCTAAGTAAAGTCTCAAGAACATTGTTTCTTATATATGCTATTAGAGTATCTACAATTCAAGAGTTAAGATGTATGTCAGGAAATGATCTAACCCTTGAAGTTTTGGTAGGAGACTCACTACCTTTGAGTTATCTAATTTTGACAACTACAGACTAGAGAATATTGAATCATCTTTTAAAGAAAATTTGTTACTGAAGGATTTTGTGGATGTACAGCCAAAGTGGAAGAAAAGAAAGATAAAGTATGTATCTAGTGATAGTAGTACAGATGAGAAAGACATTGAACAATTGGAAGCATTGCTGGCAAGAAGATTTCATAGAGGAAAAGGTAAATTCAAAGGTAAGATTCCTATCATTTGTTTTAATTATAAAGAAGTTGGCCATATTGCAACAAGATATACATAGAAGAAGAATTTTAGAGAAGCGAACAAGCATAAAAATAGAATAGAAAATGATGGAAGAGACTAAAAATATAAAGGCAAGAAGTCATGCTACATTGTTGATGAACATGATTCTGATGAAAGTGATGATGAAGTGGTCTATGTTTTAATGAAGGATGAATTAGATGAGGATGAAGCTACTACACTTATGACTTGTGTCAAGAAGAATGAAAAATGGATCATTGATAGTGGATGCTCACATCATATGACTAGGGACAAAAGTAAGTTGATTACCTTTACCTATTATAATGAAAATAGTTTAAGATGTGGTAATGATGCACCATGTTTGATAAAAGGAAAAGGGTCCACCAAACGCACAGACAAGACTTCATGTGATAATGTTGATTATGTTGAAGGATTGAATTATAACTTATTAATTGTGTCACAATTGAATAATTTGGGGTGAAAAGTTGAGTTTGAGAACAAATTAGCCAAGATATATGATACAAATGGAAACTTGATTAGAAAAGGTGATCAAGCTAGGAGTAATCTATTCTATTTGGATATAGAAGATACTACTTGTCTTATTACAAAATTTGATGATGTATGGCTTCAGCATAAGAGATTATGTCATGTTAACTTTGATAATTTGATTAGTATTAGTAACATGAAAAGAGTTAGAGGTTTTCCTAAGTTGAAGAAACCAGAAAATATAATGTGCAGACAATGTTAGCTAGGCAAGATGATAAAGTCAAGCTTTAAAAGTAAAGCTTATACCTCTAAGGAAATACTTGAAATTGTTCATATTGACTTGTGTGGACCTACTAAAGTGAAAATCTACAAAGGAGATAGGCATATAATGTTTTTTTTTGATGATTACTCTAGGATGATGACACTCATGTTTCTAAAAAAAAAGTTAGATGCTTTTCAAATGCTTATATAGTATTTGGTGAGAGTTGAAAAAGAACAAGGTTAGAATTTAAAATGTTTGAGAACAAATAGAGGAGGTGAATTCACTTCACACGAGTTTGAGATGTTCTACAATGATAGAGGAATCAAGAGATAGACATCAAAACCTAAGAGCCCTCCGCAAAATGGAATTGTTGAAAGAAGAAATAGATCTATAATGGACTATCTCAGAACACTCATGATGGAGAAAAATGTTCCTCTAATATACTGGAGAGAAGTTGTAAGTACTGTTACATACACCTTGAACCATGTGCAAGTAAATAAAGGTACTCACTCAACACCTCTTGAAGTATGGTATGGTCATCCACCTAATGTAAAATATTTTAAGGTATTTGGAAGCAAATACTATATTTTTAAAGATGTTAGGAGTGAAAAGTTTGATCCGAACATCAAAGAAGGTATATTCCTTGGTTACTCCACAAGAAGTAAAGCTTATAAGTGTTTAAATACTAACACTAAAAAAATTGTGGAAAGTGCAAAGCTGAATTTTGATGAGTTTATAGAAACACATGAGGTTGAACATACAAAATAAATAGAAGATTAAAAGACATTTGTATACTATTATGAAGGAATTCCTACTAAAGAAGATGCTACAAATCTTGCAGCAAACCAATAGCAAGTCTCAACAACAATTGAGTCACATCCTATGAATGTTGAGTTTCATTTAGATGTTGAGTTGTAGAATGAGGAGAATGTAAAATCCGACTCTAAGATTAGCACACATGAAATAGATGCTAAAACACCTGACAAAGATGCACATAGTGATACTAAAGTTGAGAGACAAAATGCAGCCACAAGAACTAAGCCAAGATGGTCCAAATATGTCAAAAGACACCATCCTACAGATCAAATCATTAGAGACAAAGATGCAAGGAAAATGACAAGAAATAGGTTGAGAAGTGAATCATGTTTGTTAAGCATTGGAAGATGATGGTTGGTACAAGGCTATGGAAGAAGAAATTTAATAGATAGAAAAGAACAAGACTTGGAGCCTAGTTCCTAGACCAGAACACAAAGATTAGTTTGCAAAGTGTATGCACAAGAAGAAGGAATTCACTATGGCGAAACATTTTTCCCTTACTAGAATGGAAGGAGTAAGAATTCTACTTGCTTATGTTGCATACAAAGATTTAAAAGTCTATCAAATGGATGTTAATTAGTCTACATTTTTTAATAGCATATTAGAAGAAGAGTACATAGAATAGCCAAAAGGATTTGTGGATAAAAAAAAAAATAATATGTTATGTAGACTACACAAAGCCCTATATGGATTGAAACAAGCACCAAGAGCATGGTATGAGAGATTTCATACTTATCTTGTCAAGATTGGATTTGAAAGCATAGATCAGAACAATAATTTGTACATGAAGATAGATAAAGAAAAAGGTGTATTGTTATCTAAAATATTTGTTCATGACATCATATTTGGAGGATAAGATGCCTTGTGTAAAGATTTTTCAAATCAAATGAAGCAAGAGTTTAAAATGTCAATGTTTGGTGAGATCAAATTCTTTGTGGGATTACAAGTCTATCAAATGAAGTATGGTGTATATATCACTCAGTCAAAATATGTCTAGGAGATATTGAAGACATTTGTACTTGAGGATTCAAGACTAGTAAGTACACCTATGATGACAACACTCAAGCTATCAAAGAATGATAATTCAACAAAGGTCAATCAAACATTATATAGATCCATGATTGGAAAATTGCAATATGTAGTACACAATAGATTTGATATTGCATTAGCTTGGGGATAGCTACTAGATTCTTTTCTAACCCTAGAGAGAATCATTTGATGGCTATGAAAAGAATAATGAGATACTTGAAAGGAATAGAAGAGCATGATTTATACTATAAGAAGAATGAAAAGTTTGAACTGAAAGCCTACATTGATGCTAACTGGGCTAGAAATATTGATGACAGAAAGAGCACCAATGGAGGAGCATTTTTCTAAGGTAGAAGACTTGTTACATGGACAAGAAAGAAGTAGAGTTGTACTTCCCAATCTACTACTAAAGTAGAGTACATTATTGATGCTATTAATTGCATAAACATTGTATGGATCAAACAACTACTTAAGGGAATAATGGAAGAGATTACTAAACTACTGACACTTTATTATGATAATACAAAGAATCCTATAATGCACACAAAGACAAAGCACATTGCAATAAAGTATCATTATGTAAGGGAGTTGGTTCAAGACAAAGAGGTGAAGACGGAATATACTAACACAAAGGAGAAAATTGCTAATATCTTCACCAAAGATTACCTAATGATGTTTACGAGTATTTGAGAGATAAATAAGGGGTGATACCCCTATCAAAGGCTATGTAAGAGATAGAGGGAGTAACTTGCATCAAACAAGATGACATTCATTTCAGAAAAATTAATGCAGTGGATCTTACTTTAGGAATTGCCTAAAGTAATCACAGAGCTAGAATTTCAAATTAGTCACAAGAAAGGTGACAAAGGGAGAAAATTAAAAAGCCTAAAAAATTCCTATATCTACATATATAAAAGATTCCATGTGTTGAGTATATGTCTTTGGAATTGTTGTCAAAAAGGGAGAAAGTACAATAAAATGATCAAGTGCATATTGTTCAAGAGGGAGATGATCAGATGATCAACATAGAAAATAAAAGGAGAAAGTACATAGAAAGTACATTAAAGGAATAATGAAATGAGATTATATCATCAGAAGATCAAAAGACTAAAATAAAGAAAGAAAGAGGGAGATATTTTGATATTCTATTGATCCATGACAGAAGAGAATTAGAAAAGAAGGAACTTAGAGGGAGAAGTTTTGAGTTATATTTTGTAACCTAAGAAGGAGTTGCTGATAGAGTAAGAATTTTTATTCACAAGCTTTCTTTTTGGTTTACCTTACTATTTTAACCTAGTTATTTTGATGGAACAAGATGTTTATTATTTGTTTGAGTGGTTGATCAATTTGGTTTGCCATCAATGCCAAATAGGGAGATTGTTGATATATGATTGAAAAGATCATTTGAGTAGAAAGAAAATTGTTGAAGAAGAAGTGTTTTAATCATTATTTTTTCACTAATGTCAAACCTACTACATGCTGGTGAGATAATTAATTATATTTTTTAAGCACTATCACTTAGTTGATTGATGAGGAGGATTTGATCAACAAGATGTAACAAAAGTACCTAGAGGAAAGGTTGAGTTATGATTATGTATTGAAGTGTAAGAATTAGTTAAGATAGTGATAACATAATGTATTGATGAACTACTTTGAGGTTAAAAAATGATTGGCTACACTTAGAAAGTTTAGAAGAAAAAGGTTGTACAAAATTCATTTGCTAAGCTTGACCAAGTTGATAGAAAGTGTTGAGCAAAGCTAGTGCAAGCCAAGAAAAAAGTCTGTTTGAGTTGAGTGAAAGAAATTTCTAGTGGATGCCAAGCAAGATATTAGATGCTAAGTGGTTTTCAATTATCTGTAAAATCCAGTTCATGATGAGTGATTTTTAGTTTCACTTTCACCCATCAATTAAAGGTGAAAATCTTGATTCTTACCCCAACCCCTTTTGAAATCCTATAAATAGGAGGGAAATCCAAGAGACAAAGGACCCAAGTTTTAGGTATCTGCACTATAGGCACATTTTGACTCATTATTTTAGCATTTTCATTGTAGCTAGTTCATAGCCTTTTAGCATTATTTTTTGTTATTTAGCATCATTTATTACATGTTATTTCATTACATGATCATTTTAAGAGCATTCTATGAGTTGTATTTCATATATAATTTGCATTTTAGTCATAGATCTTGCATGTATTCTTGTAGATTTGCATTTTAAGCATACTCCCATTCTAGAACTATCACAAAGATGGTTGTCTAAGAGCTATTTTAGTAGTTTTAGTTAGGGAAATATGAGATGGTCATAGACATTACATTCTGATGATGATATTTTTGGTTTAGTCTAGTTTGTTGTCAGTCTATTTGCATTCTACATTAAGTTTTCATGAATACACATTTACACCATGTAAAATTTCCTTTATACCTATTTCATTACATTCACACTATTACCTTAAATTTTATTTCACCCATACATGCCATTTAATTCCTTCATTCACTACCCACATGCCATGCTATCGATATCTTAGATTCATCATTCACACACATATATCAATATCTACTACTATCATATCCATCAAACCATACCATCACATGCATACATGAGTCCATGATATAACAAGTGTGAATTTATGAACATCAAAATGCTTGAATATCTCATAAATTGAATGATCAAACAACATATCAAAAGGATTGCATCAACATGAATATAAGATGGACTACATCAACAAAATCATCCAACTGATCACATGACATGAACATAACAAGGCCACTAAATATATCCACATAGACATCAATGGTCATCAACATCAACATCAACATCAAAAGGTCCTCCTCATAAATGGCATACATGATAAACTAATCAAACCTATGTCACACCACATACATCATCTATCTGTGTCTCATTCAAAGGTCCCTACTCACTAGGGGCACTTATCCTATCTTGACCAATTGAACACTAAACAATGACATTAGTTTTTCATCACAAGTGATCATCCTACATCAATCAAATCTCCACATCTAGCTATCTAGCTAATGGTTCTATCTTGAACTTGTTATATCCTATGGGGAGGCACTATTTTCTATCTATCCAACATCACTAGATTGATTTTACACATCACTTTGTCGAAACACATTGTTGAACCAGTTATTTGGCTTACTTTGTATCTTGGGATGGACCTATTAGTTTTCCTTACTTTATTTCCTGAGGGGGTGGCACTTTTTTTATCTACCCAATATCATCTGATTGATTCTATCCCACTATACAATCAATTATTCTCATTAATATTTTCAAAAATAAAATTGGAATATCCATACTTTTTGAACATTCATTTTTCCAATTTCATTTTTGAGGGGGCAGTATATCCATATCAAACCAAGGCATAATTTTTTTTTAAATATCAAAAATGCACTAGCCCAACATAAATTTTAACATCAAATCAAACTAGGGCATCTAATCAAGTTATCCTAAATGAAGGATTTTAAAACATCAACATTAAATCAAATATCACATTGTCAACAATCAAACATCAAATCAATGATAATAAGACATCAAGTCATCAACAATTAGACATCATATCAACCTCAAAACATTAAAACATCATTGATAAAACATTTAATCATTAGAATTTGACCTAAAATTAGAAAATCAAGACAGTCTTTGAACTAATATGCTTCACATATTGGCTCAAAGAGGAGCATTTGTACACACCAAAAAATTGACAAAGACCTAAACTACACAATTTTCATTAATCATTGCAAATTAAGGAGGAAGTTAGAGGAACACAATAGACTTTCAAATCAAGGATCACATTAGGTAATTAATCATCTATCAAATCAACAAGACCTAAATCAACTTTAAAAAGAGGAGAAAAACAATTCAAAATCATAAAATGAAATTCAAAAAAGGAGAAAGAAAAAGATAAAATTTTGAAAATAAATAGATAATTTATTAAATTAATAAAATCATTTATCCTCACAAAAGAGAAAATCCCCCTTTTACATTTAAAAGAATTGCAAAATACTCATTTATCCTCAAAACTAAGTCTATTGGACTCTTCTTCATGGTCCCTTATGATATATTTTCAATTTCACCTCCATCCACCAATCAAAGGTAAAAATCTTGATTCTTATGCCAACCCCTTCTAAAATCCTATAAATAGGAGCGAAATTCAACAGCCAAGGGACCCAAGTTTTAGGCATCTACACTACAGGCACATTCTAAGTTATCCTCTTTTAAAATTTTCATTATAGAAAGTCCATGTCATTTTGATAGTATTTTAGCTTTGTTTTCATATTACTCAGTATTATTTTACCAAATGTTTGGCTGATTGCATATCTATTTAATAGGATTCTAGAGTTGTTACCCACATATAATTTACATTATAATTGTGGATCTTGCATACATTCTTGTAGGTCTACATTTTAAGCATACTCCCACTCTAGAACTATTACTGAGATGCTAGTCTGAAATCTTTATTAATGGTTGTAGTTAGGGAAACATGGGATGTTTGTATAGTTTACATTTTCATAATGATTTCTAGGGTTTGGTCTAGTTCATTTTTATTTTATCTACATCTGCATTAAAGTCTCATGAATACATGAATGTATCACATATAGATAGCTCTAGCCAACTCGATCACTCTACAAACTCAAATGATGGGGGAGCACCTAGGGGTAAAGGTGAAGCCCCGAATCATTTTTGGTTTTTAAATGGTCTAACCAACCATTGAGGAAATAAATACTATGAATGAAGTCCCAAGGTAATTTTAGGAGGTTTGGATGGGTAGGTTTTTGAATGTGAGTTAAGATTTTTGAATTAGGTACCGATAGACAAAATTACTTAGAATTGCTCAATTAGGAAAACTGTTGCAGAAAGGCCTATGAGGGGACAATATGTGGTTTGAAAATGGAATTTAGGTGTTGTACATTCATTTTAGAAGGTCTGATCACAAACTAGTCAAGTTTGAAGGCTCAACTTGCAAAATTGCAAAAGTTGTCAAAAAGTTGCTCATTGACAACTTCGCAATTTTTTGCACTATTTTCGGGAACAAACTAAAATGGTTGTTATGAATCAAACAAAAGAAAAATATGGAAAAGGGAGCCTACCAAGGTATTTTTTAATGGCTAATATTTCACAATTGGCTAATTTTAGATTTTTTTGGATAATAATTTGGCTAATAATTTAAGATTTAATATAACCTAGCTCACCACATTTTTATAAAATTTAGTTCTAAAATATTGAAAGTTGCATAATAATTTATTTATTAAAAAATCTAAACTCAAAGAATTAGCACAATATTATATACACGATTACATTTGATTCACCTAAATATTATATATTGTTGGAGAAATTAAAATTAATTCACCAATAATTATCATAATTATTAATTTATTTAGGGAAATATCACCAATATTTAGTTCTCACTATTGATTTAAAATATAATATAATGATCCTTATAATATTCTATGAGGTAAAAAATGTTCAATTTTAATTTGCAATATCCCATGGTGATTAATGAACTTATTATTGAGATTCGCCAATATTTTCTACACAACATTTATGATTCCAAAATAATTGCCAATATAAATAATATTTAAAATTGAAAAACAATTGAGAGATTCACCAATAAAAATTATTTTATTTTTTATTTAGTAATGAAAAATTCACCAATAATTTATATCTTTTTTTAGAGGAAATTTTCTTAAAGTTCACCCTAGAGCCCACTTAAACAACTTCCAACTCATTTCCAAGGGTTGGATACTCAATTATACAAACAACACATTCTGAAGTAGAGTTTTGTGTGATAGAAAATATGATGTGAAGGATTGAATTGATTACTTTTTTGGGTGGAATGGTATATCAGAATCATGTTTTAAATCTATGCATACTATTTGTGGTCTTAAGCATTCATTTGATAATGTTTTAAAAATTATCTGAGTATTGTGTTCCTGTTGTCCAGTTTTGTGTTAGCAGTCCTAATATGGCTATGGCTTGAACTTCCTTGGTAAAACACCATAGCTATTGGAAATCAAGAAAGAGCCCCTATAAATAATTTATATAATTGTATTTGGATTTTTACAAGTCCAGTAGTTAATTTTTCAAATGAACCTTAGGCAATTAGTGAAGGTTTGGCAAGGTACAATGAAAGTTTGAAATGAAGTTTTGGTGAGAATAGTGGATTGGAATGTGCCAATATGATTTAGGAAATAAAGGAGTAGTATGTTAAGAGTTAATGACTTAGAGGAGGAGGTTGGAAGTGGAATTTGAAACCATTGGTGAAATATTCGGTGGAATTGCCTTTGAAACCCCTAAAATGAGGGTTTTTGGAAGTCATACCATATAGTCATCACAAGAGTTTAAGACCTAGAAAATATTCAAGCCTAGGTCATCAAGAAGAAATTTTATAAAGACACCAAGTTTCCTTGTTAGCAATTTTTAGGATTTATTTCTCATTCCTTGTTTTAAGGAGGGGTAATAGGGGCTCTTAGGACTATAAGGGAAACAACACAATTTGAAGTTGTGAGTGTGTGAAACTCAAAAAAATGATATAGAATGGTATGAAATGGGTCAAGAACCTTAGTTAAAACTTTATTTTGTCATTTTAGGTGCACTTGGTGGAACCTTGGCACACTATTTCAAATAAGGTATAATTGGTGAACTAAAGGTAGAGGATGGAAACTTGAAGTATTAGATGATTTTCTTGGTGAAAGTGGATTGGGAAGGATTCCTCTAGGTTGGTGTTTGCAATGGTAATCCTAAGCAAGCTAGTACTAGCCTTGGTAGAGAAAGAAAGCTCTAAAGTGAAGAAGCTCCTCCTCAAAGTGGTATCAGAGCCATAAGATTTTAGCTTGTGGTGGTATGTTGTATTCCACTAAGTCAAGTGGATCTTCAAGGATGGTTACTAATGCAGATTTAACAAAGGAGGTAGATGAGAAAAAGAAGCTCATAGAAGAGAAGACTTGGCTTCTAGATGAGGCCATAGAAGAGATAAAAGATAAGTTAAAGGAGATGGAAGATACATCCCAAGCTAAAGAAGATGAAAACTTTAGCAAGGGTAAAGAGAAGGTAAGTTTCGAGGATGAGATACCTAAATGAGATCCTCTACATGGTGAAAAAGAACCATTCCTCAAAGCCCTCAAGGAATTTGGAGAAAAGAAACTATTTAAATTCTCACTATTCCATGGCAAGATGGATGTAGAGGTGGTCCTAGAATGACTTGAGAGCATTGAGAAGTACTTCAAATGTGAAAGGAAAACAAAGGCTTAGAAGATGAGATTTGAAAAATCCATATTGAAAGGTCAAGCCTTAACATGGTGGAATTTTGTGCAAGAGGAAAGAGAGAGTAAATGTAAGAAATCTATAGCTAATTGGAAGGTTGTAGTGACAAAGGTAAAAGAAATCGATTTGCTAGAAGACTATGAGATTCAGATTCACAAGTAGAGTTAGAATCTCAAGTAGAAGGATCTTGATGTGGCTACCTATACTGAGGAGTTTCAAAATTTTTCTCTAAGGTCAAGGGTATATGAGATAGAAAGAATCAAGGTGGCTAGTTATCTAAATGACCTTAAGTGGTCTATTTAGAATAACTTCATCTTGTTTAGTCTCGCAAAATTACAAACCCATTCAAATGGCTATAAGATTGAAAGATAAGTTGAGGAAGAAAGGGGACTCAAATTCCAAAAATAGATGAAGAGGTAAAGTCTTTAGAGGTGGATCAAGAGGAGCCTATGGTGATTCCAAATGGAATGAGTAGGAAAGTGAGACCATTCAAATTGGAGTCTCTTGTAGAGGAAGAGGATCCAACAATGGTGGCAAAGGTTGATATGGGAATAGCAACAGAGGCTCACACTTTAGCAATATGTAGTGCTATAACTATGGCAAGTTGGGGCATCATTCCTATAGATGTCCAGAGAAGACATCATCATCCTATGGAGAGAATGAAATCACATACATCTAAGATGAATTGAATTAAAAGGTAGATGAAGTGAACCTTGACATAGAGAAGTCCAAAAATCTCATGTTAAGGAGAGTCTTGGTTGAGGAACTAGTAAAGGAAGAACCCAAGTAGAGAAGAGCACTATTTAGGACTACTTGCAAGATACTAGGTAAGGTGTGAAAATTAATCATACACTAAGGGTCTACTAAAAATGTACTATCAGAGGAAGTAGTACAAAATCTTGGACTAAAAAAGGTCCCACATGTGTGTCCTTATAGGGTGACTTGGTTGAACAAGGGGCAAAATATACTAGTAAAAGAGCAAGTTTGGGAAGACATCATTATTGGTAAGTATCAAGACAAGATCCTATGTGTTGTTCTTCCCATGAATGCTTGCCACCTATTGTTAGGAAGGCCTTGGTAGTATGAATAGGAGGAAGTACATCATGGGAAGGTAAATAGGTACTCTTTCAAGAAGAATGGTGTCATCTATAGGATATAGTCCTTAGTGGAGGAAGAAAAGGTAGAGAAGGCTACTACCAAGACATTGTTGATGAGTGGGAAAGACTTCCTCAAGGACATGAAGGAATGTGAAGGAGTAAGGTATGCCATCTTGGTGAAGCCCAAGGAGGAGAAGTCATCTTCACAAACATCTAAACTTGTAGAGGTAAAAGACCTATTAGATCAACTCTAGGATATAATTTGTGATGGAAAACCACCAAGATTACCTCCAAATAGAGACACAAGTCATAAAATTTACTTCCTACTAGGAGAATCACTCCAAAAAAGCTACAAACAAGATGACTCCAAAGAAGAACAAGGGGATTGCAAGGCAACTCAAACAGTTACTTGATTAGTGGCTTATTAGGAAGAGCATCCATCCATGTTCCATACCAATTGTCCTAGGACCTAAAAAGGGAGATAAGTGGAGAATTTGCATTGATTTTGGAGAAATCAATAGACTCACAATTAGGTATAGATTTCCTATTTCTAGGAAAGAGGATTTAATGGACTAGCTAGGTGGCGCTAGGTGCTTTTCAAAAATTGATCTCAAAAGTGGATATTATTAGATTAGGATGAAAAAGGGTGATGAGTGGAAGTTTAGTGTACTGGAAGGTAGGAGAATCCCCAAAAGATATTTCCTAGCCCCTAGCTATATAACCATGCAGTGAAAACACAACAACAAGAAATAACAATGTAAGATTTGATACCAAATTACAATACTTGATTTATAAAATATAACTGATTACATGTAATATGCCTGGCGATAAGGAATTCTAGGTTAGGGCCAAATACAAATAGAAAATTACAAAATAATTTCTACAAGATCCAACATGATCCAACTTACAACCAATCTTAGCTAGTCTAGATATACAACTGGATAAGAACACCAAGAAGAATCCACACTTGTACCCATAGGTCCATCAAGAGATCATCTAGTTCCTAAGCCATAGCTCTAGCTTTTAAAATTCACATATATTCTTCATTACATCCCAAATCATCAAATATTCATGTGTAAACTACCTCACATTCAGCTCTCTATCCACACATTCACAACTTCATCACAATCCTACTGTAAGTTGCCTCACATTTGGTGATCTACTTACAAACTTATGAAAAATTTCCCTTTAGCTACTCCCATGAATCATTACATCATGAATGAATGACTAAAAGACCCTAAAAGACCCCTACTTATACCAATATAAGCCACAAGTTAGTGCAAAACACAAATTAAATACAAATACATAAATTAAATGCCATAAGTCAGCCTGCAACAGCAAATTAAATGTCCAAAAACTGATATCTAAGTAAAATAATGATATCTCCTAGGTCCAATTGAATTATAATTCATTCTTCAAACCACAAGTATTAATATAGATCCTATAAAATCTCTTAAATTTGAAAATGCTTATTCCTCAAGGAAATATGTGCATCCACTTTGCAAGTCACCCATAGAAAACAATTGTGTAGTTTACCAGAAATTGATACCATAGGATAATTACCATATATCCAAATTTATAAAGATTTAGAACTTATGCACTTGGCCATAGATAGTACTCTAGGTCCTATTCAAATCATAAAGTATGCAGCCTCTTATTGATTAAGGATAATTAGTTAAGTCTCTTGCAATAGGAACTTAGAAACCTAAAAAGCACAGTTTCAGTAGCAAGGTCCAAACAACTCAAACTTCAACTCAATCCATCCAATCTCTATGCAATCATGAGAAAAGGTTCTCCAATGTGTCTCCAATAGATTCCAAACCATGAAAATAACACCCCCACCAAAATCCAAACTTGATGCTCTTGCATCAAATGCCCTAGGTAAATAGAAAAGTATGTCCTATACTTTGATGTCTAAAGAAAGATTAGCAACCAACTTCATCTTCACCAAAGGCTTCCACTTCATCAAAGTCAATAAAAAAACTCTGAAAATCAACCATCTATGATTCATCGACTAAAAAATCAAAATAAAATACATATCAGCAACCCAATCAGCATGCTCACACCCAAGAACAAACTGAACATAATGCCTCATAAACAAACCCTCATCCACATCAGCAACTAGCGAATCCACACCAGTAGCAACAAACTCCACATTAGCAAAAATATATATATCTCCATCAACACATGCCAAACTCACAATCCCAACAATCTTATAGTTCACAACAAGATGCTTTGCAACACACAACTCATCACCAACAACAACTGGGTCATGTTAGATTCAACCAATTGATCATGGAAACCAATCTTTGTCCCAGCATCATCAAGGTTAGGAATATCTTTAGTAACAACCTCTAACTCCTCTACAAGTTCTATATTAGACTCCATAATCTAATCAAAAAAACCAACCTCTTCCATCTCGACCTTGGTATGCCATCTTCTTTCGTGAACAAGTCTCTTAGCTGGCCAAACAACTCTCTTCTAGATTGGTAGGCTCCAGCTCCAAAAACATCCATAGAATTCCTTCCTCACCCCATCTTTAACTTGATTAGCCAAGCTAGCTTCAAACTGAGTAGACATCTTAGAAAACATCCTCTCCACCATATCATAGAGATTCATCTCTCAAGATCTTTGTAAACCCTCTACAAAAAATTCTTCCCACACTCCTTGTGATAAAGATAAATTATTTGTAAGTTAGATCACAACCTATCACCTCACATAAATAATCAAGAAATACATCACAAATCTAGGACCGTAGATCTGCAATCTACAACTCTCTATGATCATGCCTCAACAAGATCAAACTTCCATCTTCACATCCATCAATCCATTTGTAAGTCCTCTATAATTTGAATTTAGAACCATGATCTTTCACCTCACAACCAAGAGATCTAGAACTCTAAAAAGAAAATCCACCAATAGATCAAGATCAAATTAGATCTACTTCTCCAACCCAAGTCCTAGTGTAAACTACCTCAACTTTGGCAATCTATCTACAAACTCAAGAACAAATTTCTCTCTAATACCACCTAATATAGTGCAAGGTAGGGGAATCCCTAAAGGAGATGTCCTAGCCCCTAGCTATACAACCATGCAGTAGAAATACAACACCAAGAAACAAAAATGCAAGATTTGATACCAAATTACAATACTTGATTTATAAAATATAACTGATTACATGTAATATGCCCAACTATAAGGCCTTCTAGGTTAGGGCTAGATACAAATAGAAAATTACAATATCAATTTTTGAAGATCCAATATGATCCAACTTACAACCAATCTTAGCTAGTGCACATACACAACTAGATAAGAACACCAAGAAGAATCCACACTTGTACCCGTAGGTCCACCAAGATATCCTCTAGTTCCTAAGCCATAGCTCTAGCTTTGAAAATTCACATCTATTCTTCATTAAATCCCAAATCATCCAAGATTCAAGTGTAAAAGACCTCACATTTGGTGCTTTCTCCATACATTCACAACTTCATCACAATCTTGTTGTAAGTTGCCTCACATTTAGCAATCTACTCACATACTCAAGAAAAATCGCCCTTTAGCTACTCTCATGAATCATTCCATCATGAATGAATGACTAATAGACTCCAAAAGACCCCTAATTATACCAACCTAAGCCAAAAGTTAGCCCAAAATACAAATTAAGTACACATACATAAATTAAATGCCACAAGTTAGCTTGCAATAGCAAATTTAATGTCTAAAAATGGATATATGAGTAAAATCATGATATATCCTAGATACCATTGAATTACAACTCATGCTTTGAAAAAAAGTATTACTCTAGGTTCTATTAAACCCCTTAAATGTGAAAAGTTTGATTCCTCAAGGAAAAGTGTGAATCCACTTTGCAAGTTGCATATAAAAAACTATTATGCAGTTTGCGAAAAATCAATACCATAGGAGAATTGCCATATTTCCCAAAATATTAAAAGTTATAAATTGTGAACTTGGATATAAATATCAGCCTAGGCCTTCTTCAAACCCTAAATTTTTTAGCCTCTCATTCATTAAGGATAATTATTTACACCTCTTGCAACAAGCACCCAGAAACCAAAAAAGCACGATTCCAACAGCAAGGTTCAAACAACTCAAACTTCAACTCAATCCATCCAATCTCTATGAAATCATGAGGAAAGGTTTTACAATGTGTCTCCAAAAATTTCCTAACCATGAAAAGCATACCCCTACCAAAATCAAAACTTGATGCTCCTACATCAAAGTTTACATTTAAGACTATTGATTGTCTCTATTAGTGGTTGGTAATGTCATTTGGTCTTACCAATGCACCAATTACTTTCATGAGAGTCATGAATGAGGTTTTGAAAGAATACATATAAATGTTTATTTTTTTCTACCTAGATGACATCCCCTTAGTCAAAAAAATAGGAGGAGCATATAAAGCACCTAGAAACAATGTTGAATAAAATCCAAGAGGAAAAGGGAGTTCATGAAGGAGGAGATAATGCATTTTGGGTTTCTAGTATCCCAAGGGAATTTTAAGATTGACAAGGAGAATGTGGAGGAAATTTTGATTTGGCCTACTCCTAGATCTTCTATCGATGTTCAAATTTTTTATGGCCTAACACAATTGTATAGGAAGTTTGTGAGAAGGTTTAGTGAGATTTGTGCACCAACGAATGACACCATTAAAGGAGGCATGAAGACCAAGTTTACATGGAACAAGGAAACTAATGAAAATTTTGAGAGATTTAAGAAGGAAGTAGTAACTTAAAAAATATTGGTTTTTCCTAGTGATGTAGGAAAATCTTGGGTTGCACTGCTAGTTGGCATGTTTTTAGTTTTTATTTTGTTGCTGAAACTGGATTATATTCAAACTGCATTGTCTAGTTTCTAGGTGCCTATTGCAGATTTTGTAACTAATTTTTTATAATGAGTGAAGATTTGTGCACATCAAAGATTGAAGAGAGCCAATATTACTATCTATTTTCCATAGTGCAAGTCCTATCTCCTTATAATTTGGGAGATATGACAATTCTCCTAGAACATCAATTTCTGGCAGTTCTGCATGACAGTTTCCTATGCTTGACTTTTAGAATGCATGCACACTTTTCCTTAATGAATAAAACCTTGCACACTTTAAGGGATTATAGAACACCTATATATCTACCCATAGTTTGAAGTAAAAGTTCTAACTCAATCGAAGCTAGGAGATATCATAAATTTTCTTGGACATTGATTTTCAGACAATTAATTGTTGATGCAAGCCAACTTGTGCATTTAATATTAGGCTTATTTTCACTTAATATTTTTTGAGATCTAACTTGTGGCTTCTCCATGTTATAGAATGATCTATAGTCCATTTTGGCTAGTATAAATATATTTTTTATGCTTAGAGTTAGGTAGTTTTTAGTTAGAGGAGTTTTAAGGCAATTTTGAAGAGGATTGTAGAGAAGTACTGGAAACTACAAATTTATTGTTGGATCTTTGATTGTGAATGTATTTTTATTTGGTCATAACCTAGAAGTCCTTATAGATGAGCATGTATGAAGATATTTTTATGAATCAATAAAATTATTTCACTCTTCTTCCTCTTTTAGTTTTTGTTCTTTGTGTTTGCATTTGTTGTGTTAACTCTTGCAGGGTGGTTTGGAGAGCTAGGTGTGCCATTGGCCCTAGTTTTTCCCATCCTTCCTTATGTCAATAGGTATCAAAGATTGAGGTTCATCCTTTTAAAGATTGGATCATATAGAACCCTAATTTGGATTTGGTTGTAGGGTGGCAGATCTAAGGATTTGACTTCTAACTTGTAGAGGGTTACAATTTTGTAGGATCCTAATCTTAAAGATGGTTTGTTCTAGAGGAAATGTTGATAATGCCATATTGAATTAGTTGAGACAAATTGAAGCTAGATTAGATACTGTGAAGATAGCTTGGAGGAGAGGAGCACATCTTGATGATATAAGTGATGATGAAGCAGCAACAACAAACCATAATCCAAAATTTGAAGAAGATCAAGATGAGGAAAGATTATTGCAAGTGTTGTCTAGTGAAAATTAAAACCCTACTATAGAAGTTGTTCCTTATAATGGAAAATTGGATACAAATGCTATGTTAGATTAGATCTTAGATATGGAGGAGTTCTTTGAGTATGAAAACACTTCTGATAATAGAAAGGTGAAGATTACAGTTACTAGGTTGAAAGGTCATGTTTCACTATGTGGGAGCATTTGTAAATTGATAGACAAAGGAGAGGAAAGGAGAAGATTATAACATAGCCAAAGATAGTGAAAAAGGTAAAGAACAAATCCCTTCTTGCTGATTATCAAGTTAGCTTGTTGAGAAAAATGCAAAATTTGAAACAAAAGGACATGACTATGAAAGAGTATATCAAGGAATTCTATAGATTGGACATCAAATCTAGACATGTAGATGATGATGTTGAGAAAATTACAAGGTAAATAAATGGATTGAGATCTAGAATTCAAGATGAAATAAGTTTTGTGAAGTTGGAAAGTGTTGAAGAAGCATATCAATATGCCTTGAAAGCTGAGGAGATCTTAGCAAAGAAGCATGAACAAAAGCAAAGAGGTAGAGGTGGTAGATTCCAAAGAGGCAGAGGTAGATCTTATGGTGAAGGTTATAGATCTAAAATTTTTGTGCAGGATAAAGGAAAATTAGAATAGAAGAATGATGACAAAGACAAGACTAAGTGGAAAGGTGGTAGCTCATACTGAGGAGGTACTGGATCTTACCAAGGAAGAGGTAATTCTTATCCTAAAGGTGGTTTTCCATAGTAATTGTTTCAAATGTGATAAAGAAGGGCATAGATCCTTTGAATGTAGATCTTTTGAAAGTGGGCAGAATAATAGAAATGCTATGATTCAAGAGGACAGAGAGTTCACCAAGTGGACCTAAGGCTAGAGAAAATTTGATGGTGAGAAGAACCTTACGTAATAAGGGAAGTGATGAGAAACCTATTTTGAGAAGAATTCTTTTCAATACTAAATGTAAGATGGTAGGAAAATGTTGCAAGGTGATCCTTGATAGTGGAAGTTGAACAAATTTGGCATTAGAAGAGTTGGTTACAAAGTTATAGTTGTGAAGTTCAAAATTGGACATTACTTTAACAAAGTTTTGTGTGATATTATGTCTATAGATTGTTGTCATATTTTTTTGGGTACACCTTGGCAATATGATAGATATTTTGTGAATTATGAAAGATTGAATCAATATACTCTATGGGTAAATGGGAAGAAACAAACATTGTTACCTTTGATTGAAAGTCCAAATGAGATCAATTCTATTGTAATGAAAGTTTGCATGGTTAATGGAAAGTAATTTGAAAAGGACATAAAGAAGAATCAAGTTTGTTTTGCTATAGTTCCTAGAGGATTGAGTGTTGATAGTAATGACCATGCTGAAAAAGTTGGTAATGAAAGAATGACATTAGAAATACAAAATTACTGAATGAATATAAGGATATTGTTGCTGATGATATTCCTGATGGTTTACCTCCAGTAAGAAGCATAATTCATTGTATGGATCTTATTCCTAGAGCTAGTTTGCTAAACAAACCACCATATATATTGACACCTACAAAGAATGAAGAACTTAATTGATAAGTGCATGAGTTGTTGCAAAAGGGATTAATCAAAGAAATTTTGAGTCCATGTGTTGTATGTACTATATTAGCACTTAAAAAGAATGGAGAATGGAGAATTCGTACTAATTCTAGAGATATTAATAAGATCATAATGAAATATAGGTTTCATATGCTGAGGATGGATGACATAATGGATTGTTTGAGTAGAGTAAAGTATTTTACCAAGATTGATTTGAAGAGTGGCTATCATTAGATCAGAATCAGAGAAGGTGATGAGTGGAAGACTAATTTCAAGACAAAAGATGGTTTGTACGAATGGTTAGTTATGCCTTTTGGTTTGACTAATGCACCTAGTACTTTTATGAGGTTGATGAATGAAGTTCTAAAAAGATTCTTGGGTAAGTTTGTCATTGTTTATTTGGATGACATTCTAATATTTAGTAATACTAAGGAAGACAATCTTGAGCACATTAGACAAGTATTGTAGATGTTGAAAGAGGAAAAGTTGTTGACTAATCTAAAAAAGTGTTCTTTTATGCAAGAGGAGATTGTATATTTGGGATTTATGATTTTATCTGATGGTTTGAAGATGGATCTTTATAAAGTTAAAGTAATTTTGGAGTGGCCTATACTTGAGAATGTGGGTGAGGTAAGATCATTTTATGGTTTGGCTAGTTTTTATAAAAAGTTTATAAGGAATTTTAGTGTTGTTTGTTATGCAATGACTAAGACAATGAGGGGACATAAAAAAGAATTCAAGTGGACACATGGAGTTGATAAGATTTTTGAGACTTTGAAACAAAAGGTTATTAAATTACCTATAGTGGCTTTGCCTAATTTCAACAAAGTATTTCAAGTTGAATGTGATATAAGTGGTAATGCAATAACAACTATATTAAGTCAAGAAGGTAATCCTATTTCTTTCTTTAGTAAGAAGTTGAATGATGCTAAAAGGAAGTATTCTATGTATGATCAATAATTTTATGCTATTGTTTAAGCATTGAAGAAGTGGAGATATTATTTGATTCTTAAGGAGTTTGTGATGTATACTAATCATAAAGCTTTACAATACTTGAGAAGTCAACATAAGTTGAATTAGAGACATATGAAGTGGGTTGAGTTCATGTAGAATTTTACATTTGTCATTAACAACAAGAGTAGTGTTATAGAGTTGTTTATGTATTGAGTAGAAGATGTTCTTTGTTAACTAAAATGAAGGTTTAAGTTCTTGGTTTTGATGAAATGAAAGAGTTGTATGATATTGATCCTAATTTTTATGAGGCATGGAGAGAGTGCAGAACATCAAATCTAACCAATCACAATAGTAAGTATGAGGAATATTCCATTCAAGAAGGTATGTTGTTCAAAGGTATTTAGTTGTGTATTCCTAGAAGCTCTATGAGATTGAATCTAATTAAGGAAAATCATAGTGGTGGATTAGCTGGACATTTTGAAATCAATAAGACATTGAGTTCATTGAAAGAGAAGTATTATTGGCCACAAATGTATAAGGATGTTTAGAAATTTGTAAAAATTTGTGGAGTTTTTCAAGTTGCAAAAGGAGTCAATCAAAATACTGATTTGTATACACCTATCACTATTCCCAAGAAACCTTGGAGTGACACCAGTATGGATTTTGTTCTTGGATTACCTAAGATAGTGAAAGGGTATGATTCTATATTTATTGTAGTGGATAGATTTTCTAAGATAGCTCATTTCATACCATGTAAGAAATTAGATGTTGAGCATGTTGCTGATTTTTTTTTTAAAGAGATTGTGAGATTGCATGGATTACCAAGAACCATCATTTCTGATAGAGACAGTAAGTTTGTTGGTTATTTTTGGAAGACTTTGTGGAAGAATATGGGTAATAAATTGAAGTTTAGTTCTACATTTCATCCACAAAAAAATGAAAAGATAGAAGTTGTAAATAGAAGATTGGGTAATTTTCTAAGATGTTTAGTTGGCAATAAGCCAAGTAATTGGGAGATGGTGTTGGCACAAGTTGAATTTGCATTTAATAATTCTATGAATAAGAGTATAGGGAAGACACCTTTTGAGATTTTTATTGGAATGAAGCCTAGAGAAGTATTAAATTTGAGAGATATTGTTGGTGAAGAAAAGAAAAGTGATGTAGGAGAAGAATTTTGTGATTTTATGGAGTCTTTGCATAAGGAAGTGAAGTTGAGGATAAAACATAGTAATTAGAAGTATAAGGAGAATGCTAATCATTCTAGAAGACATCATGATTTTCAATTTGGTGAAAAGGTGATGGTTCATTTGAAGAAAGAAATATTTCCAATTGGAACATACAGTAAGTTGAAGATGAAGAAGTTTGGACTTTGTAAGATCTTTTAGAAATTTGACAGTGGAAATCCTTATGAAGTTGAGTTACCTGATGACATGGATATATCTCCTATATTCAATGTTGCTGATTTATACAAGTAGCATGAGTTAGATGATGAAGTTGTTGTATCAGACCAATATCCAAAAAATAAAATTGAAGAAGTTGAACAAGTATTGGATTAGAGAATTGGTAAGAGCACAAGAGGAAAATATTATTATGAATATCTAGTGAAGTGGAAGAACAAACCTATGGAAGATGCTTTATGGATTTCTCAATCTAAGTTGGATTCATCTCAGGTTGTGACATCTCAATGATTCAAGAGAATCATTTCTTCTAACCCTAGTTTTCTAATGTAAGATAATCCTAGGTTGCACTACTATCTTGCATGTTTTCAATTTTTATTTTGTTGTTGAAACTAGGTGTTGCTGAAACTGCATTTTCTAGTTTATGGGTGCATGTTACAAACTATGTAACTAATTTTTCATAATCAATGAAGGCCTATTCACTTTATGGATTGAAGAGGGCCTAGATTTCTATCTATTTTCTATATTTCAAGTCCTAACTCCTTATATTTTTTGTAGTTCTACATGATAGTTTTCTATGCCTAAATTTTAGAATGGATGAACACTTTTCCTTAATGAATTAGACCTTGCACACTTAAGGGGTTGTATAGGACCTAGATATCTACACAAAATTCAAAGCATAAGTTCTAACTCAATTGGAGCTCAGAGATATCATGACTATTCTGAGACATTGATTTTAGGATAGTTAATTGTTGATGTAGCCTGACTTGTGCATTTAATATTAGGCTTATTTTCATTTAATATTTGTTGAGAGATTACTTGTGGATTCTCCATGTTCTATAATGATTTTTAATCCATTTTGGCTATTATAAGTAGATTGTTTAGGCTTAGAGTTAGGAAATTTTTATTTAGAGGAATTTTAAGGCAATTTTGAAGAGGATTGTAGAGCAGAACTAGAAACTATGAATTTGCTATTAGATCTTTGAATGTGAATGATTTTTTATTTGGTCATAACCTATAAGACCTTATAGATGTAAATGTATGAAGATATTTTGAAGAATCAATAAAATTGTTTCATTCTTCTTCCTCCTTTGGTTTTTGTTCTTTGTCTTTGCTTCCATTGTGTTAACTCTTGCACGATCATTTAGAGAGTTGGGTGTGCCATTGGCCATAGTTTTCCTCATCCTTCCTTGTGTCACCTTAGTTTGAGAAGCCATTTTTGGTGGGGTGTGATGCAAGAAACATAGAAATTGGGGTAATTTTTAGCCAAGAGGGAAGACTAGTAACATTTTTCATTGAGAGGCTTAATGAAGCTAAGATAAGGTATTCAACACATGACTTGGACCTAATTTGCACTTGCACAAGACCTCAAGAAGTGGAGAAATTACCTATTACCTAAGGAGTTTGTGTTATTCATAGATAACCAAACCCTAAGCTTTATTAACTCACAAGAGAAACTAAGTTTGAGGCACATCAAATGGATGGAGTTCTTGTCGTCCTACACTTTCACAATAAAATGCAAAAAGGGCACCAACGATAAGGTCATAGATGCTTTAAGTAGGAGTTTGTTGATAGTACAAGTGGTCAAGTTGCAAAGCATAGGATTGGATGGATTCAAGGACCTATTTGAGGAGGACATTATCTTTTAAGAGGTGTACAAGGTATGTACTAACTTTACAAATCATTTTCATAGTGAACTTGTGTTGGATACAATTGATAATTGCATGATTGTCTTTGATGTTACACAAATGTCATATCAGTCATCAGACAGTGTTAACCGAGCTCACTCGATCATCGAAGAAAAGTAGTAGACAATGTTAACCGAGCTCACTCGGTCATCGAAGAAAAGTAGCAGACAGTGTTAACCGAGCTCACTCGGTCATCGAAGAAAAGTAGCAAACAGTGTTAACCGTGCTCACTCAGTCATCAAAGAAAAGTAGCAGACAGTGTTAACTGAGCTCACTCGGTCATCGAAGAAAAAGTAGCAGACAGTGTTAACTGAGCTCACTCGGTCATCAAAGGAAAGTCAGAGAAATCGGTGTTTACCGAGTTCACTCGGCGACTGAAGGATTTCACAAAATTCTCTGTATTAACCGAGCTCAGTCGGTTACCACTGGAATTATTTTTTGTGCAGTATTTACCGAGTTAAGTCGGTCAGCGAAGGATTTCTCGAAGGTTAAGTAATTAAAGTTAATTACTTTATGTAATGTATGAAGCCGACTTATAGCACAATTATTTATAATTGTAACTTTTATTTGAGCCGACTTGATAATCTGAAAGGTATATATGAAGGATCAAGTTGCGAATTCAAGTATGGAAGTATGAATGTGAAAAAGCTAGCAGATATGATTGAATATCTAATATGTGAATTATAAGGAAGGTCAGAGCAAATTTTTGAAGGATCAGAGATGCAGAGTTGCATTTGATCAGAGAGGATCTAGAGGAACAGAACAGAGATCTGTATCAGCAAAGATAAGTTGTATTTGTTTCAGATCACTCATTGTTACTTTCTAACAATTGTAACAGTGTTTTCAAATCTCTTAACAGAGTGGGTTTAACAGCCTTTTGTAAAATCCTCTAACAAGGTGGCAATTCAGTTGAATTGATCTAAAGACCTCTAGCAAGGCTACTCCTAGCAGGGTGATTAAATCCTCTAACAAGGTCGCACCTAACAGTGTGTTTTGTAACCTTTAACAAGGTTGGCTCCTAAAATGGCTCACTTCAGAAGAGTGAAAAACAGTAACTAGTTACATTGGTGGTTTTTCCCATATTGGGTTTCCACGTTAAATCTGGTGTCTCTTGTCTCTTGTTTCTTGTGTTTTCAGTTTGATTATATGAGTATCAGCAATGAGTATTTCCTTTGACATATTAAGGGACTTGTGGGAAAATTTTTTGTAGTAACTGATTCACCCCTCCCCTCTCAGTTACTCCATTCTCATTTCCAACAATTGGTATCAGAGCTTATTGGTGCTTGCAGGAAAAGATTTCAAGGATCTAAGCCAAAGATCAAGATGTCTTACAAGAGAGAAATTCCAAGACTCAACAAAAATAACTTCTCTGCATGGCAAGGATTGATGAAACTTCATTTGGCTACTATTGGTGATACAGGACTGAAATATCTTGATACAAAATACAAAGAACCTTCCGGCACATTATCTGTCAATGATATTGCTGAAAAGAAGACTCATAACAATATGATGATAGACATTGCATCTGCACTAAGCTATGAAGAATTTGATGATATCAAGGATTTCCAAACCACTTTTGACATGTGGAACAAGCTGAAAGAAATCTATGGAGGAGATGACAATGTGAAAAGAGCAAAAGCAGAAAGTCTAAGAGGACAATTTGACCAAATGAGAATGAGAGAAGATGAAAACATTGCAAAATATGTTGATAGAATCAAAGCATGTGTCAGTGCAATCAGGGCATCTGGAGGTGATATCAAAGAAGAAACGGTTATAAGCAAAGTTCTCAGAACCTTGCTTCCCATCTATGCAATCAGAGTTTCTGCAATTCAAGAAAGAAGGTGTGAAGCAAATCATAATATCAATTTGGAGGCTATAGTTGGAAGACTAACTGCATTTGAACTAGACAATTTTGACAACTATGTTCCAGCTTCCAAAAACACTGAATTAGCATTTGAGGCCAAACTTTCACTCAAAGATAGAGGCAAAAAGAAATCAGAGTCAGAAAGTGATGATGAATCAGACCATAGTTCAGACAGTGATCTTGAAGTAATTGAAGCTCTACTGGCAAAGAAATACTCCAGAGGCAGAGGAAAATATAAAGGTAAAGTTCCTCTAATCTTTTTTTCATGTGAAGAAATTGGTCATATTGCAGCTAGGTGCCCAAACAAGCAGAACAATGATGAAAAGAAGGGTCATAAATGGAATAGAAAGAAAGATTACAAATCATTCAAGAACAAAGGTAAGAAATCATGTTTCATGGCTGAAAAATCTAAGGATTCTGATAATAGTGAAGATGAAATTGTTTATATTGCTGTGAAAGATGATTCTGATAGTGATGAGGAAGATAAAATGGCTCTTATCTCTCATATAATTATGAATGATACATGGATTATAGATAGTGGTTGCTCTCATCATATGACTGGTGATAAAACTAAGTTTGATCAGTTTGAAGATTATGATGGTGGCAGTGTAAGGTTTGGTAATAATGAACCTCATTTCATAAAAGGAAGAGGAAGAATCTCTCTAACCAAAGAACTTATATGCAACAATGCCTATTGGGTTGAAGGTCTTAAACATAACTTGCTAAGTGTGGCACAGTTACTCAATACTGGATTTAAGGTGGAATTCATGCATGGAAAGGCAAGACTGTTGAATGAGCAAGGAAAGCTGATAGGATCTAGCACACAAACTAAAGGTAACTTGTTCTACCTAGAACTTGGTGAATGCTCATGTTTTATTGCTCAAATTGAAGAAAGTTGGTTATGGCATAAGAGGTTGTGTCATGTCAATTTTGATAATCTGGTGAAGATAAGCAAATTCAAAAAGGTAAGAGGCATTCCTAATATAAAGAAACCTGAGGTCGGTTTATGCAAGAATTGTCAGATTGGAAAAATGGGAAAGACTAGTTTTAAAAGTAAAAGCTATCAGTCTGAAGATATATTAGAAATTGTGCATACTGATTTATGTGGACCCATTGGAATTGAAAGTTATACTGGAGAAAAGTTCTTCATTCTTTTTGTTGATGATTACTCAAGAATGATGATAGTTATGTACCTAAGGAATAAATCAGAAGCTTTTGAGAAATTCAAATGGTACTTGGCAAGAGTAGAAAAAGAAACAGGGAAAAGATTGAAATGCTTAAGGTCAGACAGAGGTGGTGAATTCATTTCACATGAGTTCAATAACTTCTGCATTGAAAGAGGAATTAAAAGACAAGTTTCAGCACCAGGAACTCCAGAACAAAATGGGATAGCTGAAAGAAGAAATAGATCCATTATGGATTGTGCAAGGACCCTAATGATTGAAAAGAACATTGCTATCAAATACTGGAAGGAAGCTATTAGCACTGCAGTTCATACCTTGAACCGAGTACAACTGAAAAAGGACTCATTCAAAACTCCCTATGAATTATGGTATGGCTACAAACCCAATGTAAGTTATCTGAAAGTATTTGGAAGCAAATGTTATATTCTGAAAGAATCTAGAAAAGGTAAATTTGATGTAAAAGGAGATGAAGGAATATTTCTAGGTTACTCTTGTAAAAGCAAAGCATATAGATGTTTAAATCTATCTACTCACAAGGTCATAGAAAGTGCACATGTGAAAGTTGATGAGTTTGCAGAGAAATCAGAAGAAGAAAGCAAGAAGGTTCCTGAAGACTACAGAAGATTTATTTACATTGAACCTGATACTATACCAAGTACTCCAGTTAATCAGGAATCCTCAACTCCTGAGTCATCAATGACCGAGTTGCAGGAAGTTCAAACCGAGACACAGGAAGTTTTTACCGAGCTAAAAGAATCCGAGTCACTTTCAGACTCTACCAAGCAAGTATCTACCGAGTCTGAATCTACCAAGCCAGAACAGCAAGAATCTGAAGTACAAAGGGACAACAATGAAACTCATTCAAGAAGTAAAGAACCTGTGTTAGCTAAATATGTCAGAAGGCATCATGCTCCAGATCAGATCATTGGAGACAAATCTGAAGGAACTCTGACAAGAAGTAAGTTAAAAGGCACTTGTTTACTTGCTGATTTTGAACCCAGAAATATCAAAGATGCATTGGCAAATGATAGTTGGATTGAGGCTATGAATGAAGAAATAGAACAAATAGAGAAAAACAAAACATGGACTCTTGTATCTAGACCCAAAGATAAGAATGTGATTGGAACAAAATGGGTATTCAGAAATAAACTAAATGAAGATGGCAAGGTATCAAGAAACAAAGCTAGACTAGTATGCAAAGGATATGCTCAAGAAGAAGGTATAGACTATGGAGAAACCTTTGCTCCTGTTGCAAGATTGGAAGGTATAAGAACCTTACTTGCATATGCTGCTCACAAAGGATTCAAAGTTTATCAGATGGATGTCAAGTCAGCATTTCTCAATGGAATACTGGATGAAGAAGTTTACATTGAACAACCTGAAGGTTTTGTTGATCTAGATAAGAAGAACATGGTCTGCAAATTACATAAGGCGCTGTATGGTCTAAAACAAGCTCCTAGAGCATGGTATGAAAGATTGCATAACTATCTTATTCAGATTGGTTTTCAAAGGACTAATGATAACAGTAGCTTGTATATAAAAGAAGGTCCAGATAATAAGATTGTTTTGGCAGAAATATTTGTAGATGACACTGTTTTCACAGGCAATGATGATCTATGCAAAGAATTTTCAGAACAAATGAACAAGGAGTTTGAGATGTCTATGTTTGGTGAGATTAAATTCTTTGTAGGTCTTCAAATCCAACAAAGTAAGAATGGCATCTTCATCACACAGTCAAAATACATCAAGGAGATATTAAAAAAAATTGGTATGGAGGATTGTAAACCAGTTGGAACCCCTATGTGTACTGGATGGAAACTTACCAAGGAAGATGAATCCAAAGAAGTGGATCAAACACTGTATAGATCTATGATTGGAAAGTTGCAGTATGTAGTACATACTAGGCCAGATATTGCCCTTGCAGTCGGTATTGTAGCAAGATTTTTAGCAAAACCAAGAGAAACTCATAAAATGGCAATCAAAAGAATAATGAGATATTTGAAAGGAACTGAAGATTATGGGCTATGGTATAAATTTGGAGGTAATTTGGATTTGAAAGTATTTACTGATGCTGATTGGGCAGGAAACCTTGATGATAGGAAAAGCACAAGTGGAGGAGCATTCTTTCTTGGAAAGAGATTGGTTTCTTGGACAAGCAAAAAGCAGAATTGTACATCCCAATCTACAGCAGAGGCAGAGTATGTTGCTGCAGCAGTAAATTGTTCAAATATTGTTTGGTTTAAGCAGTTATTGCAATGAATGAGGATGGAAATCAAAGAACCAGTTGTTATGTTCTGTGACAATACTAGTGCAATCAATATATCAAAGAATCCAGTGATGCATTCTAAGACCAAGCATATTGCAATCAAATATCATTTTGTCAGAGAATTGGTACAAGACAAGGAGATCAGATTGGAATATGTCAACTCAAAGGAACAAATTGCTGACATATTCACAAAGCCACTACCTAAGGATGCATTCTTGTATCTCAGAGGTAAGTTAGGGGTTACACCCCTATCCGAAATTCACTAAAAACAAGTTTTAGTGATGCATCAACGCATACCAAAATGAAAATCTATCTGTTGATGCAGTCAAATCTGGAAGCTTTGCATATGAATCAGTACTAAAGGTACATTACAATTCATTTAAGTTCTATTGTCTTTGGCATTTGTTGTCAAAGAGGGAGAGATTTACTTTACTGTCATATCTTTCTGAAATTTGTGTGAAAAAGAAAGTTCTTATGTAATTCCTTCACAGAGGGAGATTACTGAAAAAGGGAGAGTCTATCATCTTAGAGGGAGAATTGTTTTGATGACACATTGTGCTGATAAGGACTTGTTTTCAAATTTCATTCTGCTATGACATGTTGTGTTGCCATCAATGCCAAAGAGGGAGATTGTTGGATACAATTGATAATTGCATGATTGTCTTTGATGTTACACAAATGTCATATCAGTCATCAGACAGTGTTAACCGAGCTCACTCGGTCATCGAAGAAAAGTAGCAGACAATGTTAACCGATCTCACTCGGTCATCGAAGAAAAGTAGCAGACAGTGTTAACCGAGCTCACTCGATCATCGAAGAAAAGTAGCAGACAGTGTTAACCGAGCTCACTCGGTCATCGAAGAAAAGTAGCAGACAGTGTTAACCGAGCTCACTCGGTCATCGAAGAAAAAGTAGCAGACAGTGTTAACCGAGCTCACTCGGTCATCAAAGGAAAGTCGGAGAAATTGGTGTTTACCGAGTTCACTCGGCGACTGAAGGATTTCAAAAAATTCTTTGTATTAACCGAGCTCAGTCGGTTACCACAGGAATTATTTTCTGTGCAGTATTTACCGAGTTAAGTCGGCCAGCAAAGGATTTCTCGAAGGTTAAGTAATTAAAGTTAATTACTTTATGTAATGTATGAAGCCGACTTATAGCACAATTATTTATAATTGTAACTTGTATTTGAGCCGACTTGATAATCTAAAAGGTATATATGAAGGATCAAGTTGCGAATTCAAGTATGGAAGTATGAATGTGAAAAAGCTAGCAGATATGATTGAATATCTAATATGCGAATTATAAGGAAGGTCAGAGCAAATTTTTGAAGGATTAGAGATGCAGAGTTGCATTTGATCAGAGAGGATCTAGAGGAACAGAACAGAGATCTGTATCAGCAAAGATAAGTTGTATTTATTTTAGATCACTCATTGTTACTTTCTAACAATTGTAACAGTGTTTTCAAATCTCTTAACAGAGTGGGTTTAACAGCCTTTTGTAAAATCCTCTAACAAGGTGGCAATTTAGTTGAATTGATCTAAAGACCTCTAGCAAGGCCACTCCTAGCAGGGTGATTAAATCCTCTAACAAGGTCGCACCTAACAGTGTGTTTTGTAACCTTTAACAAGGTTGGCTCCTAACAGGGCTCACTTCAGAAGAGTGAAAAATAGTAACTAGTTACATTGGTGGTTTTTCCCATATTGGGTTTCCACGTTAAATCTAGTGTCTCTTGTCTCTTGTTTCTTGTGTTTTCAGTTTGATTATATGAGTATCAGCAATGAGTATTTCCTTTGACATCTTAAGGGACTTGTGGGAAAAGTTTTTGTAGTAACTGATTCACCCCTCCCCTCTCAGTTACTCCATTCTCATTTCCAACAACTTGATGACCGCACCTTGAAAAATGGATTCTTGTTCAAGGGTCTAAAATTATTCATCCCAAGGGTATCTTTGAGGTAAAATATCATACAAGAGAAGCATAATGGGAGCATGAATGGGAACTTTAGTCTTAACAAGACTTTAGACCTTGTGAAGAGGTTCTATTATTGGCCCACTTTGCAAAGGGATGTAAGGAGGTATTTGGAGCAATGTGGCATATGTCAAAAGACAAAGGGAACTTCATCAAATGTAGGACTCTACCAACCACTACCCATTTCTAATAGGCCTTTCAATTCAACAGGATGGATTTCATAGTGGGATTACCAAGGACTAGGACAAGGTTAGATAGTGTGTTTGTGGTGGTGGATAGGTTCAACAAGATGAGCCATTTCATCCCATACAAGACAACACATCATGCAACCAATATTGCCAACCTATTCTTCAAGGAGGTGGTTAGGATACATGGCTTACCAAAGAGCATAGTTTCAGATAGAGATGTGAAGTTTATGGTGTGCTTTTGGAAGACCCTATGAAAAAGGCTTGGAACAAACCTATCACATTGTTTTTCCTATCACCCTTAAATAGATGGGTAGATAAAGATCATCAACTGGGTCCTAGAAAACCTATTAAGGTATCTAACCAAAGAGTATGAGAAAAGTTAGGAGAAAGTCACCCCTTAGGTTAAATTTTCCTACAATCATAGTAAGAACAGAACAACAATATTAAGACCTTTCCAAACAGTGTATGGGACTCATCTAATGGGAATAGTGGAACCAAGGGAACCATTAACACATGACAACATTAGGGGCCATGTTGATGACTTTATTCAATCCATGAAAGAGGTACATGATTAGGTTATGAAAACCTTGATGAAAGCATATCATAAATTGAAAGACAAGAAGGATGTAGGGATAAGAGAGTTGTAGTTTCAAGTGGGAGGCTTGGCCATGGTCTATCTAAACAAGGAAAGGTTATAAAATGGTATACTATTAAGTTGTGGATGATGAGGATTAGGCCATGCAAAGTACTTTGAAAAGTATTAACCCAATGTTTACAAATTTAAATTGCACAAGGAAATGTTTATCTCTCCCATATTTACTATCAAAGACCTCATACCTTACAATTACAAGGATGATAATATAGATGAGATAGAGTATGAGAAAGAGATAAACAAGGATATCTCAAACTTGCAACTACTTGAAAGGAGGAAACCAAAGGTGGAGAGGATATTAGGTTCTAGGGTGAAGAGTATAAGAAAAAAGGGTTTATAAAGAACATATAGTGAAATAGTTGGATTCACCTAAAGCTAAGGCCACTTGGATTTTTGAAAGTGATTTCAAGAAGCATGGAATCACCAAGGAATTCCTCTCTCCAAAAGTACCTTAGTTTTCTTCTTACTGTAAGAGAATGGTGTGGGAGAACCTAGGGGTAAAGGTGAAGCCCTAACTCATTTTTGGTTTTTAAATAGTCTATTCAACCATTGAGGAACTAAGGATTATGAATGAAGTCCCAAGGTAATTTTAGGAGGTTTAGATAGGTAGGTTTTGGAATTTGATTCAAGTTTTTTCAATTAGTTCCTAATAGGAAAAATTTCTTAGAATTAATCAATTAAAAAAAAATGACAAAAAGGCCTAAGTGTTAGGATAAACCACGAACACAAATAAAAACTACATGCAAATATAACCAATAATAGAAAATAATAGATCACATAGAAATGAACACAAGGCATGAAGATTTAACGTGGTTCACCCAATCCCTAGGCTACGTCCACCAAAAAACAAGTCCGATCTTATTACAATCCAGTGATTACAACCTAATTACAATATGTAATCCCTTACAACTCAATACTGCCGCAAGAACCAATTTCGCATCACAACATAATGAAAAATACCAAATCCTAAACTCTTTTATACAAGTATTAAACCACTTTAGGGTTATAACATGTCGGCCATAATTAGCCATAACTTTAGTGGAAAATCTATGAATGGTGAATAGTACCAAAATGATTGGCGTATAGTACCCAAAAAAATTTTTTGAACCCCACTAAATATGAAGTATGTATAGTACTTTCCTGATCAGTCACCACAATCTAATAATAAGATAGGACAAGATGTATTCAAAAGTTACACTTAGGTGTTTTAGGTTCATTTGATAAGGTTTTATCACAAACTGGTCAATTTTGAAGGCCTAATTTGAAAAATTGCAAAAGTTGTCAAAAATTTGCTCATTGACAACTTTGCAATTTTTGCAAAATTTGTAGAGCAACTTTTTGCACAACTTTGAGGAAAAAAATACATGGGTAGTTATGGATTAGACCAAAGTCCAATATAGATGAAGGATCCTACTTGAAGACCTTCCAACTCATTTCCAAGGGTTGGATACTCAATTGTACGCACAACACATTCTGAAGGAGAGCTCTATGTGACAAAAAATGTGATTTGAAGGATTAAATGAAGGAGTTGGATTGAATAGCTTACTATTTTGGGTGGAATAGTATCTTAGAATAATTTTTTTAATCTTTTCATAATTTTTTTAGTCTTAAGAAATCATTTGATAAGGTTTTAAAAATTATTTGAGTTTTGTGTTCATGATGTCTAGTTTTGTATGACCAACACTAAAATGGCTATGGCTTGAACTTCCTTGCTTAGAACACCATGACTCTTGGAAATAAAGAAATAGCCCCTAAAAATAATTTATATAATGATTTTTTGGGTTTTTTCAAGTCTAGTAGTTCATTTTTCAAGAGAGCCCTAGGCAGGAAATGAAGGCTTGGCAACATGTAATGAAAGCTTGAAATAAAGTTTTGGTGAGAATAGTGGATTTGATATCTGCCAATATTATTTGGCCAATGAATTAGTATGATCTTAAGATTTCATAATCTATAAGAGGAGGTTGTAAGTGGAGTTTGAAACCATTGGTGAAATATTTAGTGTCATTGCCTTTGAAATCATTAAACTGAGGGTTATTTGAAGTTGTATTTTACAGTCGTCAAAAAAGCTTAAGACCTAGAAAATATTCAATCCTTGTCATTAAGAAACAAAATCTTGAAGAAACCAAGTGACCTTGTTAAGAGCTTTTAGGATATATTGTCTATTCCTTGTTTTTAGGAGGGCCGGTAGGGGCTCTTAGGGCTAAAAGGGAAAATAAGGCAATTTGAAGTTGTGGATGTGTGAAACTCAAAAGAATGATGTAGAATGGTAGGAAATGTGTCAAGAACCTTATAATGATGGTTAAAACTTGATTTTTTCCTTTTAGGTGCAGTTGGTGGAACCTTGGCACACTAGTTCAAATATGACATAATTGGTGAACTAGAGGTAGAGGTTGGAAACTTTAATTGTTTGGTGAGTATTATTGTAAAAGGGGATTGGGAAGGAGTCCTCTAGGTTGGGGTTTGGAATAGTAACTATAATTAGGCTAGGATTATCCTAGATAGAGAAAGAAAACTCTAAAGGGGAGAAGCTTCCCATCATAAAATATTTGTGTTTGATGTCTGAATTTGAAGAGTTTATTCATTTATGAGGGGTGGCTTTCTTTATTCAACATTTACACCATGAATTCACGTGATAAAAAATTTGAGAAATTTGAAATTTCAAGATTCTCCATCATATTTCTATGATTTTGAATCTCAACCATGGATGAAGTCTTTCTAGCAAATCAAACAATACAATCTCTTTTTGATATTCGTTGACATTCCACATCTCCTCTTGGGCCTAGCTTCTAGCCAATAAGAATAAAGGTATCAACCACTCTAGTAATCATTAGAAATTATTTGAAGTTGAGATGAGGAGATCTATCAACATCTCACTCAATTTAAATATAACTCCCCTTTCCTTGAGATGATGTGCAAGTTATTGATCTTCTTAACTTTTGGTGGGTTGATGGATGGACACAATTTGTTCAAGGTTAAATCATGGCCATAGAAATTTCATTGTGCATAAACCATCACTTAAAATAATACAATGGTGAGTGGGACGTGTGGCACCATCACATGTTATCTTAAAGAAAATCCTACAATCTTGCAAGATGACATGGACTAGATTTATCACACACCATATCCCTTACTCTTTCCTCATGTATGGGTCCCTGTGACACTTGCAAATGTGGACTAATTAGTGCTCAAATCTTATCTATTCATTAGGTCCCACTACTAGTGTTTCCCTTTGAATAATGTCATGTGTCATCAACTATATCAATCTCAAACTTCCATGTTAGTCAAGTGAAACAACATGGGTTGTAGATCTTCTTTAAAAGGAAATATCAACCAATAGTTTAGATGAATAATGAAATTAAATGATGTGCATTGATTTCATACACATGATTAGTCCCTTACTTTAAAAAGGTGAGAAATATTTTCCAGAGATGTGACATGCATCACCATCTTGCTTCTTTGATATGAGGCTAGCTTAGAATAGTGAACACATGTGAATCATTAATTTCCCCTTGTTACTTTTTGCTTTGTTTTTTCATTTCTCTATGTGCTCATATCCTACATATTTTCTATGGTGAGTTAACAAAGATGAGATGAAATGCCTATTTTTGGTTCTTCAGTCTTTAAAATCATAAAAAAGCACCCAACACAAAACACTAAGACTTAGGATAATGCCAAAAAATTAGTGAATAAAACAAAGTAAAATGTAAGGTCATGACTTAAAGATGATTAAACCTAACCAAAGTGGTACAAATTAAAAGAAAAAGGGACTGATTGTTGGAATATTCAAATGGGAGGAGTACTTCTAAGAGGGGGGCTGAATCAGAAGTATCACACTTTTACCATTTTCTAATCCTTTAAAATAGATAACTAAAAATAAAATGCATGCATGTCAATATATTAAATAAACATAAAGTAAACACATGCATCAATACTCATAACACCAAACTTGGTAATCCAAAAACCCTCTAGGAATAAGAAGGTAAAACTAGGGTGGGGATGATACCCACAAAAATTACTACAGCAATAATTCTTTGACCACTTCTAATGGTCTGCCTTGTGAAAGGCATGCCCTATTAAAGGCTTTACACTATATCAATAGTGACCTAGTTAAAGGATTTACAAACACTTTAGATGAAGTGTCACCTTGTTAAAGGATTTAGTCACCTCTTCAAAGGATCTACAAAATAGATATTAAGCTAACCTATCATCATAAGATTTTCACTATCTAATACAATGGCTAGAGAGTATTAGAAATCTTTAACCTGATTTCTTACGTCAATCCTCAATTGTTAATTTTAGGCACTTGATCTAATCATTCTGATGTGATCCTTGCTTGATCTAATATCTGATCATATCCCTTGTATTGTTCTGATTAACCAGATGTGTAATTGCTATTCAATTCACTAGGTCTGTGATGCACCTATTGTTTTCCCTATTTTGCAACTTTTCTATATGCTTAGCAACTTCCTTAACTTCTATTCAACCACTTGAAATCATGGGGTCTAAGTCTCCTTATAAAGAATTCATAGACTTAGGGTTAGGTATGGATCTATGATCCATATTGAATCTTGAATTCACGCTTATTTCTTGCATTTTTCTTAGTGGTTGCATGCCTTCTCCATTTTTCTGATTGGTTGCATGTTGATTGCATGAGAAATAATAATGATTCATTCTTATCCTTATTTTTCTTCAAAATCCTTCTATGTTGGCTCTAAAAGTGGTTTACATTTGAGTTTGTGAGGGCACAAACTCATGTTGATTCTGTGTTACTCAGAACATATTGAACTATTGGTGCTTGGCACATATTTGATCTTGGTTTGCTTAGCACCTATTACAATCTATCTTGCTTGGCATCAATTGTGACTTGACACTTGTATGTCACTCAGCACCTCTATAATGCTCGACACCTCAAGTCACTCAGCACCTATTGGAATTCTTACTTGGCACACACTGTGGCTCGACATACATAGTGTACTTGGCTTCAATGTAGAAAGTGGTAAGTGTATTGACACTCAAATGTCAAAACCATTTTAAGACCAACAATCTCCCCCTTTGACATGAGTGTCAAAAAACACTTAACTACACATTACTAATCTATCCTTATGAGTACCCTATCCAATCTACTCTACATATGTACAAAATTTCAAAACTTGTTCAAGAATACCTTATAACTCCCTTGAGTTGATTGTGCCATTTCATTCTTGTAACCCAAAATTCTGTGCTAAATGTGCTTGATACCCTTTGTCTTTACTCTATACCTGTGTGATGGGGTAGTTTGTCTATTTTGTCTATATTTTCTGGTTTTATTCATATCTCCCTCAAAACATTATTTCTCCCCCATACTATTTACACTTACACATTATGACTTATCTCCCTTTTTGGCTATCTGCAATTCTTTCAAAAAGAATGAATGAAAGAATGTAATCAAAACTTAGTATTCTCCCCCTTAGATATATCTTCCTAAACATTATTTCTCCCTATTTCTCCTTTATTATTTCTCCCCCTTTTTGACACTTATGTCAAAGGATGCTAAGGAGTAGTACCATATTTAGCCAAACATGTGTTGTTTACCTCCATTATGATTTTTAGAGCTGCATCCCAATTCTCTAAAGCAGTTTCTAGTGACTTGTGTTGGATGTTAGTCTCTGCAACAAGATGTACAAGTCCATATAATGTAGAAAGATTTAGATCTTTCTTTAAGATAGTTTCAGCATAGACTTTTTCTTTGTGGAGGACCTCCAAATGTGGGGTTATGGAAGATTGAATCTACATTAATTTGGCCTTTATATTGGCCTCTTCACTTGTTAGTATAGCTAACTCTCTTTGAGTGTGAAGCGATTAGGAAAAATGCTTCTCACTTTGAGCTGGATCTTTGGGTAATTGCATGCTAGAAATTTTCAAATTTCTCTCCAAGCTCGTTATTCTCTAACTTGTTTCTTGTGTGAAATTGGAAAAATCACATAGCTTATTGTACAATGAGAAAATTTTCTCAAGTACATTCTTGACCTTGTCAATTTTCTTGGCCAATTCTACTTATTCAATTTCTATACCACTTGATATTTTCTCATTCACTTTCCCCTAAAATTTCCTCTCAGACCATTCCATAAGTTAAGCATTGGTATCCTGGTCTTCACTAGTCACCTAGTCAACTATATTGGATAGTTGTTCTATTATGGGCTTTGCCTCATCTGGTGACTACAAGTTGAAGGAATCCATAAAGATGTCCTCAATCTCATGTAGTGTTTGCTTGTGTTTATACTCTTTTATGAGTATTTCCTCCCTCTTCCTCCTATTTAATGCATCTTGCATTTCTATGATCTAGTCCATGGTGATGGTCTTTGAGTCATAGGTAGGTATGATAATATCTTCATCTAGCTTAGGTTCTCCATAGTGAAGTACCCTGGCCACCTTGGTTGAGCTTGAGCCTGGTGCTAAGATTTTCAAAGGTATGGCTTTAGTGCTCAGTTTCTGAAGGGTTCTTGTAGGAGTACCTATCTTTGGTAGTTCTATCAATGTTTGAATAGTGGCATGCTCCTTTTCCTTTGATGTATCTTCTTTCTCATTAGACTTCCCTTCTTCTACACTTGGCTTCTATGAGGTATCACCTACTGTTGTAGGTGGTGGAAGCATTAAACTTTTAGTGCAAGCAGTTGTATAGGTGAAAGGTGGTTCTTGTGGTTTCACCTTGTATCATTTTGGTTTAGCTACTACCTTTTGTAGCTCATCTACACTCACCAATATAGGGTTTGTGCATAACTATGAATTTAGAGTGGATTGGTGAAGGATCTTGGAGAGATCTTCTATAGTTAGGGGATTGATGTTCTGAGCTAAATTGTCAGGAACATCCTTGATAGTTATTGTATTTGCAGGTGTGATGGTTACATGAGGAGGGCTAGGAGGTGGCATTTATGTGTCCTACACACTCTATTCATCTTCTTTTTATTGTTCATTTGTTGCTAGATCTTCTCCCATTTATGTCTCTTCCTCCTCACCTTTTCCTTTGTCCTCCTTATCTTTATTATCTCCCTCCTCTTTCTTCTTTTCTTCATCTACTTTTGTTGTTGCTTCCTTCTCCTTCTCTTCCTCTTTCTTTTATTCCTCTCCTTTCTTGTCTTTTTTTCTCTTCTTTTCCTTGGTACTAGCCTCTACCTTATTTTCTTCCTCTTCCTTGTCATTAGTTATTTTGTAGATTGTTTTCCACAATTGTGTGGATTTATTTACTACATCATCAATCTTGTTCTATAGGATGTTGAAGGCTCTATATTTAGGTGCAAATTTTCTACCATATTTCTTATTAGCCCTTTTTATTTGACCTCTTGTCAAGTTAGGCATCACTTATGCTAAGGTAGATTCTCTGATCTCCTTTACCATTTTCAAACAATAATGTCATTTATTCTCAATTATTTCATATAGCTCTCTAGGCATAGTATTGTCTAACTCTAGAGGTGTATTTTTGAATTCAGAAATCATGGCATATATTGATTCCTCTATTTTATTTTGTTTTTCTCTACTTAGCTTATTGAAATCAATGTTTTTCAAATCATTCAAATCTACATTTCTAGCATTTTCACAAATTTTATCTATGGTAGATTTGGAAGGATGGCTTACCACTCTAAATTGGCTAATGTCCTATGATTTTGTTCTCTCCTCATCATCTATGTTTGGTTGTGCCACATACTTTCTTCTCTTCTTTGGAACTTCACTAGGTTGTTTAGTGGCCTTCTTCTTCTCTTTTGTTGCCTCTTTGGCCTTTTGTGTGGGTGCCATTGTGCTAGCTCTTGTTGCTGGTGTTGTCTTGGCTTGTGCAGGGTTAGTGACCTTCTTGGGTTTGGACTGAGCTGGAGGCTAAGTTTTAGCCTTTCTTTTCTTTTGCTTAGCTAGTGTAGGTGTTTCCTTGGCTTCTTCTTCCTTAGCACCTTTTCCCTTGTCTTCTCCTAAGCCTTGTGTCAACTTCATTAGACCTTACCCTTGCTCTTCTTCTTCTTCACTCTCTCCTTCTTCTTCTTCTTCTTCAGCACTTGCTTCTCCTTCAATATCAACACCAAAGTTCTTCTTTATTTTCTTCACTAATTTATCTTTTTTCTTGATGACAAAGGCTATCTTCAATTTTATTTCAACTTTGGATTTGACAACATCATATGTGCCAAAATGAGGAGCCTCCTTATCTATCTCTTTTGCAAGCAATGTTGTGATTGCTACTGAGGTTTCATCTACATCAAGTTCATATCCCAATGGCCTTAGTCATATCACTCTAGGTATTGCTACTTGGATGTAGGTATAGTCAATATCAACCAAAAAAAATGTAATTGATATGTTTTTCCACTAGGGAAACTAGTATTCTTACCCTTTGCTTCATGGTTTTCTTAAAATCTTCAAAATAGCTTGTCATTTGGGCCTCAAAATTATCACCCATCTGATCAATGAACTCATTGATTTGTGTAATTGTAGTTTTGTTTGGGTTCCAATTCACCTTTCCAATAGAAGGAAACTCTTCCATTACATAAAAGAATATGCACATAAGAGCTGAACCAAATTTGTATTGAGCACCTTTTGATCTCTTTATTGCTCCTAGGTTTTCATTTATTTTCTGCAACATTAGTCCTACTAGATCATATGTATGATCTTTCTGTAGGCTACATCAACAGCTATACATGGAACACTATTCAATCTACAAGATTGATAAAATTTGTAATAGATTACTCTCACTACAAAATCTAGAAGGGGATCGGTTACATTGTCAATAGTCATACCCCTCTTATTCCATTTGGCTCTTGTATTCCTTGTTGGGAAACCTGTAACCCTATGTACTATCCTTTTTGTAACCTTTACTGGTCCCATTTTTAACCACAAACATCCATTGTGAATTCTACTAAGGACAATCCATATCCATTCAGTTTTGAAACCTATAGGGTAAACTAGGGCATTGGTTAAACCCGTTTTCTCGACTATTTGGAATTCATCCTTTAGGATTTTGTTTTCACATAGTTTTTCATAGACTTGGAATATCTCAAGATCACCTACTACTCATATATTGTAGTTATAACACTTGCTCATGTCTTGCACCATGACAACTTGTGGTGGAATGATAGATACTATGCTAGTTGGCTTGCTTCTGTAGGTGACTTTAGGCATTGGCCTAAACTCAAGTTGTTTTACCTCATTACTAACTAATTGGACCTCACAACCTTCCTTTCCTTTGGGGTTTCTTGAACTAGAAGTCATTATACTGAACTATGGTTTTAATGTATTAAAAACTTTAACACTGCATAGCTCGACACTTGATAAATACCTTAGATCGTCAAAATGTATGCTAAATCATTGTTGAGATTGATGCAAATGGCTTCAAGGTTGTTGTATGATCACTCCTGCACTCTTTTTTTCTTTGCTCTATGTCTGAATAGCATGAAAATGATCAAAATTTGACATTATACCTATCAAAACCTAGCATTAAATGCTTAGTGCATACAGCTGTAAACTCGACACTTGAAGGTTTCACCACGACTCAGCTCCCATTGAATTTTGTTTACTCAACCACCATTAGATTTCTACTTCACTCGGCACCAACTATCAACTTGGTCACTATTAGCAACTCAGCATCCATTGAAGCTTTACTCAGAATCTAAGGACAGTTAGGTAGTATTTGCAAAAACTTCAAATTTTGACTTGGCATCTTTGCTCATGTTGATTTCTCTTTTGTAGTACTTCTTTGTCTTGGGACTAATATATGATATGACTTTGTATGTCAGTCCCATAAACCTATTCTTGCTTAGTTAGATGAGATGTGATCACTTGACATTTTGGGTGAAGTGATCCCTCCATTTTATGTGTTGCACTCATCTTTCTTCTTCCAAGTCTTGTCCATTTGCCCTTTGATTTGTTCAACATCAACCTTCTCTTTTCCTTTTTTGATTTCTATCTTAGGTGCTTTTGACTTTTTTGGAAAATTCTTGTTGATATGATTAGTCTTCAAGCAACTAAAACATGTGGTTTGATTTAACCATTTACTGTAATTCCCTCTGAAATGTGTCTTTATCCAATTTTTAGGAATGTGTCCATCTTCTTGACAATAGTGACAGTTATAACTGGTGTTGTAATCTCAATTCCAATGATGACCATATTTTTTCTCTTTGCAAACTAATAGGGTATCCACATAGGCTTTGATTTGCATTCAAATACTCTATTTCCATACTTTTTTCAATTTTAGTAGTGACCCTCAAATTTTGGTCTCCTCATGGTCTTGGTTCTGCATTCATGTGCTTGATGTCCTTGCATTTTGCACTTGTGACAAAAGTTGGCATTATTAAGCTTATTATGTTGATGACCATTCTTGCTCCTTCATACATTAGAGGTATGTCCCTTTTTACCACAAAAATGACAAGTAGGTTTAGTGTTCTTACCTTTGTTACTCATTTCTTTTGTAGTCCTAGATGACTCTCCTTGCTTAGTGCTAGTGTAACCAAGTCCTAAAGTATCATTACTAGCCCTAGGTGATTTTAATAATTGCTCAAAGTACTTGATAGCCTCATTGGGTTTTTTGAAGCTTTCTATTATCTCCTTTTCTCTTTTTAGGTTATTTTGCAATTGTTCATTTTGCATTCTCAAGGTGGAGATCTCAATGTCCTTCATATTTAGCTCATGATGAGCATTCATCATCTGACTTAAGGTGTCAAGCTACATGTTTGAGATTCTATCAAACTCAATTATCTTCTCTTCTAATCTATTGGTAAGATTTCTCTTGTCACCTTCTATCATAGCCTTTTCTTCAATGGCTCTCTTCTTTTGTTTAGTTACTTCACAAAGCATTATGGCTTGTGACTCGTGTTCAAACTTGAGTATTCTAATTTCTTCATCTTGTGCTCTATTTTTCTCCATCAATTTAGCTATTGCTAAATCAAATTCCTTGGAATCTCCATTGGAAACACTTCTGTGGTATCAATCTCCTTGTAGTGTATGTCATTTTTCAGCTATGACTATATCCTTCCTTCTTTTTAAGGACTTTCTCAATTCTTCTCTGGCTTCTTTCAATTTGTGTAGAGTGAGGTACACATCAATCACCTGATTGTCTATGATCTTCTCAAGTTTGAAGAATTCCATCTTCAAACCTTTTCTCTAAGCTATTAGGCTTCTCCTTGTGAGAACCTTTTCTCTGATACCAATTGTTAGAATATTCAAATGGGAAGAGTACTTCTAAGAGGGGGGTGAATCAGAAGTATCACACTTTTAACCTTCTCTAATCCTTTAAAATAGATAACTAAAAATAAAATGCATGCATGTAAATATATTAAATAAGCATAAAGTAAACACATGCATCAATACTCATAACACCAGACTTGGTAACCCAAAAACCATCTAAGAATATGAAGGTAAAACTAAGGTAGGGATGATACCAACAAAAATTACTACAACAATAATTGTTTGACCACTTTTGATGGTCTACCCTATGAAAGGCGAACCCTATTAAAGGCTTTACACTATTTTAATAGTGACCTAGTTAAAGGATTTACAAAAACTTTACATGAAGTGTCACCCTATTAAAGGATTTAGTCACCTCTTCAAAGGATCTACAAAATAGCTACTCGGCTAACTTATCATCATAGGATTTTCACTATCTAATACAATGGCTAGAGAGTATTAGAAATCTTTAACCTGATTACTTACAATCTTCAATTACTGATTTTAGGCACTTGATCTACTCATTTTGATGTGATCCTTGCTTTATCTAATATCTGATCGTATCCCTTGTACTATTCTAATTAACTAGATGTGTAATTTCTATTCAATTCACTAAGTCTATGATGCCCCTATTGTTTGCCCTATTCTGCAACTTTTCTATATGCTTAGAAATTTCCTTAACTTCTATTCAGCCACTTGAAATTGTGGGTTCTAAGCCTCCTTATAAAGACTTCATAAGTTTAGAGTTAGGTATGGATCTATGATCCATATTGAATCTTGAATTCCCACTTATTTCTTGCATTTTTCTCATTGGTTGCATGCCTTCTCCATTTTTCTAATTGGTTGCATGCTGATTGGATGGGAAATATAAAAGATTCATTCTTATCCTTATTTTTTTTCAAAATCCTTCTATGTGAGATCCAAAAATGGTTTACATCTAAGTTTGTGAGGGCACAAACTCATATGTTGATTCTATGTTACTCAGCACATACTGAACTACTGGTGCTTAGCACATATTTGATCCTAGTTTGCTCGGTACCTATTACAATTTGTCTTACTCGGCATCAATTGTGACTCAGTACCTGTATGTAACTCAACACCTATATAATGCTTGGCACCTAAAGTCACTTGACACCTATTGTAATTCTAACTTGACACACACTGTGGCTTAGCATACATAGTGTACTTAGCTTCAATGTAGAAAGTGGTTAAGTGTATTGACACTCGAATGTCAAAACCATTTTAAGACCAACACTGATGTGGCTAAGGAATGAATGAAGAAATAGAAGAGAGCTAGGGTAGAGTATAACAAGGGTTTTTATATCCTATGTAGAGCTCAAAATTATGGCTTTTTTGATAAATAAAAGAACCTCAAGGTCAAAATTAGGGAAAGTCTTCTAAAATTTGTTTAAGGAAATATGCAAAAATGAAGACTTACCAACAAACCTATCGTGCAATGATTAAATTTTCTATATGATCCAAAAATATGCAATTCTTTGAAAATGAATAAATTATAAATTCTTACAAGTAAAATGATAAAATCTAAGCTAACATGCAAAATTAAGCCTACAAAATAAAAGATATTTTGGCCATTGTAGTTAGTTTAAAGTGTTTAGTTTAATATGCATAGATGAAAAGTGCCAAATGATTAAAAAAACATTTTTAAATACTTATGATAATTGTAGAATTAAAAAAATCTCATAAATCCACCAAGTACACATAGAAATAATTTCATACAAGAGATAGAATATTTATTCAATAATGGTAAAACTCTTAATAAGAATGCAAGACCAAAGATAGTAGTTTAATTTCACTTCTCAGAAGTATCATTTCACTTGAAAAACATAAAGAATATGCATAAAAAAATATGGATATACAAATTATTAATAAAAACCAAATTAAATATTGAGGCCTCAAAGGTGCCCCCCTTGATTCATTTTCCTTTTCGTTTACAAGTTCCTCTCTTTCCTAGTTTTACATAGTCTTCTTAAAGAGTAAACTATGAAGGGGGTAGGGTTGAAAAAAATATCATTAACATTATTAAATATGAAACATTTAATCAAAAAGTGCAACAACCACAAGAAGGTAACCGTGCACAATAACGCTAGATTTGTTAACTAGTGGAACCCTTGATTAGATGGAAAACTCTTAGTGGGGATAGTAACCACATTATAATTTACTAATATATAAGTTCCTTGTAAGAAGATGGACCCTATTAGGAGTCAATGAAATACATTTACTCCATATTAGTCCCTAATAGGAGACTTGAAATTCCTGTGAGGAGATTCTAAACCTATTAGGAGTTGTGCCAACCCTATTAAGAGTTGTGGAAGGTAGAAGGACCCACTATCCAAATAGCTTTAGGAGAAAGATCACTAAACTCACTGTCCAATTGATCTTAGTACTATCCTTCATAAGATAATACAAAAATGAAACTCTCTACAACAACCTCTTTGTCAAATATAATTTTTTTATTTATTCACTGGGCCTTATCTTCATCAAACACTTCCCTAATCTCAATATTAGGTTTGCTAAAACTTACATCCAAATTCTGATACTCACATCACATAGAATCCCTTAGATAACATACTCACTTTCTTCACTTAATCACAAGTTTGTAAATCTACACTTATTAAAACATTCATAGAATAAAGAAAAATTCCTTTCCTTTGAAATAAGTCATCAAATTAATTATTGAGTTAGCCTTGAGGATTTCCAAATTTATAATTACAAATAATACATGTTAGCTTACTTCTTTCTACAATTACATAATACTATAAGTTCACAGTATTCAGGAATATTCACACTTGTAACCTTGGAGTTAGTGTGATTAACCACACCATCTTTTTCATATCTTCTATCTCTATTCAACTACACTTAACAAGATTCTATCTTTGTTAGAAGATATAATCCAATTCCCAAGAACTGCTTCTTTGGAATTCTACCAAAACTTTATCTTAATTAAATCTCGAATAACTATCAACTATTTTCATATTTCTACATACAAACTTAACTATATGATCACAACACTCTATTAGACATATTTATAGATGCGTATAACAACATATTTAATCCTTGAACCACACAAACCCAATCTATGTCTATTTCTCTATTAATCTTTTTAGAATAACTAGTATGTTCACATCAATAACAAACACTATAATGAATGCAACATATATGATCTAGAGAATATTTTCACTAGAATTTGAAGTATCTCCAAAACTCCAATAATCAGTACTATGTTGAAGTCCTCACAATTATGACTCCAATACAACTTGAATGCGCAAAATTAAAGTTTAGATGAAAAAGTTACAACTAGTCAAAGTTTGGTCAAAATAAGACCAAAGGCCATAAAAAAGTGACAAAATAATCATCTCAAAAGTGGTCAACAATGGATTTCAAATGATAGAGCTCGTCAAAAGCTTTTCAATGGCATTCATTTCATAAAAAATACAGATCAAATGTGAAAGTTATGATAGTTTGAAGTTGAGATAAAAGTGTAAATTTTGATGACATTAGCATGACATCATAAAATCTTGAAGAGAGGTACAAAAATTTAAATGATTATTTTATTTGAATTAAAAGAATTAGATGATGAGAGTTGAACTCCCAACCATTGCCCTCCTAAAAATAAGGCCAACTAATAGGCTATTTATAGTACATTTGATATTAAAGGAATGGTTGTTATATACCCATAACAAATCCACCCAACATTATTTAAAATAAGGGCTTTTGTTTTTTTTTTTAACTTTCAACTCCAAAATTGTTAAATGCCAAAAATATAAAATGGTAAAAAGGGGTATTTTGAAATTTAATTTGTTAAAAGGCCTATTTTTGTAAATTATGATTTTGGCATATTTTAGGCTATTTTTATAAATAAAAGGGGGGTAGGAGGCTATTTTCAAAACATGAACATTATAGAAAAATTATTGAAATTATTGAAATTTAATTTGAGAGGAATCAGAAGGATGACCAAGTGTTGAAAAGGAAAGAGAAATTTCTAGAGGACATTTTTTCAGTCTCATACATTATAGTAGAGTAATCCTAATGTATTTGAAGGGGCTAATTCTGTAACACATTGCAATTGATTTTTTAGGAGTTAATCAGATTGGTCCGCTAATTGGAGCAGGACCCAGAGACATAGCTCGGACATGGTGAACTCTGTGACCAAATTGTGTTGTACCTCTTATCTCTCATTTCTTTCCTATTATTTGTTTATGAGTTTTCAATAAAAGTATTAAAATTGACTTTATATAACTGGTTAAAATTCCTCTGTATCAATTCTAAATTCTTCTTCTTTGTAATTTTCAACGGTTTAAAATACATAGCCATGCATTTACTACTTGGATCAAGAAATTATATCTAATTGTTAGGATTGTCATAAAACCTGTAGATCCTAAATCAGATCAAGTTTGGTATCAAAGCTTGTTTTGCAAAGAAATTGCAGGTGGTGAATGTTAGCTAGGTTAAGGTTAAAACAAGGAGAAGGTGAACTTGCAGAGTCCAATCTAGAGATAGAAAAAAAAAAAATTCACAAGTCATAGCATCTAACCAAAATCTTTTCGAGTTTGATGTGGAAGCCTTCCAGAGAGTTTTTGTGGAGTTGAAAGCTTTGGTGGACATTCTTGTTCAAGAGAGGCATCAATGACAATTGAGAAAGGTGAACAAGGCTAAGAAGAAGAAAAAAGTTAAATCTTCTTCAAAAGATGACAAAGGAAAAGGAGTAGGAGGTGGAAGTGGCCCTCCTAAACCTCCACCTCCATCTTCTTCTTCTCTATCTACTTCTTCTAGAAAGAAACATTCTATGAAGACACCCTTGTTAAAGCTTGATGTGAAGTTTGATTTGCCTATATATAGTGGCAAGTTGGTTGCAAAAAAATTAGATAATTGGCTTAAATAGATTGAAGTGTATTGTAGGGTTTAAAAGATTCTAGATGATTCTTCTAGAATCTAGCTAGCTACTCTCAGGATGGGAGACACTACATTAGCCTGATGGGAGAAGAAGATCTAGAATGATCTTGCTACACACAGTAAAATCATTTCATCTTGGTATGAATTTACTCTTGCTTTGAAGAAATAGTTTTATCCTTTAGGTTATATGTGACAAGCCATTATGGACTGGAAAAATCTAAAACAAGGTAAAGGGGAGTCTATGCAAGATTATACATAGGTGTTTAGGAAGAAGGCTTTAACTTTTGGAATTCCTCTTTACATGCAAGATAATTTATTAAAGTATATAGGTGGAATGCATTTGTATTTAAAGCATACAATATTGATGATTAGTCCTTATAACTTTGATGAAGTATGTGTTCAAGCAACTCATATTGAAGCAAGTGGATGAAACACAAGTTCTAATTCAAAGAAAGAATTTGTTCCTCCTGAAGGAGACAAGAGGGGCAAGAAAGTAGCCATAGTGAAGAAAGAAGAAGGTGAAAAGCCTACTTGTTCACATTGTTAGAAGAAAGGACATGCAAAAGAAAAGTGTTAAAAATTACATCTAGAGTTAAAACCAAAGTGGGTTAAGAAGGATCAAAAAAGAAAGAAAAGTCTACAATTATTGTTCAAGATCTTGGATTAGATTCTGGTGATGAGACAACAATATCGGCTATGGGTTTGAAAGGTAAAGCACTTGTTGACTCTACCACTGACATTTAATGTGCTCCCCCTTCAAAAAGTCATGTTGTTCATAAAGATAGTTAAAGGTGTGAACTTTTTCATATAAGGGTGATTTCTAAGAACACTAAAATTGACACATTGATAGATAGTGGGTCCCAAGTTAATCTAATTTAAGAGAAAGTTGTTAAATAGTTAGGTTTGAAAATTAAGCCACATAAGAGACCTTATCCATTAGGTTGTGTGTGCAATTATAATAGATTGCAACTCACTAAAAAATGTAAGTTAAGATTTTCAATAACATCTAAGTTCATAAATGAGGTTGAATTTGATGTGGTCTCACTTGATATCTGGGATTATGTTGGGTAGCCAATATTTATATGATAGGAAAGTTGTCTTCTATAGGGAACATAACAGGTATCACTTGTTTAAAAAATAGAATTGAATACATTATAAGAGTTCATCACATGAAGAATGAAGGATCAATTGTAAACACGAGATATTCAAAAATGATAGTAAATGCAAGTAGTAAACTGACTCTCATGTTTGCAGCAGCTAGTGAGGATCAAGTGCAAGCAAAATCAAGTCTTCAACCAATGATGGTAAAAGAGGATTTGAAAGGTTCATTTTCTAATGATGTTTCTAAATGAGAGATCCAAAATATTGATATTTTTTCCCATTTCATCAGTTATTTCTATTTTGTTGCTTCTATTTCTACTAGTTGGTACTATGTGGGTGATGGATGTAAAAATGAACACTAATGGATATATGGTCAATTGAATTAATAGTGCTATTTCATTCTTCATAATGTGTGTGATGGTTCAGATATTTATAATTCCAATAGTTTGTACTGGTGATACTGGACAAGTGAGGTAAACATGCCCTCATTTTTGTTTCATGTAAAAATAAACTTTTGGAGGTCTGAAAGCTTCTTTTTAGGGGGGAGGCTTGATCCAAAGAATATTTTCACTGAAATTTGAAGTATCTCCAAAACTTCAATAATCATTAGCATGTTGAAATCATCACAATTTTGACTCCAATGCAACTTGAATAGGAAAAATTAGAGTTTAGATGACAAAGTTACTATCAATCAAAGTTTGGTCAAGCTGAGACCAAAGTTGATAAAAAGGTGAAAAAATAATCATCTCAAAAGTGGCCAACAGTGGATTTCAAATAAAAGAGTTCGCCAAAAGTTTTTCAATGATGTTCATTTCCTTAAAAATAGAGATCAAATGTGAAAGTTATGACAGTTTGAAGTTGAGGTAAAAGTGTGGATTCTGATGACATTAACATGACATCATAAAATCTTAAAGAGATGGAAAAAATTCAAATTCAAATTAAAATAATTATTTAATTTGAATTAAAAGAAGTAGATGATGGGAGTTGAACTCCTAGCCATTGCCCTCCTAAAAGTAAGGCTAACCAATGGGCTATTTATGGTACATTTGATATTAAAGAAAGAGTTGTTATATACCTATAATAAATTCACCCAACATTATTTAAAATAAGGATTTTGGTTATTTTTGTAGATACCCAAAAATTGGCAAATCACATAATTCTGATCAATCAATGCAAATTAAATAGAAAATCAGAAAAAGAAAAAGAAAAAGCATACTTCCAAACTAAAAGATTACATTAATCATCTATCAAATTAAATAAGACCTAAATTAACTTCAAAAGAGGAGAAAAACAATTCAAAATTATAAAATGAAATTTATAAAAAAGAGAGGGAAAAGACAAACTTTTGAGAATAAATGAAACTTTTATTAAATAAATAAATCTATTTATTCTCACAAAATGAAAATCCTCTTTTTATATAAAGCATTAAAAGAAATCCAAATTTAGCCATAAATCATGACTTTTTGGGCTCCTCCTTTTGTCTCTCATGAGAAATTTTTGTTGAAAATAAATCCAAATTTAGCCATAAATCATGACTTTTTGGCCTCCTCCTCTTGTCTTTTATTAGACTGTTTTGTTGAAAGAAAAGCCACAGTTAGCCAAAAATCAAGACTTTTGGACTCCTTTTATTGTCTCTCATGAGACAATTTCAATTTCATTTCTATCCGTTAGTGAAAGTTCAAACCCGAATTCTTACCTCAACCCCTTCTAAAAATTCTATAAATAGAAGGAGAATTCAATAGAATTGAGACCCAAGTCTTAGGCTTCTGCACTATATGCACATTTTGATTCATTAATTTAGCAATCTCATTGTAGTATTTTAGCATTATTTTGTGTTATGTAGCATAATTTATCACTTGTTAGTTTATTGAATATTCATTTTGATAGCATGTAGTCTGCATTTCAATCATAGATCTTGCACGTATTCATTGTAGATTTGTATTTTAAGCATTCTCTCATTCTAGAACTGTCACTAAGATGCTGGTCTAAGAGCTATTTTAGCAGTTGTAGTTAGGGCAACATGAGATACTCATAGAGATTACATTTTGATGATGATATTTTGGGTTTAATTTAATTTTTCGTCAATCCATTTGCATACTACACTAAGGTTTCATGAATACACGTTTACATTGTGTACAAATTGGTGCTCACTGTGGGGCTTTGTATTAAAGCCTCTCTATTCTTCAATTTTTCTTGCTAATCTATTATTCTTATTTTAGATCCATTATTCTTCTTCTTTTGGTTTAGATCTAATCTTTTGTAAGTTTTATAGCATGTGACAAGCTTCATATCGAGATCAGAAAACTTTCAAAGACGTTTCCAAGCACACAAAGATTAGATCTACTATTCCCCTGATGCAACAGATGTTTTGAATATTGTTTTAACACTTTTGCCTATTATTTTAACACATTTGATTCATGTTGTTGCACATTTTCACATTATTATAGTGCATTTAATCATTCTTATAGTGCATTTGATCATTCTTATAGCTTTAAACAAACTCTCATGTCTACAGTAGCTAGTGAGGATCAAGTGCAAGCAGAATGAAGTCTTCAACCAATGATGGTAAAAGAGGATTTGAAAGGTTCATTTTCTAATGATCTTTCTATACAAGAGGTCCAAAATATTGATACTTTTATATTTCATCAGTTATTTACATTTTGTTGCTTTTATTTCTACTAGTTGATACTATGTGAGTGATGGATGTAACAATCAGCATTGGTGGATATATGGTCGATTGTATTAATAGTGCTATTTCATTCTTCATAATGTGTGTGATGGTTTAGATATTCATAATTTCAATAGTTTGTATAGGTGATACTAGACAAGTGAGGCAAACATGCCCCCATTTTAATCTTATGTAAAAATAAACTTTTAGAGGACTAAAAGTTTCTTTTCAATGGAGAGGCTTGATTAGGAGAATATTTTTATTGAAATTTGAAGTATCTCCGAAATTCCAATAATTAGTACCATGTTGAAGTCCTCACAATTCTGACTCCAAAACAACTTGAACAACCAAAATTGGAGTTTAGATGACAAAGTTACAACTAGTCAAAGTTTGGTCAATCTAGGACCAAAGGCCATAAAAAGGTGAAAATATAATTATCTCAAAAATGGTCAACAATGGATTTCAAATGAAAGAGCTCATTAAAAATTTTCAAATGTCATTCATTTTGTCAAAAATGGAAATCAAATGTGAAAGTTATGATAGTTTGAAGTTGAGGTAAAAGTGTGGATTCTAATGACATCAACATGACATCATAAAATCTTAAAGAGAGGAAAAAAATTCAAATGATTATTTAATTCAAATTAGATGAATTAGATAATGGGAGTTGAACTCCCAACCATTGCCCTCCTAAAAGTAAGGCTAACCAATGTGTTATTTATTGTACATTTGATATTAAAGGAAAACTTATTATATACCCATAACAAAAACACCCAACATTATTTAAAATAAGAGCTTTTATTTTTGTAGACACTCAAAAACTAGCAAATCATGTAATTCCAATCAATCAGTGCAAATTAAATAGAAAAATAGAAGAAAAATAACAAACTTCTAAATTAAAAAATTACATTAATTATCTATCAAATTAATAAGACATAAATCAACTTCAAAAGAGGAGAAAAACAATTCAAAAAAATGAGAGGGAAAAGAATTTTTTTTAAGAATAAATAGAACTTTTATTAAATCAAAAAATTAATTTATTCTCACAAAATGAAGATCCTCATTTTATATAAAGAATTAAAAGAAATTCAAATTTAGTCATAAATCAAGACTTTTTGAGCTCCTCCTTTTGTCTCTCATGAGAGATTTTTGTTGAAAATAAATCCAAATTTAGCTATAAATCATGACTTTTTAGCCTCCTCCTCTTATCTCTCATGAGACTTTTTTGTTGAAATAAAAGCCACAGTTAGCTACAAATCAAGAATTTTAGGCTCATTTTCTTATCTTATGCAACATTTTCAATTTTACTTCTATCCACTAGTGAAAGGTAAAACCCAAATTCTTACCCCAACTTCATTTTAAAATACTATAAATAGAAGGAGAACTCAAAAGCAAAGGGGCCCAATGTTGGATACAATTGTTAATTGAATTTTGTCTTTGATGTTACACAAATGGCATATCAGTCATCAGTTAGCTTCTATCGAGCTCACAAGACTAGCAAAGGAAAGTTAGCTTCTACCAAACTCACTCGGTCAGCAAAGGAAAGTTAGCTTCTACCGAGCTCACTCGGTCAGCAAAGGAAAGCTAGTGTCTACCGAGCTCACTCAATCATCAAAGAAAATGTGGCGGGAAGTTAACTTCCACCGAGTTCACTGGGATAGCAAAGGAAAGTCGGTGCTCACCAAGTTCACTCGGTCCCCAAAGAACTTTTGGAAGATTTTGTAGTGTTTACCGAGCTTCACTTGGTTAACACTTGATTACCAAACTAAGTTGGCCAGTGAAGCATTTTTTTATTTTGATTATTTCATGGAATAAATGTAGTTAACTGATGTTTTTTTTATAGTTATTATAACTTATATTTGAGCCGACTTGTTAAATTTGAAAGGTATATATATATATATATATTCAAGTTGTGGAATAGTGTGTGTGAGTGTGAAAAAGTGAATGGAAGAGCGAATTCTGATGAAAGATTAGATATCCTAGAGGTGTTGCAAAGTCGTATTTGATCAGTAAGGATTCAAAAAAGTAGAACATGGATCTGTAATCAGCAAGAGATAAGTTGCATATCATTTAGGTCATTTCATTGTTGCTTTCTTATCATTGTAACAGTGAATTTAGAATCTCTTTACAGAGTTGGTTTAACAGCCATTTTGCAAATCCTCTAACAAGGTGATAGTTCAATTGAATTGTTCTAAAGACCTCTAACCAGGCCACTCTTAACAGGGTGATTAAATCCTCTAACAAGGTCACACCTAACAGTATGTATTGTAACCTTTAACAGGGTTGGCTCCTAACAGGGCTTACTTTAGAAGAGTGAAAATTGGTGACTAGTTACTTGGTGGTTTTTCCCATATTGGGTTTCCATATTAAATCTAGTGTCTCTTGTGTTCATTTAGTTAATTTTTGCATCCATATTAATAATTTGAATGCTAGATGAACAGTAAATATTTAACTTATCGAGTTAAAGTATTTCTGCACTATTTACCGAGTATCAGCAGTAAATAAGCATTTTAGACATCTAAGAGAATTTTGGACTTGTTTTTGTGGTAGTTGATTCACCCCTCCCTTCTTAGTTACTTCATCTATATTTCCAACAATTGGTATCATAGCTTTTGGTGCTTTTAGGAAAAGATTTCAAGGATCTAAGCTAAAGATCAGGATGTCTTACAAAAGGGAAATTCCTAGACTCAACAGAAACAACTTCTCTGCATGGCAAGGACTAATGAGACTTCACCTAGGATCAATTGGTGATACAGGACTAAAGTACCTTGATAAAAAATATGAAGAACCTGCTGGTACACTATCTGTCAATGATATTGTTGAAAAGAAGACTCACAACATTATGATGATAGATATAGTATCTACTTTGAGTTATGAAGAATTTGATGACATCAAGGATTGCAAAACTACCTTTGAAATGTGGGACAAGCTGAAAAAAATCAATGGAGGAGATGATAATGTGAGAAGAGCCAACGCAGAAAGTCTGAGAGGAAAATTTGACCAAATGAAAATGAGAGAGGATGAAAACATTGCCAAATATATTGAAAGAGTTAAAGCATGTGTCAGTGCAATCAAAGCTTCTAGAGGAGATATCAATGAAGAGACAGTTATAAGTAAAGTTCTTAGAACATTACTACCAATCTATGTAATTAGAGTCTCTGCAATTCAAGAAAGAAGATGTGAAGCAAATCATAAGATAAATCTAGATGCCATAGTTAGAAGATTAACTGCATTTGAACTAGACAACTTTGACAACTATGTTCTAGCTTCCAAAAAAATTGAATCTACATTTGAAGCCAAGCTTTCACTCAAGGAGAAAAGAAAAAATAAAAAGGAATCCCAGTCAAAAAGTGAAGATGAATCAGACCAAAGTTCTGACAGTGATCTTGAAGTAATAGAAGCTCTACTAGCAGGGAAATATTCTAGAGGTAGAGGAAAATATAGAGGTAAAGTTTCTCTAATTTGTTTTTCATGTGAAGAAATTGATCATATTGCTGCCAAGTGCCCAAACAAACAGAACAAAGATGAGAAGAAAAATTACAAGTACAATGGCAAGAAAGACTTCAAATCCTTCAGAGACAAAGGTAAGAAAACATGTTTTATGGCTAAAGATTTTAATGATTCTAATGATGAAGAAGAAGATAAAATTGTCTGCATTGTTGTGAAAGATGAGTTTGATAATGATGAGGAAATGGCACTCATTTCTCATATGAGAAAAAATGATACATGGATCATAGATAGTGGTTGTTCTCATCACATGACTGGTTATAAAATTAAGTTTGAATATTTTGAAGAATATGATGGTGGCAGTGTAAAATTTAGTAGCAATGAACCTTGTTGTATAAAAGGAAGAGGAAGAATCTCTCTAACCAAAGAACTTACATGTGATAATGCCTATTGGGTAAAAGGACTAAAGCATAATTTGTTGAGTGTGGCATAGCTACTCAATAATGGACTCAAAGTGGAATTCATGCATGGAAAAGAAAGACTACTGGATGACAAAGGAAAACTGATTAGATCAGGCACTCAAACAAAAGGTAACTTATTTTATCTTGAACTTGGTGAAGGTTCATGTTTTATTGTTCAAGTTGAAGAAATTTGGTTATGGCATAAAAGGTTGTGCCATGTCAATTTTGATAATTTGGTAAAGATAAGAAAATTCAAGAGAGTAAGAGGCATTCCTAACATAAAGAAACCTAAGGTTGGTCTATGCAAGAATTGTCAGATTGGTAAAATGGAAAAGACTAGCTTTAAAAGTAAAAACTATCAGTCTGAAGATATATTAGAAATTGTGTATACTAATTTATGTGGACCCATTAGAATTGAAAGCTATACTAGAGAAAAGTTCTTCATTCTTTTTGTTGATGACTACTCAAGAATGATGACTGTCATGTATCTAAGGAACAAAGCAGAAGCATTTGAGAAATTCAAATGGTATTTGGCCAAAGTAGAAAAGGAAACATGGAAAAGATTGAAATGCTTGAGGTCATACAGAGGTGGAGAATTCATTTCACACGAGTTCAATAAATTTTGTATTGAAAGAGGAATCAAAAGATAGGTGTTAGCTCCTGGAACTCTTGAGCAAAATGGAATAGCTAAAAGAAAGAACAGATCTATCATGGATTGTGCAAGAACCTTAATGATTGAAAAGGCATTGCTATTAAATACTGGAAGGAAGCTATCAACACTACAGTTCATACCTTGAACCAAGTACAGCTAAGAAGGTACTCATTTAAAACTCCCTATGAGCTATGATATGGCTATAAACCTAATGTAAGTTATCTAAAAGTGTTTGGAAGTAAATGCTACATTTTGAAAGAATCTAGAAAAGAAAAATTTGATGTGAAAAGTGATGAAGGAATATTTTTGGGATATTCTTGCAAAAGTAAAGCATATAGATGTTTGAACTAGTCTACTAACAAAGTCATAGAAAGTGCACATGTGAAAGTTGATGAGTTTGCAGAAAGGACTGAAGCAGAAAGCAAAAGGGAACCAAAAGATTATAGAAGGTTTGTTTTCATTGAACCTTGTACAGTACCAATTAATTAGGAATCTTCTACTCTTGAGTCATCAGTAACTGAATTACAAAAAGTTCAAACCGAGCTACAACAACATGAGCTACACTCAAATGTTGCCGAGCAAGTGTCTACCGAGCTTGAAGGACCTGAGCCAATATCTACTGAGCCAAAATAGCCAAAACCTAAAGTTGAAATGCAAAAGGATAACAATGAAATTCATTCAAAAGGCAAAGAACCTATTTTAGCAAAATATGTCAGGAGACATCATTCAGCAGATCAAATCATTGGAGACAAATTTGAAGGAACCATAACAAGAAATAAGTTGAAAGGTACTTGTTTACTTGCTAATTTTGAACCTAAAAATATCAAAGATGCTTTAGAAAATGATAGTTGGATTGAGGCTATGAATGAAGAAATAGAGAAAATAAAGAAAAACAAGACATGGACTCTTGTACCTAAGGCTAAAGATAAAAATGTGATTGGAACTAAATGGGTATTCAAAAACAAGTTGACTGAAGATGGTAAGGTAACAAGAAACAAAGCTAGATTAGTATGCAAAGCATATGGTCAAGAAGAAGGAATAGACTATGGAAAACTTTTGCCCCTATTGCAAGACCAGAAGGAGTCATAACCTTACTTGCATATGCTAATCACAAAGGATTCAAAGTTTATCAAATGAAAGTCAAGTCAGCATTCCTCAATGGTATACTGGATGAAGAGGTTTACATTGAACAACCTAAAGGTTTTGTTGATCCAGATAAAAGAAACATGGTCTGCAAATTACACAAGGCACTATATGGTCTGAAACAAGCCCCTAGAGCATGGTATGAAATATTACATAACTATATTATTCAAATTGGTTTTCAAAGAACTAATGATAATAGTAACTTGTATATAAAGGATGGATTAGATGATAAAATTGTCTTGGCAGAAATATTTGTAGATGATACTATTTTCATAGGAAATGATGATCTTTGCAAAGAATTTTCAAAACGAATGAACAAGGAATTTGAAATGTCTATTTTTGGTGAGATAAAATTCTTTGTTGGTCTTCAAATTCAACAGAATAAAAATGGTATCTACATCACTCAATCAAAATACATCAAGGAGATATTGAAAAAGTTTGGTATGGAAGATTGCAAACTAGTTGGAACTCCTATGTGTACTAGATTAAAACTTACCAAGGAAGATGAATAAAAAGAAGTAGATCAAACTTTGTATAGATCTATGATTGGAAAGTTGCAATATGTAGTTCATACTAGGCTAGATATTGCCCTTGCAGTTGGGATTGTAGTGAGATTTTCAGCAAAACCAAGAGAAAATCACATGATGGCAATCAAAAGAATAATGAGATATTTGAAAGGAACTAAAGATTATGGTTTATGGTAAAAATTTGGAGGTAATCTAGATTTAAAAGTGTTTACTGATGCTGATTGGGCAGGAAACCTTGATGACAGAAAAAGTACAAGTGGAGGAGCATTCTTTCTAGGAAAGAGGTTGGTTTCTTGGACAAGTAAAAAGCAAAATTGTACATCCCAATCTACAACAAAGGCAGAGTATGTTGTTGTAGTAGTAAATTGTTCTAAAATTGTTTGGTTTAAATAGTTGTTGGAAGGCATGAAGGTGGAAATCAAAGAACCAGTTGTTATGTTCTATGATAACACAACTGCAATCAACATATCTAAGAATCTAATAATGCATTCCAAAACCAAGCACATTGCAATAAAATATCATTTTGTTAGAGAATTGGTGCAAGATAAGGAGATCAAATTGGAATATGTCCATACAAAGGACCAAATTGCTGACATATTCACAAAGCCATTACCCAAGGATGCATTCTTGTATCTAAGAGGTAAGTTAGGGGTCACTCCCCTATCCGAAATTCACTAAAATGAAGTTTTAGTGATGCATCAATGCATATGAAGTTGAAGATCTATTAGTTGATGCAACATAGATAGGAAACATTGCATATGAATCAGTACTAAAGGTACATTAGAATTCATTTGAGTTATGTTGTCTTTGGCATGTGATGTCAAAGAGGGAGAGTTTTACTATCATATCTTTCTAAAATTTGTTTGAAAGAAGGGTTTGCTAAGTAATTCCTTCATAGAGGGAGATTACTGAAAGAGGGAGTTTGCTAAAGTAATTCCTTCATAGAGGGAGATTACTGAAAGGAGTTTTCTAAAGTAATTCCTTCACAGAGGGAGATTACTGAAAGAGGGAGTTTGCTAAAGAAAAGACTTACTAGACTTGTTTTCAAATTCTATTTTGTTATGACATGTTGTCTTGCCATCAATCCCAAAGAGGGAGATTTTTGGATACAATTGTTAATTGAATGTTGTCTTTGATGTTACACAAATGTCATATCAGTCATCAGTTAGCTTCTACTAAGCTACAAGGATAGCAAAGGAAAGTTAGCTTCTACTGAGCTCACTCGGTCAGCAAAGGAAAGTTAGCTTCTACCGAGTTCACTCAATCAGCAAAGGAAAGCTAGTGTCTACCGAGCTCACTCAATCATCAAAGAAAATGTGGTGGGAAGTTAACTTCCACTGAGTTCACTAGGAAAGAAAAGGAAAGTTAGTGCTCACCAAGTTCACTCAGTCCCCAAAGAACTTTTGCAAGATTTTGCAGTGTTTTTTTGAGCTTCACTTAGTTAGCACTTGATTACCAAGCTAAGTTGGCCAGCGAAGGATTTTGTTATTTTGATTATTTCATGGAAGTAATGTAGCTGACTGCTATGTTTTTTAAAGTTATTATAACTTATATTTGAGCTGACTTGTTAAATCTAAAAGGTATATATATAGATATTCAAGTTGTGGAATAGTGTGTGTGAGTGTGAAAAAGTGAATGGAAGAGTGAATTTTGATGAAGGATTAGATATCCTAGAGGTGCTGCAAAGTCATATTTGATCAGTAAGGATTCAGAAAAGAAAAACATGGATCTGTAATTAGCAAGAGATAAGTTGCATATCATTCAGGTCATTTCATTATTGCTTTCTTATCATTGTAACAGTGAATTGAAAATCTCTTTATAGAGTTGGTTTAATAGCCATTTTGTAAATCCTCTAACGAGGTGATAGTTTAGTTGAATTTTTCTAAAGACCTCTAACTAGGCCACTCCTAATAGGGTGATTAAATTCCTCTAACAAGGTCACACCTAACAGTGTGTATTGTAACCTTTAATAGGGTTGGCTCCTAACAAGGCTCACTTTAGAAGAGTGAAAATTGTTGACTAGTTGCTTGGTGGTTTTTCCCAAATTGGGTTTCCATGTTAAATTTGGTGTCTCTTGTGTTCATTTAGTTAATCTTTGCATGCATATTAATAACTTTGAATGCTAGATGAACAGTAACTAGTTAACTTACCGAGTTAAAGTATTTTTGCACTATTTATCGAGTATCAATAGTAAATAAGCATTTTAGACATCTAAGGGATTTTTGGACTTGTTTTTTTGGTAACTGATTCACTCCTCCCCTCTCAGTTATTTCATCTATATTTCCAACACCCAAGTCTTAGGCATTTGCACTATATGGACATTTTGATTTATCATTTTAGCATTCTCATTGTAACATTTTCATAATATTTTAGTATTATTTTGTGTTATTTAGCATCATTTGTGACTTGTTAATTCATTTCATATTCATCTTGATAGCATATAATATGCATTTCATTCATAGATCTTGTAGGTATCCATTATAGATCTACATTTTTAGCATTTTTGCATTTTGGAACTATCACTAAGATGCTAGTCTGAGAGCTATTTTAGCAGTTATAGTTAGGAAAATATGAGACAATCATAAAGATTAAATTCTAATAATGATATCTTGGGTTTAGTTTAGTTTTTCCTCATACCATTTGCATTCTACACTAAGGATTCATGAATACACATTTACACCATGTACAAATTGGTGCCCACCATGGGGCTTTGTATTAAATCTTCTCTATTCTCCAAGTTTTCTTGCTAATCTATTATTCTTCTTTTAGATCCATTATTATTATTTTATTAGATCTACTTTCCTCCTTGGTTTTGGTGTAGATCTAATCTTTTGCAGTTTTATAACATGTGAGAAGGTTCATACCAAGATCAAAAAAATTTCAAAGACATTTCCAAGCTCACAAAGATTAGATCTGCCATTCCCCTGATGTAGCAACACTTTTACACACTATTTTAACTCTTTCACTTGTTCTTTTAATGCATTTATAGCGCATTTGATTATTCTTATAGCTCTTTTAATCATTCTTATAGCCCATTTGATTATTCTTATAGCTCTCAACTAACTCTCATGTCTGCAGTAGCTAGTGAGGATCAAGTGCAAGCAGAATCAAGTCTTCGACCAATGATGGTAAAAGAAGATTTGAAAGGTTCATTTTCAAATGATGTTTCTATACAAGAGGTCCAAAATATTGATATTTTTTTCCATTTCATCAGTTATTTCTATTTTGTTGCTTCTACTTCTACTAGTTGGTACTATGTGGGTGACGGATGTAATAATGAACACTAGTGAATATATGGTCAATTGTATTTACTAGAGTTATTTCATTCTTCATAATGTGTGTGATGATTCAAATATTCATAATTCCAATAGTTTGTAGAGGTGATATTGGACAAGTGAGGCAAACATGCACTCATTTTAATCTTATGTAAAAAATAAACTTTCAGAGGTCTGAAAGCTTCTTTTCAGTGAGGAGGCTTGATCGAGAGAATACTTTTACTAAAATTTGAAGTATCTCCAAAACTCCAATAATCAATACCATATTGAAGTTCTCACAATTTTGACTCCAATAGAACTTGAACAAGCAAAATTGGAGTTTAGATGATAAAGTTATGACCAGTCAAAGTTTGGTCAAACTCAAACCAAAGGTCATAAAAAAGTGAAAATAATCATCTCAAAAGTGGTCAACAATAGATTTAAAATGAAAGAGCTCATCAAAAGCTTTCCAATGGCATTCGTTTTGTCAAAAATAAAAATTGAATATGAAAGTTATGACAGTTTGAAGTTGAGGTAAAAGTGTGGATTCTGATGACATCAACATGAGATTATAAAATCTTAAAAAGAGGAAAAAAATTCAAATCCAAATTAAAATGATTATTTAATTCAAATTAAATGAATTAGATTATGAGAGTTGAACTCCCAACCAGTGCCCTCCTAAAAATAAGGCCAACCAATAGGCTATTTATGGTACATTTGATATTAAAGGAGTTGTTATATACCCATAACAAATATAACAACATTATTCAAAATAAATATTTTTAAATTTTTGTAAACACTTAAAAATTAGTAAATCACATAATTTTGATCAATCAATGCAAATTAAACTAAAAACTAGAAGAAAAATAACAAACTTCCAAATTAAAAGATTACATTAATCATCTATCAAATTAATAAGACCTAAATCAACTTCAAAAGAGAAGAAAAAAATTCAAAAAAAATGGATGGAAAAGACAAACATTTGAGAATAAATAGAACTTTTATTAAATTAATAAATTAGTTTATTCTCACAAAATGTAAATCTCTTTTTATATAAAGAATTAAAAGAAATCCAAATTTAGCCATAAATCATGACTTTTTGGGCTCCTCCTTTTGTCTCTCATGAGACATTTTTGTTGAAAAGATATCCAAATTTAGCCATAAATCATGACTTTTTGGGCTCCTCCTCTTGTCTCTCATGAGTCATTTTTTGTTGAAATAAAAGCCATAGTTAGCCACAAATCAAGACTTTTGGGCTCTTTTTCTTGTCTCTCATGAGATAATTTCAATTTCACTTCGATCTATTAGTAAAACATAAAACCCAAATTCTTACCCCAACTCCTTATAAAAATCTTATAAATAAAAGGAGAATTCAAGAGCAAAGGGACCCAAGTCTTAGCCATATGCACTATAGGCACATTTTGATTCATCATTTTAGCATTCTCATTGTAGAATTTTCATAGTAGTTTAACATTATTTTGTGTTATTTAGCATCATTTATCTCTTGTTAGTTTATTGCATATTTAGCTTGATAGCATATAATCTATATTTCAGTCATAGATCTTGCATATATCCATCGTAGATCTATATTTTAAGCATTCTTTCATTCTAGAACTATCACTAAAATGCTAATGTGAGAGCTATTTTAGCAATTGTAGTTAGAGAAACATGAGGCGCTCATAGAGATTACATTCTCATAATGATATCTTTGATTTAGTTTAGTTGGTTGTCAGTCCATTTGCATTCTACACTAAAGTTTCATGAATATGCATTTACACCATCTATAAATCAGCGCCCACCATGGGGCTTCGTATTAAAGCTTCTCTATTCTTAAAGTTTTCTTACTAACCTATTATTCTTCTTTTAGATATGTTTTCTTCCCTAGTTTTGGTGTAGATATAATCTTTTGTAGGTTTTATAGCATGTGAGAAGCTTCATACCAAGATCAAAAAATTTTCAAAGATGTTTGCAAGCTCACAAAGATTAGATCTACTATTCCCCTAACACATTTGATTATTGTTATAGCTCTTTTAATCATTCTTATAGCGCATTTGATCATTCTTATATGGCATTTGATTATTCTTATAACTCTAAACTAACTCTCATCTCTACATCAGCTAGTGAGGACCAAGTGCAAGTAGAATCAAGTCTTCAACCAATGATCATAAATAAAGATTTGAAAGGTTCATTTTCTAAAATATTGATACTCTTTTCATTTCATCAGTTATTTTTGTTTTGTTGCTTCTATTTCTACTAGTTGGTACTATGTGCGTGATAGATGTAACAATGAACATTGGAGGATATATGGTCGATTGTATTAACAATGTTATTTCATTCTTCATAATGTGTGTGATGGTTTAGATATTCATAATTCCAATAGTTTGTACAGGTGATATTATAAGTGAGGCAAATATGCTCTCATTTTCATCTTATGTAAAAATAAACTTTGTAAGTCAGAAAGTTTCTTTTTAGTGGGGTGGCTTTATTTGGAAAATATTTTCATTGAAATTTGAAGTGTCTCAAAAACTCTAATAATCAGTACCATGTTGAAGTCCTCACAGTTCTGACTCCAATGTAACTTAAATGGGCAAAATTAGAGTTTAGAAAATAAAGTTAAGACCAATCAAAGTTTGGTCAAACTAGGACTACATGCCATAAAAATGTGAAAAAATAATCATCTCAAAAGTGGTCAACAATAGATTTCAAATAAAAGGGCTCAACAAAAGCTTTCCAATGGAGTTTGTTTGATCAAAAATGAAGATTGAATGTGAAAGTTACAACAATTTGAAGTTGACGTAAAAGTGTGGATTCTGATGATGTTAGCATGACATCATAAAATCTTAAAGAGAGGGAAACAATTCAATTCAAATTAAAATGATTATTTAACTCAAATTAAATAAATTAGATGATGGGAGTTGAATTCCCAACCATTGTGCTCCTAAAAATTAAGTCAACCAGTGGGCTATTTATGGTACATTTGATATTAAAGGAAGAGTTGTTATATACCCATAACAAATATGCCCAATATTATTTAAATTATGAGTTTTTCTTATTTTCGTAGACACCCAAAAATTGGCAAATCATGTAATTTTGATCAATCAGTGCAAATTAAATAGAAAATCATAAGAAAACCAAGAGACTTTCAAATTTAATGATTACATTAATCATCTACCAAATTAATAACACCTAAATCAACTTCCAAAGAGGAGAAAAATAATTCAAAATCACAAAATGAAAGTTTAAAAAGAGAGAGGAAAAAGATAAACTTTTGAGAATAAATAAAACTTTTATTAAATCAATAAATTTATTTATTCTCACAAAATGAAAATCCTTCTTTTATATAAAGAATTAAAAGAAATCCAAATTAAACCATAAATCATGACTTTTTGGCCTCCTCTTTTTGTCTTTCATGAGACATTTTTATTGAAAAGAAATTCAAATTTAGTCATAAATCATTACTTTTTGGGTTCCTCCTCTTGTCTCTTGTGAAACATTTTTGTTGAAATAAAAGCCACAATTAGTCACAAATCAAGACTTTTGTGCTCTCGTTTTTGCCTCTCATGAGATACTTTCAATTTCACGTCTATCCACCAGTAAAAGGTAAAACTCAAATTCTTACCCTAACCCCTTTTAAAAATTTCATAAATAGAAGGAGAATTCAAGAGCAAAGACACCCAAATCTTAGGCATTTGCACTATAGACACATTTTGATTCATCATTTTATCATTCTCATTATAGCATTTTCATAATATTTTAGCATTATTTTGTGTTATTTAGCATCATTTATCATTTTTTAGTTCACTGCATATTCATCTTGATAGCATATAATCTACATTTCAATTATAGATCTTGCATGCATCCATCATAGATCTACATTTTAAGCATTCTCTCATTCTAGAACTATCACTAAGATGCTAGTTTGAGAGCTATTTTAGTAGTTGTAGTTAGGAAAATATGAGACACTCATAGAGATTACATTCTAATGGTGATATCTTAGATTTAGTTTAGTTCATCGTCAGTCCATTTGCATCCTACACTAAGATTTCATGAATACACATTTACACTATGTACAAATATGTGCCCACTGTAAGACTTCATATTAAAGCCTCTCTGTTCTTCAACTTTTCTTGCTAATCTATTCTTCTTCTTTTAAATCCATTATTATTCTTCATTAAGATCTGCTTTCTTCCTTAGTTTTGGTGCAGATCTAATATTTTGCAGGTTTTATAGCATGTGAGAAGCTTCATACCGAGATCAAAAAAATTTCAAAGATGTTTCCAGGCTTACAAATATTGAGTCTGCCATTCCCCTAACACAATATTGCTTTTACACACTATTTAAATGCCTCTTCCTATCCTTTTGTACATTTGATTATTCTTATACCTCTTTTGATCATTCTTATAGTGCATTTGATCATTCTTATAATGTATTTGATTATTCTTATGGCACATTTGATCATTTTTATAGTGCATTTGATTATTCTTATCACTCTAAACTAACTCATATATTTGTAGAAGCTAGTGAGGATCAAGTGCAACCAAAATCAAGTAATCAACCAATGATGGTAAAAGAGGATTTGAAAGGTTCATTTTCTAATGATATTTTTGTACGAGAGGTCCAAAATATTGATACTCTTTCCATTTCATCAGTTTTTTTTTTTTTTTTTTGCTTCTATTTCTACTAGTTGGTACTATGTGGGTAATGGATGTAACAATGAACACTGGTGGATATATGGTCAATTATATTAATAGTGCTATTTCATTCTTCATAATGTGTCTGATGGTCCAAGTATTAATAATTTTAATAATTTGTATAGGTGATACTAGACAAGTGAGGCAAACATTCCCTCATTTTTATCTTCTGTAAAAATACTTTCAGAGGTCTGAAATCTTCTTTTCAATGGGGAGGTTTGATCTAGAGAATATTTTTACTAAAATTTGAAGTATCTTCAAAATTTTAATAATCAATACTATGCTGAAGTCCTCACAATTCTGACTCTAACACAACTTGAATGGGAAAAATTGAAGTTTACATGACAAAGTTACGACCAATCAAAGTTTGGTAAAATTGAGACCAAAGATCATAAAAAAGGTAAAAGATAATCATCTCAAAAGTGGTCAACAATGGATTTGAAATGGAAGAGCTCATCAAAAGCTTTCCAATGACATTCATTTCATAAAAAATGAAGATCAAATGTGAAAGTTATGATAGTTTGAAGTTGAGATAAAAGTGTGGATTTTGACGATGTCAGCATGACATCATAAAATCTTAAAGAGAGGAAAAAAATTCAAATTCAAATTAAAATGATTATTTAATTCAAATTAAAAGAATTAGATGATGAGAGTTGAACTCCCAACCATTATCTTACTAAAAGTAAGGTCAACCAATGGGCTATTTATGGTACATTTGATAGTAAAGGAAGAGTTGTTATAAAACCATGATAAATACGCCCAACATTATTTAAAATAAGGGTTTCTTTAATTTTTGTACACATCCAAAAATTGGCAAATCATGTATTCTAATCATTCAATGCAAACTAAATAGAAAATCAGAAAAAATAAATAAAAAATTAGAATTCCAAATTAAAAGATTACATTAATCATCTATCAAATTAATAAGACCTAAATCAACTTCAAAAGAGGAGAAAAATAATTCAAAAAAAGGAGAGGGAAAAGAAAAACTTTTGAGAATAAATGAAACTGTTATTAAATCAATAAATCCATTTATTTTAACAAAATGAAAATCCTCCTTCCATATAAAGAATTAAAAGAAATCCAAATTTAGCCATAAATCATGACTTTTTAGGCTCATCATTTTGTTCTCGTGAAACATTTTTGTTGAAAATAAATCCAAATTTAGACATAAATCATGACATTTTGGCCTCCTCATCTTGTCTCTCATGAAACATTTTTGTTGAAATAAAAGCCACAATTAGCCACAAATCAAGACTTTTGAGCTCCTTTTCTTGTCTCTCGTGAGACAATTTCAATTTCACTTCTATCCACCAATAAAAGCTAAAACTCAAATTCTTACCCGACTCCTAAAACTCCTATAAATAGAAGGAGAATTCAAGAGCAAAGGGACACAAGTCTTAGGTATCTACACTATAGACACATTTTGATTCATCATTTTAGCATTTTTATCATAGCATTTTAGCATTATTTTGTGTTATTTAGCATCATTTATCACTTGTTAGTTCATTGCATATTCATCTTGATAGCATATAATCTACATTTCAATCATAGATCTTACACATATCCATTGTAGATCTACATTTTAATCATTCTCCTATTCTAAAACTATCACTAAGATGTTGGTCTTATTTTAGTAGTTGTAGTTAGGATAGCATGAGACAATCGTAGAGATTACATTCTGATGATGATATTTTGGGTATAGTTTAGTTCATCATCAGTCAATTTGCATTCTACACTAAGGTTTCATGAATACATTTTTATACTGTGTACAAATTGGTGCCCATTGTGGGGTTTCGTATTAAAGCTTCTCTGTTCTTCAAGTTTTCTTGCTAATCTATTCTTCTTCTTTTAGATCCATTATTATTCTTCTTTTATATCTTCTTTTGTCCCTAGTTTTGTTGTAGATCTGATCTTTTTTAGGTTTTATAGCATGTTAGAAGCTTCATACCTAGATCAAAAAACTTTCCAAGATGTTTCCATGCTCACAAAGATCAGATCTATCATTCCCTTGAAGTAGCAGCACTTTTACACACGGTTTAAATGCTTATACCTATTATTTTAATGCATTTGAATCATGTTGTTGCACATTTGCACATTCTTATAGTGCATTTGATTATTCTTATAGCTCTTTTAATCATTCTCATAGCGCTTTTGATCATTCTTATAGCTCTAAATTGAATCCCATGTCTGTAGTAGCTAGTGAGGATCAAGTGCAAATAGAATCAAGTCTTCAACCATTGATGGTAAAAGAGGTTTTGAAAGTTTTATTTTCTAACGATTTTTCTATATGAGAGGTCCAAAATATTGATACTTTTTCATTTCATTAGTTATTTATATTTTGTTGCTTCTATTTCTACTAGTTGGTACTATATAGGTGATGGATGTAATAATGAACAATGGTGGATATATGGTCGATTCTATTAACAATGCTATTTTATTCTTCATAATGTGTGTGATGGTTCATATATTAATAATTCTAATAGTTTGTATAGGTGATACTAGACAAGTTAGGCAAACATGCCCTCATTTTCATCTTATGTAAAAATCCTATAAATAGAAGGAGAATTTAGAAGCAAAGGGACCCAAGTCTTAAACATCTGCACTATAGGCACATTTGAATTAATCATTTCAGCATTCTCATTGTAACATTTTCATAACATTTTAGCATTATTTTGTGTTATTTAGCATCATTTATCACTTGTTAGTTTATTGCATATTCATCTTGATAGCATATAATCTACATTTCAATTATAGATCTTCCACATATCTATCATAGATCTACATTTTAAGCATTCTCCCATTCTAGAATTGTCACTAAGATCTAGTTTGAGAGCTATTTTAGTTGTTGTAGTTAGAAAAATATGAGATACTTGTAGAGATTACATTCTAATGATGATATCTTGGGTTTAGTTTAGTTCGTTGTCAGTACATTTATATTTTACACTAATGTTTTATGAATACACATTTACACTGTGTACAAATTGGTGCCCACCATGTGGTTTCATATTAAAGCTTCTTTGTTCTTCAAGTTTTCTTGCTAATCTATTATTCTTCTTTTAAATACATTATTATTATTCTTTTAGATCTACTTTCTTCCCTATTTTTGGTTGAAATCTAATTCTTTGTAGGTTTTATAGCATGTAAGAAGCTTCATACCAAGATCAAAAAGCTTTCAAAGACAGTTTCAAACTCGCAAAGATCATATCTGCCATTCCCCTAACGTAGCAATGCTTTTACACACTATTTTAATGCATTAGCCTATCCTTTTAATGTATTTGAATCATGTTGTTGTGCATTTTCATATTCTTATAGCACATTTGATTGTTCTTATAGCTCTTTTGGTCATTCTTATAGCGCATTTGATTGTTCTTATAGTGCATTTGATCATTCTTATGGCACATTTGATTATTCTTATAGTGCATTTGATTATTCTTATCACTCTAAACTAACTCTAATGTCTGCAACAACTAGTGAGGATCAAGTGCAAGCAGAATCAAGTCTTCAACCAATGATGGTATCATTTTCTAAAAATGTTTCTATACGAGAGGTCCAAAATATTGATACTCTTTTCATTTTATCAGTTATTTCTATTTCGCTACTTCTATTTCTACTAGTTGGTACTATGTGGGTGATTGATGTAACAATGAACACTGTGGATATATGGTAAATTGTATTAACAGTGCTATTTCATTCTACATAATGTGTCTAATGGTTCAGATATTCATAATTCCAATATTTTGTATAGGTGATAGTGGATAAGTGAGGCAAATATTCTCTCATTTTCATCTTATGTAAACATAAACTTTCAAAGGTTTGAAAGCTTCTTTTCAGTGGGGAGGCTTAATCTAGAGAATATTTTCACTGAAATTTGAAGTATCTCCAAAACTCTAATAATTAGTAGCATGTTGAAGTCCTCACAATTTTGACTCCAACAAAACTTCAATGGGCAAAATTGGAGTTTAGATGACAAAGTTATGACTAGTCAAAATTTGGGCAAATCGAGACCAAAGACCATAAAAAGGTGAAAAAATAATCATCTTAAAAGTGGTAAACAATGGATTTCAAATGAAAGAGCTCGTCAAAAGCTTTTCAATAATATTCACTTTGTCAAAAATGGAGATCGAATGTGAAAGTTATAACAGTTTGAAGTTGAGGTAAAAGTGTGGATTCTGATGACATTAGCATGACATCATAAAATCTTAAAGAGAGGGAAAAAATTCAAATTAAAATTAAAATAATTATTTAATTTTAATTAAAGGAATTAGATGATGGGAGTTGAACTCCCAACCATTGTCTTCTTAAAAGTAAGGCCAATCAATAGGCTATTTTTAGTACATTTGATAATAAAGGAAGAGTTGTAATAAAGCCATAACAAATATGCCCAACATTAAAAATTTTTGTAAACATCAAAAAATTGGCAAATCACATAATTCCAATCAATCAATGCAAATCAAATAGAAAATTAGAAGAAAAATAATAGACTTCCAAATTAAAAGATTACATTAATCATCTATCAAATTAATAAGACCTAAATCAACTTCAAAAAAGAATTTAAACAATTCAAAATCATAAAATGAAATTCAAAAAAACAAAGGGAAAAAAACAAACTTTTGAGAATAAATGAAACTTTTATTAAATCAATAAATTCATTTATTTTCACAAAATGAAAATCTCCTTTTTATATAAAGAATTAAAAGAAATCCGAATTTAGCCATAAATTATGACTTTTTGAGCTCCTCCTTTTGTCTCTCATAAGACATTTTTGTTGAAAAGAAATTTAAATTTAGCCATAAATCATGACTTTTAAGCCTCCTCTTGTCTCTCATAAGACATTTCTGTTGAAATAAAAGTCACAATTAGCCACAAATCAAGACTTTTGAGCTCATTTTCTTGCCTCTTGTGAGAGAATTTGAATTTCACTTCTATCCACCAATGAAAGGTAAAACTCAATTTCTTATCCAACCCCTTCTAAAAATTCTATAAATAGAAAGAGAATTCAAAAGCAAAAGAACATAGGTCTTAAGTATCTACACTATAGGCACATTTTGATTCATCATTTTAACATTCTCATTGTAGCATTTTCATAGCATTTTAGCATTTTTTTTGTTATTTAACATCATTTATCACTTGTTAGTTCATTGCATATTCATATTGATAGCATATAATCTACATTTCAATCATAGATCTTGCATGTATCCATTATAGATATGCATTTTAAGCATTCTTCTATTCATGAACTATCACTAAGATGCTGGTCTGAGAGCTATTTTAGCAGTTGTAGTTAGGAAAATATGAGACGCTCATAGTGATTACATTCTAATGATAATATCTTAAGTTTAATTTAGTTCATTATCAATCCATTTTCATTCTACACAAAGTTTTTATGAATACATGTTTACACCATGTACAAATTGGCGCCCACCGTGGGACTTTGTATTAAAGCCTCTCTATTCTTCAAATTTTCTTGCTAATCTATTATTCTTCTTTTATATCCATTATTATTCTTCTTTTAAATCTACTTTCATGCTTGGTTTCGGTGTAGATCTAATCTTTTGTAGGTTTTATAACATGTGAGAAGCTTCATACTAAGATTAGAAAATTTTCAAAGACTTTTCCAAGCTAACAAAGATCGAATCTGCCATTCCCCTGACGTAGCAGCACTTTTACACATTGTTTTAATGCTTTTGCATGTTCTTTTAATGCATTGGAATCATGTTGTTGCACATTTGCACATTTGATAATTCTTATAGCTCATTTGACCATTCTTATAGCTCTAAATTGACTCTCATGTCTGTAGCAACTAGTGAGGATCAAGTGCAAATAGAATCAAGTCTTCAACCAATGATGGTAAAAGAGAATTTGAAATTTTTATTTTCTAATTATGTTTCTATACAAGAGGTCCAGAATATTGATACTTTTTACATTTCATTAGTTATTTCTATTTTGTTGCTTCTATTTCTACTAGTTGGTACTATGTGGGTGATAGATGTAACAATGAACATTAATGGATATATGGTTGATTGTATTAACAATGCTATTTCATTCTTCATGATGTGTGTGATGGTTCATATATTCATAATTCTAAAAGTTTGTATAGGTGATATTTGACAAGTGAGGCAAATGTGCCCTCATTTTCATCTTATGTAAAAATAAACTTTCAAAATTCTGAAAGATTCTTTTTAGTAGGAGGCTTGATTCAAAGAATATTTTTACTAAAATTTTAAGTATCTCTAAAAATCCAATAATTAGTACCATGTTAAAGTCCTCACAATTCTGACTCCAATGCAACTTGAATGGGCAAAATTGGAGTTTAGATGATAAAGTTACGACTAGTCAAAATTTGGTAAAACTGGGACCAAAGGCCATAAAAAAATGAAAAAATAATCATCTCAAAAGTGGTCACCAATGGATTTCAAATGAAAGAGCTCATCAAAAATTTTCCAATGGCGTTCATTTCATTGAAAATGAATATCGAATGTGAAAGTTATGATAGTTTAAAGTTGAAGTAAAGTGTGGATTGTGATGATGTCAGCATGACATCTTAAAATCTTAAAGAGAGGAAAAAAATTCAAATTCAAATTAAAATGATTATTTAATTTGAATTAAAATAATTAAATGATGGGAGTTGAACTCTCAACTATTGCCCTCCTAAATATATGACCAACTAAATGGCTATTGATAGTATGTTTGATTTTAAAGAAAGTGTTGTTATATACTTATAACAAATCTGCCCAATATTATTTAAAATAAGATTTTTTGATATTTTTGTAAACATCCAAAAATTGGCAAATCACATAATTTTGATTAATTAGTGCAAATTAAATAGAAAATCAAAAGAAAAACAATAGACTTCCACATTAAAAGATTACATTAATCATCTATCAAGTTAATAAGACCTAAATCAACTTCAAAAGAGGATAAAAATAATTCAAAATCATAAAATGAAATTTTAAAAAAGGGAGAGGGAAAAGAAAAACTTTTGGAAATAAATGGAAGTTTTATTAAATTAATAAATTCATTTATTCTCACAAAATGAAAATCTTACTTTTATATAAAGAATTATAAGAAATCCAAATTTAGCCATAAATCATGACATTTTGGGCTCCTCATTTTGTCTCTCATGAGACATTTTTGTTGAAAAGAAATATAAATTTAGCCATAAATCATAACTTTTTGGGATCCTCCTCTTGTCTCTCATGACACATTTTTGTTGAAATAAAAGCCACAATTAGCCACAAATCAAGACTTTTGGACTCATTTTCTTGTCTCTCATGAGACAATTGCAATTTTGCTTCTATCTACTAATGAAAGGTAAAATTCAAATACTTACTCCAACTCCTTCTAAAAATCTTATAAATAGAAGCATAATTCAAGAGCAAAAGGAAAAAAGTCTTAAACATCTGCACTATAGGCACATTTTGATTCATCATTTTACCATTCTTATTATAGCATTTTAGCATTATTTTGTGTATTTTAACTTTATTTATCACTTTTTTATTCATTGCATATTCATCTTAATAGCATATAATCTACATTTCCATCATAAATCTTATACATATCTATCGTAGATCTGCATTTTAAGCATTCTTCCATTCTAAAACTATCACTAAGATGCTGGTCAGAGAGCTATTTTAGCAGTTGTAGTTAAGGAAATATGAGATGCTCATAGAGATTACATTCTGATGATGATATCTTGAGTTTATTTTAGTTCATCATCATTCCATTTGTATTCTATACTAAGATTTCATGAATACACATTTATAGAGTGTACAAATTATCCCTCATCATGGGGCTTTGTATTAGAGCCTTTCTATTCTTCAAATTTTCTTGCTAATTTATTATTCTTCTTTTAGATATATTCTTCTTCTTCTTTTAAATCTGCTTTCTTCCATGGTTTTGGTGTATATTTGATCTTTTGTAGGTTTTATAGCATGTGACAAGCTTCATACCGAGATGAAAAACTTTCAAAGATGTTTTCAAGCTCACAAAGATCAAATCTATCATTCCCATAATGCAAGAATATTTGTACGCAATGTTTTAATGCTTCCTCTTGTTCTTTTAACTCATTTAAATCATGTTATTGCACATTTGCACATTCTTATAGTGCATTTGATTATTGTTATAGCTTTTTTGATTATTATTATAACACATTTGATCATTCTTATAGCTCTAAACTGACTCTCATGTGTGCAGTAGCAAGTGATGATCAAGTGCAAGTAGAATCAAGTCTTCAACCAATGATGGTAAAAGACAATTTGAAAAGTTCATTTTCTAGTGATGTTTCTATACGAGAGGTCCAAAATATTGATAATTTTTTCATGTCATCAGTTATTTTCATTTTGTTGCTTCTATTTCTACTAGTTGGTACTATGTGAGTGATGGATGTAACAATGAACGCTGGTGGATATATGATCAATTTCATTAATAGTGCTATTTCATTCTTCATAATGTGTGTGATGGTTCAGATATACATAATTCAAATAGTTTATACAAGTGATATTGAACAAGTGAGGCAAACATGCCCTCATTTTCATCTTATGTAAAAATAAACTTTTGAAAGTCTGAAAGCTTCTTTCAGTCAGAAGGCTTGATCCTAAGAGTATTTTTATTAAAATTTAAAGTATCTCCAAAACTCTAATAATTAGTACCATGTTGAAGTCCTCACAATTTTGACTCCAACGCAACTTGAATGGGCAAAATTATAGTTAAGATGATAAAGTTACGATTAGTCAAAGTTTGGTCAAATCAGGACCAAAGGCCATAAAAAGTTCAAAAATAATCATCTCAAAAGTGGTCAACAATGCATTTCAAATAAAAGACCTCGTCAAAAGCTTTCCAATGGTGTTCGTTTCGATAAAAATAGAGATTGAATGTAAAAGTTATGATAGTTTGAAGTTGAGGTAAAAGTGTGTATTCTGATGACATCAGCATGATATCATAAAATCTTAAAAAAATGAAAAAAATTCAAATTAAAATTAAAATGATTATTTAATTCAAATTAAAAAAATTAGATGATGAAATTTGAACTCCTAACCATTGCCCTCCTTAAAATAAGGCCAACCAATGGGTTATTTATGGTACATTTTATATTAAAAGAAGAGTTGTTATATACCCATAACAAATACATCTAACATTATTTAAAATAAGAGTTTTTTCTATTTTAGTAGACACCCAAAAATTAGCAAATCAAGTAATCCCAATCAAATAGTGCAAATTAAAGAGCAAATTAGAAGAAAAACAACAAACTTCCAAATTAAAATATTACATTAATCGTCTATGAAATTAATAAGACCTAAATCAACTTCGAAAGAGTAGAAAAATAATTCAAAATTATAAAATGAAATTCAAAAAAAGGAGAGTGAAAAGAAAAACTTTTGAGAATAAATGAAACTTTTATTAAATCAATAAATCTATTTATTCTAACAAAATGAAAATCCTCTTTTTATATAAAGAATTAAAAGAAATCCAAATTTAGCCATAAATCATGACTTTTTGGGCTCCTCCTTTTGTCTCTCATAAGACATTTTTTTGAAAAAGAAATCCAAATTTAGCCATAAATCATGACTTTTTGGACTCCTCCTTTTGTCTCTTATGAGACATGTAATGCCCACCAAGGGATCCAAAGAATTAACCTAGAATTTCACTAAGTTTGGTAGCATTTTTTTTTTTTAACATGAAAGTAAATACCACATATAATTTATGCATAATAACGGAAGCAATAGCAATTTCCATCAAAAGTAAACAGAACATACACAACTGATTACATTCTTTAAAGATCCCTTAACATTGAATTACATCTAAACAACTAACATACATGAATCCATCTAGTACAACACCCACATGAAATAATAATGATAAGTCCAATGTTCATACATTACATTTCCAAATGCACAATCATCCACTGTACATGTCATAGGGTATGAAAAGGTCAAAAGAATATACATATGTGAGATAAGATACGTCATCCTATTCTAATCCATGATACATCAAAGTAAAGATAATCACATGATACAAATGATACATGATCATAGAAGATATACATCCATCATAAAGATCAAACATAATAAACTAAGTGCATGATTCCTCCCAACCGTTAATAGCATCATTAGACCATCGTGGGCCCTAGCCATCCCTCTGTGCATAACATTCCAAAATCATCGAAGAGATCATCGATATTAACATAGTAGGAATGTCACTCCTAACATATACTATATCATATGCAGAAAGTAATCTAACATGCAAATAAAAGCATAAGATAACATCATCTAACATATGCTAATCATCAATGAAAGGATACATATCCACCATCATGAAGGACGCATCAGCCATGATGTCTCAATGAATCTCAAATATAAGAGTGGAAAAACCCTACCACCCGACCGTGTGGTACCTAAGTGGTCCACTCCCATTGTGCTGAGGAGATAATCTCAAGTCCCAAACAGGCTATCCAAAATCACATAGCATAAAACTCTATAAGTCCAAGAATCCTAAAAGTATACTAACTTAAAGGTTCCAATCACAAAATTAACATCTAATCCCAGAGGCACACAATGACATGTAGGAACCTACTATGCAAGCGAGAAAGTGTCATCGCATTTATCACGTACAAGTTACCCTGGCAGTTAGCTAAACTCCACGGGTCCATACTGATCTCATGCGGCCACTAGTATCCTCTCATACGGATGAGGCATACTATGGAATGCAAGGTCGCAACCATGCATTCTCTCTACTCCCATCCTAGTCTATACAAGCACTCAAGGCATGGGCGAGAACCAAAACACTTATCTTTTTAGGTTCATTCAGTTAGTATTAGGTTTGAATGTTTTAATTTATTAATCCAACTTATAATGAGTTACCCTGGCAACCTCTTAGGGCCCCGACCCCCATTGCAAGCCACTTCCCGACACTACATGCAGATATCCTACCCTAAGCTCATGGAATCATAAATCTCAAAATCACAAAAGATAATCCATAAAATCATCAAATATGCATAAAAGCATCAAATCTCCATGAGCAAGCATCCATAGAAAATCATGATCACAACAGCTCTCTATTGGTAACTGAAGTATCACTAATAATCAAAAGTATCCAATGGTTCTCAATAACCAAAATATATCTCCATCATACTGATCGAAGACTCCAAAATAGTTGAGTCAAAACATGTCACAACATGACATCATCAAGAATAAATCCACATTTCAGTCTCATCATGGCGACTAGAAAAATAACCAAGGATAATTGATCGATGACCAAAAATGGTTAAGTCAAGTGTCTTATACATAAGAATCTCAACTATAAAAATCAATAATTTGCAAACATTACATAGATCATTCCATCACATAACCATGGTTGGGTTTATAAAGATCGAGATTAAAACATCATGATGACATTGCAATCACATCACCCCCAAGCCTCTGGTAGACGTCCTATAACTGGTCAACATAGGTCAACCCAAAACTCAAAACAATAGCATAAAGAATACACAATGCAAACACATATTTTAGTTTTGCTAAATTTAAATGTAAAGGTCTCAGTTTATGTTTCCAAGTTTGGAGAATGAATGGAGGAACATTTTGTATCTTTTCCTAGCACATGTATTATTTTGGATGAATAAAAAATTTCCTTAAAATCCATCTTTGTTTGAAAACGTCCCCCACCAAACTATCAATATACTTTATTTAATAATTTAAAATAATTAAATTATGAACCTTTAATCATTTATCAAATAATAATAATTTAAATTTATTAATAACATATTTACATATTACATATATACATACATATATATATATATATATTTAAATATATATATATGCATACATATATAAATATATAAATAATTATTTTTACGTTTTATTAAATTGAATTAATAATTTCGATTGATACCATGTATCATATGAAAATTAAATAACAATGAAAAGTCAAATTCATACGAAATGACTGTCATACCACATATATACAAAAGTGTGTACCCCCGACGGTACGTAGGGCCCTACGGTTGTAGGGCCTGCGATGTCAGTAGGTACTATGTACCCCTCCCATCGCAGTACCTGCGGCAGCCGGTACACTATGACCGCAGTGGGCACGGGGGCACGGGTCTCGTCCCCCCCCCCATTAATGCATATCACTTTTTTTAAAATCGCATAAACAATTTTCCATTCAGGTATGCGATTTCGATTTTAATAAAGTTTAACATTTTTTCAAAAATATTTTCGATTACTGGTACGATGTTTGATTTTTAATTAAATAAATATATATTATATATACATATATATATATATGTATATATATATGTATTATATATATATGTATATATATATGTATGTATGTATATATATATATACGCGCGGAGTTTTAAACATCATAGCATATATATATATATATATATATATATAATTGCATATATATATATATATATATATATCTGTGTGTGTGTGTGTGTGTGTGTGTGCAATTATATATATGTATACATGTTTATATGCTATGATGTTTAAAACTCTATGTGTATACATACATACATACATACATACATACATACATACATACATATATATACATATATACAAACACATGTTTTGGTTTTGCTAAATTTACAATCTTAAATTTAAATGTAAAGGTCTCAGTTTATGTTTCCAAGTTTGGAGAATGAATGGAGGAACATTTTGTATGTTTTCCTAACACATGTATTATTTTGGATGAATAAAATTTTTCCTTAAAATCCATCTTTCAATTATAATCTTTGTTTGAAAACGTCCCCCACCAACCTATCAATATACTTTATTTAATAATTTAAAATAATTAAATTATGAACCTTTAATCATTTATCAAATAATAATAATTTAAATTTATTAATAACATATTTACATATTACATATATACATACATATATATATATATATGCATACATATATAAATATATAAATAATTAGTTTTACGTTTTATTAAATCGAATTAATAATTTCGATTGATACCATGTATCATATGAAAATTAAATAACAATGAAAAGTTGAATTCATACGAAATGACTGTCATACCACATATTTACAAAAGTGTGTACCCCCGACGGTACGTAGGGCCCTGCGGTTGCAGGGCCTGCGACGTCAGCAGGTACTATGTACCCCTCCCGTCGCAGTACCTACGGCAGTCGGTACACTATGACCACAGTGGGCATGGGGGCGCGGGTCTCGTCCCCCCCCCGTTAATGCATATCACTTTTTTTAAAATCGCATAAACAATTTTCCATTCAGGTATGCAATTTCAATTTTAATAAAGTTTAACATTTTTTCAAAAACATTTTCGATTACTAGTATGATGTTCGATTTTTAATTAAATAAATATATATTATATATACATAAATATATATATATATATATGTATATGTATATATATATATTTTATATATATGTATATATATATGTATGTATGTATATATATACACGCAAAGTTTCAAACATCATAGCATATAAACATGTATACATATATATATAATTGCATTTATATATATGTATGTATGTATGTATGTATGTATGTATGTGTGTATGCAAATTCAAAAATATAAACATGTATATACACAGTTTATTTAGAAATTCTAATTTTTCAGAATTTTCCTATAAACTTTTAATCTCAAATTTATCCAAATATTAATCTAATGGATTTTGCTACAATTTAAACCCTAGCCCCATTTTCTTTTCAGATCTATGCATATAATCAATTTTAACTACCCATATTGAGAATGCATACAAATTAAATTAAAAAAAAATCCTCAGAAGTCATGGAAGACACGAAGAAGACAAGGAATGCAAAATGAAATAGCATAAGTAAAATCACAAGAATCTACCCAGATTCTGATGCTAATTCACTCTTCCTCAGAGAATTCGCAGGGAAAGCTCCTCCCTTCTTCAGAGTTCCCTAGTCCTCCAATGCTCCAAATGCTCTCCACGCTATATCCAAGCTTCTAGGAAAGCCTGAATATAAAGAGCTCTCAGGAAACATCTAGAATGCTTCTAGAAACAACTAGAAGGTGTCACCAACTAAGCATGTGTCTTTTCTAACCTTCTAGATGAGTCATAGGGTTCTAGACATCATGTGCTTAATTGATGGACTAACCCCCATGTTGTTAACATATGAGAAATGAAAAGGTGCATTTACTCCCATGCAAGCTTATAACTCCAATTTACTTTTTATATAATTTCTATTTAAATTTTTATAACTTTCATTTTAATTTTTATAACTTTTATTATTATTATTTAGTTATTACTTTATTATTATTATTAATTTTAATTTCTAATTTTCTTTTATTTAATTCTTTTTCCTCAATTAATTCTAATTTGATTAATTATAATCAAAATATCAAAACCCATGATATTTTATATTAATCACTCAAATAATTAATTTATTAATTAAATCTATTTATTAAGACTTAATTAATAGAAAATTCACCATAGACCTCCAAGATAAAATATAAAAATCCATCATAGAGCAATTCACACAAAATCAATCTAAAGGGTTAAAAGTTATGAAATATGTCATCCGACACATTTGATGGGTAAAATGTCTAGATACTTATCCTATCTCACTAGGACAAATGGTTTAAGGGTTTGGTATTTGAACTTGAGAATTTATCTCCCTTCTCTTATCATTGAGATAGTATAATAGGGTACACTCATCCTGGCAATTCAAGGAAATCGATACCCAGTACCTGCAACTTGTAGAAAAACCATGCATGTACATACAATATATAATGCTAAGCTAAGTAGACAATGGCAGGAAGTGGTGCATCATGTAGATCCCAACTAAGCACGTGACTATGACTCCCTTCCTTAACCATATTAGAAATGCCATACAATATAAAAATACGCACACCATACACATGCAAGTATGGGGTAAGTATCTATAATAAAATTCCTGAGATAATAAACCATCTAACTAATCATCAACAATAATTGAAAGCAATATAATGATCATTATGCATACATGAAATGTAATGTCTAAATGATCTCATCATATAACCACTAAATCCATAACATAATGTCTGATAGTCTCAAAACAATACTACTAATCCATCAACATAAAACTAGTCCAACATAGTCTGATAATAATAGCAACAATGTCCGAAAAAGATGTGAACGAGGCTAGGTACTACAAGACATTTTTGTTGAAAGAAAAGCCATAGTTAGTCATAAATCAAGACTTTTGGGCTTATTTTCTTGTCTCTCATTAGATAATTTCTATTTTACTTCTATCTACCAGTGAAAGGTAAAACCCAAATTCTTATCCCAACCCCTTCTAAAAATTCTATAAATAGAAGAAGAATTCAAGAGCAAAAGGACCCAAGTCTTAGACATCTACACTATAGGCACATTTTGATTCATCATTTTAGCATTCTCATTGTAGCATTTTCATACCATTTTAACATTATTTTGTGTTATTTAGCATCATTTATCACTTTTTAGTTCATTGCATATTCATCTTGATAGCATATAATTTGCATTTCAATCATAGATCTTGCATGTACCCATCATAGATCATAGATCTACATTTTAAGCATTCTCTCATTCTAGAATTGTTACTAAGATGCTTGTCTAAGAGCTATTTTAGTAGTTGTAGTTAGGAAAATATGAGACACTCATAGAGATTATATTCTGATGATGATATTTTTTCTTTAGTTTAGTTCATTGTCAGTCCATTTGCATTCTATACTAAGGTTTCATAAATACACATTTACACCATGTATAAATTGGTGTCCACCATGGGCTCCGTATTAAAGCCTCTTTATTCTTCAAGTTTTCTTGCTAATTAATTATTTTTCTTTTAGATCTATTTTCCTCCTTGGTTTGGGTGCAAATTTGATCTTTTACAAGTTTTATAGCATGTGAGAGGCTTCATACTGAGATTAGAAAACTTTCAAAGACATTTCCAATCTCACAAAGATTAGATCTGTCATTCCCCTAACATAGCAATGCTTTTACACACTTTTTTAATGCTTCTGCCTATTTTTTTATAGCATTTGAATCATGTTGTTTTACATTTGTACATTCTTATAGCGCATTTGATTATTCTTATAGCTCTTTTGATCATTCTTATAGAACATTTGATCATTATTATAGTGCATTTGATCATTCTTATTGCACATTTGATTATTCTTATAACACATTTGATTATTCATATAGCTCTAAACTAACTCTAATGTCTACAGTAGCTAGTGAGGATCAAGTGCAAGCTAAATCAAGTCTTCAACAACTGATGGTAAAAGAGGATTTGAAAAGATCATTTTCTAACGATATTTTCGTACGAGAGGTCCAAAATATTGATACTTTTTCTATTTCATCAGTTATTTCTATTTTGTTGCTTCTATTTCTACTAGTTGGTATTATGTGGGTAATGGATGTAACAATGAACACTACTGGATATATGGTCAATTGTATTAATAATGTTATTTCATTCTTCATATTGTGTGTGATGGTTTAGATATTCATAATTTTAATAGTTTGTATAGGTGATACTGGACAAGTGAGGTAAACATGCCCTTATTTTCATCTTATGTAAAAATAAACTTTTGAAGGTTTGAAATCTTCTTCTGTGGGGAGGCTTGATCTAGAGAATATTTTTACTAAAATTTGAAGTATCTTCAAAACTTCAATTATCAATACCATATTAAAGTCTTCATAATTTTGACTTTGATGCAACTTGAATGAAAAAAATTAGAGTTTAGATGACAAAGTTATGACCAATCAAATTTTGGTCATACCGAGACCAAAAGCTATAAAACGGTAAAAAAATAATAATCTCAAAAGTGGTCAACAATAGATTTAAAATGAAAGAGCTTATTAAAAGCTTTCCAATGGCATTTGTTTCATCAAAAATGTAGATGAAATGTGAAAGTTATGATAGTTTGAAGTTGAAGTAAAAGTGTAGATTCTGATGATATTAGAATGACATCATAAAATCTTAAATAGAGTGAAAAAATTATAATTCAAATTGAAATGATTATTTAATTCAAATTAAAAGAATTAGATGATGGGAGTTGAACTCTCAACCATTGCCCTTCTAAAAATAATGTCAACCAATGAGCTATTTATGATATTTTTGATATTACAGGAAGAGTTTTTATATACCCATAACAAATACGCCCAACATTATTTAAAATAAAGATTTTTGTTATTTTTTTAGACACCCAAAAATTGACAAATAATGTAATTCTGATCAATTAGTGAAAATTAAATAAAAATTAGAACAATAACAACAGACTTCCAAATTAAAAGATTACATTAATCATCTATCAAATTAATAACACTAAAATCAACTTCAAAAGAGTAGAAAAATAATTCAAAATCATAAAATGAAATTCAAAAAAAGGAGAGGGAAAAGAAAAACTTTTGAGAATAAATGGAACTTTTATTAAATCAATAAATCTATTTATTCTCACAAAATGAAAATCCTCTTTTTATATAAAGAATTAAAAGAAATCTAAATTTAGGCATAAATCATGAATTTTTGGGCTCCTCATTTTGTCTCTCATGAGACAATTTCATTGAAAAGAAATGCAAATTTAGCCATAAATCAAAGGCTTTTTGAGCTCCTCCTCTTGTCTCTCATGAGACTTTTTTGTTGAAACAAAAGCCACAGTTAGCCACGAATCAAGACTTTTGGGCTCCTTTTCTTATCTCTTATGAGACAATTTCAATTTCACTTCTATCCACCAGTAAAAGGTTAAACTCAAATTCTTACCCCAACCCCTTCTAAAAATCCTATAAATAGAAGGAGAATTCAAGAGCAAAGGGACCCAAGTCTTAGGCATATGCACTATAGGCACATTTTGATTTATCATTTTAACATTCTTATTGTAGTATTTTCATATAATTTTAGTATTATTTTGTGTTATTTAGCTTCACTTATCATTTTTTAGTTCATTGCATATTCATCTTGATAGCATATAATCTACATTTCAATCATAGATTTTGCATGTATCCATCGTAGATCTATATTTTAAGCATTCTCCTATTCTAGAGCTATCACTAAGATGCTTGTCTAAGAACTATTTTAGCAGTTGTAGTTAGGGAAACATGAGATGCTCATAGATATTATATTCTGATGATGATAGCTTAGGTTTAGTTTAGTTTTTTGTTTGTCCATTTGCATTCTATAATAAGGTTTCATGAATATGCATTTACACTGTGTACAAATTGGCGCTCACTGTGGAGCTTCGTATTAAAGCCTCTCTATTCTTTAAGTTTTATTGCTAATCTATTCTTCTTCTTTTAGATCCATTATTCTTCTTCTTTTAGATCTCCTTTCTTCCCTAGTTTTGGTGTAGATATGATCTTCTATAGATTTTATAGCATGTGAGAAGCTTCATATCGAGATCCACAATTCTAACTTTAATGCAACTTGAATGGGCAAAATTAGAGTTTAGATGACATAGTTACGACCAATCAAAGTTTGGTCAAACCTAGACCAAAGGCTATAAAAAGTTTAAAAATTAATCATCTCAAAACTGGTCAACAATGTATTTTAAATGAAAGAGCTGGTCAAAAGCTTTCCAATGGCATTTGTTTTGTCAAAAACACAAATTGAATGTGAAAGTTATGATAGTTTGAAGTTGAGGTAAAAGTGTGGATTCAGATGGCATCAACATGACATCATAAAATCTTAAAAATAGGAAAAAAATTCAAATTCAAATTAAAATAATTATTTAATTCGAATTAAAGGAATTAGATGATGAGAGTTGAACTCCCAACCATTGCCCTCCTAAAACTAAGGCCAACCAATAGGTTATTTATGGTACATAAGATATTAAAGAAAGAGTTGTTATATACCCATAACAAATTTGCCAAACATTATTTAAAATATGGGTTTTTGTTACTTTATAGACACCCAAAAATTGACAATTAAGGTAATTCTAGTCAATTAGTCCAAATTAAATAGAAAATCAAAAAAAAATGATAAACTTTTAAATTAAAAGATTCGATTAATCATCTATTAAATTAATAAGACCTAAATTAACTTCAAAAGAGGAGAAAAATAATTCAAAATCATAAAATGAATTCAAAAAAAGGAGAGAGAAAAGACATGCTTTTGTGAATAAATGAAAGTTTTATTTAATTAATAAATCCATTTATTCTCACAAAATGAAAATCCTCTTTTTATATAAAGAATTAAAAGAAATCCAAATTTAACCATAAATCATGAAATTTTGGGCTCCTCCTTTTGTATCTAATGAGACATTTTTGTTGAAAAGAAATCTATATTTAGCCAAAAATCATGACTTTTTGGGCACCTCCGCTTGTCTCTCATGAGAGATTTTTGTTGAAATAAAAGCCATAGTTAGCCATAAATTAATACTTTTAGGCTCATTTTCTTGTCTATCATGAGACAATTTTAATTTCACATCTATCTACCAATGAAAGATAAAAGTCAAATTTGTTGGGTGATGCGACGCGCTCCCCTGCCCACAGGTGGTTAATTATGTGGTGTTCCATGTTCACTAACAATCATGGCTTTTGGTGCAACGGTAAATGGGCCCAACAATTGGTATCAGAGCTTGGTTTTGGCCTAGTCATGGGTTCAAATCGCCCTGGTGCCTTCCCGACCTGCGTAAGCACCTGGTATGCGCATCGAGGGGGAGATTGTTGGGTGATGCGACGCGCTCCCCTGCCCACAGGTGGTTAATTATGTGGTGTTCCATGTTCACTAACAGTCATGGCTTTTGGTGCAACGGTAAATGGGCCCAACAAAATTCTTACCCCAAATCCTTCTAAAAATCCTATAAATAGAAGGAGAATTCAAGAGCTAAGGGTCCCAAGTCTTAGGCATCTACACTATAGGCACATTTTGATTCATCATTTTAGCATTCTCATTATAACATTTTTATAGCATTTTAGCATTATTTTGTGTTATTTAGCATCATTTATTACTTGTTAGTTCATTGCATATTCATCTTGATAGCATATATTCTGTATTTCAATCATAGATCTTGCACGTATCTATCATAGATCTGCATTTTAAGATTTCTCTCATTCTAAAACTGTCATTGAGATGCTGGTCTGGGAGCTATTTGAGCAATTATAGTTAGAAAAACATGAGACACTCATACAAATTACATTCTAATGATGATATCTTAAGTTTAGTTTAGTTCATCATCAGTCCATTTGCATTCTTTACTAAGGTTTTATAAATACACATTTACACCATATACAAATTGGTGCCCACCATGGGGCTTCGTATGAAAGCCTCTCTATTCTTCAAGTTTTCTTGCTAATCTATTCTTCTTCTTTTAGATTTACTTCCTTTCCTAATGTTGGTGCAAATATGATCTTTTGTACGTTTTATAGCATGTGAGAAGCTTCATACCAAGATGAGAAAACTTTCAAAGATGTTTCAAAGCTCACAAAGATCGAATCTGCCATTTCCTTGATGCAACAACATGTTTACACATTGTTTTAATGCTTCTGCCTATTCTTTTAATGCATTTGAATCATGTTGTTGCACATTTGCATATTCTTATAGCACATTTGATTATTCTTATAACTCTTTTGATCATTCTTATAGTGCATTTGATCATTCTTGTAGTGCATTTCATTATTCTTATAGCACATTTGATTATTTTTATAGCTCTAAACTGACTCTCATGTTTGCAACAACTAGTGAGGATCAAGAGCAAGCAGAATCAAGCCTTCAACCAATGATGGTAAAAGAGGATTTGAAAAGTTCATTTTCTAATGATGTTTATTTATGAGAGGTCCAAAATATTGATACTTTTTTTTTTAAATCAATCATTTTTATTTTGTTGTTTCTCTTTCTACTAGTTGGTACTATGTGGGTGATGGATGTAACAATGAATACTAGTGGATATATGGTTGATTTTATTAACAATGCTATTTCATTCTTCATAATGTGTCTGATGGTTTAGATATTTATAGTTCTAATAGTTTGTACATGTAATACTGGATAAGTGAGGCAAACATGCCCTCATTTTCATCTTATGTAAAAATAAAATTTTGGAGGTCTGAAAGCTTATTTTTAGTGGGGAGGCTTGATTTGGAGAATATTTTCACTAAAATTTGAAGTATCTCCAAAACTCCAATAATTAGTATTGTGTTGAAGTCATCACAATTTTGACTCCAACGCAACTTGAATGGGCAAAATTAGAGTTTAAATGACAAAGTTATGACCAGTTAAAGTTTGGTCAAACTGAGATCAAAAGTCATAAAAAGGTGAAAAAATAATCATCTCAAAAGTTATCAATAATGGATTTCAAATGAAAGAGCTCATCAAAATCTTTCCAATGGCGTTCATTTCGTCAAAAATAAAAATTAAATGTGAAAGTTATGACAGTTTGAAGTTGAGGTAAAATTCTGATGATGTCAGTATGACATCATAAAATCTTAAAGAGAAAAAAATTAAAATTAAAATTAAAATGATTATTTAATTAAAGAAATTAGATGATGAGAGTTGACTCTCAACCATTGCCCTCCTAAAATTAAGTACAACCAATGGGCTATTTATAATACATTTGACATTAAAGGAAGAGTTGTTATATACCTATAACAAATTCACCCAACATTATTTAAAATAAGAGTTCTTGTTATTTTAGTAAACACTCAAAAATGTATAAATCACATAATTTTGATCAATCAATACAAATTCAATAAAAAATTGGAAGAAAAACTATAGACTTCCAAATTAAAAGATTACATTAATCATTTATCAAATCAATAAGACCTAAATCAACTTCAAAAGAGGAGAAAAATAATTCAAAATTATAAAATAAAATTTTAAAAAAGTATAGAGAAATGAAAATTTTTTGAGAATAAATAAAACTTTTATTAAATCAATAAATTATTTTATTCTTATAAAAAGAAAATTCCCTTTTATATAAAAAGTTAAAATAAATCCAAATTTAGCCATAAATCATGACTTTTTTGGCTTTTCCTTTTGTCTCTTATGAGACATTTTTATTGAAAAGAAATCCAAATTTAGCTATAAATCATGACTTTTTGGGCTCCTCCTCTTGTTTCTCATGAGACATTTTTGTCTAAATAAAAGACATAGTCAGTCTCAAATCAAGACTTTTGGGCTCCTTTTCTTGTCTCTCATGAAACAATTTCAATTTCACTTCTATCCACTAGTGAAAGGTAAAATTCAATTTCTTACCGCAACCCCTTTTAAAAATCCTATAAATAGAGGAAGAATTCAAGAGCAAAGGGACCCAAGTCTTAGACATCTACACTATAGGCACATTTTTATTCATCATTTTAACATTCTCATTATAGCATTTTTTTTAGTATTTTAGCATTATTTTGTGTTATTTAACATCATTTATCACTTGTTAGTTTATTGCATATTCATCTTGATAGTATATAATCTGCATTTCAATCATAGATCTTGCATGTATTCATCATAGATCTTCATTTTAAGCATTCTCCTAGTCTAGAACAATCACTAAAATGTTGGTCTAAGAGCTATTTTAGCAGTTGCAGTTAGGGAAACATGAGATGCTTATAGAGATTACATTCTGATGATGATATCTTGAGTTTAGTTTAGTTCGTCATCAATCCATTTCTATTCTACACTAAGGTTTCATGAATACTCGTTTGCATCATATAGAAATTGGCGCCCACCATGGGGCTTCGTATTAATGCCTCTATGTTCTTCAAATTTTCCTTCTAATCTATTATTCTTCTATTAGATCTACTTTCTTCCTTGGTTTTGGTGCAGATATGATCTTTTGTAGGTTTTAGAGCATGTAAGAAGCTTCATACTAAGATGAGAAAACTTTCAAAGATGTTTCCAAGCTCACAAAGATTAGATTTGCCATTCCCTTGATGTAGTAGTGCTTTTGCACATTGTTTTAATGCTTCTGCCTATTCTTTTAACACATTTGAATCATGTTGTTGCATATTTGCACATTCTTATAGTACATTTGATTATTCTTATAGCTCTTTGATCATTCTTATAGCACATTTAATCATTCTTATAGCGCATTTGATTATTCTTATAGCTCTTTTGATCATTCTTGTAGTGCATTTGATCATTCTTGTAGTGCATTTGTTCATTCTTGTAGTGAATTTGGTCATTCTTATAGTGCATTTGATCATTCTTATAGCACATTTGATCATTCTTAGAGCTCATATACCATTTTCTATGGTGCATATGTTGTTTTCTGTTATACATCCAATCTAAGCTATTAACCTTCACATATGATGTTCAAATCTAATTTTTGATTATTTGTAGGCCTCATCTAACCTATGAATAACTCTCATGCTACTAGAAATGTGTGATGTGAATGAAGAACCTCATAAATGCACCTAGCCTTTGCTAGCATTGAATCATATAGGTGGACCTTGGCTCTTGTTAATTAAAAGTGTGGCATTTCTAAATTTTCAAACATAGTTTAATAAGAAGGTTCAATCTCACTGATCTAATAAAGATGTAAGCCTATGCTCTCAACTCCTTTGAGTTGATCAAAATGCCTGACCTTCTATAAAGATTAGTCACATTTGAATGAGGAAAGAACCCACACATAGTCTAATTAGGAGCCCCCTTATCTTCAATAGTATAAGGGCTAGTAATCAATTCTTTGTCTCTATTGTATTTGGGGACCCAAAATAGTAGGGATATTCTCTCACTCTTCTCGAGTGATTAGATTCATAGACCTATTTATGACTTCCATTTTTTACTTTTCACTAGGTAGGATTATCTAGCCATAGAAGGGCTACCTCCCGAGTTGCCTTAGAAAGGCTAGTGAGAGGGATTGCCCTCAATCTTGTATTCCTAATCAAATGTAAGCCATATGTGTTCATAACATAGCCTTCCTGCAATAATCCCACAAGGGATTGTGCCAAACCTCCTTGGTGTTGGTGAGAAGCTTTCTGTCATAGAAGAGGTAAATCCAAACACAGTTGGAACACTAAGACCCACTAGTCACCAGCCTTTAGATAACCTTGTAAGGAAGCCATTTTTCTTCCATTTTCTAGTGCATGTGGTTTTCACATCTTGCATTAGTTCTACTACTATTTTTCTTTTAAGTGCTTTAAAAATTAATAACAAACAATAGTGCAGATCATAACCCTTTAAGAAAGAAGAACTCCAAACTAGTATCGAGAAACCAAGTTCAAAATCAAGACATTGTTGAACAAACCTTAAAATAGTGCATACATAGCATAAAACAATACTTTTGAACATTCCTATAATACTTTTTCTCTCTATTATGATGCATATACCTATTGAAAATTGCATTTGAGCCTTGAAAAAATGCATCTAACCATTCTTGTGATGTATTTGAGCAATTAAATAGTGCATTTGATCACTAAAATAACACATCTGACCATTTCTATGATGCACTTGAGAAATGAAATAGTGCATTTGATCGCTAAAATATCACATCTAACCATTCCTATAATGCATCTAAGAAAAAACATAAAATAGAGCCTATCTACGTGCATAATAATTATGAACAAACAATAAATTTGGATACCCTTTTCCTTGTTGATAGTTTATAAAATCTGAGAATTTCCATATATGATCGAAGACATCTTTTGAAGCAAGCAAAGCTACATCATCATCAACCCAACAATTACCACTACCTCACTTTGTACATCAAGCTAGAGACATTTGAAGACACACATCCATCCCTTTATCTAACTTCGCAAAAAAGAACCTTATCCTATCAACATTGGCAAACACCTTGTCTAATCTAGTTTGTTGCTACAAACAAATCACAGTCAACGAAAACCTTCACTTTTTGAAAAATGCCTAAAAACTAAAAGAATCCAATTCACCCTTCATGCCATTGTGCAAAATGGGTGTACCAAAAAAATTGAAATGGTCACCCATATGAGTGAGTGCCAGGATAGCAAGTAGAACCATCAAATACATAGAACCTCTAAAACTCCTCAAATCTACTATAGCAATAGATTGCTTGTAGAACATAGTTACTCACAAGTCACCCTTGTTCAATCAAAATTCAGAATCCTTAGCCACAATGGGTTCATCTAATGCATAGGATGATAGAAGTATCAAAACTAAAATCAAATATTTTCAACAAAATCTCAAACTTGTCGATATCATGGGCAAGATACTAGAGAGATACAAAGAACAAAGCATACTCACATTAGCACAACAAGGTGCAAAATTTCCATCTGACTTTGATGTGACCAATCTAAAACAAGATGAAGAAGAGTCACCTTTAGACATTGTTACATAAAAATTGTAAGACTTACAACTAGAAATGGAAATGATGAAAAAAGAGAACATACAACCTCCAGAGTTTAGTCTCAAAAAGGTGTGTCCCCTACCATTTGATAAAAACATTACCTTCACACCTTTTCCTCCAAATGTGAAAATGCCAAAATATGATAAATATGTTGGTACATTGGATCCATAAGATCACCTTAGGCAATTCTATATGTTAAGTATGGAGTTTTTCTATGAAACAATGTACCTAATGCATCTTTTTCTTAGGAGCCTCAAGGAGCAAGCCATGGAGTGGTTCTCCAAATTACCCTCCAAGATTAAAACCTTCAATCAATTATCCTCAATTTTTATCACCCAATATCGTTAGAACATTGAAAGAGAAGTCACAATGATTGATCTATGTAACAAAAAACAACTCCTAGGTGAATCATTCAAGACCTTCCTACAATGGTGGATGCACATATTTTCCAAATATCATAGAGACATACCAGACAAAGAAAAGAAAAATATCTTCATCAACAATCTCTCAAAACTAATAAATTATTGGCTCCAACTCCAAGGGCCTAAAGATTTTTAAACCACCTTAGAAAATGTTGCTAAGGTGGAAGAAACCTTGGTAAATAATGACATAATTAAATTATATAAAGATGGTATTGTCCAAAAATTCCACATAGGCACACAATTCCTCTAATCAATCCACTAACAAATAGAAATCATGGTGAAGAAATAATAACAAAAACACCACAAATGATGGGGTAGTTGAAATCAACCATGTCAAAACTAAAACTCAAGCCCCTTTAAATCAACCCAATCCCATTGTTGCACCTCAAAAAAATAATTCCTACCTATTTTACTAACGTATCATGAAGACTCCCTCTACATATAATCAACAAGTTGCCTACAATCAAGCTCCTACCCCACAAAGATATCAATCTTCTGATATACCAAAGAGTATACACCCATAGAGGTGTCTTATGAGAGTGCTTTAAAAACACTCTTGGCCAATGAACTCATTGCATTACTAGAGGCCAAAACATATGAACCCCAAGTCAAGCTGAAATGGTGGAATGACAAACACACTTGTGCCTATCACCAAAATCAGGGACACTTAACAAACAATTGTTTCATCCTTAAGGGGGTCATCAAAAAATTAATAAACAATGGAGTTATAGAAGTAAAAAATCTTAGCAATAATGAAGACCATATGACCTTCAAGAACCCCTTCATGTGTCATGAAAATGGGGAGTCTTCTAAGGCCAATAAAAACATACCTCCTCAAACCAAAGTTAATTATGCACATCACTACGATAATATGATTGGCATGATTTCTGGATTTGATGACACTATAAATGTCATCATAATTAAAGATAAAAACAAAAAAAAATCCTCAAACACCATTGTTCGAGGTCAAGCCTCTAAAATTATCCTACCAAGACTTGTGACAAACCTCGACCGAGAAACTCCAAGTTCCTCCATGCCCAAGTACAACCTAGTTAACCAATTGCTTAAGACTCTGACCCACATCTCTATTTTTGAACTATTGCAAATCTCCCTAGAGCATAAGGAAATACTCACCAAAGCCTTAGTGCCAAATGAACTAGACGTGAGTAGATTTGAGAACATGTTCAGCAATCTAGTTGCCCCTCATTGCATGTCTTTTTCAACTCAAGATGACATGTCTGTCATCTAGCCACAAAATTCTCCTTTGCACATTGAAGTATTTATCCATAAGAACTGAGTTAAGAGAGCATTGGTTGATGGTGGGGTTGGTCTCAATATTTGTACACTTAATTTAGTAAAAGATCTTAGGTACACAAAGGATGCTATTGACCCAAGAAAAAAGATTACCATCAAGGCTTATGATGATAAAGAAAGATCCTCCAAAGGCATGGTTATATTACCAATTAGAGTAGGACCAGTTGTGAAAGAAAATGTTTGTTAGGTCTCAGACTTATACTTAACTTATAACATTCTATTGAGAAAACCATGGATTCATGACATGCAAGCTGTTCCCTCCACCTACCACCAGTGCCTTAAATTTCCTTACATGGGTCAAGAGGTGACCATACCTAAAGATCAACACTTTTCCCAGTCTTGTAACTCACTTTTCCCTCATAACAAGGAAGAAGCTAGCACACCAACATATGACTTCAGCCAGTCCATATCTATAGACACTTCACTCTCTACTAACCAAATGAGCAACCACTCATTAACATCAACTAAGGGTAAAGAGAAAGTGGTTTTTTTGGATCCTTCCACCCCTTCACCACCATTATCATTAAAAGATCCTAAATAATTACACTACAAAGAAATGGATAAATTGATGAAAGAATTTGACAGAAAGTGTAAGTTACACCATAAAGGGGTAGGCGAGTACTTAGTCTCCCTATTTGATTCCCCATTTTCTCTAATGTCTCATGGAAAATCTTCATCCACCAAGCCATATCATGCACATTTTATCAAAGCAAGTGGCACACCTCCAAATTTAGTAGAAGACATCAATCAACAAAACATTGACATCTCCTCCCACCTATATGAGAAAGGCTTTGACCTAATGAAAAATATGGGATATTTGGGAGATGGTCCCTTAGGGAAAGGGATAGGCATAACTGAACCTCTAATAGCACATTTTAGGTCCAACAAGTCTAAAATAGGGATAGGGTATGGTGGACAAGACAAGACACAAACCTCTTTCAAAGCTCACCCAAAGCATAATGATCCTTCCTCTTCTACCTTGGTGTGGGTACCCAAACAAAAGGACAACTATACATTGGCAAAAACGGATATCCTAAATGTAAATCTATCCCTCTCAAGTTCACATTCCACAGAAGAACCACCCTTAAATACCTCCAATAATGAAGATGATGACAATTTTTCTAAATGGGAATTTGATTCACTATCTAAGAAATTTGTCTATAATAAAGAATGTGATATTGTCTACATACCCACCCCTAACAATTTGGCTAAACAAAGAACAAATTATAGTTCAAGATCCACTTCACCAAGAAATAGAGTAGATTAGAGTGGCTTAGAAGATGATGAACACATTGAAGGGTTTCAATTTCAAACCTTATCCTTTGACTTCTTTCCAGTAGAAGTCAAAGATGATTACTAAAAGCTGCTTGCAAGCTCTCATTTACCTGACAGTCAAGAAGAATTCCATTTCATAGATTTGACAAATATAGCATATGAGCCATCCAATGAAATTATGTCTTTAAACCCTACTGAACCCTTCCCATGCTATGAATCACTTTCCCTAATCCATCCCAAACTCATTAATTGAGATACAACTAAGCATCATCACCTCCCTCATTTTGATACTGATTGTGAAGCTTTCATCTATCTTAATGTGGTTGAACTATCTCATCAATGAAGAATGACATAAGAGCATATGGTCGAGTTGGGTATCAATCACCTCAGTCACACTAGAGCAGGGCAAGCATCCCACAACATTAATGACCACCACTAAGTTGTGGCTAATATTGAGAAAAAAATGGAAACAAATAGAAGTGATGCATCCCAAGGTAAAAACTCAATTGTGGGACCCACGGATGGGTAATTGATACCTTACCCAAAAGTTTCGAGGAGTGATCTTCTATTTTGATTGAGCTATCAGAACATGTCAACATCGACACAAAACAAGAACCGAAGGTCATTTATTTGGCATAGTCCTTAAGCATAGAAGAAAGGAAGACATTCATTGAATTCTTCAAAGAAAGACAGATTAACTTTGCATGGTCTTATGTAGACATGCCCGACTTAGACCTAACCTTAATCCTCCACCATCTTAACATTTCACTGGAGGTCAAGCCAATAAAAAAAAGCTTAGAAAGATGCATCCCCATATAACTCTATTGGTCAAGGCAGAGTTAGAAAAATTAATCAACACCAATTTCATCTAACCCTTGGTGCATGCATCATGGATATCCAACATTTTCCCCATATCAAATAAGAATGGTAGCATATGCATTTGCATCAATTTAGGAGATCTAAACAAAGCATGTCACAAAGATGATTTCCCCCTCCACAAAATTGACACCATTGTCAATCTAATAGTGAGACATTCCATGTTTTCACTTATAGACGGATTTTTAGGGTATAATTAGATCAGAATAGCACTAGAAGATCAAGAGAAAATATATTTTACTTGTGCATGGGGTATGTTTTGTTGGAATATAATGCCCTTTGGGTTAAAGAATGCTGGGGCTACCTATCAATGGGCCATGACCACTATCTTTCACAATATGATGCATATCTTCATGGAAGATTATGTGGATGATATTCTTTCCAAATCTCATAGTCGAGAAGAACATCTTGCCATACTGCCCAAAATATTCACCTACTTAGAAGTGTTCAAGGTTAGGCTCAATCCCAAGAAATGCACTTTTGGCATCAAATCAATTAAACTCCTAGGATACATTGTCTCCACCAAAGAGATAGTAGTCAACCCTAAAAAGCTAAAGCCATAATCAATATGCAACCTCCAAAGAACTTGAGTTAGTTATGCTCTCTTCAAGGTAAACTTCAATCAGTTCATCGATTCATTTCTCAGTTGGTGGAAAAGTGTATACCTTTCACACACTTGCTACATAAAGACATAAATTTTAAGTGGGATGATCAGTGTTAGAAAGCTTTTGAAACACTTAAAAACTATTTGATAAATCTACCTATATTGGTACCTCCAATATCACACAAACCATTACTATTGTACATTTCTCTAATGGATAAATCAATCAAAGCTCTTCTAGCACAAGAAAATGACTAAGGAAAAGAATAAGCCATTTACTACATCAGTAATACCTTGGTCAATTAGGAGCTTAATTACTCTTTCATTGAAAAGGCTTGCCTAATCATAGTTTTTGCTTCCCAAAAACTATGTCATTACCTCCTAACCCACAAAGTCAAGCTCATCTTCAAAATTGATCCTCTCAAATACCTTCTCATCAAGACAACATTAACCAGTAGACTAGCCAAATGGGTGATGATCCTAAGAGAATTTAATATTGAGTATGTAGATAGGAAAGAAATAAAAGGATAGCCATTTCCAATCAATTGGTAGATGCACCTATAGAGGGTTTCAATCCTATCTTAATTGACTTCCCTAATATGCACATTCTTTAGATAGAGCCGGTAACATGAAAATTTTATTTTGATGGTTCCTACACACACCATGGATTAGGCATTGGTATTTTGTTCATCATGCCACTTGATGTTAGCATCCCTAAATCTTACAAACTGCTCTTCCCTTGTGCCAACAACATGGCTGAATATGAAGCTTTGGTCTGGGGTCTCAAGCTAGCTTTGGAATGGAAACTAACAACACTAGAGGTTTATGGAGACTCCCAGTTGATCAACAATCAAGTTATTGACATTTATTAGACTAAAGATGAAAAATTATTGCCTTATAAACATATGGTCGATACAGTCAAGACACATTTTTTTCACATTACTTTTGAACAAATTCCTAGAGAGAAGAATAGAGCAGCAGATTCTATGGCCACCTTGGCCTCTTTACTCCAACTCCTAGAGTAGCATAAGCAGTATGAATTCCTAGTGGAAGAGGTGGTTCAACCCACATTTACTCAACCTGATTCCCTTATCATTTTCCACCTAGACGCTCTCAATTCCCTTTAGTATAGTCCCATCATCACTTACCTCCATGATAACACCATTCTATCTAACCTCTCATGTAACCAAAAATGAAATTTCATTTTACAAACCTCCTATTACACCTTGGTGGCTGATACACTGTATAGGAAAGGTCTTGATGGTACTTTATTTAGATGTCTCGAAAAGGATGAGTCTAGAGTCACTCTACAGGAAGCCCATGTAGGGATCTGTAGGTCACACTCTAGTGGGTTGACATTAGCAAAGAATATTCTTAGAATGGGCTATTTTTGGCCAACCATGGAAAAGGATTCTATTGACTATGTCAAAACTTGCAAAAAATGTCAAATTCATGGTAACCTTGTTCATGCACTAGCCTAAGAGCTCAACCCTTTGGCCACACCATGGCCTTTTTATCAGTGGGGCTTTGATTTGATTGGAGCCATCCATCCGCCCTCCTCCAATAGGCATAAAGGCATAAATGGATTATCACTACCACTGAATACTTCACCAAGTGGGTCAAAGCGATGCCACTTGACAACTCTACAAGAAAATAGATCTCTTCTTTTATTCTCAACCATATCATTTATCGGTTTGGCATACCTCATGCCATTCTCACAGATAACACTTTGTACTTTAAAAATCAAATAATTGATAAATTATGTAAAAAAATTCACATTATACACCACTCTTCATCAATTTATTATCCCCAAGGCAATGGCTAAGTAGAGGCCACCAACAAAACCATTATCAACATTCTCAAAAGAACCGTCAATGATATTGGTAGGGATTGGCATTTACAGTTGAACCCCACCCTTTGGGCCTATAAGATGAGTGTTAGGATGCTTATAGGTGCGACACCCTTCTCTTTGGTCTACGAGTGTGAAGTTATTCTCCCTTTAGAGGTTGAGATCCCATCCTTAAGAGTTACTCTTTGAGTCATACTATCAAATGAGGATTATAGAGTGGCTTGTCTAGAATAGCTAGAGTTGTTAAAAGAACATCAACATACAACACATGAACATCTCAAAGTGTATCAGAATAGATTATCAAGACATTACAACAAAAAGGTCAAACCCTGTGTTTTTCAAATTGGTGACCTAGTGCTCAAAGAAAACCCTAAGAACCAAGTAGTGAGGGAAAAGAAAGGAAAATAGGAGGCCAATTGGATTGGTCCTTACGTTATCACAGAATCCTTTGGGACTAGTACTTATAGACTTTCAGATTGTGATGGTACAAAATTAGTAGAACCTATCAATAGCATCCATCTCAAATGGTTTTATGTCTAGAAGCCTTGAGAAACACATCCAAAATACCAAAAAATATCAAAAAAGCCAAAAAAAAAAATTAAAAATTAAAAAATTAAATAAAAAAAATTAGTACAAAAGAAGTGAGAACACCACCTTTGGTTTGAAAAGGGGTGAGAGATAGCACTTTTGGACTTCCCTAAACAACACAAGTCCTTCAATGCTGAAAAATAGTCAAGGAAAACCCTTAAGCAATTGAACTTGGAAAAATCTTGCTTGTTTCAAGCACCATTGAGTTAATTTCACACATACCCAATTGAGAAACACTTGTGGGTCACAATTCCATGGTTCTTTGGCATCAAATGTTGTTCACAGCAATGGAGACAACTAGTATGATAGAAACAATGGTGAGCACAACAAATTCAACAAAACAGGGAGTCTAATTATGTATTGAGATACCATAGACATGAACTGCAAGAAAATCAATACACATCTCTTCTATCCACCTTGGCCAATCATCTCCAATGTTTATTTTAGCTCTCAATTGACCCATTTGATGTCATAAACTCTTTTCATTACCTCTTTAGGTACCTCACATGGTCCTAGTTGCACCCCCTATATTCCAACAAATCTCACTCACATCCTCTGTTTTAGCCCCATAGACCCAAAAATCATCCAAAATTACTAAAAAAATTTAAAAATCATCCAAAATTTACCAAAAAAAAATTTCAAAAATTGCCTAAAATTACCAAAAAAATTCAAAAATCACCCAAAATTATCAAAAAAATTCAAAAATTGCCTAAAATTATCAAAAAAAAAAAAACCTAAAAATATATTAAAAAAAATAAAATCTAAGAATATCAAAAAATTCCACAAATAGCCCAAAGCATTCAAAAGGGGGTCATAATTACCAAACATGGCTATAAAAGCTTGAAACATTAACAACACCCCAAAATTCCTATTAATTCCTGCCTCACTTTAGCCCAATTAGGCTATATAATAGGACATCAACTATTTGAACTCCACATGCCTCGCTGATATTAAGAAGTAGCATAGTGATGTCCTAAAACATTTCATAGGACTTCAAAAAATCTAGCACAATGTAGATAGTGCAAGAGGTGCCCTTTTTTCCTTTCTCTTGTCAACAACAACAATTTCCCATGGCTCATTAGTCTTATTTAAGTTGCAATGGCCACGATTAGTCTAGCCCCCTTCAACAAATATATTAATGCTATCTGGAAAGCCTAGATATCTGTCAGACTCTTTCATCATCATATAGCTGGGGGTACAGAATAAGTAAGCGTAAGCGTGAGAACTTGGCTCCCCCCTCTAGCACCTTTTTAGGCCCAAGCACCTCTTTCAAGCTCCCTCTAGCACCTTTTTCAAGGCCCAAGTGTCCTTTTCGACCCCTCTAGCACCTTTTTAGGCCCCTCAAATGCCTTTTTCAAGGTCCAAGTGTCCTTTAGGACCCCTCCAACACCTTTTTAGGTCTGAAGTGCCTTTTTTAGCCCCTCAAACGCCTTTTTTGAGGCGCAAGTGTCCTTTTTGGACCCCTCTAGTGCCATTTTAGGCCCCTCTAGCACCTTTTCCAAGGCCCAAGTGTCCTTTTAGGAACCTTCTAGTGCCTTTATAGGCTTGAACCACCTTTTTAGGCCCCTCAAACAACTTTTTCAAGGCCCAAGTGTCCTTTTAGATCCCTCCAAAACCTTTTTAGGCCCATCAAACATCCTTTTTAGGCCCCTCAAATGACTTTTTCAGCCCATACACCTTTTTGTAGGCCCTGTTTCACCATTTTGCAAGACCCCCAATGTCTTTTGGGCCCCCAACATGCCTTTCTCGAGTTAAAGTGCCTTTTCAAGGCCCTATTTCACTCACTTGAGACCTTAGTGTCCTCTTTTGGGCCACAAATTCCTTTTCATAAGCCTCGAGAATGTTTGTCTCATCACACACCTAGAGAAACAGTCCCACATTGGCTTTATTATTATCTATAATGGTTCTTAATATACACATAGACATTCTTTCCTACTAATCATGGTTATCCTCACTCTATGGATTGTATTGTTCCCACTTTTACAAGAGTAAAACCGTTCCAACATTTATCACAAAAATACAAAAATATTCAAATATTTACTAAACATCCAAAAAATATTTAAACGTTTGACAAAACCACAAAAACATCCATATATATTTAAAAAATACCAAAAATACACATGACAATGCATTACAGTCAACATTAGTTGTCCCTTTGATTGCCACAACAACAAGCACTAACTTTTTATTCTCCCATGATGACAATGACAACATTACATTCTAACAGTGTCTAGTGGATTATTTATTCTAGCCTTCTAGGGGAGATAGCATAATAGGGTGTCTAATCAATGGTATCTCTTCTAGCCTAGCTCTAGATGAAGAAGCTCTTTGTGTCAACACCCTACATGTCCACACCACATCCATAGGAATTTTAAACCTTCTACTATGTAATTGCATGTTCAACAGATGTGTAAATTCCCTATCTATAAACTACATCTCTCATGGATCCTCATTTGAGAATACCTAACAGTAACTTCCCATCCAACAAGCAGCTTCCTGGTGTACCTTTATTGTCTAGTGCATTTCCACAAACACATTCTCCACCAACTTGCTTACCCCCTATGCAATGATCACTAGTTGGGTTGCATCTCGCTCTTGTTGCTCTTGATTAGTCATCATTCACAACATTCCACATCTACTTTTGCCTTGCCCAAATGCACCTATAATTGCCTCACCTTCCCCTCACTCAATGCTAGCTACTTCTACAACTTCAACACTAAAGAATTCACCTTTGTAATCACTTCGGTAAAAGACTCCAACTGCGATTGCAATAAAACCAATTCATTCTAAGCACTCTCTAAACCCACTTGTGCCGCCTTCAGTGATTCTTGCAATCACTAAACCTGTGACCATTCCACCTGCATCCCTATGTCATTCCCTTCCAAATGCAATTAATCCACATGTAGTTCTACTTCTAGTGATTGCACCTGTGCCTTCTCTATATTCACCACCACTTGGAGCTGCCTTGATCCTATTTGTGCTCCATCTTCCTACACTTTCTCTATTAATTCTAGTAGAAACTTGAGTTCATATTTGATATTCTTTGCTTGGGTTCTCTCTATAGCTAACATTCTCCATAATTCTCCCATGTCATTTGAGGATTGGTCTTAACCCCCTACCTCTGGCTATGGCTCTCCCACATTTACACCACTTGTTCCCCCTTCTTTCAACCCTCGTCCCAACATCCCAAGGCTAATCCACTACTACATCCCACTCATTACTTCACCACCACTAACACCTCCCACGTCCTTTAAAGTTTCTCCCATGGACTTTTTAGGAGATTTTATTTCCCCCACTTCCTCCTCTACTCCTAACATACTCTTCATCTTCTCAAGTAGACTATTTTCCACCTGCATCTTTGGCTCATCATCTACTACCACCTACAATGCCTATTGCACTATAGTCCTTGATAACATCATTAAAGCTAACAAGGGAATTTCTTTTGCCTCTATCCCCACCTCTTTGAGTTGTCCTAGCCCTTGTCTTGGTTGGCTTGCCTCACCCAAAATCGAAGCCAAGCCTTTGGAGTTCTGATTGATCCACCCACTCCTCAAAACTTTTCCTAATGCATTTTTCTCTTTGCCCTTGCCTCATCCACCTTCCCTAGCTAGCATCACCCTCCTACTATGATTGATCTAGTCAGCCTAACATGCTTTCACTTACACCCTGCTTAGCCTTCTCAATCTATCTAATGACCACATTTTACTCTTCACCTTGCTTTGTTCCATTCCCATGCCATATGCCTATTTATGGTCATCCCTCACTTGGCTTCACTCTTTACTAACCTTCCCACATGTTTTGTATCTTGCCAGACTCATACTAGGTACACTTCCACCATGCCCACACTATAATGACTGCTAAAAAGTTCTACCGACCTTCTCTACCAACACACACCGTCTGCATCCTACTACACTGGTACCCAATACACTTGGCCCTTGGCTTTGACATTCATCCACCTTAATTTTTGCTAATGCTTAGATAGTACCCACTACTAAATCACCACCAACACATGTCATGCTCTCTTATTTGCCTGATATGATAGTTGCTCCTTGGTAGAACTGAACAAACTCGATACTATTTTGTAGAACTAGAAGCACACTTGGTCTGCAAATAATGATTTCCTATTCTATCATGTGCTTATAGTGCCTCAATGATGTACTTAACTAGAGGTACTAGGATAAATTCATGATCTTTTTTTGGTTTTTCACTCTTTAGCTTCAGTGGTCCTTTGGTTTCACACATTATTGTTGTCCACTTATAAGTGTCTCCTCTCATATGGAATGCCATGTGTACCTCGACCAATTTTGTGTGATATCTTAGGTGAGATCTTTTATTTGACATGTAACTATTTCTATTCCTTTATTTTTTAATTCTATGGCTATGGCTTTTGTTTCTTGTATATTGTTCCTCCTTGTTGGTACTTCTCGACGTGACATAGTATTCATATCACTATAGCTGAGCTAGTAATGATTGTACTTAGTCACTTTTGTTTTTATTACATGCTCTATGATGACAATTAGTTTGCATCTCTTTAAAAAGGTGATAGTTAGTTTCATTCATTTATTTTGCATATTCATCGCAGGTTCCTTTGCAAAAAAATAGTTGGCACATAAATCAAGATACAATTCACAAATGTTAGTTCACAACTTCACAACTAGTTATCAAAAAGTGGACAACAACATCAACATCAACATCATGACAAGCTTTTGGCACTCCAATATCATGGACTCTGTCTCTTCACAATATCCACATTAACATTACACTTCATACATTCACCTTCTCATTCCACTCATTGCATTATATGGCTTTCAAACCTCAGACAATTCTAGTTGCTATCAAATTGCACCACATCATCTGCTGCCTTGCATGGCTTTCAGATCTCAAATAATCTCGTTTCACCACATTCCATCTCCTTTGATTCACTACATCATCTTTTCCCATCCTCCATCTCCTTTCATTTTCTTCTGTTCATTTCATGGCTTTTGAATCTCAAAAGTTGGCCCTCTACATCATAGCCTTCAAATCTTAGATAATTTCATTTCTTTCCATTTTTCACCTTCACTCACCCTCCATGTGTCATGTTCCATTTTCTCACATTTCCATTTATCTTTCCACTCCTTTCATCTCATTCTTGCACTTGGGCATTTCATTCCATTTCATTATTTCATATCATCCTCTCATATATCAATTTGTTGATTACTAGTTTCATTCCATCTCATTATTTCATATAATCCTATCATATATCAGTTTGTTCATTAATAGTTTCATTCCATTTTTTTCCTTAGACACTCCATCCCCTCTCATTATCTATTTCTTCACATTCCCTCATGTTCTATTTCATTATATTATATTTTGTTATCTCATTTCATTCATACCTCATTAAATCACATTCTATCTTACCACATTTCATTTCATGTCATATTACCAAATCACATTTTCCTTACATCATTCGTACATACCATCTATTCTACCTCATGATCCATCTACATTAATCATTCACATATACATACACATACACATCCATTGCTACCATACTCATCAAATCAAACCATTACATGCATACATGAGTCCATTATATATCAAGTGCACAAGTCTGAACATCAAAAAACTCAAATATCTCCTATACCAAAAGGATCAAATCATCAACATCAAAAATTCATCAATGTCAACATTCAAAAGGCCATCAACATCAACATAAAAGGGTCATCATCATAACTAACCTACATGATTAGTCAATAAAATGAACACAAGCTCCACAAATCAACCCTATGTCGCACTACCTACATCATTTTTTGGTGTCTAATTTGAAGATCGCTGCTCACTGGGGGAACACATCTCATCTTGAACAAATGAATATCAAATAATGCCATTGATTTTTCATCACAACTAATCATCCTACATCAATCACATCTCAACATCTAGCCAGTTAGCTAATGGTTTTATCTTGAACCAGTTATTTGTCCTACTCTATATCTTGGGATGGACATGTTAGTTTTCCTTACTCTATATCCTGAGGGGGGCACTTTTTCTTTGTATCAACATTATTTGATTGATTCTAGCCATCACTTTGTGACTACACATCCCCTACCAACTGTTCTCATTAGCATTTTTAGAAATAAAATTAGAACATCCCTATTTTGCACATCCCTTTTTCCAATTTTATTTTTGAGGGGGCACTATATTCATATCAAACTAGGGAATTCAAACCAAGGCATCAAAAATCAAATCGCGGCATCCAAGATGGGGCATCAAAAAATTTTGAAACATAAAAAAATCCTACCCTAGTGAATTTTTTTCAAACATCAAGCCTACCAAAACTAGGGTATCCAAACAAAACTATTGCAATACCAAATCAACATCACAATCAAATCAATGAAAATCCAATCACTAGATAAATGACAATCAAAACATCAAGTCAAGGATAATCAAATTATCAAATCATAAAGAATCAAGCATCAAGGAACATACACCCAATCATCAAAATTAGAGATAAAATTAGAAAATCAAGATAGTCTTTGAACTAATATGCTTTGCATATTAGCTCAAGGAGGGGCATTTGTAGACACCCAAAAATTGGCAAATCATGTAATTCCAATCAATTAGTGCAAATTAAATAGAAAATTAGAAGAAAAACAACAGACTTTCAAATTTAAAGATTGCATTAATCATCTATCAAATTAATAAGACCTAAATCAACACCAAAAGAGGGGAAAAATAATTCAAAATAATAAAATGAAATTAAAAAAAAGGACAGGGAAAAGACAAAATTTTAAGAAGAAATGAAACTTTTATTAAATAAATAAATCCATTGATTCTCACAAAATGAAAATCCACCTTTTATATAAAGAATCAAAAGAAATCCAAATTTAGCCATAAATCATGACTTTTTGGGCTTCTCCTTTTGTCTCTCATGAGACCTTTTTGTTGAAAATAAATCTGAATTTGGCCATAAATCATGACTTTTTGGGCTCCTCTTGTCTCCCATAAGACATTTTTGTTGAAATAAAAGCCATAGTTAGCCATAAATCAAGACTTTTGGGCTACTTTTCTTTTCTCTCGTGAGACAATTTCAATTTCACTTCTATCCACCAATGAGAGGTAAAACCCAAATTCTTACCCCAACCCCTTCTAAAAATTCTATAAATAGAAGGAGAATTCAAGAGCAAAGGGACCCAAGTCTTAAGAATCTGCACTATAGGCACATTTTGATTCATGATTTTAGCATTCTCATTGTAACATTTTCATAGCATTTTAGCATTATTTTGTGTTATTTAGCATCATTTATCACTTGTTAGTTCATTGCATATTGATCTTAAAGCATATAGTCTACATTTTAATCATAGATCTTGCACATATCCATTGTGGATCTGCATTTTAAGTATTCTCCCATTCTAGAACTGTCATTGAGATGCTAGTCTAAGAGCTATTTTAGTAGTTCTAATTAGGGAAACATAAGATGCTTGTAGAGATTACATTCTAATGATGATATCTAGGGGTTAGTTTAGTTCATCGTCAGTTGATTTGTATTCTACACTAAGGTTTCATGAATACATGTTTACACTGTGTACAATTTTGTTATAACTTTTAACCCCAAAATTTTTAAATGCCAAAAATATAAAATGGTAAAAAGGGGTATTTTGAAATTTAATTTGTTAAAAGGCCTATTTTTGTAAAATATGGTTTTGGCCTATTTTAGGTTGTTGTTATGAATAAAATGGGGGTAGGAGGCTATTTTCAAAACATGAAGATTATAGAAATATTATTGAAAATTTAAAATTCAATTTGAGAGGAATCGGAAGCATGACCAAGTGCTGAAAAGGAAAGAGAAATTTCTAGAGGACATTTTTCCAGTCCCATACATCAGAGTAGAGTAATGTTGATGTATTTGAAGAGACTAATTCTGTAACAAATTGTAATTGATTTTTTTGGAATTAATCAAATCAGTCCACTAGTTGGTGTTGAACCTAGAGATGTAGTTCAGATAGGGCAAACTCAGAGACCAAATTGTGTTATGCCTCTTATCTCTCATTTCTTTCCTATAATTTGTTTATGAGTTTTCTTTTCTGCATTTTTAAATACGTTAATTTATTTCAATAAGAGCATTAAAATTAACTTTATGTAATTGATTAAAATTCCTCTGTATCAATTCTAAATTCTTCTTCTTTGTAATTTTCAATGGTTTAAAATACATAGCCATGCATTTATTGCTTGGATCGAGAAAGTATATCTGATTTTTAGGATTAAGTCATAAAACTTATAAATCCTAAATTAGATCAATATAATAGGACTATCAATATCTTAAATATTGTATAAATTATAGGATACTCCCCCATAGGAATATAATCAACATTCATGCTAACAATCTCTCCCTTTGGCATTGATCGTAACATAGATGAAAAAATCCAAGATCCATGAATAATAAATATATAACCCTACTATAACTACTCAGTTGTACTCTTCCTTTTTAGATCCTCTTCATCAATCAAATCTTAATCTTAGAAATAACTCTCTATCAATGTGCTCCCCACCAATTAATATACTTCTCCCATTAACATTAGTATTTTATCCATTGATTATTTTTCTTGTACAACACTTCCCCATTGACACCAATGAAAAAGATATCATTATGTAAATTTTTTGCATAAGATCTTCAACAAGCTCAAGTGTCCAAAGACATTGTTAAAATATAGTTACCAAGATTCCTTCATGACTAAAATAAATCATAGATATCCCACATAGTAGAGGAATCAAGCATCCAATCTTGATAAATAATAGTACTCTATACCACTATACTAATACAATCTCTTCATCAATAAGTCAAAAGCATGCCTCTCAGATAGTCAAATGTATCCTTTGACAAAGGATTTATAAATATGTCTTCTATCTACTTCTTTGTACTAATATACTCTAATATGATCTCCTTCTAAGAAAAAATCTCTTGAAAGATATGAGCTTTGGCTTAGAATTTAAGAAAGGATTCTTAGACATACTCATTATACTCCTTCAACATTTTCTTCATCCAAATGATTTGATAGTAATTATTTTCTACTGCTACATACTTTTCTTCTTTTATGCTTTATGAAGTATAGTCCCATTTCATGCTTAAGCATTAAACCAATCTTCCTCTTAAGAAATATTTTCCACCACTTTTACTTTTTCTTTCATCCATACTACCTAGCTAGTTCACATTAGTATATGCACATAAGGTAAATTCTTATAATTTATAATATCATAACCAAAAATTAGGTTTTCCCTTCAAATATCTAAAATATAATTTTTATTGTTGCATAATTTAATTCTTTAGTATTAGATTGAAATCTTGGAGTAATGTTGACTGCATTAATTATATCCATTCTTGTGTGAGTTAGATATTACAAACATTCAATAATTTATCTTTACTTCTTCTTTTCAACAATATGTGCCTTATATTTTCTAGATAAGTTATAACAAGTTACCATAGGTGTACTTACAAGTTTACCACTTTCCAAACCAAATATTTTCAATAAATCTTTTAGATACTTATTCTATAATAATAAAAATCTATCACTATTCTACACATTTTGCAATCCTAGGAAATACTTCATCCCAAATTCCTTTTGTGTTTCACCAAAAAATGCTTCACTTTCTTCATCCTCTCCTCCATAGATTATATGTCATCCAAAAACACTTCAATAATCAATAAACCATTTTCAATTTCCTTCAAATGCATATTATTGTCCAAAATATGTTTATAAAATTTCAATTTTGCTAAATTTCTATCCAACCTCCCATACCAAACTCTAGGTGCTTGTCTCAATCCATATAATGCTTTCCTCAACTTGCAAACCATATCTCATTCTTCTATTAAGCAAAAAACTTTATGTTGCTAAATGTAGATTTCTTCCTTGAGTCCTCTATTCAAAAATGTTTATTTGGAATCCATCTAATACACTTTAAATTTATTCTTAGCTATATAAGAAAAAAGCATTCTACTAGCCTCTATCATATTAATTGATATAAATCTTTCCTCATAATGTATGCCTTTACATACCAATCTTTCTTTGTTTCTCATAACCTCACCTTCTTCATTCATCTTATTTTTGAAAAATCACTTAGGTACAATACAATTCTGGTCCTTAGGTCTATGAACCAATTTCCATATATCATTATTTTCAATTTGATACAAATTTTCTCTCATACAATTAATCCAAAAATTATGTTTACTAGCTTTATCAACACTTTTAGATTCTACTTGCGAAATCAAACATTTTTCTTCTATTTGTACCTTCTTACTTGTCATCACTCCTTTGTCCATCCTACCAATAATCTAATTAACAAGAAAAATCTTCATCAAATTCTTATTAGGTGCCACTATCTCAAATTTTACTTCAGGTCTAGGTTCACTCCTTGGTTCTTCTCTTTTTTCCACAATATTTATATGATTTTGCAAATTTTTTTCAATCTCATAGAAAACATCATCATTCTCTTGGTTAGCCTTTGTATTAGTCACTTCATCATAATTACAATCAAGCATTATTTGTTGAATTAGAAACTTCTCATTAACTTTAACATTTTTGATCTCAATAATAGTCTTAGCTCTTTGATTTAAATATTTGTAATGTTTACTTTTCAATGAATGACAAAGAAACATACCTTGATCAATTCTTACATGAAACTTACCAATATTGTCTTCTCTCTTAATGTAACACTTTCTTCCACAAATTTTGAAATAATGAACTGAGGGTTCATGTCCAAACCAAAGCTCATATGAAGTCTTATCGATACCTTTTTTGATCTGAACTTTGTTCATTGTATATATTGTTATGTGAACTAATTCTTTCCAAAATGCATTTGAGAAATTTCTCTTGAATATCATTGCTCTAGCTGCCTCTATTATTTTTCTATTTCTCCTTTCTCTATACCATTATGCTTAGGTGTCTTGGGGCTTAAAGCTATCTTTTAAGGCCATTCACTTTACAAAAATTGTAAAACTCATTTGAAGTAAAATCTCCAACTCTATCAAGAACTAAGCATTTAATGCACAATCTAGGTTCATTTTAAAACTATATTCTTAAACACCTTAGAATTCTCAAATATTGCATTATATTTTCTATGAAATGCTACCCACATCACCCTATTAAAATAATCAACAAGAATTATGAAGTTCCTTTCACCATAGAATGCTCTTGCCTCTGGAGGACCACTCAAGTATGTGTGTATTATATCCAAAATTTTCCATGTTGTAAACTTATTTCTTGTTAAATAACCTTTCTTCTACTTTTCCATAAAACATTCATTGGATACAATTTTATTAGGCTTCACAATTTTAAGTAAATCTCTAACAACAAGTGTAGTTCTCACTTTCACAGTGTTATCAAAATTTTTGTGACAAAACCTCTTATGCCATAATCAATTGTTATTGATGTAGGAGCATCTAGTGGTGTATGGGCAATCCTATATCACCTAGAAATATTTTTAGTGGTAGTTTCTATTTAAAGTGTTTTCATTTCTAGATACTTGTTTGGGTCAAACAAATATTCCAACTCTCATAGTTCCACTATTAGTTTTCTAGGTTAGAGTTTTTGAGCACCTTGGGATATGTGCCAATGTAGAAAATAGGTTTTTTTAAAAAAAAATTAGCCATAATTATAATGATTTAGAGGGTGTAATTTGGTATGATGATTATACTTATAATTTAAAGCACTCTAGAAAAAGAATTAGGTCAAAAGGCTTACGATTTGAAAGTTATTGCAATTTTAATTTGCTAGGAGACCTCCTAATTAGAGCACTTTAAAGTCATATTTGAGGCACTAAAAGGCCTCATATAGGCCTAAAAAATGGGGAATGAGAAAATATTGTTTGCAAGGCTATAGAGTTCTTTGAGAGATTTCTAGAAATTTAAACAGTTTGTCAATCAAAGTCTCAAATCAAAAGTTATGCCTCCTGGAAGTTGGACTACCAATTTTGGATTCTTTTAAATTTACATAGAATTCTAACATGTCTTCTAGAACCTTCTATTTTGTTGGTGGATGTAAAATGGAATATTCTAGAATGTATTCATAACCCTAAACCTAATTTGGCTACTTAAAGACATTTTTGGCATTGTAAAGGCAACTTTCTATTGGAGTTTGGGAGAGGGTACTATGAGGAGGATCTTTGTCCAGAATCAGATAGCATTGTAAGCCCATAGGACATGTTTTGAGTCTACTTTAATTATACTAAATGTTATAGTAGATCACTTATGATAATAATATTCCCCTTTTCCTATTAGGTTCATTTTGGTCTTAGATTGTGCACTCATCAAGTCAAATTAGAGCAGGTTTTCCAGAGTGTGTAGATAGAGCACCGACTTTGAGGTGGCTTGCACCAAGACTGTGTGGTTGTGGGTTTTGATACAAGAATATTTCTCCACAAGAGGAGCATGGTGGAAGGTCTAGAGTTGTTACTCCTGAGGTTTGAGCCCTCTAGAGACAAGTCCAGACATTGTAGGAGAAGAACTATAAAGGGATGAATATTTTTGTAGGTGACAAAAATGAGGAAGAAAATGAAGAAGGAAATATTGAGTAGCAAGGGACAGGAGATAGAGAAGTCCTAAACTAGGTGGAGGAGAAGATTTTTAGGGCCATTGCTAAGCTTGGAAAAAGACCTAAAATTGACATAGGCATGTTTTTGAGAAATCTAAACCTGAATGAGTTGATTGACTGGATCAATAAGCTGGAGGAATATTTTGAGTATGAGGATATCAAGGACCCTGATAGGGTTAAGTTTGCAAAGGTCAAAATGAAAGGCCATGCCAAAATCTAGTATCAAGAGATTCATTTGGAAAGAAATATAAGAGGAAAGGAAAAAATCACAAGATGGGATTGCATGGTGGACAAACTAAAGAAGCAATTCATTCCTATTGATTACGAATTTGATTTGTTTAAGAAGATGCAAGGGTTAAAGCAAGCGAAAAAATTTATCCAGGAATACACAGAGGAATTTTACCATGTTCTTATTATGGTGGGTCATGTAGAAGAAAATAAGGAGGAGGTTTCTTGTTACCTTAGTGGGTTAAGACCTAACATTCAAGAGGAGTTAATTCTAGTTAGAATGACTAGCATTGAAGAGGCATATTAGTTCGCTTGCAAGTAGAGAAGCTAAAAAGAAAAGTTTGATGGAAGGTAAAGAGGGTGTAGTCAAGGAGGTGTTGGATATGTTTTAGAATAAATTTTTGGGGGGGGGGGGGGGGGTGGTGGTCAGTGGTGAATCAATTATTCAAGGTTAGATGTCCCAATAAGACTTTTTCATTTACCTTAGTGAACTCATTAAACATTAATGCATGCAAGCTAATCATTCAAACTTGCAAGTTACTAATAAATCAAAATGCAACAATAAAACATGAAAAATCAACACACATAGCACAATGATTTATGTTGAAACCCAATTTGGGAAAAACCACTAGTAACATGCTACTCCTTTCTCACTCTTTTGAAGTGGTGCATTGTGAAAGGCCAACCCTGTTAAAGATTACAACACACACTGTTAAGTGTGACCTAGTTAAGGGATTTAAATCACCCTATTAGAAGTGATTGTAGTTAAAGGACTTTAGAACATTCACTTGGAATGCTACCTTGTTAAAGGATTTTCTAATGACTGTTAAGTCAACCTTAGTCCAAAGGATTTTTCCCTAACTAATACAATTGCTAGAGAGTAAAAATAAGGGCTTTTGATCTAATAAAACTTACAACTTATCTTGAAAATTTTAGATCTCAATTCTATTCTCAATTCTACTTGGCTTTTAGTCTCTGCAGCTCTGAGCGCGTGTTTACTCTTCAAACTTCTGTCTCCTTAAACCTTCTTGCTTGTTGTGCCAATGTAGTCACTCATGTAGTCACTTGACAAAGTAGAGTCTTTGTACTCTATTCTCCCTTTGGTCATCTTGACCTTATCAATTCTTTGCTCCTCTACACACTCCAACACACAACCTAATTTTCTTCTTGACTAGATATTCATTAAGTAGGAAATTAGAATACTTTTCCCACTCTATTTTCATCACCCAAGTTAGGGTTTAGGTTGGATACAATGTATCTACCCCTTATCTTGTTTTTTCTAGAAACTTCATGTAGAATCCACTTGAAATCACCCAAAAATGGTTAACCTCAAATTTTCTACCACCATCTCATCATCCTTATCTTCCACCTAAATAAAAAAATTCAAGATAACAAAATTATCAGCTCATATTTGGCGAATCTTTGACTTTTCAAATAATGCAATATTTTGGCACTATTTGTTGGAAGTTGATGAAATCCAACTCTAAAGATGCCCAAGATCACTTGCATGCAAAAACATGTCAAAGAGAAGCCAAGGAAAGAAGAGCATGGAGCATGGGAAAAATGCTAAATGGACATGAGAGAGAAGATGATATTGCAACGCAAGAGAAAATGTATTTACAATATGCTAAATGTCTTGTGAAATATAATGAGGGAGAGGCTTCTTAAAAAGGCCTCAAGGAATCTCCTAGACCAAGCTAGAAGATGCTAGGAGATAAGTGTGACAACTAAGCATACATCCACATTAGGTGGAAAGTCCTCAAACAATGTGAGAGGATAAGCATGACTTAGGAGAGAACAAACTCTCGTATTGTCAACAACTTATAACTATCTCCTAGACTAAAATTAATCAATGAATGCATTTACCGAAATAAGCTTAAGTAAATAGAATAAATAATTAGCAAATTAATTATTTACTCTAACACCCCTCTTTAAGTGCAACTTAGGAAAATGCCTTAAGCTCACAAAACTAAGAAATGCAGAAATGAAGAATGCATAATGGGTCTTGGCAATGAGGCCATGTTAGGTATCCATGTACAAAGAAAAGAGATGCAACCTCTAAAAATGGGGAAAGAGAGAAGACCACGTGGGAAAACCCTCCCCCAGAAAGAGGTAACCTAGTGAAGAACTGAAGAAGCCTCCAACTAGGGAAATGTCCCCTAAAATAGGAACAAGGAGCGATCATGAAGAGCATCACTGAAGCATGAAGAAGCTAAAAAAAATCTGCCATCAAAAAGAAAACTATACATCTAAAGAACCTCCATGGAAGAAGAAGGCATGAATTGAGTGTGTCTATATGGTAGATGATCCATCTCACCGAAATGCATAGGTAGCCATCCACTGCAATCACCATGTATATAGGATCAACCAATGAATACATAGCTCACACTAACGAGCCATCAAACCATGGATGCATTAGAACAATAGAATAACCCCCCTTAATCAAGATGGGTTGTGATGATTGGCAACTGAGAAGGTGGACCAAAGTCTCCTGTAAACAAACCAAGAACAATGAGAGCGGAAGAGGTACAAATACCTATAAAGACATGGTCACACTAACACTGCATGGGGCTAATGTCATGGAAGGGACACTCACTTGACAAAGGGAGAATGCCTAAAATAGCAAACAACTATCCCCCCCATGGTGCTTTATAAAAATAGTGCATGTACAACTGATTCAAAACAATGTTCATGACCCTCAGAATGCAAGAGTGGCTCTTTATCTTAGTGTGATACGTAAAAGTGCTTCAAAATGATAGCTTTAATGATCAAAACTGAAAACAAGCTGATACAAAAGAAAGTATAGCCTAAAATAAAGGAAATCATGCTAGGAAAATGATCCTTAGGCCTAAAAAACTTAAGATATCCACCATATAGAAAAAAAGCTAAAAACATGATAGAAAGAGCATGGGCCAAAATTTAAAGAAAATGGACCACAATTTTGAAAAGGTGACAGAACCAGCTTTCCAAAAATATAAAATTTTCAAAAAAATGACATGGAACGCAAAAGATATGCTTGCCAGAGTCAAAAACACAACTTTTGATTTCAACTGAAAAAATGGGTAATAAAAAAACATCAAAACCTAAAAATACCTACACCAATGTCTCCATCTCAGAACCAGCTTTTTGGTGCTTCTTTCAGATTTGAAAAATACCTCTGTATGCTCAAGTTATGGCCAAAAAATTGAAGATAGGTCCAAAATGACCTAGGAAGAGAACTACAAGAAAGGATGATGATGTAGTGCTGACATCATGCTAACATCAGCAATCCACCCAATTAGAAGAAAAATATACAAACAAACTAGGGTTTGTGACTTCAAATCACAGCTTCAAAAATCTTTGAACGAAGTAGCAGTAAGGAGGCTCTAATACCATGTTGGAGTTGATGAAATCCAACTCCGAAGATGCCTAAGATCACTTGCATGCAAATAACCTATCAAAGGGAAGCCAAGGAGAGAAGAGCATGGAGCAAGGGAAAAACCCTAAATGGACATGAGAGAGAAGATGATATTTGATCCGGGGGATACTTTCGTCAAAATTGAAGTATCTCTAAAACTTCAAAAATCAACATCAGATTAAACTCCTTGAAATTCTAGACCCAATGCAATTTGAACGGACAAAAATGGAGTCCATATGCAAAAGTTATGGTCAGTCAAAGGTTGGTCAAACTGAGAATGAAGGTCATCAAAAAGGTGAAAAAATAATCATCTCCAAAGTGGTCAACAATGGATTTCAAAATAAAGAGCTTGTCGAGAGCTTTCCGACGGTTTTTGTTTCATCAAAAATGGATCCCGTACGTGAAAGTTATGACATTTTAAAGTTCGGCATAAGAGATGAATATTGATAACGTCATCATGACATCAGCAAAGTGGAAAAAAAAAAGAGAGTATATGGTCGGATTTGAACCCACAACCACTTACCACCAACGCCTTTACCTTCACCACTAGACCACACCAACGGTTTGAAATGGAATAGAGGGAGTTTTTAAATCTTTATGGGCGCCAAAGTTGGTAAAAAGGAGGCCGTCGGCGGGGTTTGAACCCCCGATTGGCTGGCCAAACAAAACAGATTACAACCGCTGCGCCAAATGCGCACTTAAAGATAGTAATGGCATCGATTTTAATTATCCTTTATCTAACCCGCCAGCCTTATGTTAAATAAGGTATATGGTTAATTTGTTACCCTTAAATTGCCATAAAGCCAAATCTAAAAATGGCTAAAGGGGGATAATCGAATATGGATCAGTTAAGGGTCCTATATTTATATCATTTTGTTATAGCCTTATTTTGGCTTATTTTGTGTATAAAATGGGGGGGTTAGGAGGCTATATGGGCATTGAGAAAGTGGAGAGAACGTCCAAGTGCTGAGAGTAAGGGAGATGTGATCAGTCATGTACTTTGGAATAGCGTTATGCTGTTGTACTTGAAAGGAGTGATTTTGTAAACAATTGTACCTGATATTGGAGTTAATCGGATCGGTCCCCCTATTGGAGCAGGACCCAGAGATGTAGTCCATATGGATGAACTCCGAGATCAAATTGTTTACGTCTTCTTTCTCTCAATTTCTCTTTTATCAGCTTAATCTTGTTGTTCTCTTATTTCAATTATGTTAATTTGATTCATTAAATGTTTAAATTAACTTTATGTAATTAGTTAGCATTCCTCTGTAATAGTCCTAGATCCTAATCAGATCAAATTTGGTATCAGAGCTTTTGTTGGACTAGTATTGCAGATTTGAATGTTAACAAGATCCAGGATTGAGAAAGGTGAAGGAAAGCTTGAAGAATACAATCCTAAGATTGGAAAACAAAGGATTAAACCATCATCACAAATGGCAGACAAAGGTGGACAAGCTTCTCAAGATAAGAGTATTTAGAAGACTCTTCAGAATTTGCAGACAATGGTAGAGGTTTTGGTACGAGAAAGAGAAGAGAAGATGCAAAGACGTGCAACTCGAAAGGACAAAGGGAAAAAGAAAGGAGCTGATCATGATCCACCAAAGATACCTCCATCTTCTCCTTCTTCTCCCTCTTCTCCTTCTTCCCCCTCTTCTCCTTATTCTACCCATTCTGAGTCTTCTAATATTTTCAAAGGAGGACATAAGCCTCGAATTAAGTTGGATGCAAAGTTTGACTTACCAAAATATTGTGGGGAGCTAAATGCCAAGAAACTAGATGACTGGATTCAGCAAGTAGAAGTCTACTGTAGAGTTCAAAACCTTGTAGATGATGTTGACAGAATTCAGTTAGCCACTCTTCGTTTAGGTGGTGTAGCCCTAACTTGGTGGGAGAGTAGGTCTCGGGATGAAACTTCACAACATGGTAAGTTTAGTTTGTCTTGGTCAGAATTTGTTACTGCTTTAAAAAAACAATTCTACCCCCTAGGCCATATGCAACAGTTAATGATGAACTGGCAACATTTTAGGCAAGGGAAAGGTCAGTCTGTCTAGGATTACACCCATGAATTTTGCAAAAAGGCTATTTCATTAAATGTCCCATTGTATACCCAGAACACCTTACTCAAGTATATAGGTGGTCTTCATTCTTACCTAAGGCATTCTATTCTCGTCCTGAATCCTTGTAATTTGGATGAAGTATGTGTCCAGGCAACACATTTAGAATCAAGGGGTAAGGGTACTTTCATTGATAAGTCTGATAAAAAGCCATCTAAGTCTAAGGAAAAGTCCAAAGGAAAAGGAAAGGGTAAAAAGACAACAACAGTAAATAAAGAGGGTGAGAAACCCACATGCTCACATTGCAAGAAAGAAGGGCATGATGATTCTAAGTGCTGGAAGTTACATCCTGAAAAGAGGCCAAAGCGATATGGTGGAAACAAAGGTAAACAGAAAACTGCTGCTGTAACTCAACAAGATCTTGGATCTGACTCCGGAGATGAGACAAAGATTGTTGCTACTGGGATTCAAGGTAAAGGAAAAGGTATATCTCTTTCATCAGCTCCAAGTTCTTCTAGCATAAGTGCAAGTACAAGTAAAGAATCTTCTCCTAAGAATGATAAGCAAAGGAATGAATTATTTCACATTCGAGTTGTTATCAAGCATAATAAGGTTGATAAATTATTCGATATGGGTTCCCAAGTTAATTTGATATCTGAGGAAGTTGTTAAAAAGCTTAACTTGACTACAACACCTCATCCAAAACCATACCCTCTTGGATGGGTTTGCGATGATGCACAGTTATAGGTAACTAAACAATGCAAGTTAAGATTTGCTATCACTGCAAACTTTGTAGATGAGGTAGAAGCTGATGTAGTCCCTTTAGATATATGTGGTCTTGTTCTTGGGAGTCCCTATTTGTTTGATCGTCAAGCTATCTTTTATAGGGGGGAAAATAAATATCATTTGTTTAAAGACAAGATTGAATACATTGTACGGGCACATAAGGTTAAGACTAATCTGGCACTAGTTAATGCTAGTCAGATGAAAAGGTTAGTCAACTCTAGTAAGAGTTTTGTGTTGATGCTTGTAAAAGCCAAAGAAGATGAAACATCTGAGGCATTTAAGGGACGTGATCCAAAACATAAGGCTGAAATAGTCAAAGTTGTTTCCGCTTACGATGACTTGTTTTAGGAACTGAAAGGATTGCCTCCTAAGAGAGAGATACAACATGAGATTCAGTTGCAGCAAGATGCACCACTTCCTAGTATCGGCATGTACCATTTATCAGTCTTGCAGAATGAAGAAATCAAAAAGCAAGTTCAGGAGCTCATTGAGAAAGGAGTTATCCGTCCTAGTACTTCTCCTTGTGGTTCTCCTATTGTGTTGGTTCCAAAGAAAGATGGGACTTGGAGAATGTGTATTGACTACAAGGCTTTGAACAAGATAACGGTAAAGAATAGGTAACCTCTTCCTAGAATTGATGATTTACTTGATCAGTTGAAACATGCAATCTATTTCACTAAGCTAGACTTACGTAGTGGATATCATCAAATAAGAATTGCAGAAAGTGATCTTTGGAAAATTGCTTTTAAGACAAAACAGGGACTTTTTGAGTGGTTGGTCATGCCATTTGGGCTTTGTAATGCACCAGCTACATTTATGAGAGTCATGAATGATGTCTTCCATCCCTTTATAGATGATTTTTTCATAGTCTATTTAGATGATATTCTTGTATTTAGTAAGTCTTGGGATGATCATATAATTCATGTAAAGAAAGTATTTGAAATACTGAGAAAAGAAAAACTATATGTAAAGATGTCAAAATGCGAATTTGCAAAGACATCTTTAGTGTACTTAGGCTATGTTGTTGGGAATGGTCAACTGAAAGTAGACCCTACAAAGGTCGAATGTATTGTAAAATGGCCTAAGCCAAGTACAGTTACTGAAGTCAGGAGTTTCTTAGGTGCAGTTCAATATTGGAGGAAGTTCATTGCAAACTTCTCTTACATTGCATCACCATTACATGCATTAACCAGTACTAAGGCAACTTTTCAGTGGGGAGGTCCGCAACAGAAGGCTTTTGACACTTTAAAAGAAAAGTTGAGCACTGCACCAGTTCTGGCTTTACCAGATTTACATCAACCATTTGAGATCGAGACAGATGCAAGTGGGTTTGCCATGGGAGCTGTACTCATGCAAGGAGGTAAACCAGTCTGCTACCACTCTGAAACTTTTTCAGGAGCAGTAAGTAACTATCCTATGTATGATAAAGAACTTTATGCTTTAGTTCAGAGTGTTAAAAAATGGAAACATTACTTAATGGGAAAGGAAACTGTAATCCACACAGATCACCAACCACTACAATATTTGCACTCACAATCTAAGTTGCAACAAAGTAGGCACTTTAGGTGGATGGGTTTTCTACAACAGTTTCATTTGGTAATTAAGTATAAGAAGGGTTCCCATAACAAAGTAGCAGATATGCTGTCTAGACCTCCTATTCAGAATGCTTTGATAATCCTTCAAAATAGTTCTATGGTTCATGAAAGTTTTCAAGAACAATATGCTAATGATGAGAACTTTAAGGATATCTATGCAGCTTTAATCTAGGGTAAACATGTAGAAGAGAAAGATTACTATGTGCAGGATAATTTTTTGTACCACTTGGGAAAATTATGTATTCCTAGAAATGAACAAGCACATGTAATCCATGAAGCACACACCTCATTGATTGCAGGACATTTCGAGGTAAGTAAGACAATAGCTCAATTGCATAAATATTGTTACTAGCCTCGTATGTAGGAAACTATCACCAAGTATATAAAAGGATGTGTAATGTGTGCAACCAGCAAACCAAGTAATAGGAAATTGGGTTTGTACACACCATTACCTATACCATCCTGTCCATGGGAAAGTGTATCTATGGACTTTATTGGAGGTTTACCTATGTCTAGGAAGGGTCATGATTATTTGTATGTAGTAGTTGATCGGTTCAGCAAAATGTGTATTTTAATGTCTTGTAAAAAGCAAGTTACTGCTGAACTGACTGGTCATTTGTACTTTCAAAATGTATGGGTTCATTTTGGGTTACCCAATTCTATTGTATCGGATCGAGATTCTCGATTCTTAGGGGAATTTTGGTCATCTTTATGGGGACTCATGGACACCAAGCTGAAGAAGAGTACAGCCTTCCATCCGTAGACCGACGGACAGACAGAGGTAGTGAACATGACAATTATGCATCTACTTAGAGGCTACTACAGCAAACATCCTAAGTTGTGGGATGAAAGTCTTCATTATGTGCAACATGCTTACAACCATGCGGCACACTCTTCTACAAAGAGGTCTACTTTTGAGACTTGCTTCGGTTACTTGCCTAAGACACCAATGGATTTTGCTTTTGGGAAGGACGATGTTGTAGATGGACACCATGATGCAGAAAAGGCTTTAAAGTTCATCCAGAAGGTCCAAGCAATCCATCAGGCAGTAGAAGCACAATTAGAGCAGAGCCAAGCAAAATACAAGGCTCGCCATGATAAGCATCGCATTGATCACCAATTCCAAGTTGGTGACAGAGTTTGGTTACATATCAGCAAGGAAAGAATGCAAGGTGAAGGAAAGAAGCTCAAAGCTATCAGGTATGGTCCTTTTGAGATCTTGGAAAAGATCGGTACTAATGCTTTTCGCCTTAATCTTCCTCCATACATGCAAATTTACTCAGTTGTCAATGTTGCGAATCTGAAGTTGTATGAGCCTCCAATGATCTTGGATGAAGACATCAGTGTTCAAGTTCCATCAGTTGATGATCTTTCACCAGAGTATATGTCAGAATTACCAGAAGATGTTATCCTAGACAGGAATTTTAGAACTTCATGAAGAGGACCAGTTGAATACCTCCGAGTGGGATTGAAGGGGATGCATCCAAGTAAGGCAAGATGGATGGAGATTGATAAAGTGAGGGAACTATACCCTCACCTTCTTTCTGAGTAATCCCAAATTTTGATGGTCCGAAAGCTCCTCAGTGGGAAGGATTGATCCGGGGGATACTTTTGTCAAAATTGAAGTATCTCCAAAACTCCAACAATCAACATTAGATTAAACTCCTTGAAATTCTAGACCCAATGCAATTTGAACGGACAAAAACGGAGTCCATATGCAAAAGTTATGGTCAGTCAAAGGTTGGTCAAATCGAGAACGAAGGTCATCAAAAAGGTGAAAAAAAATCATCTCCAAAGTGGTCAACAATGGATTTCAAAATAAAGAGCTTGTCGAGAGCTTTTCGACGGTTTTTGTTTCATCAAAAATGGATCCCGTACGTGAAAGTTATGACATTTTAAAGTTTGGCATAAGAGATGAATATTGATGACATCATCATGATGTCAGCAAAGTGGAAAAAAAAAAAGAGAGTATATGGTTGGATTTGAACCCACAACCACTTACCACCAACACCTTTACCTTCACCACTAGACCACACCAACAGTTTGAAATGGAATGGAGGGAGTTTTTAAATCTTTATGGGCGCCAAAGTTGGTAAAAAGGAGGCCGCCGACGGGGTTTGAACCCCCGACCAGCTGGCCAGACAAAAAAGATTACAACCGCTGCGCCAAATGTGCGCCTAAAGATAGTAATGGCGTAGATTTTAATTATCCTTTATCTAACCCGCCAGCCTTATGTTAAATAAGGTATATGGTTAATTTGTTACCCTTAAATTGCCATAAAGCCAAATTTAAAAATGGCTAAAGGGGGAAATGGAATATGGATTAGTTAAGGGTCCTATATTTATATCATTTTGTTATAGCCTTATTTTGGCTAATTTTGTGTATAAAATGGGGGGGTTAGGAGGCTATATGGACATTAAGAAAGTGGAGAGAATGTCCAAGTGCTGAGAGTAAGGGAGATGTGATCAGTCATGTACTTTGGAATAGCGTTATGCTGTTGTACTTGAAAGGAGTGATTTTGTAAACAATTGTACCTGATATTGGAGTTAATCGGATCGGTCCCCCTATTGGAGCAGGACCCAGAGATGTAGTCCATATGGATGAACTCCGAGATCAAATTGTTTACGTCTTCTTTCTCTCAATTTCTCTTTTATCAGCTTAATCTTGTTGTTCTCTTATTTCAATTATGTTAATTTGATTCATTAAAGGTTTAAATTAACTTTATGTAATTAGTTAGCATTCCTCTGTAATAGTCCTAGATCCTAATCAGATCAATATTGCAACACAAGAGAAAACGTATTTACAATATGCTAAATGTCTTAAGAAATACAATGAGGGAGAGGCTATTTATAAAGGCCTCAAGGAATCTCCTAGAACAAGCTAGAAGATGATAGGAGATAAGTGTGATAACTAAGCATACATCCACATTAGGTGGAAAGTCCTCGAATAATGTGTGCAATAAGTATGACTTAGGAGAGAACAAATTCCCGTATTGTCAACTACTTATAACTAATTCCTAGACTACAATTAATTAATTAATGCATTTACCTAAGTAAGCTTAAGTAAATAGAATAAATAATTAGAAAACTAAATATTTACTCCAACACTATTAACCTTCTGATGCTTGGCACATACTACATAGCTTGGCATCAATTGTGAATTCACTTGGCATCAACTAAGTTTTATTGATGCTCGACACCTATTACATTTTGTTTGGCTTGGCAGCTAAGCTTTCTTGGCACCAACTACTTCACTTGACACACACTAGAATTTTATTTTACTCAACACCAACTGATATTCTACATAGCTTGAACTAACTTTTCTTAACACCCACTACTATCTCTAGTCAAGCTTTGCAAATAGTTTTGTCATAACTTGTTCTTCTAAAATTTCTAAGTATAGCCAATCTTTATATCTTCAAGTAGATTATCAATAGATCATTTCACCATTGTCTTAATTGATCCTTGTACTTCATTACATAATCATAACTCAACCTTTCCTCTAGGTGTTGTTGTTACATCTTATTGATTAAACCCTCTTCATCAATCAACTAAGTGATAGTATGTAGATCTTATAAGAAATTTTCTTTCCAAAAAATAGTAGGTTTGGCATTAATGACAAAAAAAAAGATTGAAACATTCTTCTTCAATAATCTCCCTTTTGTCAACAATGATCTTTTCAATTAGATTTTAACAATCTCCCTCTTTGGCATTGATGGCAAACCAAATTGATCAACTAAGTCACCTAAATGATTTTCTTGACAAAACTAACTAAGTTACAATAGTAAGGCAATGACAAAATGAAAACTTGTTGCAAGCTTGATCCTTTCACCAACAACTTCTAATTGCTTATGACTTCCTCTTATAAGGTAGATCTTCCTTCTTTCTCTTTTCTCCTTTTTATGATCTGTCATCCTGAACTTTCTTTTGGTAACTCCCTCTATGTTTTTGATCTTCTTCCTCTCAGCTACTATTGAGTTTTTGAACTTCTCTCTCTCAGCTACTATTTTTCTTCCTCTAGCTTTGATCTTTCTTTTCTATTTCTTTGATCAGAGCTGAGCTTCAGGTTCTATCATTTCATCTTCTAATTAGTTTCTTTCTATTCCTCCCTCTCTTCTTTTGACCCTTTAGATTTGTTCATTTTCTGCTATTTCTCTCTTCATCTTTTCTTGAGCTATTTCTCCCTTCATCTAGATCTTCTTGATCAATTTCTCGCTATTTCTCCCTCTTTGACAACAATTCCAAAGACATAATATTTTAGCATCTTATTATGAAAATATAGAATTTTTAGTAGCTTCTACTTTCTCCCTCTATCACCTTTCTTGTGACTAATTTGGATTTTTAGCATTTTTATTACTTCATTTAATACCTAAAGTAAGATCCTCTACATTAATTTATGTCATTCAGCAATCATCCCATTTGATGTAGGGTAGTCCCCATGTTTCTCAAGTAGCCTTTGGTGGGGGTATTACCTCCAATTTACCTCTTAGGTATTCATGTGCATCTTTAGGTAATGGTTTTGTAAAGATGTCAGCAATTTTCTCCTTTGAGTTAACATATTCCATCTTCACCTCTTTGTTTTCAACTAGCTCTCTTACATAATGATACTTAATTGAAATGTGCTTTGTCTTGGCATGCATTATTGGATTCTTTGATATGTTGATGGCACTAGTGTTATCACAATAAAGTATCACAAGTTCTATTATCTCTTCTCTCATGCTTTTTAGTAGATGCTTGATCCATACAATGTTTGTACAATTTATAGCAACAACAACATATTCAACTTCATCTATGGATTGTGAGGTGCAACTTTTCTTTTTGCTAGTCCATGTAACTAGTCTTTTGCCTAAAAAGAGTGCTCCCCCACTAGTGTTTTTTCTGTCATCTATATTTCCTCCCCGATCTACATTAGTATAGGCTATTAGTTCAAAATTTTCATTCTTTTTATAGTATAAGCCAAAGTCCTCTATTCCTTTTAAGTACCTCATTATCATTTTCACTACCATAAGATGATTTTCCCTTGGATTTCCAAAAAATCTTGTAACTATTCCAATAGACAATGCAATATCAGGTCTACTATGTACAACATATTATAATTTTCCAATCATTGATCTATATAGTGTCTGATTTACTTCAACCAATTCATCATTCTTTAATAACTTCTGTCCAATTATCATTGGTGTACTCACTGGTTTTGAATATTCCAACCAAAATGTTTTTAGTATCTTATCAATTTACATTGACTAGGTAACAAATATGCCATACTTCAATTGATAAACTTGCATTCCCACAAAAAGATTGATTTCACCAAATATTGACATCTCAAATTCATGCTTCATCTGGTTAGCAAAATCCTTGCATAGAGCATCTTTTCCTCCAAATTTTATGCAATCAATAAAGATTTTAGATAATAGTATGTCTTTACCTATTTCTATCTTGATGTATAGATTGTTGTTATCATCAATTCTCTCAAATCCAATCTTCACAAGATACTTGTGGAGCCTTTCATACCATGCTCTTGGTGCTTGCTTGAAACCATACAAAGCTTTGTGCAACTTACATACCATATCCTTATTGTTGTGATCAAAAAATCATTTTGGTTGTTCTATGTAGACTTCTTCTTCAAATATACCATTTAGAAATTCAAACTAAACATCCATTTGGTAGACTTTGTATCCTTTGTAGGAAACATATGTAAGTGTTCTTACTCCTTCCATCCTTGCAACATAGGCAAATGTTTCCCCACATTCTATTCCTTCTTCTTGTGCATATCTTTTGCAAACTAGTCTTGCTTTGTTTCTTGTGATTTCACCATTTTCATCTAGCTTATTCCTAAACACCCACTTGATACCAATCACATTTTTGTTAGCTAGTCTTGGAACTAAAGTCCAAGTTTTGTTTTTCTCTATTTGTTTAATTTCTTCTTCGATGTCCTTGTACCAATCATCACCTTCTAGAGCATCTTTTACTATTTTGGGTTCTAACTTGCTTAATAGACATGTCTCATTCCTCAGTTTGTTCCTTGTCATTAGTCTAACATCCTTATTTTCAATGATTTGTCTAGTAGGGTGGTGTCTTCTGACATACTTGGATAGTCTTGGTTCAATCCTTGTTTCTACATTTGGTCTTTTAGATTTAGAGTCACTATGTGTATTTATTTTAGGTAGCTCAACATCTCTGTCATGTGTGCTAACTGTAGAATCAAAATATGCATTTTCTTCATTTAGAAACTCAACATTTGAATGCAACTTGGTTCCTACTAGTTGTGAATCAGTAGTTACTGAGACTTGTTGCTAGTTCTCAACTTGATTGGTAGCTTCTTCTTTAGTAGGAATTCCCTCATAGAACTATACAAATGATTTGTATTCTTTTGGTCTTTTGATGGATTCATCATCATGAACTTCTATGTATTCATCAAAATTTACATTTGCACTTTCCACAATTTTGTTAGTGTTAGTATTTAAACACTTATATACCTTACTTCTTGTGGAGTAACCAAGGAATATGTCATCACTTTTTGCATCAAATTCATTTTTTCTACTATCCTTAAGAACATATAATTTGCTACCAAATACTTTGAAATATTTTACATTGGGTGAATGACCATACCATAATTCAAAAAGTGTCGCATTAGTACCTTTCTTGATTTGAACTTGATTTAGTGTATAGATAGTTGTACTTATAGCTTCTCTCCAATACTTTAGAGAAACATTATTTTCCATCATGAATGTTCTAGCATAGTCCATTATTGACCTATTTATCCTTTCTTCTATACCATTCTATGGAGGAGTTCTTGGTCTATAAGTCTATGTTTTGATTCCTTTCTTATTATAGAACATCTCAAATTCTCTTGATGTGAAATCCCCTCCTCTGTCTGATCTTAAAAAATTTAGACTCTTACTTGTTTGTTTTTCAACTCTTATTAAAAACAACTTAAAGATTTGAAAGGCATCAAATTTTTTCTTTAGAAACATGATAGTCATCATCTTAGAGTAATCATCTACAAACAACATTATATATCTGTCTCCTTTAAAACTTTGTACTTCTATAGGTCCACACAAGTCATTATGAATAAGTTCTAATACTTCTTTTGAAGTAAAGATTTTTCTTTTGAAACTTGACTTAGTCATCTTGCCTAGCTGACATTGTTTGCACATTACATTGTCAAGCTTTTTCAATTTAGGCAAACCTCTAACTTTCTTTTGGTTATTGATGTTGATTAGATTATCAAAGTTGACATGACATAGCCTTTTGTACCATAACCACACATAGTCAAATTTTACAATAAGATAGGCAACATCCTCTATGTATAAGTAAAATAGATTGCTTCTAGTTTGGTCTCCTTTTCCTATTTGATTTCCATTTGTGTCATATATCTTGGCAATTTTGTTTCAAAATTCTACTTTGCAACCTATATTGATTAGCTGCGACACACTCAACAAATTATAATTCAATCCTTCAACATAATATGCATTATCACATGAGATCTTATTTTTAAGCTTAATGGAACCTTTTCCTTTTATTATACATGGAGCATCATTTCCAAATCTAACACTATTTCCATCATACTAAGTTAAGGTGACAAACTTACTTTTGTCTCATAACATGTGATGTGAGTATCCACTATCAATGATCCATCTATCATTTTTGTTCACACAGGTTACAAGTGTAGTTGCCTCATCTTCATTAGACTCATCCTTCATTGCAACATAGACCACCTCATCATCATGTTCATCTAAATTATCTTCTTCAACAATGTAGCACTTCTTGCCTTTGTCTTTATAATCTCTTTTGTCATCTTCTCTTTTATTTTTGTACTTGTTTCCTTTTCTATAGTTCTTATTTTATGTACATCTTACTAGAATGTGACCAATTTTATTGCAATTAAAGTAAATGATAGGTAGCTTACCTTTGAACTTACCTTTGCCTCTATGGAATCTTCTGGCCAGTAGTGCTTCCAATTGTTCAACATCTTCATCTATATTGCTGTCAATAAATGTATATTTTATCTTTCTTTTCTTATTCTTTGGTTTCACCTCTTCAAATTCTTTCAATTAGCTTGGCCTTGAAATTAATCAAGACTCTTAGGTTTGTAGTTGTCAAAGTTGGACAACTCAAATGCAATAAGTCTTCCTTATACCAAACCTTCAAGAGTTAGTTTGTTTCTTGGAATACACCTCAATTCTTGGATTGTTGAGACTTTAATAGCATAGATAGGTAGTAAAGTTCTTAAGAATTTTCTTAGTATAGTATCATCATCTAAATGACTAGCAATACTTCTTGTTGCACTAACAACCTCTTTTATTATAGAAACATATTGAGCAACATTCTCACCTTCTTCCATTCTCATGTCATCAAATTTACCTCTAAAAATCTCTTCCTTGGCTCTCTAGACATTTTTATCTCCTCCATAAATATTTGATAGGGCATCCCACATCTTGAATGTAGCATTACATCCCTTGATGTCCTCAAATTATACATAGTTGAGGCCAGAGGTAATCTCCAACATTGCATGATTGTGCTCTTTCTTTCTTTTTCATATCTTCAAAAGTAGGAACTCTAGTTGGATCAACATGTTCCACCAAAATTGAGGATTATGCATGATCTCCTATTCCTTCAAGGTGTAGCTTCATTAGAATTTTCCATGCAAGAAAGTTGTCTCTATTGAGTTTGGGAACTTCTCTCTTGGATATCTTGATCCTTATGCTTTTACTACCTTGAAACTAGTTCTGGTAGCAAATGACTCTAATACCAATTGTTAGATATTCTTTAGAATAACTCGGGGGGTGGGGGGAGGGGGTTTGAATCAATTTTTCAAGGTCTAGATGTCCCAATAAAACCTTTTCATTTAGCTTAGTGAACTCATTAAACATTCATGCATCCAAGCTAATCATTCAAACTTGCAAGTTACTAATAAATCAACATGCAACAATAAAACATGAAAGATCAACACACATAACACAATGATTTATGTGGAAACCCAATTTGAGAAAAACCACCAGTAATATGCTACTCATTTCTCACTCTTCTAAAGTGATGCCCTATGAAAGACCAACCTTGTTAAAGGTTACAACACACACTATTAAGTGTGACCTAGTTAAGGGGTTTCAATCACCCTATTAGAAGTGAGCCTAGTTAAAGGACTTTAGAACATTCACTTGGAATATCACCCTCTTAAAATATTTTCTAATGACTATTAAGTACACCTTAGTCCAAATGATTTTTCCCTAACTAATACAATTGTTGGAGAGTAATAATAAGGGCTTTTGATATGATACAACTTACAACTTATCTTGCAGATTTCAAATCTCAATTCTATTCTTAATTCTACTTGTCTTTCAGTCTCTTTAGCTCTAACAGTTTACTCTTCAAGCTTCTATCTTCTTGAGCCTTCTTACTTGTTGTGCTGATGCAATCACTCCTATGGTCATTCATGAAGTAGAGTCTCTATACTTTGTTCTTCCTTTGGTCCTCTTAACCTTCTCAATTCTTCACTCTTCTACACACTCTAGCAAACAACCTACTTTGCTTCTTGACCACATTTTCCTTAAGTAGGAAATTAGTATACTTTTCCTACTCTATTTTCATCACCCAAGTTAGGGTTTAGGTCAAATACAATGTATCTACCCCTTATCTTATTTCTTCTAGAAACTTCATGTAGAATCCACTTAAAATTGCCCCAAAACAGTTAGCCTCAAATTTTATACCACTAGCTCATCATCCTTATCTTCCACCTGGTTCACAAAATTTAGGATAACAAACTTATCAGCTTAGATTTGGAAAATCTTTGACTTTTCAAATGATGCAGTAGCTCAAAACTATTAGCCTTTTGATGCTTAGCACATACAACATATCTCAACATCAACTATGAATTCACTTGACATCAACTAAGTTTTACTAATGCTCAACACTTATTACATTTTGTCTGGCTCGACACCTAAGCTTGCTCAGCACCAATTACTTCACTTGGCATACACTAGAATTTTCTTTTACTTGGCACCAACTAATTTTCTACTCAACTTGAACTAAATTTTTATGGCATCCACTACTATCTTCAGTCAAGCTTTCTAGATAGCTTTGTTATAACTTGTTCTTCTAAAGTTTCTAAGTGTGGCCAACCTCTATATCTTCAAGTAGATTATCAATACATTATTTCATGATTTTCTTAATTGATCCATGTACTTCATCACATAATCATAACTCAACCTTTCCTTTAGGTTTTTTTGTTACATCTTATTGATTAAACCCTCTTCATCAATCAACTAAGTGATAGTACTTCGATCTTATAAGCAATTGTCTTTCCAAAAAATAGTAGGTTTGACATCAATGAAAAAACAATAATTGAAACATTCTTCTTCAACAATCTCCCTTTTGTCAATAATGATCTTTTCAATCAAATTTCAACAGGAGGAAGGGGTAGTGGTAGGTCATTTGGAGGTCAAAACAAGAACTAGAAGAAAAATGAAGATGTGGGTATTAGCTAAAACCAGAGGAATGAGAGTTTTAACTACTCTCATGATCAAAACTTTGGAGATCAAATAAGAAGAGGTAGAGGATGTGGATGAGGTTAAGGAAGATAAGGCTTCTATGGTACATATTTTCATTTCAATGAAGGTGGTCATCATGCCTTTGAATGCCCTCAATGGCGAGGAAGGATAGATAGGAGAGCTGATGGTCAAGCAAGGGTTGCTCATGTGGATGATAATGCACAATCATCACATTCAGAGGATGCAGAAAGAGGAGAATTTCTAGTTAATGAAAGAGTCTTACTAAGTAATGAGACTAAACCTAGAGAAAGGAGGAGTTTGTTTCGTACCAAGTGCAAGTGCAAGGGAAAATGTTGTGATGTGATTGTTGATGGTGGAAGCACTAACAACTTGGTGTCAGAGAAGATGGTCTCAAAGCTAAAGCTCAAGAGGGAGAAACACTCCCAATCGTATTAGATTTCTTGGGTATAGGATTATCATAAGGTCTTGGTTAGTGAGCAATATTTGGTAAAGTTCAAGATTGGGAGTTATCATGATAAGGTTCTCTGTGACATCATTATAGATGTGTATGATTTATTGTTGGGAAGGATGTGGTAGTTTGATAGTCATGCTATACATGATGGTCATGAAAATACATACTCTCTGACAAAGGATGGAGGTTTTTGCAAATTGAAACCCTTGGTAAAGGAGGATGAAAAGGTATGCAACATTGCTAGGTTATGTCTTGTTGATGAAAGAAAATTTCTAGATGGAATGAAACATCAGCAGGTGTGTTATGCTTTAATTCCTAGAAAAGATAAGGAAGGTAGTAGTCAAATTCCACTTGAAGTTTTAGGTCTATTAAGTGAGTATGGAGATGTCATCTCTGATAATTTTCTAGAAGATTTTGCACTAGTAAGGAAAATTAGTCATCAAATAGATTTAGTCCCTAGAGCTAGTTTGCATAACAAGGCTACTCATAGGATGACTCCTATAGAAACTAAGGAGCTAAACAAACAAGTCTAGGAGCTATTGAGGAAAGGTTTGATTCAAGAGACCTTGTGTCCATGTGTAGTACCTATAGTACTAGCACTAAAGAAGGATGGAGAATGGAGAATATGTACAGACTCTCAGGCTATAAATAGAATAACCATCAACTATCAATTTCATTTACCAAGAATGGATGATCTTATGGACTATTTGAGTGGAGCTTAATACTTCACAAAGATAGATCTCAAGAGTGGCTATTTCCAAATGTGGATACAAGAGAGAGATGAGTAGAAGACTACATTCAAGGCCAAGGAGGATCTATATGAGTGGTTACTCATGCCCTTTGGACTATCCAATGCACCAAGCAGCTTCATGCAACTTATGAATGATGTACGAAAGAAATTTTTGGGAAAATTTGTTATTTTCTATCTAGATGATATTTTGATTTTCATTAAGCCTTTGGATGAACATTTATTGCACATTTTTAGTGTCCTTGAAAGGTTGAGGGAAGAGAAATTATTGATTAATTTGAAGAAGTGTAGTTTTGTCAAAAGGGAGTTAGTCTATTTGGGGTTTTTTGTATCAACTGAGGGTCTCAAAATGGACCTAGAGAAGGTGAAGGTCATCTTGGAATGGCCTACTCCAAGGTTTGCCACTAAGGTTAGGTCACTCTATGGTCTAGCTAGTTTTTATGGGAAGTTCATTAGGAATTTCAGTAGTATATGTACACCCCTAATTGAAACAATGAGGGGGGAAAGAAATGATTTCAAGTGGACTACAAGAGCTAAAAGGAGTTTTGAATTGTTGAAGAATAAGGTGAATAAAGCAACCTATTTTGGCACTTTTGGATTTCAATAAAGTTTTCTAGGTGGATTGCAATGCTAGTGGCAGTGCTATTGGGGCTATACTGAGCCAAGAAGGTAAGCCTATTGCCTATTTTAGTAAAAAGTTGAATGATGCAAAGAAGAAGTATTCATAAGGCACAACACTTGTTGAAGGTTTTGCAAATGTGGTTGCAAGCTTTGGGTTTAACTATGGAGGAAAATCTGCAGTTAAGCGTGCTCAGGCTGGAGTAGTACTGGGATAGGTGACCTCCTGGGAAGTCCCAGTGCTTCACCGTTGTGAGCATCACCTAGATCGAATGAGTGCTAAGTGTTCCATTTATTCTCATGAGAGATGGATTCATGTTGAATCACTACTCATGAAACATGGGTCATCGAGTTTGACTCAAAATCACACAGTTAAATCCTGATATTCATATCACAAGAAGTATTCTGTTTATGATAAGAAGTTCTATGTAATAGTTCAGGCCTTAAAGAAATGTAGGCATTACTTTTGCCAAAATAATTTGTCTTGTACGCTGATCATTAGGCATTGTAGTACCTAAATAGCCAAGGTAAATTAAATCAAAGACATTTGAAATGGGTAGAGTTCATGCAAAGCTATATATTTCTATTGAAACATAGGAGTGGAAGATCTAATAGGGTTGTAGATGCATTAAGTAGGAGACAGTTGTTGTTGACAGTAATCTAGGTTGAAGTGATTAGATTTGATGAACTTAAGAATTTGTACCCTAAAGATTCTAACTTTGTAGAGGCTTGTGAGGCTTTAAAAGAATTTGTTACTCTAGATAGGAGCATGTGGCTAGATTATATGATTCGAGGTGGTATGTTGTTCAAGGGAAGTCAATTCAGTATTCCAAGGAGTTATATGAGAAGTACAGTGGAGTGATGACATGACACTTTGGTTGAGATAAGACCATTGCCATTGTTCTCCCTCCATTGCACAGTGGAGGGAGAACTTGATCAAGGAGAAGCACAGTGGAGTGATGACATGACACTTTGGTTGAGATAAGACCATTGCCATTGTTATAAAACATTATTTTTGGTCTCAATTATCATGGAATGTGAAGAAGTTTGTATAGAGTTATTAAGTATGTCAAATAGCCAAAGGATTTAGTCACAATACTAGACTCTATCAGCCATTGCCCATTTCATCAAAGCCTTGGGAGGACATAAGTATGGATTTTTTTCTTGGATTGCCAAGGACACAATGGGGTAATGACTCAGTATTTGTGGTGGTTGATAGCTTCTCAAAGATGGAACATTTCATTCCATGCCACAAGACTCATGATGCAGTGCATATTGTAGGTTTATTTTCTAGAAAGGTGGTGAGGCTACATGGTCTCCCAAAAAGTATTGTTTCTAATAGAGATACTAAATTTGTTGTGTATTTCTGGAGGATTTTGTGGAAGAAGTTGAAGATAGAATTGAAGTTCAATTCTACATATCATCCATAGATTTATGGACAAATAAAAGTAGTAAATAGAAGTCTAGGAAATTTGATGAGGTGTTTAGTAGGAGATAAGCCCAAGCGATGGAATTTGATTCTACCACAAGTAGAATTTGCTTACAATAATTTTGTGAATAGGAGTACTAGTAGATCATCATTCCAATTGTGTATGGGAGTAGTCCAAGGACTGCACCAGAGCTAAGGAAGATGGAGCAAGGGGAGAGGACAAGTGCTGAGGAAAAAGACTTTGTTGAACATGTCAAGAACCTACATGAGGAGATGGGAGCACATATTACCAAGATGAACCTAAAGTATAAGGCTAGGGAAGACCAAAAGAGGAGACATAAGGAATTCCAAGTTGGGGATCTAGTTATTGTATACTTGAGGAAGGAATTATCTCTAGTGGGTACCTACAACAAGCTGAAAATGAAGAAATTTGGCCCTTGCAAAAAATTTTAGAAACATGATTCAGGGAATGCATATGAGGTGGAGTTGCTAGATGGGATTCACATTTCTCCCATTTTCAATAATGTAGACTTAATAGAATATCATGATGATGGTGCAAATAAGAATTTGATGTTGGAGCCATGTTCGATTCCTACTTCTAAGAAAGAAGAGATAGAAAAAAATTTAGATAGTCATGTGGGACGAAGTACCAAAAATAGATAGTATGAAGAATACCTAGTGAAGTGGAAAGGAAGACTAGTAGAAGATTCAACTTGGATATCTGCAATAGAGGTTTCCCATTTGGGTTTTTCTCTACCAGCTATAAAGTGATAGGGTCACTTTTTAATCTACCCTAGGTGTCTAATGTAGGAGCATCTAGTGGTGTATGGGCAATCCTATATCATCCAAAAATATGCTTAGTGTTAGTTTCTATTTAAAGTTTTTTCATTTCTAGATACCCATTTTGGTCAAATAAATATTCCAACTCTCGTAGTTCCACTATTGGTTTTCTGGGTTAGAGTTTTTAAACACCTTGGGATACACACCAATGGAAAAAATAGGTTATTTTGTAATTTAGTCATAATTATAATGAGTTAGAGGGTCTAACTTGGATGGATCACTATACTTGTAATTTAAAATACTCCAAAAAAAAATCATGTCAAAAGGATTTACGGTTTGAAAGTTATTGTAGTTTTAAGTTTTTTGGAGACCTCCTAAGAGCACTTCAAAGTTAGATTTGAGGCACTAAATGGCATTGTAAAGACCCAAAAAATGGGGCATGACTAAATATGGCCCATAAGATATAGAGAACTTGGAGAGCTTTTCAAAAAAGTAAACAATTCATCAATCAAAGTCCTAGATCAAAAGTTATTCCTCCCAAAAGTTGGACTACCATTTTTGGATTCTTCTAATTTTACACCAACTTTTGACATATTTTCTAAAACCTTCTATTTTGGTGGTGCATGTCAAATAGCATATTCTAGAATGTATTCCTAACCCTAAACTTAATTTTTGTACTTAAGAACATTTTTGGCATTGTAAAGGTAGCTTTTTGGTGGAGTTTGGGAGAGGGTATTGTGAGGAGTATTTTTCTCTAGAATCAGATAGCATTGTAAGCCCATAGGGCATGTTTTGAGTCTCTTTTCAATATATTGAATGTAATAGTAGATCACTTCTAATAATAATATTCCCCTTTTCCTGTTGTATTCATTTTGGTCTTGGATTGTACCTTCATTAGTTATCTTCTTTTGCAACTAAGTATGTCATCATTACCTTTTTATCTTGTACTAGTGCCAATAATTTTACCTTATTTATCCTTGATAATGAATATCTTCTATGTGAATTACAACTGATATCCCTTGTCAACTAGTTGTCCAACACTTAGAAGATTAAGTTTCAAACCATCAAAAAATTAAAAATCATTATTGTTAGGTTTTCCCTCAAAAGTAATAGACCCTATTCCTTTAATGTGATAGGACACATTGTTTCCAACTCTAAAAATTCCTCCATCACAACTGTTTAACTCAAAAAAATTATTCATATTGCCAGTTATATGATGTTAGTAACTACTTTATATGATCCAATTATATTTCTTGTTTTCAACTTGTGATACCAATGCCTTCTCTTCTCTAATTTCTTGTTTTTTAGGAATTTATTCTTTAATTACAATAAATCTTATTCAATCACTGTCATTGTTAGTTTCATTCATGAATCTTTCAACACTAGCATCAAGATCTTCATCATCTACATGAAGACATTATCTAGGTTTCTTAGGATTGAAATTCAGCTTATACTTCTTTACTTTCTTAGGGAACTTAGAGGAACAATGACCATATTTATTACAAGTACAACATAAGGTGTCAAAGTTTTCAAGATCTTCCATACAATTTTATGTTCATCTTTCTTTCCATCATATGCCTTAACTCCTATAATAATCTATGATAACCAAAATAATTTCTTACAAATTTATCTTCCATCATTTTAACTTCTAGAAATAAACATATCTAATTTTGCAATGTAACATTTTGAACATTCTTATCAACTTCATAAGTTGATTCCAAATCTTTCCAAATTTTGTGTGTTAGATTAAAAGATTTTACCTAATTGTACTCATTCTTAGGAAGGGATGATAAAACTGCTTCTCTAGAAAGAATAATCCACATAAAAAATTATCTTTGAGGTTTGATAGACTCCTGAAGCTTTTTTTCTTCAACAAATTGTTTCTTCCTCTTAGTGATCAACCAATATCCTATACTCATGCATAGTAGATGTTTCATCTTTTCTTTAAGCTACCATGGTTGATACCATAAAATATTGGGATTTCTTTTCTAAAATGATCTTTCATAGATCTCCTTAAGATGTTAAGATTTTATTTCAAGGATATTTCTCTCTTATAGAAATTTTTAGAAAGTAGAGTCCGCTAAGATAACTAAGAAGGGGGTGGAGGTAAACCAGTTATCCTATTTAAAAATAATAATTAACTTTATTAAATATGAAACATGTAGTCAAAAAGTGCAACAACCACAAGAAGTGAGCCATACAAAATAACACAAGATTTGTTAACCATGGAAACCCTTGACTAGAGAGCAAACACTAGTGGGGATGGTTTCCAAAAAATCATGTACTAATATACAAGTTCATTGTAAGAGGATTGACCCCATTAGGAGTCAATTGAATACATTTAGTACATATCAATTCCTATTATGAGACTTTGAATCCTTATTAAGAGACTCCAACACTATGAGGAATTATGGAAGTTAGAATAACCCAATGTATAAACAACTTTAGGTGCATGATCACCAAACTCATTGTCCAACTAGTTTTGTACTATCCTTCTCAAAATAATAAAAATAAGTAACTTTCCACAGGAGTATATTTTTCAAATATAATCTTTCTATATTCTTTTTGTACCTTATCCACACCAAAAAAATTTCTAATCTAAATATTAGGTTTACTAGATCTTACATCCAAATTCACATAGTCACAACACATAGAATTTTATAGATCACTTAGTTTCTTCTCGTAATCACAAGTTCATAAATTCACACTTCTTAATATATTCTTACAAGTGCAACCTTGGACTTGGCATGATTAACCACACCATCTTCATCATGTCTTCTACCCCTCTTCAACTACACTTAACCAAATTCAATCTCTTTTATAAGGTAGAATTCAACTACTAGGAAGTGATTCTCAGGAACTCTAATAGAACTCTATGTTTAATAAATCTCAAATAACTATCAATTATTTTCACATTTATGCATTTACTCTTAAACATATGATCACTATACTTCATTGAACATGTCTGCAAGCCCCATCTTGAATCCTTGAACCATGCAACCTTAATATTTGTTAATTACTATAGACACCCAAAAATGGACAGACTTGTGAGTTTATATTTCACACACTAATTATTCTTCTAGTAATTAACAATTATTTAATTGTTAATTAATTATCTTATTTTTTTATTGTCAAATATTTTCACAATTTAATCATTCACTAATTTTAATTAAATAATTATGTTTATTTAATTATTTATTCTTTAATTAATTGATGATGTATCAACTTTTGGGAGTCATAACTTCTGACTTAGATATGGGTTTTGGTTGAAATTTTGTAGGTAGTTGTATGAGGAGTTATTTGGATTTTTGATAGAGCTCAACTTGATTGGTGGCCACTATGACTTTTTTCCAAGAGCCTAAAATTTAATCTTGTCCTTCAAAATTGGATTTTTGTGTTTTATTTCCAGTTTTTATGAAATTTGTTTTTGTAATAAATTCAAAATCATATTCTTGATTTCATATATTAGTTGGCAATTCATCTTTCCTTAGCTGGGGAATTTTTTTGGAAAAAATCAAGATTTGTAGGATGAGCCAACTATGGAAAAATCTATTTTTCCTAAAAACTTGCCAACTATGGAAATATCTATTTTCCTTGAAAACTTGCCAACTATGTAATTTTTTAAATTGTAATAAGTAGTTGTTTTCTTTCATTGTAGAGGCAAGTTAGAGTTGGAAAAGTTTAATAAAGAATTTGGCATTCTAAAAATGTGTGTTAATATTTTTAGATTTATTATTTTGAAGGGTTTAGGCTACATCAATTCATCATTATCAATTAATTAAATTTAGTTTTGCATAATTTAAATAATAATTATTGATTATTTATATTACTAATTTATTCATCTTTATTAAATTAAATTCTAAATTTAATTAAATTTCATCTTTCATTTTTCAATTTCAATTTTGATCAATTTTTATTTAATTTCATTTAATTTCAACTAATATCATCTTTCTATTTTAATTCAATTTTTAATTAAATTAAATCTCCTAAAATCTTAAAAGTTGTTTTTATGAGGAATTATGATTTCTAAAAACTAGAAAATCCTCATAAACTAAAAACTAATTTTTTGTGAAATCCCAAAATTAGAAAATATTTTAAAGTTTCTAATTTTAATTATTGGAAACATTATCTCACCAAAATTGAAAATATCTCTGACTTTATCCTCTATCATTTGAAGTTTATGATGTAAAAAGATTCAAAATTCCTAGTCCAGGTCTTAATTACTCAAACTCTCCGAGGCTTCCTAAGCCTACATGATTACTACCTGACTCTATTCTCAACAGGATCTCTGACACTTGTCCCTTTCTACAAGATCTATTGCACCAATTTGTATTCCACTTCTTTTCTCCCTTAATTCACCTTGGCCCCTAACCAAGAATTTCTTGGTATCTTGTTTAGTAAGGCACAAATCCCAATGCAACATCCTAAATCCATCAAAAGATCTACCTCAAAATTGATATAAGCTTCCCTAGAAATATTTGGTCTTCGCTCATAAACCAAGTTCACTAAACTCCAAACTTCTCTTGTTATCCCTAATATCCTAAAGAACCCCCAATTAGGCCTCCTATCAAGGTTTACAAGTCATGACACTTAAAAATTGAAAACAACCTTGAGATACTCTTTAGAAAGACCTTTATGATTATGTAGGTTTTAGACTTTCAAATTGTTTGTACATGACCTTAGCAAAATACCCTTTTTTAAGGGTCTATAGGGTTTTAATATAGCATAGCCAATACTAAATTGAAATTCTTTCCAAATGATCTTTCCTAATCACCAAAAATTGTTTAAGGCATCTCCACACCTTGTTCTCCACCTACACTTCTTGGATTGGCACTAACAAATTCCAAACACTCAGTAGATAGCCCTATTAGCATGTAACTCCTAGTTGGGTACTCCAAATGCATATAGGGAATGCTTGAAAATATATAAAACTAACTCCTTAGTGCCTCAAAAAATATGTATACTATATACAAAGATTTCTTCTTAATTCCAAAGGGTCATGGTGATTTCACCAGTGGAATTTGTTGGTGTAAATAAGTATTTACTATTTACTCTTTACTTAAATTTACTTAGGATAATGCATTATTTTTATTATTTATTAGTTAGGCACCTTGGATTATGCATACTCATCTGAGTTTTGTTGTTGGAAACACAATAGTTATCAACTCTTTTATGCACATGTTGTCTACAACACATGAATTAGCACTCTAATTAAGCACATGGTGTCTACAACATCTCTACATGAGATACACCTTGTCATACTTATCCTCTCATCTACCATGGAGGATAATCCACTTTTGGTGGATGTGTGCTTAGTTGTCATGCTTATCTTCTAGCTCTTTCTAGAACCATTCTAGATGCATCTTAGAGGTCTTTATATACAAGAACTCCTAGTGTGTATACACATGACAGAGATACTTATTTTGATATTGTTATTTTGATTATCCTCTTTTGGTCTATTCTTGTTCTTGTGCTTGAGTTCCTTGATCTTGTGATTTTTTCCTGAGGCAAATTCTTACATGGTATTAGAGATGAGGGAATTTATTTTCACATAGTTGTTCAAGACCATTTTCTTGCTTCACCTCTCAGAGGACCTTGACTCAAATCCAGAGTATTGTAGTCATTGGGAGCATCTAGAGCCAAAGAACACCTTGCCATTGTGTCCAAAACATCAATTCGATAAAATTTGACTATAAATTTTCCTACCCTAGGCCATAGTTGAATTTGAGGAAAATTTTTTCTTGCAAACTAGAACTTGAAGGTCCAATTTGTGAATCTAGTATGATCATTGTCAAATCTATTTAATTTATTTTTGGATCTCCTATTCTCTACAATTTTTTCATTTATTTTTAGCCCATCAGGCCTATAGAGAATTTTTGGAGGAACTAGGTAGTGAAACCTTGACCTCGATAGGATATTTTGTAAGCAAAATATTCTCTTTAGTAGGTAGAATATTCTTTGTACATATCCAATGAATATTCCATTCTACCATCGTGGGTCACAAAAAATCTAGAACTACACACTCCACATACTTTGGCAGCATTTGTTTTTACCTCCACAACTTGTGCCTTTTATAAACCTTGGAGTTCTTTCCCATGGTGCATTTGAGACAAATAAACTCTTGCTGATCTTCATATTGCACTTGCCAGACTTACTCTCTGGCCACTCCTTATGGCCCCCATTCTAGTGTCAGTCTTCTACTTCTCCAACATTGGCACTGCCAACCTAATCACCATGTTGGAATTATAAATGGGAAACATATACTTAAATTTTCCTTGCCAATTTTAGATCTCAATTCTATCCACCTTGATCCTCTTGATCTATTATAACAATGTTGTATCGCTACTCCTCTATTATACAAACTTATTCTGTAGTTCTTTCACTCTTCTAAGTCACCTTGAATGCTTTCTAAAAAATTCACCCCATTCATTCCTTCTATTTTTCATTCACATCACTTATGAATTATGGTGCTTCATCTTCCTTATAACACTTTGGTGGCTTAGGGTTAGGTATGAATCTACGACTGAAATTCATCCATTTTGCTACTTAACCTTTCCAATTTTTTGATTGATTCATGTTGATTCCAAAGGGAATCCAAAATAGATTCAATCTTATCTTTAAAGCTTCAATATCTATCCATAAGTTGGCATAAAAATGGTTTACATACACAAGTAGGTCTATTCTATGTTACTCAACACTCGATAATACTGATGCTTGATACTTACTATTTACCCAACATTAACTATATGCTTGGCACTTGAATCACTTAGCATGGTCTATTTTCTTGGCACATGAGTTCCTTGGCACTCATTGCAACTTGGCATCTATACATATTATACTTGGAATGTATTACTAACTTGGTATGAACTTAGTAAATAACTTAAGTCTGTTGACACTCAATTGTCAAAACCAATTTTGAAGATCAACAATCTCCCCCTTTGACATGACAATCAAAAACACTTAACTATTCATAACAAATCTAATCTCCTTGAGTATAATACATTCACATTTTGGTGTATATAGAAAACTTCAAAAAATTTCAAAATTCTATAATAGACTAGATACCTCAAAATTTTGTGACTCCCCCTGAGTTAATGTGCATGTTTTGTATCCAAAATCTCTTCTCTTCTCTAAGTTGATTTTCTTCTTGTTGATATTCTTTGTCTTCAAAAATATTGATACTCTTTATCTATCTGATATACTTTGTTTTTGCTCTCTTTTTTTTGCTCCTCCTTTGTTTGCTCTTCCCCTTTTGGGTTATCTCCCTCCTACTCTCTATCTCCCCCTTTTATATTTCTCTTCCCTTTTTTTTTTATCTCCCCCTTTTTGACACTTATGTCAAAGGGTCTATATACTAATGGTGTATTTGTCTAAAAAGCTCTTGTGGATTTCCATTATAATTTCTAAGCAGTATCCCAATTGTCTAGTGCAACATCTAAGGACTTTATTTGGATGGTTGTCTCTACTGCAATGTGAACTAGCCCATCTAATATTGAAAGATTGGGATCATTCTTCAACACTATTTCTGCATATGCTAGTTCCTTGTGGAGTATTTCCATATGAGGGGTAAGGGAGGCTTGAATGTTAATCAACTTGGCTCTTATAGTGGCCTCTTCTACTGTTAACACAACTAGTTGATTTTGTGTATGAAGCACTGAATGAAAATGCTTCTCACTCTAAGCTAGTTTTTGAGGTAATCGCATACCTAATAATTTCAAATTTTTCTCTAGACTTAGAATTTTATGGCTTGTTTCCCATGTGAAGAGTGTGGAATCACACAATTTTATGTATAATGATAATATGCTCTCAAGTACCTTCTACACTTTCTCAATTTTGGTAGCCAACTCAACTTGTGATAGTGCTATTTCACTAAATATTTTCTCATTAACTTTCTGTTGAAATTTTCTTTTAGACCATTTCATATGTTTAGCATTAGTATCTTGGTCTTCGTTAGTCACCTATTCCACAATTTTTGATAGTTGTTTTGATATGGGCTTGGATTCTTATGGTGCTTGCAAGCTAAAAGCATCTAAAATGATTTCCTTAATCTCTTGTAATGCTCGCCTTTGTTTATACTCCTTTTTGAGTATTTCTTGATTTTTCTTTCTCTCCAAGGCTTCTTGCATTACACCTATCTATTCTAGTGTCATGGTTGCATAGTCATATTTAGATATCACTATTTTTTCATGTAAAATTGCATCTTCATAGTGAAATACCTTGGCAACCTTGGATGAGCTAGATCCTAGTGCTAAAATCTGCAGTGGTATTGCATTAGTGCTCAACCTTTGAAGGAATTTTGTTGGAGAGCCAAATGTTAGTAGATTTACCAATCTTTGTATGGCTTCTTACTCCTTCTCCTTTGGTATGTCCTTTTCTTTAGTTCTGCCTTGGTCAATAGCTATTATCGGACCTGCTCCTTGTGTTTGTGTATCATTATTTGTCCTAATTTGTGCTTCTAAAGTTTTCTCTTCTTGAGAAATCTAAACTATATCAACTTGCACAGTAGTGTCAACCTTTGTAGATGTATTATTTGATTGTATTAATGGTTGAGCACTCATAGCTATATGATGGGGACACAACCCAAGCACAGAATGGACACAATAGGAAAGGAAAAATTTTATTAACTATAAAAATATGCTAGTACATTCAATAAAAAGAAAATAGACATCAAAACATGCCCTATGGGCTTACAATAGCATAAATCTGGAGATAATTTCTTCTCCTAGTACCTTCTCTCAAACTCCACTCCAAACTTCCTTTTACAATGCCAAAAATGTTCTTAAATAGACCCCGCAGGGTTAAGGATTAGGAATACATTCTAGAAAGTGCTAGTTGGAATCCACCAACCAAATAGAAGGCTCTAGAAGTCACATTAGAAGATGGCACAAAATTAGAAGAATCCAAAAATGGTAACCAAACTTTTGGGAGGCATAAATTTTGAACTGTAGCTTTGATTGATGAATTGTTTACATTTCTAGAAAGCTCTCAAAGTGCTCTATAGCCCTATGGAATAGCTTTTCTCATCCTCCATTTTTTGGACCTATTCGAGGTCATTTAGTGCCCCAAACCTAACTTTGAAGCATTCTTAGGAGGTCTCCAAAAACTAAAAAACTACGATAACTTTCAAATCGTGGGGCCTTTTGACCTAATTCTTTTTTTGGAATGCTCTAAATTACAATGACAATCATCCAACCAATTTACACCTTCTATTTCACCAAAATGATGGCTCAATTACATACTCCTATTTTTTTGATATTTACACGTATCCCAAGGTGATTAAAAAATACATTCTCATCCCACAAAACTACCACCACACACCTTTGTACACTTGTAACAAATCTTGATTAGCTATTCCACTACATCCTTTCGCTTGATCTCCTATCCCCAAGGTGTTATCCCTCCACTTAGGTGCTCTCCGATGGATCCTTGTAGGATATAGCTTTCCTCCTATCTGATCTTGGTCCATTTGTACCTCGACCTACCCATCTTGTTGGCAAACGATTCTCTTTTAAATTTTTGCTTTATTTTTTATTTGGCTTCTTCCTTTTTGGGTCTTCACGTATCTTTTTCAAACACTCTCCTGGTTCCCTCCTCATGGTTGCCATGATCTTCCCTATCATGGTATGCTACGAATGGGGCAATCTAAGCATAAGGTCTTGCTTCACTCTCTTGTTTGTTTTTATTTTCTACTTATGGGTTACTCAGTATCGGTTCCTTGCTGCTTCTTATGGGATTCATGTGCAATGCTAGGGCAATCCTTGCATGTTTGTTTTGTGTCCATTCGTACGTCCTCTAGAAGGTTGGTAAAAAGGCCATGATATTCTTCATAACCTTGGTCATTAACCAGACATTCCTATATTAAATCTTGTGCTCAACTACGTGGTAGTACTTCCTTTCATCTCCATTATCGCCCATCCCAACCACTTTATCTTCCCATCATCCATCCCTTCCTCCTCATCTCTATTTATCATGCTCCACCCCTTCCCTCCTCCCCCCCAATCTTGGGTTGTCTTACGCTTGCTTCCTTTTGTGCATCTGATTCTCCTTTATCATTCTCTTGTCATGGGAGTTTGAGCTAAATTCTGCCCCTTCTCTTTGCCAATCTCTGTCTCTGCTTGTCTCACTTTCTTTTGCTTTTCAAGAAGCCATCGTGCCTCATCTCTTCTCCCCACCACCTTCTTGAGGGGGCATCTCTAAGTCTACTCTCTCCTTTTCTTGTACGAGACTGGGGCAACCTTGTTGCTAAAACATCTTCCTCGTGTCATCTCTATTTGAACTTCTTTGAAATAGTGTTGTCTCAACACTATGTCAAAGAGGGGCAAAATGTAGACACCTAAATTTGATTACAGCACTTTGGTAATCCTATTTAGCTATATCTAAAGGCATCATTAATTAAATTTCTATTTAATTAATCCTTTTCCATCCCCTAGCTGATTAATTTAATTAATCATCTATAGTCCTAATTGATAAATCAAATAACCCATTATTTATCAATTAATTCTATTCTCCTATCTAATTCCAAATCCCAAATTTATTAAAATCATTTTAATAAATAAAACCCTCAAATCTAATAGCCCCTAAACTATCCTAAATCCTCCATTTAGCCTAATCCACCCCATCCACCCATACTAACTAAGCTTAGCCACTAACTCACCCACCCTCATGAATGCCATCCACTTGCACATCTCTAACATCCTTAATCTAATCCTATCCCAAGCCTAATCCCCCCCTAACCTTGTCACATTCCCTAAGTAAGAGTAAGACTTTCCTAAGCCAAACCAAAGTCTCCTCCCTCAAAATATCCCAATTATAAAACTTTATCCCAACCACAAAGCCTTCAATTCTCTTACATTCTCTTAAAAGCTCTTACAAGCCATTATGAGGGCCATTTAAGGCCTTGAGCCTCCTTTGTTGACTCATCATTTCCCTTTCCTCCACCCAATGACCTTGTAAAATGTGGCACTCTCTGATTGGTGCTAAACAAGCACAATCCATGTGTTCCCCTTTGAGTGCATCCTAGCCTTGCCTAAAGCTTTCATCTCTCTTGCATCTTAACCCTCTATCCCTCAAGCCCTTAGCCTATAAATTGGATTCCCTCCCAAGCCATTTCATCACAACCCCTTTTAGTAAAGTTATCATGCTAGTTTGAGAAACAAAGCCATCAATCATACCCTCATAATGCCAAATTGAGAGCTCACAAGGCTACCAATTTGCTATTATCCATCTCCACCATTGAAGTAACTTTGAAGCTTGAGCATACATCCCACATCCACATAATAGACATATCTCCAAATCAAGTGATCATCCTCATTGAGAGAGTCCATCCATGGCTCATATTCTCATTTGAAGACTTCACTTTGTCTCTCTTATATGTTATGGTAGTTTAATGTGTAAATGCTTTTGTTTTCATTAAATTAGTATTTTCTAGCATATTAAATTAGTGTACATAGGACCGATCTAGGGTTGGGTATCCAGTAAACCTATGTATAATTATCTTCAAAATTTTAATAGGTCCTCCCTCTAACCATAGAAATTCATCATGTATTCTTCTCAAAACTATTTTGATCCACTCAATTTTGAAAATTGTTGGGAATTCTAGGGCACGGGTTAAGCCCTTACTCTATACGATCTTGAATTCCTCCTTCAATACACAATTCTCATATAATTTTTCATATGGTTGTCATATTTCCATGTCTCTAATGCCTCCTACTTTGCAATTATAGCACTTTATTACATCTTATACCATTATTACCTTAGGTAGAATCATAGATAATGCACTTGATAGGTCCTATTTGTAAGAAATGTTTGGTATAGCCTTAAAGTTGGGTTGTTTAACTTCATTGCTAACCAATTGAACTTCAAAAGTTTCTTTCTCCTTTACATTCGTTGAACTTGAGGCCATTATTGAAGGTAGGTTTTGACAAATATGAAACTGTAGAACTTGGCAGATGAAGAATACCTTAAAAATCATTGATCTGGTGCTTGATCTTTGCTATAATCCATTCAAACACTTCAAACTAGCTTGTGAATCACTTCTTCACTCTACTTGCTCTTGCTTTAAATTTTCAATGTCAAAAAAAGGTGAAATTTGACCTTATACCCTTCAAAACATTACATTTATTGCATGGTGCATGTATAGTTATAAACTCAACTTCAACGTGATTCTTGTTTCACTCAGCATCCATTGATTTTACCATCACTTGGAAGCTATCAAAATTACCTTTACTCAGAACCTATAGATATTTCCCTCACTCGATAGCTAATACCAACTTGGCTTCAATTGACTTTAGCTAATAGCTTGACACTTACTAGTATTTTACTCGGCATCTAGAGAGTACCTTTTACACTCAACTATAATATGAAAACTTGAAGATTTGACCTTGGATTTTCATCATTATCTTGCATCTTTCTTCATGCTATTCTATCTTTTTTAGTACTAACTTCTTTTGGAATTGATGTATGATAAAACATTTAAATATTAGTCCCACATACCTTCTTTTGCTTAGTTTGATGAGGTGTGACCACTTGACCTATTAGGCGAAGTGATCCCTCCATTTGATGAGCTACATTCATATCTCTTTTTCCATGTTTTTTTTATCTCTCCTCTAATGTGTTCAACATTTATTTTTGCTTTTCCTTTGTTGAATTCAGAATTAGGTGCCTTTGTTCTTGTTGGGCAATGCTTGCTAATGTGCCCAATCTTCAAATGGCTAAAGCATTTAGTTTGACGCAACCATCTATTGTAGTTATCACTGAAGTGTGTTCTAATGTAGTTTTCAAGAGTGTGTCCATACTCTTGACAATAATGAAATCTTTTCCTTATGTTGTAATCCCAATTATAGAAGTGTCCATGACTTCTTTCTTATGTTGACTTGTTTGGTGATCACATGGATTTGGATCTACACTCAAAGGTTCTATGTCCATACTTCTGATAGTTGTAGCAGTAACCTTCAAATTTTGGTGCATGTATGGTTCTAGTTCTATATTCATGTGCTTGATGACCTTACCTTTTACACTTATGATAGTGAACCATGTTTTTAGATTTGACATGCTGATTTATATTCTTGCTCCTACACATATTAGCAGTATGTCCCTTCTTATGACAAAAATGACAAGTGAGTTTGGAGTTCTTACCTTTGTAATTCCTTTTTTTAGTAGTCTTGGATGATTCTCCTTCTTTAGTGCTTTTGTAGCCTAGTATTGATGTATCATTGTTTGATCTATGGAATTTTAGTAGTTGCTCAAAGTACTTGATGACTTCATTGGGCTTGTTGAAGCTTTCAACAATCTCTCTTTCTCATCTTAGATCATTTTGCAATTGTTCATTCTATAAATTTAGTGTGGTGATCTCAATATCTTTGACATTAAACTCATGATGAGCATTCATCATCTGACTTAGAGTATCCAAATGCATGTTGGAGATTCTTGCAAGCTTAATTGACTTCTCTTCTTGTCTACTCTATAGGTTTCTCTTTTCTACTTCAATCATGACCTTTTCTTCTATGGCTATTTTCTTTTGTTTAGTCACTTCACATAACATCATGGCTTGGGATTCTTGTTCTATCTTGAGGTTTCTAATTTTCTTCCTATGTTCTATTCTTCTCCATCAAATCTATAATTGTTGCATCAAACTCATTTGAGTCTCCATTAGCAAATAACTTGGTGGTGTCAATTTTTGTGTACTTTGTATCATTTTATGTAATCAAAATCTCTTTTTTTCTCTTTAAGGACTTCCTCAATTCTTCTCTTGCTTCATCTAATGAGTGCAGAATGAGCTAAATATCAATTCCTTGATTCTCAATGATCTTTCCCAATTTGTGTACCTCCATCTCAAGATCTTTTCTCTAAGTTGTAAGGTTTCTTCTAATGAGAACTAGGCTCTAATACCAATTGTTGGAATTATAAATGGGAAACATATACTTAAATTTTCCTTTTTGATTTTGTATCTCAATTCTATCCATCTTGAGACTCTTGAACTATTATAACAATGTTGTATCATTGCTCCTATATTCTGCAAACTGATTCTATAGTTCTTTCACTCTTCTAAGTCACCTTGAATGGTTTCTGATCAATTTACCCCTTTTATTCCTTCTATTCTTCATTTGCATCACTTATTAATTATGGGTCTTTATCTTCCTTATAAAGGCTTTGGTGGCTTAGGGTTAGGTATGAATCTATGGCTGAGATTCGTCCATTTTGCAACTTAACTTTTCCAATTTTTTGATTGGTTACATGTTGATTGCATAGGGAATCTAAAATATATTTGACCTTATCTTTAAAGCTTCAATATCTATCCATAAGCTAGCATAAAAATATTTACATAGTTTTTTATGTCATCACAAACAACTAGGTCTAATCTATGTTACTTGGCACTTAATAATATTGATGCTCAACACTTACTATAATTTTGTTTGGCTCGACACTTGAACTTACTCAACATCAACTATATGCTTGGGACTTGAATCACTTGGCATGGTCTATTTGCTCAACACTTGAGTGACTCAACACATGAGTGACTAAACACTCATTACAACTTGGCATCTATATATATTATACTTGACATGTATTACTAACTTAGTGTGAACTTAATAAATATCTTAAGTGTGTTGACACTCAATTGTCAAAACCAATCTGAGATCAACAGACCCACACTGTCAACGTTTCTAGGCACCTTTTGTTATCTTAAAACCCCTGGCACCCATAAAGAATCTCTACTAACCAATTTGATTCCTTATCTAGGAAATTTTAATGATTTGTAACATGTAAGCCTTCTACAGTTGCTATTTTTTCAGCTATCTATCCAACTTGCTTACACTGACTTACCTTTTTGACAATAAAACATAGACAATGTAGTCCTAGTGAGCCTATCCATTTCTATAGTAGAGACCCCTACCACATGGTAACCCTTGACATGTTAGCTAAAAGACATTAGATCCATATCCTACCACATCAAACTAGTCCATGCGATCTGCACAATTTTGTACAAAAGTTACATCAACATCCATACTGCCACATCATTAGGGAGGGCTGATTTTTGTTGATGTTAGACTTTCATGGAATTAAATTTGATGGTCATTTGACCACCATTTGTAGCCCAAAATACCCTACCATGATGTCTATTTGATCATAAAATTTAACCTCACAGTTTGATGCCTAGATCCTTCTCTAGATTTAGTTTTGATTTGACAGTCCGACTTTGGGAGGCCATAACTCAATCATCTAAACTCCAAATCAAGTGTGATCCTTTTTTATTTTGGGTAGAATTTCTGGAACTTTTTAAAAGTGCTATTCTTTTCCAGTTTCGGTGCACAAATTTGTCAAAAATTGTATTTTTTGATGACTATACTTGTCCAATCCTGCATTTTGCAACTTCAAATGCTTCATACAGTCTCATCTAGTCACATTTTTAGGTTTTTTTTTTGAAAGTGTTTAATTTTTCATCTAATTTCTAGATCTACAATCAATATATAGGGTTATGTGGACAAGGATATCACTTTCAAAATTAGGTTCTTTTCTACATTGTATTGCTTTGATTGCTCTTCAAAATTGTTCTACATCTGAGCTATAGTGCTTATACTAGATTTAAACCTCATAAGGTAGTTGTAAACAACAAAATTAGAAGTCCACTTTATACATTTTGATAAGTTTCCTATTGTAAATACACTACATATAAAGTGTGAAAAGCATCATTTTTTTTTTTGGGGAGGGCGGGGGGGGGGGGGGGTGGGGGGGTCTTTGATTGAGTGAATAGGCGAGTGTGTCTTGTATTCTTGTGTCTCTCTCTGGTGCTCTTTTAATTTTCTACATCATGGGTTCACCTATAGCTCCACTTCTAACTTCATACAATTATACTACATGGAAAAATATTGTATGGAGTAGACTAATGGAAAATGGTTTCAATCTATATGTTGATCTTATGATCACAAAACCCATTGATGCTACAACACTAATTTATTGGAAAATCAAAGAAAATCAGGCTTTAAGCATTAACATGAGTTTTGTTCATAGAGATCTCTTCTTCCACATTTCTAGCTTCAAGGAAGTCAAGACTACTTGGGAAAAACTTGTAGGGTTGTATGGTAAGGTGGATAAGGAAAAGGGATTCCAAATTGAGGATGACCTACTTCTATTAGATCCTAAGAATTTTGACACAATTCAAGATTATATCAATAGAGCCAATAAATTGAGAGCACTACTTAAAGATTGTGGTAATCCCATGAAGGATGATAGATTGATTTATCACATTCTAAAGAGGCTACCTTTAGAGTATGCATCTTTTTTTTGAGTTACAACACTCATAGGTTGACCATGGGAAGTTCTTTCACTAAGTCTACATTTGATGCATTTGTGGACAGGTTAATGATGAAACAATCCAAGTTGATAGATATGGGAATTTTCACATCATCAAAGACCAAAGCATTGCTGGCTAGTAATGAGAACCAATCAAATCAAAAAGGAAAAAGTTCTATCAATAGCAAGAAGGCATAGTAAGTATATCATTTAGTCACATTTTTAGGTTCTTTTTTTTGAAAGTGCTTAATTTTTCATCTAATTTATAGATCTACAATCAATATATAGGGTTATGTGGACAAGGATATCACTTTCAAAATTAGGTTCTACATTGTATTGCTTTGATTGTTCTTCAAAATTGTTGTACATCTAAGCTATAGTGCTTAGTACCAGATTTGAACCTCATAAGGTAGTTGTAAACAAAAAAATTAGAAGTCCACTTTGTAAATTTTGATAAGTGGCCTATTTTAAACACACTACATATAAAGTTCCAAAAGCATAATATTTTTTTTTTTTTTGGGTGGGTGGGGGGGGGGGGGGGGGGGGGGTGTTCGTTGATTGAGTGAATCAGCGGGTGTGTCTTGTTTTCTTGTGTCTCTCTCTTATGGTCTTTTAATTTTCTACATCATGGGTTCACCTATAGCTCCACTTCTAACTTCATACAATTATACTACATGGAAAAATATTGTATGGAGTAGACTAATGGAAAATGGTTTCAATCTATATGTTGATGGTACAATCACAAAACCCATTGATGCTACTACACTAATTTGTTGGCAAATCAAAGACAATCAGGCTTTAAGCATTAAAAAGAGTTGTGTTCATAGAGATCTCTTCTTCCACATTTCTAGCTTCAAGGAAGTCAAGGCTACTTGGGAAAAACTTGTAGGGTTGTATGGTAAGGTGGATGAGGAAAAGGGATTCCAAATTGAGGATGACCTACTTCTATTAGATCCTAATAATTTTGACACAATTCAAGATTATATCAATAGAGCTAATGAATTGAGAGCACTACTTAAAGATTGTGGTAATCCCATGAAGGATGATAGATTGATTTATCACATTATAAAGAGGCTACCTTTAGAGTATGCATCTTTTTTTTGAGTTACAACACTCACAGGTTGACCATGGGAAGTGCTTTCACTAAGTCTACATTTGATGCATTTGTAGACAGGTTAATGATGAAACAATCCAAGTTGATAGATATGGGAATTTTCACATCATCAAAGACCAAAGCATTTCTGGCCAGTAATTAGAACCAATAAAAACAAAAAGGAAAAAGTTCTACCAACAGCAAGAAGGCATAGTGAAAGCAAAAATCACAATCTGAGACACAACAATCTTCCTCCTCAAAAAATAACAATTCTTCTTCCAAAAAGAAGGGAAATAATGATAAGAAGGATAAAATTTTATGTCCATATTGCAAGAAACTAAATCATTATGAGCATCATTGGAAGATTAAGAGAATCAATGAGTTGGAAAACCTACTCAAGGAGAAGAAAATCAATGTGCCAAATGCTTCCAACAATTCAACTCCACCCACTTCAAATGGAAAAGGGAAAACACTTATGGTTAGTTCAAGTTCATCAATGAAATGGATTCTTGACTCAGGTGCCTCATATCATATGGGTTCTTCAAAAGGAGACTTTTCTTCATTGAAGCAATCAAAGGTACCATGCATCTTTGTAAGAGATGATACAAAAATGGAAGTTCAAGGGAAAGGACATGTGGCAATGGAAAATGGAGAGTTCAAAGAAGTTCTCTATGTTCCTAACCTTAGCTATTATCTTCTCTCAATCTACCAAATCACTCACTATAGAGATGGCAATAAAGTTGAGTTCCTTTTTGATTTAGTAATGGTGTAGAATCTACACAATGATTAATTGGTTGTAGTGGGGAAATTTAATCATGAAACAAGGTTGTATTCTTTCTCCCACTTTGTACCTAACTCTCCTTCGCATGCCTCCTTGTATCAATCTCATTCACAAACTAAATTATGGCATGAGCGGTATGGAAATCTTGCCTTCTACTATCTTCATCAACTTTTCTCAAACAATATGGTCAAAGGTCTACCTAAAATCAACTTTTCCCAAGGTGAATGTTCAACATGTTCAGTGGATATGCATCTAGAGGAGAAGTTTGCTAAAGGAAAGTCTTCAAAAGCACCAATTTTTCTTTTAGTTTCTCCAATCATATACCTTTACTATTATACTCATCTAAGTTGTCTTATTGACAACATAGGAGTTAGCACACTAATTAAGCACATGGTGTCTACAACATCTCTACATGAGATACACCTTTTCATACTTATCCTCTCATCTACAATGGAGGATAACCCACTTCTGGTGGATGTGTGCTTAGTTGTCCTGCTTATCTTCTAGCTCTTTCTAGAACCATTCTAGATGCATCTTAGAGGCCTTTATATACAGGCACTCCTAGTGTGTATACACATGACAGAGATATTCATTCTCATATTGTTATTCTCACATACTCTTTTGGTCTATTCTTGTGCTTTTTCTTGAGTTCCTTGATCTTGGATGATTTTTCTCTAAGGCAATTTTTTATAGAATTCAAGTAAGAGTGATTTCTTTCGTTAATAACTTAAACTAGGATAGTGAACTATATAGTGGTAAAATGTATTTAAAATGCCTATCTACTGTACACTTCAAGAAACTAAAATGATAAAAAAAGATTTACATTCACTCCTTTAATTGTCCTTGAAACAAAGAAAGGCCAATCAATCCATTCACTTTGGATGTTAGGGTATGTAAGTAGACTGTGACTAGAAATTCTTAAAAAATGTGTTATTGTCAAAGTCCAATTCGTACAACCTAAGCACCAACCCTTCTCCTAGGAATATGATGGTGTTATATAATTCTTAAGGACTTATAGAATCCTCCTATATGGACCTAATAATAGAAAAATGTAAGTTCGTTTAGTTGGGGCAAAAAGTTGTCAAAGTTGTCAAATGCAACTTTTGTAAAATTTCTAAATTGCTTGAGAAACTTTTTTATTTTTTCCCTTTAACCATATATGAATAAAAAAACCTTAAATATGGGTTCCAAATGGTCCAAAACTATTTTCTAACACAATTCCTCAATATTAGAGTTTTTGGTCAACTCATTGTCAACCCTTGACATATGCAAGCCATTACAAGCAATATTTGAAATCTTAAGATTCTCCATTCATTCACATATGTATCACACCCTTGGGGCTTTATATTTATCCCTTACTCATTGATGGTTATATTCACAAGTCTCACCATACTTCTTTAATAGACATCCTAATAAGTTTCCAAGTACCCTATTAATCACTTTAGTTTGACCATCTGTTTGGGAATGGTAAGTTGAACTATGGGCTATATTTGTGCCTAATCTTTTCCATAAAGTTTTCTAAAAGTTTCATAGAAACTTAACATCCCTATAAGAAACAATTTTGATGGGAAAATATATGTATTCTCACAATCTCCTTGAAAAAGAGATGAGCTATGTAACTAGCATCATGTGTGGTCTTGCAAGGAATAAAGTGGATCATCTTACTTAACCTATCAACAACAACAACAAAATAACTATCACAACTTGACTTTGTCCTTAGCAATCCAACAATAAAATTCATACTAATGCACTCCCATGGCCTATTTGGTATGGGTAAGGGTTGATATAATCCTAAATTTGTAGAAGTACCCTTAGCCTTTTGACATACCATGCATTGATCAACGTACCTCTTATCATATTTTTCCATCCTTGGCCAATAGAAGAATCTCTCCATTGCCTCTAATGTCTTACTTAAACCAAAATGTCTACTAAGACTTTCATTATGCTTCTCTTGTATGAAAATTTCTCTTATGGACCCTCTAGGTACACACAAATGATTTCCCCTAAATAATAATCCATTTTGCAAAGTGAAATTAGAATATTTTCTATGAAAATGATTATTATATCCTAGGCATACCTTGTAGATTTCTGAAAAATGTTCATCTTTAGATTATAGCTCCTTAAAACTATCCACTCCAATGATTTCCAATTAGATTTCTTGGATGGTAAGTAACCTCCTACTCAAGGCATCAAAAACCTTGTTTTCTTAGCCTTTCTAGTGTGTAATGCTAAAGGTGTATGATTGGAGAAACTCCACCCATTTGATGTTCCTTAAACTTAAGTTCTCTTCAATGTTGATGTAACTCAATGGTTGGTTATCTAATATAGAAAAAAAACTCTTTTGGTAAAAAGTAATACCTTCATTTCTAGAGTGCTTGTACTAAAGAATACAATTCTAAATCATAAAAGGAGTATCTTGACTTAACCTCATTTATCCTTTTAGTAAATAAGGCTACCGGTCTCCCTTCTTGACTCAAAACTACCCCAACAACCATATTGCTTGCATTACATTCCACAATAAACAAGTTATCAAATCTAGGAAACACAAGCAATGGTTTTCTAGCTACCTCTTTCTTCAACCTTTCAAATCCCTCATTTATCTCTTTTGTCCATACAAAATTTTCTTTCATCCCACCTTTGGTAGTGTCCAAGATTATAACAAATATATCACTAAATCTCCTTCTAAACTTCAAATATAACTATCCCAAGCCATGCAAAATCCTCATAGATGTACCTATCTTTGTGTAGGTCACTTGAGAATGCCTTCAAGTTTATCCTCATCTATCTTCAAATTACTTTGTGAAATAACAAACCCAATGTAAACTAATTCTTGTTTCTAAAAATCACTCTTCTCTAGGTTGATGGCTATCTTCTCTTCTTGCAACCTCCTCAAAACAATTTCCAAGTGCTTCAAATGTTCTTCTTGATTATCATGATAAATCAATATATCATCAAGATATACCACCACAAAGTTACCTATGTACTTCTTAAACACTTTATTCATAAGCCTCATGAATGTACTAGGTGCATTGGTGAGGCCAAATGGCATGACCAACCATTCATAGAGTCCTTCAGTAGTTTTGAAGGACATCTTCTACTCATCACCTTCTTTCATTTTGATTTGGCAGTAACTACTTTTAGGATCAATCTTGGATAAATACTTAGCACCCCTAGACAATCCATCAAATACTCTATTCTAGGGATAAGAAACCTATACCTTATGGTTACCATATTTATGGCTCTAGAATCTATACATAACCTCAATTTAACTCTCTTTTTGGGTGAGAAAACCACTGTAGCATCACATGGGTTCATTACTTTTTAATCAAACCTTGATCTAATAACTCTTTTTTCTTCTCTATTTATCTTGTAAGAATCCTGTTAACCAAAATAACCTATTGCCAAAAAATCAAATTCAAATAATAATCCACTTAATGGTCACCTAGGGTTTTTATGAAATAATTTGACATTGGCTATATTCCTTATTTCATATTATGCCTTAGAATGTTTTAAAGTCATGACCATGTGATTCACATAGTTTCAAATGGTTAAGTGCTAACCAGGATCAAGATGGCGAAGGCATGATTTCCTTGTGTTCACATAATCATAGAGTATATTGGCTTAACCAAGGTTGGGTTGGCAAAGGAATGCTTGATTTTTTTTCACCTAATCACATAGTTATATTAACATGTTATGTTTTAAGATGCAATAGTATGAAAAGGGAAAGCTTTCAATTTTTTAAGATACATATCACACTATTAGATCTTTTATATCTACAACTAGCACATTATCATAGCAATTAAGGAGTGGCTAAGGTTTGAGTCATGATCAAGTGATTGCCTTGTGTTTTAATTGGTAACAAGGATAAAAGGTGGACTTGAGATCAAGGTGGCAAAGGTGTGAGTGTGGTTAGGATCTTAGTCTTCATAGAGTTGTGGTGGTTAGTGAATATTGTTAAGAGTGGATTACAAGAAGTGACAACCAATGGGCCACAATTTCACAAGTAGAAACTATTATTAAAGGAAGTTAGTGGTAAAGTTGTGATCACGGGCAATAAAAACATGATGTATAAAGTGTAATACTAATAGAGTGTTAAGATGCTAAGAGATGTTTGGTCCATGTGGCAAGAATTGATGGATAATTATAGTTGACCAAATGACATGGGTGATTTAGTAAATTAATGATAGTGGAAGCAACTCCTTGATAATGAACCTTATCTTTTTGATCTCTTGCAACCCTTTTCATCATTCCCTAGGTTTGATAAATGCAAAGAGATGGTCCACCACTACTTGTTGATCTATTCATTTAGTAAAAAGTTAATAACCATAATTATTTTCCTTTTAGAGATTTTTTTGGTGAGGATGTGGTCTTCTTGTGTATGGATTTGTGTTGTGATTAGATCTTCTTTCAAATTTTCAGTAATTATTCTCTATAGATTTGATTGCAGTGGGTTTTTTTTTTTTTTACAATGGAAGTTATCTAAGCTTTTCTTACACTATAAAAATAAATGTTTTACTTTTTCTTAGGGTTAGATCTTTGATGTTTCTCTGGTATTTCCTTGGCATGCTACTATAAGTTCCCTCTTTGCCTCTAAGTTAAATGACATCCTGTCTTATCTCCTTCAACCACTAATGTACTATGCAATCTTTGTTTGCCTCTCTTTGGTGGACTATGAATATCTATAATCTACATTTCTATATCATTTTTTTCCCATGAATGATAAGAAGTGAAGCATTTTTTCATTGTGTCACTCATGTGATTATCTAGTCTCTATGTAGTTAATAGATTAAAGCAAGTCTAAATCCATATATCTTTGGATTGTCATAATAATGATATTGTGCATATATGGGTAGAGATTGATCTAAATACCCTATTTTTGTGCATCACCTCTTTAGAATAGATTAGGTAGTTATTCCCATGTATTCTTTCTCCCTTTTCTCATCAAGGATAGTTTAAGTGCATCCTAATAGTAGAGGAAACTAGCCTTCTTGAGAGACTCAACCTCATAGTTCAAGTCTCATAACTGGGAGGTTGTTTCCATGTTTCACAAGGTTTTCCTTAGGTAAAAACTTTGGATAGGTGTGTAAGCTTTTGTGGAAGAAGTGTAGAAGGTGTTCCATCACTGATGATATCCTTAAACTGATCTACTAGTTTGTGTACTTCCCTTGGTAGGATGGTTTGTCTCTTGACCGCTTCCTCCCTAGATTTCAACATCATTGCAAACCCAAACTCTTGTTAGTCTTTGAATTCATTAATTTTAATTTATGGTCATATCCATGTCTTCTTCAACAAGTAACTAAATCTTATATGTCATTGTTGGAAATATATGATCTAGGCTAAGTTACTGAGAGGGCAGGGGTGTATCAATAACTAAGAAAACTTAATAATTATTTACCAATTAATCCTTCATGTGTATTCTAATCTAATTGTATGCATGAAAAATTGAAAACATTAAAACATTTATAACACTTTGACACATAATATGGTGACCTAGAAGCATTCCAAATTTAAAGTAAAGCTAGGGTGGGCATGACACCCACAAGATTTAGTACTATATTATAAAACTTGGTCTATTGAGGCTTATAATGATCACTTCTAATGATCTACATTGTTAGGAGCAATAAGGACTGATAGGCCCACCTTACAAAATGATTTACAAACATAAAATGAAGTATGCACTTCATAAAAAGATTTACAAAAGATGGTTAAGTCTACCTTATGAAAGGATTTAACTGATCCACCTATTTGGATGAAATAATGGCTGATCTCTAATCTACAACTTGGTTTGCTAAATGAGATACCTTTGAGTGTAATGATCACCTTGCTATGATAGATAAATCTTTGCTTCTCCTTATACTATTGTAGGCTTTTACTTTGTAGTTCTACTCTTTTCTCCTTGTTACATTATTCTTTGATGTGATACAATACATTACATATACACCAATCCAAACTAAAATTCAATAAAGTCGGCTACAATACAAGTTTACACAAAATACACAAAGTTGGTCCAACTACTAGAACTCAAGTTCTAAAGACAAACTCGGTGAGGTATTGATACTTGAAATTAATTGTCAATGCTTGGCATCATCATGCACTTAGTAGATGTAGAAGCTCGGTCCATAGTGATCACTTTCAAGTAGTCTAAACTCAGTTTGTATATGTGACTTGGTGAATAGAATGAAACTTGACATATAAATTGAATTGCCTGATTCACATTACATAGCTCAGTCAATGCTATTACTATGAGCTTGGTATAAACTAAATCACTTGGTTGACACTAAGTGGGTTAGTCAACACTAGATTCACATCACTGAAACTGCAAACCTGGTAACCACTATAGAACTCAGTTTGCACTAAGAAACTCATTAAATAATAAGAAGCTTGGTTTACACTGATAATCACCAACCTGGTAGAAACTACTTGGTGCAAACTAAATGCTATTTTTTATGCTTGGTAGGAATTGTAGAACTTATTAGAGCCTAAATTACTTGGTTAATAGTGTAAATTATATAATACACTCATCTAAATAAGTCTGTGTGTCACCAATAAAAAAACTTGACTACAATGTCAACAATCTCCCTATTTGGCATTAGTGAAAAAAATTCTTATCAATCAAAATTGAATTCTCAAAAAGTTTCAAACAATCTTTAGTCTTCAAATTGTGTCTCCAACTTGGTAGCATACTCTATTTTTGAGATTTTTCAAAATTGCTTTTGTAAGAGATATTTATTTGAATATTTGTACATGTATATAACATGATGATGCACCCCCCCAAAATATATATTCGATATACTTTACATTATATACATCTTTTCACATCTTTTCCCCCTTTGTATATTACATCTTATATTATATCTTCCCCCCATTTTATAATATGTTATATACATCTTCTCCCCCTTTTTGACATAAATTTCAAAGGTGTATTTTACATGGTAATACCAAAATGTGACAAGAAATCAAAATGTCCCTTAAGAATTAGTTTCATTGTCTTGTCCTAGTTTTGTTGCAACACCTTTCTTGTGTGCAATATAATGTAAACTTCTACTGATAATTCTATCATGTGATTAGCAATAGAGAAGTTGTTGTCATGGATGAGAGTTTTAGCATGTGCTATATGCTTTTGCAATGCATCCATGTTAGGATGAATCATGCCTTGTATATCTAAAAAGTGTAGCTCTTATCCTAGCTTCTTCTCTTAGCAATTTTTCCTACATATTAGTTAGAAATTTGTTCTTTGTATACTGAGTAGAACTATAGCTCAGGTCAAGTGACAACTATTGTGCACTTACCTTCAGATCTTCATTAATCTTGGAAATTTTATCTTTGATTTCCTTGGTGAAAATAGATGTGTCATAGATTTTACTAAATAGTGAAGTTGCATTGTTGCAAGAGGTTTCCAAAGAGCCTATAATAGTAGACAAGTCTACTTGATGTATTACAATATTTTGTGCTACTAGCTCCAATACTATATTTTCAAATTTATTTTCTTCTCTCTGCAAAATTTTCTCTTTTCCATCCAAATATTAATTTAAATTTTGGACCACTTTTGAAAATTGAGCCAAAATTGGTTGAGAAGTATCATCCTCAGTGCTGAGTGCTTCTACAAGAATGTTCTTTGCATCTTCAAGCACTTGAAATTTTCTATTCCTTTCTTCTCTAAGCCTTTTTCGTTTAGCTTTCTTCTATAGTAGATCTCCTACCATATGCATCTAATTAGGATTTAGATTGGAGATATTCAAATTTAGGATAACCATATCCTCATCAAGATCAATGTCTTCTTCCTTTTCTTTGTCTTTTCTAAAAACTTTTATACTCAGTTGAGACTTGGTCTGAACTATCTGCATACTTATTATTTGCATGATTAGCATAGAAAAAATCATAGAAATAGAAGGAATGGTAGTAAATTTAGATATAGAACTTATTGAGGAAATACCTTGTTTCTGAGTGGCCAAGATTGATGGAGGAGGAAGTGCTGATTTCTTAGTAGTTGAAGTTCTTGTCACTTCTATCAATGAAGTACTCAGCTAATTGGTTGAGTGTTTGAACTTGCAATGTTTGACAAAACCAACTGACAATATCTTTCTCTAAGCTTGATGTCTTCAATTTTTTTTCTTAGAGAATGAGGAAGTGAGGCTATCACTACTACTGCAATATTCTTAGGGTTAGTCTCCTCAATGCTCTAAATATTAGAGAGATTCTCCTTAGTAGCTTCCTATTCTTGTTCTTCATCATCTATATTGTCATAATTGGTTACCTCTTCATCATCAATTTTCTCTTCCTTTTCATTTTCCCCATCATCCTTGTCACTGACATTAACAAAAAAATCACTCTTCTTATGAAGATTATAGATTTCTTCCATGTGCTAGTTTTATTCCTTACCACATTTAAATGTTATTGATCAATATTAGAGAAGTGTTAAACTTCAAAGTAAGTTTCTCTTCATTCTTCTTAATGGATTCTCTAACTTCTTTATTACTTGGATTTGGCATGATTTTCCTTAGAGTCTTCTAATAAATATATTTTTTAGTTTTATTTTCATGCTCCCATCTTGGCTTAATTTTCTCCATTAATTCATTGGGAATATGTTGTTCAAGTTTATCTAGAGAGTATTTCCATTTTCCTAGCTTTGACACAACCATGTCTTCAACTTGTTGCTTCTCTTCTACATTTCTGATTTCGTATCTCAAAGATCTAATTTTTTTTATGCTAGCTCCTAAATCAATTTCTTTCAATATTTCTTGAAAGTTGGGTGGAGGCTTTTTGAATATCACATCCTCTACTTCACCCAACTATAGTTTCTTTCTAGATGTCCTTCTTGTAAACACTATAGTAGATGTTTATGTAGGTTTTGTTATAATAATCTTATCTTTCTTCTTTTTTGGCTCTTCTTCTTCTAATTTATCTTCATCTTCTACATCACCTTCCTCCATGTCATCTCCTTTACCTTCAATTAATAGAAGAGTAGAGCTGGTTTGTTTCAACTTTGCTATTCTCTTCTTTCATTTGTTGATCACCTGACGGAGTTTTATCTCTAATTCAATTCTAGCCTCATCTTCTTCATATGTCCAAAAATATGTAGCCTTTGGATCAACAAGTTCATTTAACAAAGCTTCAATAATATCCTTGGTTTCATCAATATTAAAATCATAACCTAGAGGCTTGACCCATACAATTATTGGTCTTACTACTTGTATATTAGCTTTATCACAATAAACCATTAAAAAAAAATCATCTTTTTAGTCTTCTAAAAGTCTTTTAGGTATCCTAAATCTATTGTTCATCTTATCCTTAAATACATCAAAATAGTTGTCCATGATATTGACATAGTTTCTCTCATTTTTGCTATATACTTATTGATTTGATAAAGAATAGGTACATCTTTTCTTCATACAACTGTGCCTTTTGATGGGAAAAACTTTTGCACAAAGAAAAATAAAAAAGTTAAAGACTGAACCAAACTTACAAGGGTTATTCTTTGAAGTTTTGATGCTTTCCATATTTTTGTTGAATAGATTCAACATCAACTCAGAAAGGTCAAATGACATGTTGTTCTCAACCACTTTGAAAGTGAGATCTACTACTTCACATGATACGCTATTTAGATGACTAGAGTTGTATATCTTATGTGAAATTAAATATAAACGAAACTTTATTTTCATATCAATTACACAACTGATCTTCATACCCCTCCCATTTGATTTAGTAAGGGTTTTCTTCTCTAATTCTACCTAGCTTAGGGTTTTGGTAGTTTTAGCCTTTGCTAGCATTGGAAGCCCTATGATTCAATGAGTCATATTCTTTGCTATTAAAATACATTTCTCCAACTATAATTTCCTATTATGCACATGAATGAGGATAAATCTTATCCACTTTATCTAAAAATATTGGGGCATGTGTGAAACATGAGCCAAACCCTTTGCTTCCAGGGGTTGATGTTCTAGTTTTAACATGCCATTCACACACAAATTCTCCAACAATTCATCCATTTTGAGGGTTCCTATGTCTTGGATAGAACATAAAAAATTTGAATGAATATCATTTATCAGAAGTACCTTAGATGGAATCTGAGATTGTGTTCCAGTGGGATCAAGGGTTTCTGCAATAGCTAGACTAAGATTGAAATCATGTGGCTTCCATTCAACACCTTGAAACAACATCTCTAACCCTTTCTTTATCTTGCTACTGGAGGATGCCATCGCTTGGTAGGGTTTGAGAAAGCATGAAAAATTTAATAATAATTTGCACAAATTAGTTGGATGCACTAAAATTACTCTGCACAAATAGCTCTTGAAAATTCATGGTGACAAATGAATTCAATTTCATCCCTTTTATCAAATTTTTCCTTTCAATCACCATAAATGCCTAGTGTGATCACTTTTTTAATGAAAAACTATCTTCCACTCAACTTGAATTAAATGCATGGAAGGGAAATGCATGGCTTGGTGTCCACATAATAACTTAGTAACTTGCAACCTTGCTTGATAGGGTTTTGCAACCTGACCTCACTTAGTAATGTCTAGAATTTCTTTAGACACTCGATGATCCCTTTGTATCTTTAATGCTGGTATGGATCTTTCCTATTGACTAACTAGAACCAATGTAAGATGTCTACTTTAGGATCTTAGTTCTAGTTCTCCTTGTGGGAGATCAAGTAGAAATGGTTGACTCACCCAATTCTTGAGTGACATGTGCTCCATTTCTCAGACTTGCATTCTTAGAAGATTTTAGAATCGATTTCTATCTCATTTTCTTTCTAATGTTGTTAGCCTTGTCTATCTATTCATCTTCAATTCTTCCAATATTCATATAGTTCTTGGCAAGATGACCAAGTTTTATACAAATAAAACATCTTCTAGTGGTGCCTCTTGTCCTCATGTGATGTTTTACACAATTCACTCCAAGGTGTCCAAATTCTCCATAGTAGTGACATCTACACCAAGTGTTATAGTCCCAACCAAATATAGCTTTTACAATCTCTGTTGCTAGATTCAACATCTTAGTTTTGCATTCAGATGATTTGTGCCCATGCTTCTTGCATTTATGACATTTGCCTTTGAATTTAGGTTTCCCTTTACATTCATTAGCTCTATGACCACACTAATTAAAATTGTATCATTTTCCATTGCTCCAACATTTGTTTGATATATGACCTAACTTACCATAGTGACTACAAGTAAGTCTTTAATTCTTTTAAGCTCCTTGCTTAGATGACTCACCTTCTTCTATATATCCAATTCCTACTTTTCCATTTTGTCTGTATTGGCTTTTCACATTCAATTGATTCATGTTTTCTTGAGATTTCATCATCCTCTCATTGGTTTTATTTTCAATGTTTAGATTATTCTGTAATATTTCATTCTTTGATCTTAGATTTATGATTTTGTCATTTGTATTAGTAAGTTGATCAAAAAAGTTTTTTGCTGAAGGGATAGGTGCTGAATTTCATTATTCTTTTATAACTCTTCTTTTTTCTTTTTTTCCCTCTTCCATGACTCCACACAATCTTATTGACTAAATTTAGTACTCACTTTTTAGGTTTCTTACTTCTTCTTGAAGGTTACCATTCTTACCTAATAGTTCTCTAATTGTTTCATTGGCTTCATCTGAATTGCTTGTTGCATGAATGTCTTCAATTATTTCTTCAATGTAGAGTTTTTCATTCATCTAAATTGCAAGATCTTTTCTTCTTTTCAAGGATTGAGAGAGTTTCTCCTTTGCTTTCTTGAGTTTCCCAATAGCCAATTCTAAATCTAGATTTTCATTGTCAATAGGCTTGTCAAGTCTAAATACCTCCATTGCCTTGATGTTTGATCAAGCTATTAAACTTCTATCCTAAAAACCACAATTCTCTAATACCAATTGTTAGAAATATATGATACACTAAGTTTCTAAGAGGGGAGGGGTGAATTAATAACTAAGAAAACTTAATAATTATTTACTAATTAATCCTTTATGTGTATTCTAATCTAATTGTATGCATGAAAAATTAAAAGCATTAAAACATTCATAACACTTTGACACATAATATGGTGAGCCAGAAACATTACAAAATAGAAAGTAAAATTGGGGTGGGATGATACCCACAAGCTTTAGTATTGTAGTATAAAGTTGGCCTATTAAGGCTTACAATGATCACTTTTGATGATCTACCCTATTAGGAGCAATAAGGAGTGTTAGGTCCACCTTGCAAAAGGATTTACAAACATATAATGAAGTATTCACTCGGTAGAGAGATTTATAAAAGACTATTAAGTCTACCTTGTGGAAGGATTTAACTAATCCACTTGTTAAGATGAAATAGTAGCCGATCTCTGATTTACAATTTGGTTTGTTAAATGAGATACCTTTGAGTGTAATGATCACCTTGCTATGATAGATAAATATTTACTACTCCTTATATTGCTATAACCTTGACTTCACACTTCATCTCTTTTCTACTTGTTACATTATTCTTTGATGTGATACAATACATTACATATACACCAATCGAAATTACAATTCAACAAAGTCATCTACAATACAAGTTTACACAAAATACACAAAGTTGGCCCAATTTTAGGAACTTAGGTTCTGAAGACAAAATTAGTGAGGTTATGATACTCAACATCCACTGTCAATGCTTGATATCATCATGCACTTGGTAGATGTAGAAGCTTGGTACATACTGATCATTTTGAAGAAGTCTGAACTCAATCACGTGAATACTACAAAACTTAGCATATAAATTGAATCACTTGATTCACACTGCATAGCTCATTCAATGTTATTACTATGAGCTTAGTACAATATGAATCACTTGGTTGACACTAAGTAGCTCGATAAACACTAAATTCATGTCACTAAAATTGTGAACTTGGTAACCACTGTAGAACTTGGTTTGCACTGAGAAACTCAGTAAACACTAAGAAGACTAGTTTACATTGATAATCACCAACCTAGTAGAAACTACTTGGTGAAAACTAAATACTATTCTTCATATTTGGTAGCAACTATAGAACTTAGTAGAGCTTGAATTACTTGGTTAACACCGGTAACTATACAATATGCTCATTTGAATAATTGTGTGTATCACTAATAAACAAACTTGACCACAATGTCAATAGTCACTCCATCCTTATTAAAGGTATGCAATTCTTCTTTCCATGTTAGATACCCTCCCTATCATATTTCCATTATCTACATAGAAGTAGATGACAAGCATAATGGGATAATACATCAAAAATTATTATGTCTTGATACCCTCCTATTGAAAAGTCTACCCAAACTTGTTCATTTAGCAAAATATTATGGCCTTTATTCAACCATGTAACTTTATAAGGATGAGCATGTAGAATTCTTAGCAATTGAAGTTTTAGAGTAGCTTACTCTGATATTATTTTACCATTTAATCTTGAAACCACTATGAATTTACAAACCTTTCCTTTCATCTTTCTTTTAACAATGAAAAGTTCTCCCCTTTATTTGGGTTCTTCTTTTCTGTGTTCCTTAAACAAAACTCTCCTAAACATCAAGTTCTCACCTTTCTTTGAATCAAGACTTACTTCTTATTTAATGCTACTAATCTGTACCTCTTGAACATAGTTGGTATTCCTTTCACCATGTGAAGATGACACTTTCTTAGGACATCTATAAGAAGGGTGCTCTAGTTACCCACAATGGTAACATTTGATGCTAGCAAAATGTGAACCCCTACTGCAAGTTCTTGATCTACCTCTACCTCTATCATTATAAATCCTTCCTTGACTATAACTAGTCCTATTATCAGTACCATTACTTGGTTCACTAGATTTTGTGCTCTCTTGTGATATAGTGTCAGTGGTTCTACCTCCATATCCACCTTTATAGGCTCCTCTAGCATCCCTAACTTTCCCTCTACTTCTAGTATGAGAGTCTTTTTTTGTTTTGTTCACATAGTCTACCTTGAGAGCTATTTGGAAGCATCTTTTTATAGTAGTGGGCATGCATTGACTGATTTCTTCTTGGATACCCAATCTTAATCCACCTAGATACCTAGGCACTTTTATTGCCTTGTCTTCTTAGATAATGGATCTTAAGAATAGTTTTTGAAATTCATTATTATAAGAGGCTACATCCATATCTTTTTACTTCATACTTTGTCTCTTCTTGTGTAATTAGATTTCATAATCCTATTGTAAATAGTTCTCCTTAGACTTTCTCATCTTCCAATTAGTTATAGGTTTCTTTCTTTCGTTATGCCTCTCTTCTTGGAGAAACTTGCACCAAGTTAGGGATGGTCCCTTTTACCTATTTTTTGCAACATTTACCTTCTATGCTTTAGTAACTCCTTTCAGTTAAAGTGAATCTATAGGCCCTCTATCCATTCCATCACTAAATCAAGATCCATCTTACTCATGCACAAGGGAACTCCTAAATAATTACTTTAATGGCTTTACAAAAAGGTTCTTCTTGGATTGGTGGATCAGGTTTAGGTTCTACATCTTCTTCAACAACTTCTTTGCCCTTGTCTTCACCAATATCCAACTTTCGTTCATCTTGTCAGTTGTTTCTACACTTCATCAAGTTTACCCTTCATAACCTCTAAGGCTTCCTCTAGGATTCTATTCTAACATGTTTTTCTATCATTTCTTTTTCCAACTCAACATTTATCACAATGGTAGATTCTCCCACTGATTCACCTTCAAATGTAGACATAAACAATGCCTTATCATAAACCTTTTATGACTTTGATACTAATTTCATGTAACTAAATTCAAAATTCCTAGTCTAGGTCTTAATTACCCAAAATCTCCAGGGATTCTCTTAAGCATTTAACATTACTACCTAACCCTATTCCCAAGAGAATCTCTCACACTTATCCCCTTCTAGAAGATCTATTTACACCAATTTGTATTCCACCTCTTTTCTCCCTTAACTAACCTAGGCTCTTAACTAGGAATTTCTTTCTATCTTGCATAGTAAAGCACAAATTCCAATGCATCATTCAAAATCCATCAAAATCTCTTCCCCAATCTTGATATAAGCTTCCCTAGCAATCTTGGGTCTTGAATCACAAACCCACTTCACCAAACTCCAAATTTCTCTTGGTAGGCCTAGTAGCCCTAAGAGCCCCCTACTAGGCATCCTATCAAGGTTTACAAGTCATAACTCTTAAAAAATGAAAAAAACCTTCCAAACTATCTATTGATCTAGATACTATTTTTGAAGACTTTTATGGTTATGTAGGTTTCAGAATTCCAACATGTTCATACATGACCTTAGCAAAATACCCTATTTTTAATAGTTTTGAGAGTTTGAATATAACATAGTGAGTAATGAATTCAAAGCCTTGACAAATGATCTTGCTTGATCACCAAAACTAGTTCAAGATGCTTTACACCTTATTCTCCACCTTCACTTCCTTGATTGGCACTAACCAATTCCAAACACTCAACAACTAGCCTTCTATTAGCATGCAACTCTTAGTTGGGTGCTCTAGAGTCACCTAGGTAATGTGTGCATATATATAAAACCAACTCCTTAGTTCCTCAAAATGAATATGTACACTACATACAAAGTTCTCTTCTTGATTCCATAGGGTCATGGTAATTTGTCTAGCAAAATTCAACTAAGAGCCTTTTTTCCCATAGCAACCCAAAATAGGTCAGTGAATTAGAATGGAAAAATAAATTTAAAACTCCTATCTACTCTAAACTTCAAGAAACCCAAATAATAAAAAAGTTTTAAATTCACCCCTTTAATTATCCTTGAAAAAAAGAAAGGCCAATCAATCCATTCACTTTCAATGTTAAGGTATGTAAGTAGATTGTGGCTTGAAATGCATCAAAAATGTATTATTGTCAAACTCCAATTCATCCAATTTGAACACAAACCCTTCGACTATGCATGTGATGGTGTTATATAATATTTAAATACCTATGGAAACCTCTTGTATGGACCCAATAATGGAAAAATTTATGTTCATTTCATTTGGCCAAAAAGTTGTCAAAGTTGTCAAATGCAACTTTTGCAAAATTGCTAAATTACTTGAGTAACTTTTACAATTTTTTCCTTTGACCATGTATGGATCTGGAAACCTTAAATATGGGTTCCAAATGATCCAAAAATAATTTCTAACACCATTTCTCAACATTAAATTTTTTTTTCAACTCTTGGTCAACCCTTGATCTATCCAAAAGCCATTACAAGCAACTTTGGCAACTCTAAGACTGCTCATTCATTCACCTATCTATCTACTTGTAATCACACCCTTGTGGCTTTATAGTTAGCCCTTATTAATTGATGGTTGGCTAGAACCATCTACAAGACATCATGTTTCATGAACTTAATGTAGATCCTAGGTACTCTTGCACTAGTTTAAAATTGAAAGCTTTTCAATTCTTCATCTAGTGTCTTTCATCCTTGTCAATTGATCATGATTTTTCATAACCAATATTAATAGTTCATGGATTTCAAGAAAATCTATATAAAAAACCTTCCTATTTCACAATTTCATCATTTACTTTTATATGAAACTTTTATCATTTTTCTATCCTCTATCTATAATTTGAAATCATATCTTTTAATCACATTTCTTGAAGCTCGGAGTCAAAGTGCTACCAAAACCATAGTTGAGTTCACACTTCATACAATCAAAGAGAAGCAACAAAAGCTTGGAGTATTTTTGAGTTTGACTGCATTCATTTGTGAATTTTATTTCTAATAATATGCTTCTTATTTTACATTTTTTAGCGTTGAATAATTTTATTAGTTTAGCATAATGATAAATTCATTCTACTAATCATTTTGGTTAAGTCTTGCAAATTATCCCTACGATGACTAGTTTGTTAATCTTCTTAGATTAACTAGTATGTTGACATCAATGAAAAAACTTCCATGAATGGAACATATAATTGTTAATCTCAGATTGGTTTTGACATATGAGTGGAAATACACTTAAGTCATTTTCTTATTTCATGTTGAACAAGTAATGTATGCTCAATGTAAGTTGTTAGATATACAGTATGTGTTGGGTAACTAGTAAGTGTTGAGCCACTCAAGCACTGAGCATATAGTTGATGTGAGTCAGTCAGATGCCAATTAATTAATAGATGCTAAATCATTTATAGGCCAAGTTATAACATTGATGATATAGAGGATGTTGAGAATTATAGACTTCAAGTGATAGATAAATAATTTTTGACATAGTTGTTTGTAATGGCACAAAATTCTATGTAAATTGTTCATGAGCCACCTAAAGGATTATTTTGTGATTCTAGATGATAAGGATGAATATATATTTATAATATTTATGTAGTTTAATAAGCCAATCAATGAAAGGGCGGGGGCCCTAGCTCGATTGGCTAAATCTTCCATGTTGCAGGGGGTTGGTCACGGGTTCTAGTCTCCCCCGTCCTCGTGGTACCGGTGGGTGTGTCGCGCCAGTGCTACCGATCATGTAAAAAAGTTTACTAGGTGCACTGCAGTTTATAGGGGGGCTGTGTTGCACCGATTCCTAGAGTCTAAAAAAAAAAAAAAAACCCAATCAATGAAAGGGATGTTTCGAGCAACAAAATAGGTGAATCACAATTGTTGTTTCATACATAAACCTAGGCCACCTAAGTCTTCTTAAGGAGTGCAAACCCTAAACATTGGAGTGTGTGGAGATATAAGTTCACATGCACAAATAGATTATTCATGGTGGCTAAGGAGTTGTAATTTGAAATACATTACATAATCAGCTAAAGGAGAATAGAGGAAAGGATATCAATCAAAGAGGATCAAGTAGATGTAGTGCAAGGAAGGAGAGTTGCCAACAGAGATGTCTAAACCCCTAGAAAATAACCACATAGTGGAAACACAAAAAATAACAATAATGTAGGATTTGATACCAAGTCATAACAATTTATTCATATAATAATTGATTGCATGCACTATACCTAGTTATGAGGCCTTTCAGATTAGGGCCAAATACAAACAATAATTACAATACTAGTTTTGCAACATCCCACAAGATGCAATTACCACACACCAATTCTAGCTAGTCCACATCCATAACTAGATAAAAACACCAAGAAGAATCCACACTTGTACCTTCAAGTCCACCAAGTAATCCTCTAGTTCCTAAGCCACAAACCTAGCTCTTTAAAATTTGTATCTACTCCTAATCCCCTTCTCCAAGTTGGAATGAATCATTCTAACGCCAAAAGACTCTACAAGACCCCTTCTTATACCCAACTAAGCCACAAGTTGGCCCAACTCAATAAAAACTAAATTAAATCCCTTAAGTTAAATATAGGTCAAGCCATAAGTTAGATATAACACTAAATTAAATACCCATAAATAAATTGAATGCCAAAAGTTGGCTCCTAGACAACTCAATGCTAATAGAAACCAAGACCAAATCAAGTGTCACCAAAACCAACCTAAGCACTAGTAAATTCCCAAGCATTATCAAGTTCTAGATACCATGTCAAGTTCTAGAGACCATGCCAAGTTCCAAAGACCATGTTGAGTTCCACAAACCATTCTGAGTTCCCAACCCACGTCTAGTTCCAAAGACCATATCGAGTTCCTAAACCATGTTGAGTTCCTAGACCATGCCAACTTCCCAAACCATTTCCAAGCTCCAAAATTTTTAGCCAAAATCCCTCCAAACATGTAGGACTACAAGCAAGTCTAGGATGCTCCTACATCAAACACCCCTAGTTCAAAAATATGTTCTCATTAGCTAAAAGAACATATTCTAGGATTTATCACATAAATCCCAAATTGGTTCTTCACATACATATCCTCCAAGCCTTCAACTTGTATACTCTTTCCCTTATTCTTCTTTTTATTCTTCACATCCATTTTTGGTGTGGTACAAGTCTAATTTCCATACTAATCTCCCACCTTCTTAGAATCTACTAGATCAACTTGGCTAGGAATACTCAAGTTCCTCCTATCGAGCTCTTTATTTTGAAAAGGAATCAGGGAACACTTCCTACGACCATTCTCAATACTAAATAGATTCCTGACACAATCATGCACATCCCTGTAATCATATTATCAAGTTCTACCATGTAACACATGACAACTATTCATTTCCAAATTATCACATAATACTTTATCCTTGTATTTCCTAATCTAGAAATCAACAAGGCATTGTTCCCTCACTTCCAAAGCATGCTCACCTTGCAACTAGCCAATCCTATAAGGATAAAAATTTCTCTCTCTTCAAACCAAGTTTCTAAACCATCTTCTTAGCAAAAAGGTTATCCATACCCCCCCACCCTCCCCCTCCCTCCCAACCCCCACCACCATCTTAGATTTTACTTTCACTATTGTATTTCTAACAATTGGTAATAGAACTTTGTTCTCTAGAAAGGGAAACTTTGTAACTTTGAGGAAAGATCTTGAAGATGGAAGTCTACAAGTTGGGAAAAACTATTGATAATCAAAATATTGAAATCCACGTTTCCCTAAAACAACTGAATGAAGTAAGAGATGAGTTGAAGCACTCATTGAAGAGAAGGAAAGAGATAGCTATTGAAGAGAATGATATACATTACCAAGAGATTGACACTATTGAACTATTTGTAGATTAAAACTCAAGTGAATTTTATGTTATAGTTGTAGATTTGATGGAAAAGAATGGTATCCTAACTAAAGAGTTTAGAAATATAAAGATAGGACAAGAAGTCGAATCAGTATTTCTATGCGAGGTGACCATCCAAAAAAAGAAAGTTGAAGAAGAAAATGTCATGATTGAAGATGACAAAAGGATATTGACCAATAGAATAGAAGAGAAGAAATCAGAGGTGAATAGGATTACTCACATTCCATTGGAAACATTGAAAAAAAAATATGACTATTAATCATGAATTGAATGGAAAGGATATTGAGATCACAACACTAAAGTTGCAGAATGTACAACTCAAAAATGATCTAAAAAGAGAAAAAGAATTTATTGAAAGTTTCAATAGGACTAGTGAAGCCATCAAGTATTTTGAGAAATTGATGTGATATCCTAGATCTAACACTAATACTATTACATTGGTTTATTCGAGTATTGAAGAAGGAGAATCATCTAAAAGTGGTGAACAAAAAAGCAATAAAGGTAAGAACTACAAACTCACTTATCATTATTTTGGAAAGATAGCATTGACATATCAGTCACATGTGTTATTAGTGACACACACTTATTTAGATTTTGGATGGCTACCAAGCTCATTGAATTTTTTATAGTGTTTTCCATGTAATTCAGTAACCACTAAGTTCTATAGTTTCTACCAAGCCTTTTGGACTAATCTTTGTGGTTATCAAACAAATTTAGTTAGTGTGAAGTCCTACAATTCAAACCAAGCATTTTAGTGTATACCAAGTTTATCAGTGGTTACCAAGTTTTTAGTTCATGTGATGTGAAGCCTATGTTTACTAAGCATTACAATATCTAATGAGTTCTTAGTTCAAGTGATGTGAAGCCAGTGTTAACCAAGCTACTTCATGGTAACTAAGTGATTCAATGTTTTCTGAGTTCCACAATATCTACCAAGTCACCAGTGTAGACCGAGTTCAAGACTACTTGAAAGTGATCAATATGGACTGAGATTCTACACCTACCAAGAGCATGATCATGCCAAATATTGACATGGATGCTAACTATTAGAACCTAACTGAGTCAGTCTTTGGAACCTAAGTATATTCATGCGAGCCAACTTTGCAATATTTGTGTTAACTTGTGTGATGGTTGACTTTGTAATTTTGTAAATTGGATTGGTATATATGCAATGTATTGTATCATATCCAATGGTATGAAAAAATAAGAGAAAAAGATAGTTCAAGAATGTGAATGTGATATCATATGTATAGTGAATATAGTAGATAAAGAATTATAAAGGCCATATCAATACAAGGAATAGTAGTGACAAATCTATCACAAAAAGGTGATCAGTACACTAAGGAATCTCTATTAGAAAACTCAGTTGTAAATTAGAGATCTACTACTTCATCCTAACAGGTAAACTAGTCAAAATACTCTAACAAGGTAGACCTAACAGTCTTTTCTAAATCTCTTTACCAAGTGCATACTTCATTGTATGTTTGTAAATCCTCTCACAAGGTGGACTTAGTAGTCCTATTTGCTCCTAACATGGAAGATCATCAAAATTCATCAATGTAAGCCTTAATAGGCAAACTTTATGCTATAGTACTAAAGATTTTTTGTATCATCTGCACCCTAGTTTTACTTTCTATTTGGAAGGTTTCTGGGTCACCAAATCTTTGTGTTCAAGTATTATGGATGCTTTCTTGTTTATAGTTTCTCATGCTTATAATTAGATTAGATGTGATGAATTAAGTGATAATTGATTTATTGGTTTAAGAATTGAAATTATTGAAGTTTTAGAAGTTACTAATCACCCCTCCCCTCTCAGTAACTTAGCATAGTCTTGAATATTTCCAAAAATTAGTGTCAGAGCATTGTGGTTCACAGGAGAAAGTCTAACAGCTTGAGAAAAGATCAAGGATATGGAGATATTCAAACTTGACAAAGCTATTGACAATGAAGAGTTGGATCTAGAAATGCCCATTACCCAACTCAAGAAAGCTAAGGAGTAACTTTTCCAATCCCTGAAAAGAAGAAAGGAACTTGCAAATCAAATGAATAATCATCTTTACATTGAAGAAAGAATTGAAGACTTTCACCCTTCAAGTAGTTCTGATGAAGCAAATGATGCAATCAAATAACTCTTAAAAAAGAATGGTTCCCTAAAAGAAGAAGTAAGAAAGCTGAAAGAGAACAAGAAATTCGGTTAGTAAGGTTATGTGAAATCTTGGAATAGAGAAACAAGATAAAAGAAGAGATGGAATGAAGGAACAATGAAATTGAGAACCAATCCCTTTATCAAGTAGACCTTATTGATTATCTCTCTAATGAAAATGAGGAAATCATGAACCTAAGACTTGAAAATGAAAGAATGGGAATGATCTAAATTTTGAGAGACAAATCAATGAAAGAATAAAAAATGAGCTAATATCCTTAAAAAAATAAGTAAAAGATTGGGAAATGACCTAAACACTGATAAGAAAATCAATGAAAGAATGATGAAATCTCAAGAAAACATGGATCAACTAAATGAGCAAAACCCCTATAGGCAAAAAGGAAAATTAGGAATTGGATACACAAAAGAAGGTGAATCCTCCAAAAAAGGTGCTCAAAAGAATGAAAGACCTACTTGCAATCACTATGGTAAGATCGGTCATACATCAAACAAATGTTGGAGTAATTGAAAAGAAAAATTCAATGGAAAATGCTAAAATTGCAATCAGCATGGTCATAAGGCTAATGAATGCAAAGAAAAACCAAAATTTGAAGGTAACTATCATAAATGTAAGAAATGCAGACATAAGGCATCAGAATTCAAGAAAAAGACATTGAATCCTATAGAATAAATTATGAAAGCAATATTTGGTTGGGACTACAATACCTAGTGTAGATGTCATTACTTCTGAGAATTTGAACACATTGGTATGAATTGTGTTAAACATCATATGAGGAAAAGAGATACCACTAAAAGATGTTTCATTTATACATAACTTGGTCATCTTGCCAAGAATTGTATGAATACTAGTAAAATTGAAGATGAGAAGAAGGTAAAGGCTGATAACATTCAAAATTAGATGAGATAGCAATGGATTCCTAAGTCTACTGAGGATACTAGTTTGAGTAATGATGGTCAAGTAACTCAAGAATTGGGTGACTCTACCATTTCCAATTAAGTTCTTAAGGAAGAACTCTAACCAGGCTAAAAAAAAAAAAAACATCAAAATTAGTTCCACTTGAAAGGTAACAAAGATCCAAATCCATATGTAATATACAAAGGGATCATTGAACAAGATCGATATCAATTATTATTGAGTTACCTTCTCTACCAAGTAAGGTCAGGTCATAGACTCTACCAAGAAAGGTCAGGAGTAATGAAGGCACTTATGGTTACTAAGTCACAAAGACTTTGTTGAGTGATCAATATAGCATAGTGGATAATATACTATCAAGCATAATGTCAACTCATCTACCACTATATCAACCATTAATGGTGAAATTTCAACAAAAGACATGGAAGAAAATTCATTTCTTACCATGAATTTTTGAGTGCTATTATGAAGAGCTATTTCTATGCAATCAAGTGACTTCAAAAAATTTCTTTCAAAAGTTTTCAAAGTTCTCTCAAGCTATTGAGTGAAAATGGCATCTAGCAGTAGCAAGGTCAAGAAAGGTTCTGACATGTTAGTTTGAGGTGTTGAATGGGAGGCATCATATTTCAAGCTCATGCCCATAGCTGCTGAAACCCTAGACCCAAGTGGAGTTCAATCTCAAATCCCTCCCAAGATACTTCTTGTTAATGACATTCAAACCCATTTAAAATGTGCAATTCAAGAAATTAGTACGCTAGAGATGGATGATGCCCTAGGTCAGTTATGTGTTGATGGAACCCTAAGACCTGAGCATCAACATTTGGAAGCAAAAGGATTGACTTACATTCCCCATATACCCTGATAGTTTCAAATAAAATGGATTTGTATCCTTAGTTAGGTGCATAATAGACAATTGTGGCTAGAGCAACTAATATTGATAACCAAGAAAATAATTAATCAAATCATTAGCCTTCCCATGCTCACCAAAGCCAAAAAAAACTAAAACCCTAGGTCAAATAGAGTTGGAGAAGAAAACCCTAGCCAGGTGGGGTGGTAGAGGTATGAAAATGAGCAATGTTACTGATGCAGAGTTGAAGTTTGAAATTCATGTTATAGGTCATAAAATATACAATTCAATCCATCTTAATAGTCTATCATGTGAAGCTATACATTTGGCATATAAAGTAGTGAAGAACAACTTATCTTATGGCTTTTCCAAGTTATTAGGCAATTCAATAAGAATATTGAAAGTATTAGAACTTCCAAGAATAACCTATGCAAATTTGGTTCTCTATTAACCTATCTATTTTTTTAATGTCTAGAAGTTCTTTCCTTCAAAGGCACTATAGTCTACAGAAAAGATGTGCCTGTACTATATCAAATAAATAAATATATTTTAAAAATGGGTGAGAACTATGGCAACATCATGGACAACTACATTTATATGTTCAAAGATAAAATGACCACTAGGTTCAAGATACCTAAGAAGTTAGTTGAAGACTACAAGGATGATGTATGCTTCATGGTGGACTATGACAAGGTATACATCCAAGGAGTTAAGCCTAGAGTTGTGTGGGTCAAGCCTCTTAGCTATGAGGTAAACATTGATGAGACCAAGGATATCATTGAAGCCCATGTCAATGAACCTATTGATCCCAAGGCCCCTTATTTTGGTACTTATGAAGAGGCTAAGACAAGAATATAGCTAGAGACAAAGTTCCCTCAAGAAATTAACAAAGGGAAGAGGAGGATAGCCAAACTAAAATCTAGTGCACCTCTCATGTTAACCGAGGATAAAGATGAAGATGAGGAATAAGTACAGGATGAAGAAGAATTAGAGAAAGAAGAAAAATCTTTGAAGAAAAAGGGTGAGGTGATCATCTCCAAGCCTACAAAATCTTCCACAGTAGTCTTCACAAGGAGATCAAAGAATAAAGGAAGTAAAATTGTTTTCAGCAAAACTCCACCCACCTTTCAAGAAAAAATGAAGCAAATGGAAGAAGGAGCTAGAATAAAATATTGTAAATCTTTGAAACATGATACTAGGACAAAGGTAGAGTAGAAGCAAGTTGAAGAACTGGTGCTGAGAAAAATGGGTAAATGGAAGTACTCACTAGACTAGATCACCTCTCAAGTCTCTAGTGAATTGCTAGAGAAGTTAAAGCCAACATAGGATTTTCGCATGCAAATAGTAAAAGACATTTATGCACAAACCCTAAGGCAGTTACTTCAAAGCATATCAGATGCTGAGGTTAAATAGTCTTTAAAGAAAAATGAAGAAAAACTGACTCTAAGGTTTAATACTTGTTTAGTATTGATCAAGGATATAGAGCATGTTGTTAAGAATGCTACAAACACTTGGAAGAACATTTATCATCTTCATAAACCAAGTGAATATCCAATTGAAGTAAAGGATGTTGATGAAGAAGAGGATAAGGAGAAAGATGAGGAGGAAAATGTTGAAGAAGTGACTCATTTTGATAATAAGGAAGATAAAGAGGATCAAGGTGAAGAAGCTACCGAGGAAGATAAGCAAGATGATGAGGAGATTGACCCAGTCAAGATAGTTGTTGCAGTCATTGTCTCACTTCCTCACTCCCCAAGAAAACCTTTGATTACATCAAGTATGGAGACAACTTTAGCAAGTTTGGTTGTGACTACTATAGATACATCAAATGTCAAATCACTCTTTTCTCCAACACAACTTAGCATATTATTGATAGAAGTGACTTCAACTTCATCCATTGAGTTGTAGATTGCTTCTTTGTCTACCAAGTTGAGTTCTTCAATCATCATCTCTCCAATTTTGACTTCTTTAGTTTTGAGTGCATCCATGTTAAGTTCTCTAGTTTTTTCTACTTTAGTTTTGGATTTTGTACTTTTGACTTCATCAATTTTAGATTCTTCTAGCATCTTTGTAAGTATTCCATCAGTCAGTACTATATTAGTTTTCATTGCAAGCCCAAAGATGTCCACTATTGTTTCCATTCTAGGCACAAAAGCAATAAGTGCAAGGATAGTTGAACCTAAGGTTCAACCGAGTACAAAATTTTTGAAAGGAAAGAATATAGAAGAAGATATAGATTTGGATGAGGAAATAGAAATTCCCAAATGGGATATTTACAATGGTTTTGCAAACCAAATGCACATATTTGGTGAACTCCTCAAGAAAAAGGCCAAACAACAAAGATTGAGAGAGGAGAGAGATAGAGAATATAAGATTATAGATGATGCCGAGAATATTTTGACCGAGGCTATTGGAATTGAGGTTGATTCTTCTCAACCTATTTTGTTTTAGCTTGGAGAGTAGGTCCAAAATTTCAATGAGGACACTAAAGGTCAAGAAAAACTAGTTGAAAAGGTTGAAAAGAAATTCAATAATAAAGTGCTAGAGCACATTGCTCAGCAAATAGCCATTCATCAAGTTGAGCTTTCAAAAATTTTGGCCAATCTTGAGGCATCTTGTTTAAATGTGCCATCACTTTTTGCAAAACTATGTGATGTAACTGAGTATACTAAGGAAGTTAAGGACAAATTTTCCAAAATTAATATAGATCTTAAAGCAAGTGCTCAGCAACTACAACTTGATCCTAGTTCAAGCTCTAGACATTTTAAGAAGATTAGATTTTTGATAGACATGTAAGATGAATTGTTAAGAGAAGAAGCAAGGATCCATTCAACATTGGTTCATATGCAAAATGTGTTCCTTCTAGTTATGGATGCTATGTAGAAATACATTGTATATTCAAAGACTCTAATTCATGATAATAACTTCTTTTTTCATAGGATTTAATTATCAGCAAAAGTGCAAATTACGATTCATACATGCAAGGTATTGTGAGAAAATTAGGATAAAACTTTGGCAATTACCCTTAAGGTATGCTCTAAATTCTTATCTCATTTTGGTGTCTCCATGTAAATATGTTAGAATAAATCTTTGGCATTACTGTAAAAAAGGGGAAGATGAGATATGGGAGAAAAGTTATAGGGAGACATATGTTATGATATAAGAGAAAAGTTACATGTAAATATTAGAACACATAGTATTGGGGAGAAATATGCTATGGTGCAAAACTACTATATATATATATACCTTACAAAGACTAATTTTGAAAAATATTAAAAATAGATCAAGCTAGTATCACATGGTGATGAATACAAAGTATTCAATTTTGGGCTAATAAGTGTTTTTGTCACTACTACCAAAAGGGGGAGATTGTTGACATATCAATCAAGTTTGTTATTAGTGACACACACTTATTCAGATTATGTATAGCTACCGAGCTCATTGAATAATTTACAATTTTTTCGATGTAATTTATTAGCCATTGAGTTCTATAGTTTCTACTAAGCCTTTTGGACTAATCTTAGTGATTACTGAGCAAATTTAGTTAGTGTGAAGTCTTGCAATTCAAAGCAAGGATTTTAGTGTATACCAAGTTTATCAGTGGTTACCGAGTTCATAGTTCATCTGATGTGAAACCTATGTTTACAAAGCATTGTAGTATCTACCAAGTTCACAATTTTGGTGATGTGAAGCCAGTGCTAACCAAGCTACTTCATGGTAACCAAGTGATTCGATGTTTGCCAAGTTGCACAATATCTACCAAGTCACTAGTGTAGACTGAGTTCAAGACTACTTGAAAGTGATTAGTATGGACTAAGCTTCTATGTCTACCAAGAGCATGACAATGCCAAGTAGTGACGGTGGATGCCAAGTAACAAAACATCATCAAGTAAATCTTTAGAACTCGATTATCTTCATGTGGGTTGACTTTGTAATATTTGTGTTACTTGTGTCATGGTCAACTTTGTAATTTTGTAAATTGAATTGGTATATATATGTGATGTATTGTATCATATCCAATGGTATGAAAAAAAAAGTAAGAGCAAAAGATAGTGCAAGAATGTGAATTTGATAGCATATGTCTTATGAATACAATAGATAAAGAAGTATAAAGGCCATATTAGTACAAGGACCAGTAGTGAAAAATCTATCACAAAAAGGTGATCAGTACACTAAGGAATTTTTATCAACAAACTCAGTTGCAAATAAAAGATCTTATACTTCATCCTAATAGGTAAACCAACCAAAATCCTCTAACAAGGTAGACCAAATAGTCTTTTGTAAATCTCTTTATCAAGTGCATACTTCATTGTATGTTTGTAAATCCTCTCACAAGGTGGACCTAGTAGTTCTATTTGCTCCTAACAAGGAAAATCATTAGTAGTGATCAATGTAAGCCTTAACAGACCAACTTTATGCTATAGTACTAAAGTTTGTGGGTATCATCCCTACCCCAATTTTACTTTCTATTTGGAAGGTTTCTAGGTCACAAATATTTGTGTTCAAGTGTTATGGATGCTTTCATGTTTTCAGTTTCTCATACATGAAATTAGATTAGATGTGATAAATTAAGTGCTAATTGATTTATTGGTTTAAGAATTGAAATTATTAAAGTTTTAAAAGTTATTAATTCACCACTCCCCTCTCAGTAACTTAGCATAGTCTTGAATATTTCCAATAGATAGGTCATATAGAAAATGTTTTTAGTGGCAACAATATAAAACATAACCCTAAGAAGAAATTCATGGGTACCTATCACAAGTGCAACAATTGCTTGGCCAAAGAAAGGGATTTAAAATCCTACATCAATAGATTGCTTAACCCAGGATTTGACATCCCGAGTGGTTCTAACCCAACTCATTTGGACTCATTTAATTTAATAACCAAGGATGTAAACTTGAAATGGTGTTTGCAAAATATATGCTTTAAACTTCTCTCAATTTAAGAACTACTCTATGGAAATTCAAATGTTTATGCTACAGGAAATCTATGCTAAAGTTGATAATCAAATGTATTTTAACAAATCATGAAAATGTAGGTAAAAATTACTTCAACTACCTATTCTATAAGAACAATCCACTAATTCTACTATCAATGGTTGTAAGAACAATAAAGTCCGTTCTAGTTCTATAGGCTGAAGGTAAATCCTACACTAACTAATTAGTTCACTCTTTGTGTGGGATCCCACAGAAAAGTGAAGTAAAATAACTCAGAGATGGAAACTTGAAATGATCTTTTTATTCATACCAATAGTAAATGTACATACTGATGAATGACAAGATTATATTCAGTACTTAAAAACTTAGTAACTTCTTCTTTCTACCAAAAACAACTAACTAAATATAAGCTTCCCTAGAACACAGACTTCTATTTATTGAAGCACAAATGAGGAACATAATTCCTAGATTCAAGACTCCATCAACTACTAAAATAGATGATGGAATTGAATATTACAATAGATGAATTAACTCTAGCGCTAAATGGAATAGGAATTTAGGTGCTTGTAACCCTTGGATTTTATTTTCTCAAAGCTATCTATGAATGTGGGCAACCACTTTGACTCCCGCTTAGCTGAGTTGACTTCACCTCTATATCTATAAAATATTAGTGCCTCCAAAGTAATAACATACATCAAGGTTTATTCAAAATATGTCATCTAAATTAGTTTACCCTATGTCACATTGTTTTAGGAGAACTACCCAACCTAACTAAGGAAGAAAAAGCATCATTCTCACTATTTTTTTAATTAAATGACATATCAATTCATAGCATATTCATTTAGGTCCTAGAAAGTAATTATGCACACATCTATGTTGGACTAACTATCAGCCTTCCCCTTCAAGATTCATGACATGGTTTAACCACCTCCTATTTTCTATAAGTCTAGTGTTTTTATTGGGCAATAACAGGTTGATCTTTTGGTGCAATGAAAACTCTAGCTTGTAACAAGTGGTATCAGAGTTTGATCACAAGTTCAAATCTCCTCGGGGAATTATGAGGGGGGAATTCTTGGACTAATTTCTAGTCTTCCCCTTTGAGATTCATGACATCATTTAACCACCTCCTATATTCTATAAGTCTAGTGGTTGTATCAGGTATTAACAAGTCAATCTTTTGGTGCAACAACAACTCTAGCTTGTAACAATCTACTTAAAATTATCATAAGCATCACGTTCTTAAATAGAAATTCTTTAGGAAGTTTTCAAATTCAATTGAAAATGAAATGATAAAATACACCATATTCTGGTCTCATCATTCCCCCTAATTGAAACTTTGACTTGTCCTCAAGAAAGCAAGAAAAATTACACCCTTGTAGCTATCCTAAAATCAAAGGGAATACTTTATCCTTTACCTCCTATAGAAATGTTCCAGTAGAAACCTTTACTCTCCCTATACCTTTCCCATCTATAGAGCTCTTCTATCATATCAAATTTCTCTAAATCTTGCTTATTAGCAAGCAATGGGGACAATAGAGGCTAAAAAGTTAAAGGGACCCAATCACTTTTTCTTTCTTCCCTAGCTTAATGTACCAAGGTGCTTGCTAAGTATCCATGATAAAATTTAGTGGAGAATGAGGTTCCTTCTTTTGTAGGTCTTCACTCAATCCTATCTACTGCCATTGATTCCCTACTTTGCTACAGGAAGATTTGTTTCTACCATAGCTGTATATTCTTGATAGCTTGCCTCCCTTAAAGGAGGAATAATCTAGATTCTATATTTTGAGTAAGAAATTTTCAACCAATCATAGTATAGAGTTCTAGCATCCTTGGCTTTAGGCCTAAAAAAAAGAGGAGTCTCATAAACTAATTTTCTATAACAGTGGGCCTAGTTTTCTCTGCTAACTTCATTTTGGATCCAAGACATCAATGCCCTGAGTTGAATATCACCTGCATAAGGAAAAGGTTTCCAATTTGATGTAGTGGAAGAGTGGTAGCTATTCAAAACACAATAAGAGTTTACAAGTTTCAAAGGTTTAGGCACTTGGCCTATCCAAAAACCTCAAATGCTTCAGGAACTTGACTTGCTAAAGCCTTCTACAATACTCCTAATTGATGAATGAGATCTTAAAAACTTTCAATTATGTGGATTCAAGGGATTCTAGGGCTTTGACTTCAATTTCCACTTCACAATTCAAGAAACTCTCACAAATTGACCCAAAATGCTTAAAAGACTATCTAAAATCCCTACAGTATACTTGGAGTGGAACCAACCTTGGTTTTTCTCAAAACACTTGATTAGACATTATCATTTACAAACACCCTTTATAGAGATCCATAACATATCAAAAAAATTTATAAGACTACTTTGGACAAACACTACTAAACTCAAGAAGTACCCTATTTCAATGCAAAAAATTACTCAAAATAACAAAGGAAGTACCCCCTAGTGACCTGCTATCAAACCCAACTTCTAGATAGTGACTAGTTATGCTTTAAAATGGTTGTATGCAAAAGGAATTGACTCCAAAGGATCTACACCATCAAAAATCCCAATTTGTGCCTTAAAACCCTTATTATCTAGTGCTTCCACAATCTCCTAGTTCTTCATACTCCTGCAAAAAGTTGAAGATGGATTCACATCTAATGAACATAACATAATGTTCCCAAACATGAAACAGACTCCTTGTTTGACCAGATTAGCCACGACTATTCCCAATCCACCATTTTTGTTGGTTTTCCCTCACTATGATCACTTGATCCCACTCAATACTGCATATGCATGGTTCATCACATATAATACATGTTAGGTCATTGCATTCCATGAATATCAAGCCTCCATACTCATGGAATAATTCCTATTCCCTTTAGAACCCTAGTGTGGCAATGAAATAGATTGAAGAAAAGTTACAGTTGTTCAACTGGCACAAAAATGAACCCAAGATACCATGGAATTCAATCAATAAACAATTACATGGGTTGGAAGTCCCTGTTAGTACAAAAAAGTATCAAAACTCAACTAAATTGAGATCCATAGTGGAATTATATTGCAGAAAAATAAAAGTTTTTATTGCTATTTAATCACCAATACATACCTTGACTCCCTCCTTCTCACTCTGTCTTAACAGAGACTTCTTCCCTCATATAAAAGACTCCTTATAACCACTTAAGGAACTAATTCAACTAACTTTATCATTGGATTGAATGATCAAGCCAAAGCAAATGATATCACTAAGTTCCCTCTAAGTGCCAAGTAGCTATTTTTTTTCATAATATTTGAATTTTAAATAACAAAATTGGCTTTATTTGATACATAACCCTTAGTCTAATATCTAGACCTATCACATGCCCCTTCTATATATCTTGAAACATTATTTGATAATTTGACATCATTATTCCATTACAATCAAACTATTGGACATTACAAACATAAAATGGATCCATTGAAGACATTACAAGTTTAACACAATATTACACTATTTGAAGCCCATAATAGGTGTTGGGATCCTCCAATTGACTTGTTAACCTTGAAGATCACTCCATTCTCCTAATTTCTATTGAATGTCCTTGTGGTCTTCATACTCTGCATTTCATGAGTGGTTGAGTGTGGTACTCATGCACCACAATTTCTATTGTCATGGACTACTAAATTATGTAAAAAGAGTTCATAGAGAAATTTTTTGATGGCTATAAGACTAGCTTGAAAATCTTGGAAGAATTCATGAGAAGTATTCACTGTTAAACTTTTACCTTGCATTATACAAGTCATCTAATAATTGATAAATTGTTCTTTCAAAAAGAGAGCATAAACAAGAGAAGGAGAGTGACATGACATAAATTCAGGAATCATTGTAGTGACTTTTGTAAGCTTACCACTTAATTGTTCAATCTCTACATCCTTTTCAATGAAATCTTCAGTTTGATTGAAGATGGTTTTATCAAGGCTCTCTCTCTATTTTCCATTTTTCCCTCTCTTGAATTAACTAATTACATAATTGTGAAATAATTATTGACAATGAAACAATGGAACCAAGATGTTAAGTAACATGTGACACAAGTGAAGGACCAAGAGGAATAGCTTGTTGGGCTATAGATGCTAAATAATCAAGTCCTTGCAAAAGAATCTATTTAGCAATAGTGTTAACTACATCCAAATTTATTCCAACATCTTTTTCATGAAATTTTTTCCTCTCCTAAATAGGAGGAGAGTCTAAAAATCTGACAGATACACTATCATCATTGTCTAAATCTATGAAAATGATGGGTGGCTAGACAAAGAATGTTCCTACTATTGCAAGCATACATTCTACACTTTCTTCATTTGAATCATATTTAATGATGATCTTATCCTTATCATAAGAGGATAGCTCTTTCTCAATAGTTACATTTTCAGAGATAGGGGATTGAAAAGACACACCCTCATTGGGTTTCATAGATGTTTGGCTCCTTCAAGTTCTATGCCTAAGGGGTACTTCTACTACCTTTGAAGCTACAAGAAGTTAAAGAGATGTTTCCTATACATTCCCCCTCTTTTTCTTATAAACCCTAGGAACTGTAGGAGAGCCAGTGGTTGGGGAAAATTTAGTTTTCCTCTTACCTTTATTAGATGTTGGACTTGACTTGGAGGTAGAGGCGATAATAGTGGAAATTGGTGTTCTCTACAACCTCCTAGTTCTAGACAATGAAGAACCTGGTATTGGGTTTATAGTATTTTCCTAAGGTTCTTTTTCCTCCTCAATTTGCTCTGCAGGATGCCTAATAGGGTTTTGCACCTTGTTTGAAATGAAATCATCACAAGATATCCCAATTTGTTCCCTAAGGGATTTTTCTATGATAAACTTGATAAAATAATGGTGTAAAACATCTTTAGGGTTCCTTTTTTCACTACAACATCTCTTTTTAACAAAATGTGATACATAAAATGAGGAACATTTAAAGAGAGGTTATCATGTCTTAAGAAACTCAAAATTTTGAAATGTGTGGCATGCAAATATGAATGTCTCCCCTCACAAGTAAAATATTTCACAATATAGATAGAACATTGGTTGAATAGTTCCAATAAAGATGTGCAGACTGTACCTTATTTCCAATCTATCTAAAGCTGTGAGTATGTGTGCATTGTAAATTGGGGTTTGACCAAAATTGGGTCCAATGTGTCTAAAAACTCTTCTCCTTCCAGAGGCAATTCCATTATCTCCACTACAATTTCAAGTGAAAATGGAACCCTTACCCATCTAACTATGGTAAAACCATCCCTCAATTTCTGCAACAATTATAAGGCAAGCTCCTCATTCCATGTGGACAGTTTGAACATGCAATTCATCTACCCCTTAGCTTGAAATATTGGTAGGAAAACTAGATCTCCCAACAATGTTGTATGGTCAGTTGTTTCTCTTCTTTTTAAATCACCCTTCATTAGTCTTCTAGTGATTATAGTAGTATTTTCAAAAATTCTCTAGTGATTAGGTAGGAATTCTCAAGACAAAGTCGAATAGAGCTTCTAAAGGAATTTTGAAAATGGAAAAGTTTGGAACAAGACCAGAAGACAAGTGATAGAACTTTTTAGTCACTAATGTTTTAACATTTAAGATCACTTAATTTTTATTAAGTACCTTAGCTAGAATTTGTGCTTACCAACTTGCAAAAAGTGTGTGACATAAAGGTAATTGTAACATCATATTATTCTCTTATCATTATTTATGGAAAAGGAAAAAATATGTGGTAGCATATAAAGAATAACATGAACATTTACTAATAACCAAAAAAAAAAATATAATACCCCTCCCCCAAACTAAATTAGGCAATAGCTCCTACAATTACTAGTGACAAAGGTAACTAAAAATAGAACAACACATTAAGAAAAAGATTTAACTTGAGTATGTGTACAAACCTATTAATTCATGTTGTCATTTGATACCATCATGCAAAAGTTAATGAAGGATGAGGTAAGGTGGAAGACACGAAAGAATGGAGTTAGGTGGAATGATTACAAAGAAAATACTTTCACTAGAAAAGTAGTTTATTATGATAACTGAATTTTTCTTAAAGAGAGGATGATAGATGAACGAAAGACTCATCTACAATCTCTATAGGAACTATAGGATCAATGGTTGGCTGGAATTACTATAGGAACTCTTCACAACTAGATAGCTTATTGTAGAGTTTCAAGCAGTGCCCACTAACAAGTAGTTTAAAGTGAATAGGATGAATGGTAGAGAGTTGCATTGCACCATTCTCAAACATAGAAATGATTTCATAGGGTCCAAGCCAATGCATTTGTAATTTTCCTAGAGTTTTTTGATAATGAGAATCATATAGCAAGGCCCAATCTCCAATCAAAAACTTCTTGTCATGACTGAACTTATCAGGCCATTTCTTTTCCTATTGTTGGATTATCTCAATATTATGTAGGGAAGATTTGAGATATTCATCAAGGGTGTTCAACTAAAGTAACCTATCTTCTTGATCCTTTGAAAGATCAACATCTAGCTCCAAAGTAGTTTTTAGAGCCTTGTGCTCAAATTCTATAGGCATGAAAGCATATTTTCCATAAAGTAATTCAAATGGGGTAAATCTAGTAGTGCTCTTCCATGTAATCCTATATAAGTCCAAATTACTTTAGGAAGCTAGGTAACCTAGTCCAACTTGTGAATAGTAACTATTTTGGTGAGGATGGCTTCTATCTCTTTGTTTGTGATTTCTACCTAACCATTAGCTTGAGGATGGTATGGGAAAGATGTGCCATGATGGATCATGCACTTCTTCATGAGTTTAGAAATCAAGTTAGATGTGAATTGAGCTACTTGATGTATAAAAATTTATCTGGGTACTCCAAATCTAATAAATATGCATTCATATAGAAAATCTACTACTTTTTGATCTCTAGCATGTGTCATAGTTTGTGCTTCAATCCATTTAGTTGCATAATCAATACATACTAAGATGTATGATTTTCCATGAGAAGAGGGTTCTATTGGGCCGACAAACTTAATACCCCCACTTGTCAAAAGGTGTGACTACCACTTGTGGGTATAAGGGAATTTCATCAAATTTAGTGGGCATTCCCATGCATTGGCATTGATCACATCACCTCATATACTTTGTGGCATCTTTGTGGAGTGTAGGCCAGTAGAATATGGTTGTCAAAATCTTGTAGGCTATTGTCTTTGCTATAGTTCATCATGGCATGCCTGTAGGATGTCATAGGTTTTGTCTTCCCTCACACACAAATGAGTTACTTGATCTGGTCTGGTGTAGAATAACAATCTAGCTATCCATGAGAAATTAAAACTCTTTTCTTCCAAGAGATGATGTTGCTTGGGTGAAAAGTATGGTGGTGTTCTTCCTGTAGCAAGGTAATTTGCTATATCTACGAACCATGGGTTATAGCTTTCTATTGAAAATAGATGCTCATTAGGAAAGCTATCACCTATGGCTATAGGATCATTAGGTACATGAAGTCATGACAAAAAATTTGCTACTACATTGGTTCTAGCCTAATTTATCTATTATCTTTACATTAAACTCCTATATGAGGAGTAGCCAACATGCTAGTCTACCATAAATAGTAGGTTTGTTCATCAAGTATTTTATAGTAGAGTGGTCAGTGTAGACAAAAACCTCATATCTTGTGATATAATGCCAAAATTTATTAAGTGCATACACAATAGTAAGCAATTCTTTTTTAGTGATAGCATAATTTAGCTCAACACCCTGTAAATTCTAACTAATATAGTAAATGACATGCTCAATAGTACCTTCTTTTTGTCCTAGAACTACTCTTAAAGCAATATTAGATGCATCAGTATGAATGTGGATAGGTAGCTTCCAATCAGGTCCTCTAAGAATAAGTGTTATCATCAAAACATCCTTCAATTGTTGGAATGTTGCTTTGTAATATTCTATCCACTCAAATTTAGCTTTATTATTAAGTAAGTTGTACAAAGGAGCAACAAGCTTACTAAAGCCTTTGATGAACCTCCTATAGTAACCAACATGTCCAAGAAAGCTTCTGACATCTATTTTCTTGGTTGGTTTTGGTAGATTAGTAATTACAACAATCTTTGGAGGGTCCACCTAAATTCCAAAAGAGGAAAGGCAGTGTCCAAGAACAACTCCTTCTTCCATCATGAAATAACACTTCTCACTATTAAGAGAAAGGTTATATTCTTAAAACCTTTTTAGTACCTTCTCCAAGTTGGCATGAGCTTGTTCAAATGTGTCACCATATGTAGTGAAGTCATCCATATAGATCTCAACACAACCAGTAACTATAATAGAAAATATGCTAAGTACCACTCATTGAAAAATTATAGGTGCATTACATAATCCAAATGGTAAGACAAATTAAGGAAACATCACCCATGGATAGGTAAAATTTTTCTTATCCTAATCTTCTAGAGAGATCTAGATTTGATTATATCCACTAAAACTATCTAGAAATGAAAAATATCTTTTTCCTACTAAGTTATCTAGTACTTGATCAATAAATGGTAGAGGAAAGTGATCATTTTTAGTGGCTTTATTAAGCTCCCTATAATCTACACATACCCTCCATTTTCCTCCCTTCTTTGAAACAATAACTAGAGGTGATACCCACTAGCTATCAGAAATAGGATAGATATATCCAACACTAAGAAGTTTTTGTAACTCTACTGTGACTATATCTTTTAATGTTGGGTTTACTCTCCTTTGGGGTTGTATCGCTAGCTTACATTTAGAGTTGATAAATATCCTATGTGTACAAAGAGTAGGATCTAAACCCTTCATGTTGGTATAGTCCCATGCAAAGGCTTGCTAACTATCTTGCAATAGTTTAATGATACTTTTCATCTAAGATGCAGTAAGGTCATTATTGATATATAGCTCTTTTCCTACAACAATATTAGTTCTTTTTACCTTATACAATTGAGTGCTATAGAATATTGAGGTGCATCACATTTAGGCAATATAGTTTGCAAGGATCCGGTAGGATTTTTAGAAGTAGACTCCTCAGAATCATATTGATTAATAAGGATCACTGCCAGTATATCATCTTCTTCTTGGGATACAACAAATAGGTTTTTCTCAAGCATCATGAGATGTTGAACAAAATTATCTTCTAAAGAATCATCATGAAGTTCTAGCCAAGAAACTTGGTCAAGATCTAGTTGGGGTTGTGCATGAGAGTACAAAGTTAAATTTTTAGTGTTGGCACCATCTAATGTTGTCATTTTTCTTGATTGGCATGCAATGCAGGAATCTATAGTGGCCAACTAAGGTCTTCCTAAGATTAATGGATATCCTCCAAGGGTGCCTCTAGGTGGTAGCAAAACAAAGTCTAAAGGAAAATATAGGGAATCCAAGGTTACAATGATATCTTCTATCATACCATTAAGTTTGACAGTTGAGTTGTCTGCTAACTGGAGTATTGTAAGAGTGTCCCTTAATCTAATAATACTAAGTCTTAACAAGAATTCTCTAATCATGACATTAATTGATGCTCCTAAATCAATCAAAACATTCTAAATTTGGATGCCATTTATATGTATGGTAACCATAGGACTTCCTAGATCAAAATACTTAAGCATCAGGGCTTTGCTCAACATTAAATCAAAAAGTTGTCCCAACACATTGATAGTAGGAAGATCCTTTTTCTTTCTAATAGACTACTTAACACATGCTTCCTTTAAGGTTTTATTATAAAGGGGAATCTCCTTAAGTACATCCAATAAGGGAATCTGAATAATCATTTGCTTAAGCTAGTCTAGGAGATCAGTTGCTATAGGATTTGGTTTGGATGGAGTTGTAGGAAATAACCTTTGTGGATATGGAGGAGTAGGTGTTTGTACATATGGGGGAATTAGAGCATCAACTATTTGACTTGTTGGAACATTTTCATTATTAGTAACCTTAGTTATTAGAGGTCCTTTAGCTATAGGCAACTTGGTTCCAGACCTAAGATGAATATCATTTATCTACAAAGAATAAGCTTGTTGCTTATTGTTGGGATTTGGTGTAGCTAAGTAGGAATTTATGGTTGCTTTTGTGGGCTAGCATTGGCTACAGGAGGAAGAGGCATCAAGGCTTGTTGCTGAGGTGATTGGCTAGGCCCCCACTAAGGTGGTTGCTACCAATTCCCTTGATACAAAGGTTGCTAGTTAGGGACCCACTGAGGATACTAGTTATTTTGTTGAGGACATTGATTATTTTGTTGAGAATACTAAGGTGGTTGCTAGTATACTTGGTTATACTATGGCTGCAGATTAGGCCAATTATTGTTCCAATTCTATCCTTGAGGGGCAGAATTTGGAGGAATATTGCCTTGTCACTAATTGTTATCATAATCAAATTTATTCAGAGGGTCTTGAGGCATACCTTGTCTCTAATCCCATGGTCATCTCTAAAAAAAAATTACTTCTATATCTTCATCAATTGCTTTGAAATCAGTGGGTATTAGTTGTGCATTCATTTCCACAATGGTCTCGCATGTGCAGTTCTTCTTCCTTTCTCTGCAACAAGTACAAAATCTAGTCATCCTAGCATCAACTTGATCCTTTTTCCTTTGGGCTTGCATGGTATCCAACTGATTAGTGATATCATTAATGATATCTTGCTTGAAGTTAGAAATTATGTTAGAAAAATCCATCTTAGATACTCTTGACCCACCTTTGGTCTTATGTGGTAGGTTCCTTAGTCCTCTACCTTTCTTCATAGTTGCTCTTGAATAGTTCTGACATATCTCCTTGATTTCATTCCAAGTCCTTTGTGTAGCATCTCCTCTAGCCAATAGGTCCATGGCTCCCATGCTTTATTCTTGGACACCTCTTAGAAAAAGATGCTTCTTAGATTCTTCATTTAGGTTATGCTATGTATTTCACTACACATTGAATAAGAATTTGGAAACATTGTCTTCCAAGGTTTCACCCTCCTTTTGTGACATCATAAAATGGACATCCCCCTTCATATCTTGACCTCTGCAATATTCTTTATATTTTTGAACAAACAAATTACTCATTTCAGTCTAGTTTTCTACAACATTTGCACCCAACCCCATGAACCATCATAGAGTATCCTCCTTCATATTAGTGGGAAACAACTTCAACTTATGGGCATCATTTGTGTAGTCATAGCTCCTATAGAGAATTTAAAGTTCAAAGAGAAAGGTCTTAGGGTCTTCTTTAATAAGGCCATATAATTTTTGAAGTGCAACAATAGGTATGTTCTTCAAATTTTTGTTCCCTTGCTTAGGTGGAATAGGAAAAGGAAAGGTAGACATAGCCATTCTTGGAGGAACAGGTGGTGCCTGATAGATAACAATGGCTAGTGGATTATCTTGATATTTAGGCTCAACAAAAAGTTCATTGAAGTGGAGTGATTTTTCTAAAGATGAAGGAGGTATTTTAGCTTGAATGTTAGCAAATATATTTTCAAATGGTTCATCTTTGTTGTTCTCTCTTTGGGGTTCATGTAGTTCAAGTTGAAAATCATTAAATAATTATTCTTGATTGTTACAAGCAAGGAATCTCCCAAGGTGGTCTCTTTTTCTATGCATAACAAGTTTTTTTTTTTTTTCTACCACTAAACTCTACTCTACAAGGAATAGCAATACAACTACAAAGACAAGTTTGAATTAACACCATCTCTGGCAATGTTGCCAAAAATGCTTGGCCAAAGAAAGTGATTTAAAATATTAGAGTAATGGACTACTTAACCTAGGATTGGACATTCCATGTGGTTCTAACCCAACTCATTTGGAATCATTTAATTTATCAACCAAGGACATAAACTTGAAATGGTGTCTACAAAATATATGCTTCAAACTTCTCTCAACTTAAGAACTACTCTACAAAAATTCAAATTCTTGTGCTATAGGAAATCTATGCTAAAGTTGAGAATCAAATCTATTTTAACAAAGCATGAAAATGTAGCTAAGAATTACTTCAACTGCTTATGTTGCAAGAATAGTCCACTAATTCTACTATCATTGGCTATAGGAACAACATAGTCTATTCTAGTTCTATGAACTGAAGGTAAATCCTATACTAACTAATTAGTTCACTCTCTGTGTGGGTCTCCATAGAGAAGTGAAGTAAAATAACTCAAAGATGTAAACCTGAAATGATATTTTTATTCATAACAATGGTAAATGTACATACTAATGAATGGCAAGATTATATTCAGTATTTAAAAACTTAGCAAATTATTCTTTCTACCAAAAACATCTAATTAACTTAAAGCTTCTCTAGAACATAGACTTCTCATTATTTAAGCACAAACTAGGAAAATAATTGCTAGATTCAAGACTCCATCATCTACCAAAAAAAATTATGGCTTTAAATATTGCAAAAGATAAATTAACTTTGGCGCTAAATGGAATAGGAATTTAGGTGCTCATGACCCCTGCATTTTCTCAACTCAAAGTAGTCTATTAATTTGAGAAACCACTTTGACCCTCACATAACTAAGTTGACTTCACCTTTATATCTATAAAATATTAGTGCCTCCAAAGTAATAATATACATCAAGGCTTATTCAAAATATGTCACCTAGTTTACCCTATGTCACATTATTGTAGGAGAACTACCCAACCTAGCTAAGGAAAAAAAAGCACCATTCTCACTATTTTGTAATTAAATGACATATCAATTCATAGCATATTCATTTTGGTCTTGGAAAGTAATTATGCACACATGTCTAAAATTATCATAAACATCATGTTATTAAACACAAAATCTTTAGAAAGTTTGCAAATTCAACTAAAAATAAAATGATAAAATAAACCATATTCTGGTATCATCAATAATCATGGACATCAGGCTCATGAAACCAAGACAAAGAAATCAAGCACACAAAGATTTGAATGTTACTACTACAACTACAAGAAGTACAAACATAGAGCATATGAGTGTAGGTCAAAGCCTAATTGGTCATCAAACAAGAAAGCCAAGTTAAGTCATATAGAAAGATCCTATATTTGGGATTAAGATACAAGGTATAATTGTCACTATTGCCAAGAGTATGGAAATGTTGTTGGGAATTGCATTAGACACATTTCAAAAGTGATTACAGTAGATGGTTGAGTCAAACTACATGTTTTAATTATTTGAAGATTGGTCAAATTAGAAAAAATTATCTAACAAGGTCAAAGACACATAGAAATGAATTAAATAAAGGAAAAGGAAATGTTGATGTTGAAGAAGTCAGAGTGTAGATGAACAAAAAATTGAAGAAAAAGGAAGATTGGATCATATCAAGTTTAGATGGGATCACTTCATCCAATGGATCAAGTGATCACACCACCCCAAATTAGAAAATCAAGAGGTATGTGTGGGAGTGATATTTCAAATTTCAATTATACATTAGTTCTATGGATTTAGTTCTTAAAAGATCATATATACATCAAGTAAGATGCAAGGTATTAGTTAGAACTTAGAATAAATTATAATTTTTCATGTTACTACCGAGCATGAAAGTTTAGTTATTGTTGAGCTATTAAAGGTTATAGTGCTGGCCAAGCTTTCCATGGTTATTGAGTATGGTAGGAATAACATGGAAGCCAAATAAGTCAAAATTTCTATTGGAGTCAAGCTTACTACTATCTAAGCACTGAGCATTTATTGCAAAGTTTTAAGGGCTATATAGCTAAGTTTTGACTCATTTGCAATTATTCAAAACTGAAGAGTGCATAAAGAGCTAAATAAAAATTGGAGAAATTGATTCAAGAACTTACATATTAAATTCAAATTTTACTCAACACCTAACATCATATTCTTCAACATATTTATCTTGTGCCAAGCTATAGTATTTGAATTTATGCAAACCATAGTTAGTTGTTATGTAGTCTAGCTCTTTTGATGCTATGGTTAAGGAAGGAAAGGAAGTTTTAAATGTTCAATTGATAAGGAATGAGATCAAATAACTAGTTTTTAGAGCTATTCCTAATATTTCTTATAAAGGAGACATGTTTGGTGCATTATCTATGATACCACCACAATTTTTAATGATACAATATGTAAGGTGTTTCTACACTTGTATGGTAGGAAGCATTGGAGACATGGAAATGAGAGACTTATATGGAAAATTTTGTAAGAACAGAGTATTGAAAGAGAAAAACAAGGTTGTAGAGAGAAAAGGGTTAACCCATGCCCTTGATTTTCCTAACATATTCAAGATAGAGTGGATTAAGATTTCACTTAGTAGAATACATGACAATTTTGTATGGTTGGAGGATGGTCCTATCAAAATCACAAAGAGGATTATTCAGAGTGATAGGCTATCCAACTCTAGATAGACCAAAAACTATGAGGAGTGATGCAAAAGAGGCAATTCAGAAGAATATAGGGGCACTATGGAACAAGAGAGGGATGGCCATAGACACAATTACAAATCCTCTAATTTTATTTTTAGTGAGAGTTATTACACATAAATTCATTCAATCTAGGAGGTTGAAAAGTGTACCATGTATGGCTATGGATTTGGGTTCCAAGATAGTAAATAAAGACCATTCTTATGACTTTGTCAAGTTACAACTCCAATAGTTATCAGAAAAATTAGGAGCCATAAGAAAGACAAAAAGTGCACAATGCAAATTTGGTTCAATACTTGTTCATATATATTTTTGTGTACAGAACTCTTTTCCCAAATTTGGGAAAGTAGCTTGGAAGATTAATAGGTCAGTTTCGGTGCAAATTGGTGGAATCATAGAGAAACTTGGATATAGTTTTGAGACTGTGATGACTAGATATTTTGAAGACTTTAAGAAGTCAATTAAACAAAGACTAAGAATTCTAGTGTCACTAGTAGAGAAGCATTTCAATGATGTTTGTTTTCTAGTTGATGTTGATTTCACTTATCTACACACTATTGTTCCAAGGGTGAGATGGCTCATACCATTTCTTTATGAGATTAATGTGGATGAGGCATCTATAGCCATCATTGCTTTACTAGTAGAGGAAGTAGATAAGAATGATACTACATTTGGAAATTATGACGTAGCAAAGTCAAAGATCACAATGGATTTGAAGACAACTTCTATGTTGATAAAGAAGAAAAAGATTGTGAAGAAGCTCAAGGAACAATTTGGTTAAGAGGAAGAAGGAAATGAATAAAGTAGAAGAATCCATATATGTCATTATGGCAATTTTTAAGACGACTCCAGTTGAGATTTCCAATTCTTTACCCAAGAGCCTATATGACCAAGTTGAGCAAAGGTGGCAATATAGTCTCACAACTAAGAGAAATATTAGAGAGACTACACTTGCAAGAGTGATGCCAAACTTGGACAAGTCTGAAATGAAAAAGGCTATTAACAAGTATAAGGTGAGATTTTCTCCAAAATACAAATCTTTTCATATTTTATAGAACAAAAATGAAGAGGTTGTTTAGAAGAGCACACAAATATGGAAGGTGATATATGGGATGACAACACAAAAAGCTATTGAGAAAGAACGTAAGCATGTAGATGAAGACAAAGAAGAACAAGAGGTATTTGAAAAAAAAAATGATGAATCTATAAGGGAAGTATATGGGGAAGGAACTACAAAGGTAACAACTGGGGAAGAGAAACAACAAGAGAAAAATGCACTAGAATTACATATGGTAAGTGCAAGTCCACAAGAAGATACAATAAAGATTATGGATGTCTTTGACAACATGATTTAGAACATCAATCCCCTAATAGAGGAGGATATGTAGAAGATATTGACTAATTCCACCACCAAGGAACAACTATGCAGCCATCCTATTTTGGTGAGTAAGGATGAGATTGAGAAGGTAGAATTGGCATCTACAGGGGAGAAAACACAAGCATTATCCATTTCCCCCCTCAATATATAGAAGTGCAACCTACAATGTCTATTGTATTTTACCAATGGAAGGACATTGTGACTTCACATGTTAGCACCATGGTACAAAATATCTCAATACTAGTAGTTACAATAATTAAACAAGAAAGATCTCCAATCCAAAAAAGTCAGGAAGCCAGTCCTACACCTACACCAAAAGCACAAGGTAGAGCAAAAAATAAAGAAAAAGAAAAGATTAATACTAAATATTTAGTCTTGACTAAAAAAATAGAGGTAGTGATAATAATTTAGACATTGGTTAGCTTACTAGACACTAATACTCCTATTCCTAGTCAAGAAGTTGATATGTCGAGTATAGAAGCCACACCATTGCTAGCATTAAGGCCTAGTCCTAGCACATCTAAGGTTGATGAGGTGACATCCTATGGAGATATCAACTTACATGAGGTGATTGAATTGACAATGTTTGATCTTGCATCAATCACAATAGAGAAAATGAGCATATTGTAGGATGCTCTGGCAAGGAAGAAACACCAAGAACTACTCAAAAGGGAGCATAGGCAGACAAAAGCACTTCATGGCATCAAGAACATATTTATTGATGCATTCATCCTACCTACACCTAATGAAGCCAAGCCAATCATTGAGTAGTTGGAAAATATTGTGGAGAAGATCAATGATGGAGACCTAGATACTAAAGTCAAATTATTAGAATGGTCTAATAAAAAATTTCAAACAAAGATGATTGAGCATAAATCCATTTTCATTGCACTACACTAGGTTGAGTTAGTAACCAAAATTGATGGTGTAAAGAAGATGTTGGAGAACATATTCTCTCTTTACACCAAGTTTTGTGATGTTCCCCTATTCACACAAGAAGTGTAGAGACACATTGACCATCTCAAGGGATATTTGAAGAAAACAAGTAACATTCTACAACAATCTCCTAGTCAAAATCAGTCTCATTTTAGAAAGTTTCTATTAGAAAAATTTAGTTAGCAGCTTTACAAGCTCAAAATGAAAATATTAGGGTTACACTAATCAACATCTAGTCCATGTTAACACCTTCCATGGAGGTCTTACACAAGGAAGTAGCCTATGCAAAGACATTGATAAAGAGATATCCCTATCTTTCTACTCATGTAGGCCCACTCACCCTTGCTTTCAAGTTAGACATTCAAATTGAATCTCTAGATGTAGCATGTGACAACTGGGATGCAAAATTGAAGATTATGATGGAGGTCCATAAATCATTCTTGGACAAACATATAATTCATGTACTGCCCCTGACATAAGTGTCAAAATGCACAGAATAATGAATAATGAAGAAAGAGGGAGAATGAGACTAAAGGAGAGAATAAGTTTTGGGAGAGACCAAACAAAGCAAGATTATTTGGTTTTAGATATACTCAGAAAGAGTATTCAGTTTTATATTTAGAATAGAATGATCAACTTGGGGGAAGTTATATACTTTTGAAGTATGACTGATAACTCATAAGTTTTTGCAAAATTTTGAAGTTTTGACTTTTTTTATATAATCCAAACACTGAATAGAGATTATCTAAGTTATGCTCAAGAGATAAGGTTATTCATGCATGACCAAATGTTTTTGCCACTCATGTCAAAGGGGGAGAATATTAATCTTGAATTAGTCTTCACATATGAGTGACAATACGCTTAAGTCATTTTCTTGGTTCATGTCAAAAAAGTAATGTATTTCGAGTGTAAGTTGTCAAATATGCAGTATGTGTCAAGTAACTATTAAGTGTCAAGTCACTCAAGTGCCAACAAGAGATTTGATGTTGAGTCATTTAGATGTCAAGTGATCAATGGATGTCGAGTGAGCAATGGATGCCAACTCATTTAGAGGCCAAGTTATAACATTGAAGATACAATGGATGTTGAGCATTAGAGACTTTAGGTTTTGAGTAAACAATTTTTGACATAATTATTTGTAATGGCACAAACTTCTATCCAAACTATTTTTAACCTAGCTTAAGGATTGTTTTATGATTCTAGATGATAAGGATGAATTTTTATTGAAAATCCCTAAGTAGTTCATGTAAATAATTAGTAAAAGGGATGTTCTAAGTGCCCAAATGGGTGAATCACAAACATTGATTCATACCAAACCCTACGTCACCTTAGTCTTCTTAAGCAAGGAAAACCCTAGGCATTGGAGTGTGCAGAGAGATTTTTTCATGTACAAATAGAGTTTTGGATTCGTGGTGGCTAACGAGTTGTGAATTGAGATACATTGCAGAATTAGATAAGGACAAAAAAGGAAATGAGTTAGAGGAAAGAAGTGATACATGTGATTAGAGAGCATCAATTACACATCAATATCATTGCTAAGACATTCTAATAGGTGAATTAGTTAAATCTTTGAACAAAGTAGTCCTAGTAGGCTATTGTAAATCCTTTAATAGGGTAAGATCTAACAATCTTGTAAGCCTTTAATAGGATAGAGCTTTCATAGGATAGATCATAGTTCATGATCAAATATTTTAGCCTTGATTGTATTCACTTTATTACTACAATAGTGAAGATTTGTGGGTGTCATTCCCACCCCAGTTTTACCTTCTCATTGTAGGGTTTCTGGGTAACCAAATATCTTGTATGATATATGCATTGAATGTTATTTTTCTTTTATGCTATGGATGAATATGTTTAGCTACCTATTTTATTCTACATGAAAATTGTAACATGGATGTGTGGTGAATGATTTTATGGTTAAACATTGGAAGGATTGATTCACTACCCCCCCCCCACCCCCCCTACTTTCTAGTTTACTTTCACTATTGTATTTCCAAGAATAATAATGCTAACCATCTCCCAAATTCTCCAAAAATGCTAAAATACTCCCCCATACAAATATCACTTGCATTCATGCTAACAAGTTTGCTTCTCCTTTTTCTTTATTTTGGATCATTGTATTCTTCATCACTTTTAGCATAGTTTTTGTGGTCATTCAACTCTTCTATTTTTGTTTGGATTTGTGATTTCATCTTGGTTTCTTTTGGTTATTCTTTATTGGGTAGAGATTCTTTGACTTTGTCCTCTTTGTTTGTAAAGTAGGCTAGCCTTCTTCTAATGAATGACCTTGATACTCTATATTTTAGGCCAAAGTAGGGTTGTTCAAAATTTATAGTGCAAGATGTATTCCACCATGTAGAAGGGATAGAATCTACTATTTCCCTTTTGGTTGTGTTTAGTTTGTGGTGCAACTTTACTTCTTCTAGTTTTCTTGGTTTATTTTCCTACCAAGAATTTTTTTTCGCCAATAGGTTGCCTCTAACACCCTCTATTGTCCTATTTTTGTAGGTTGGCATCTTATTGGTTGAGTTTTTTTTTTGGCTTGGTCAAAGAGTTGTTGGTATGCTTTTATACAATGTTTAGTTGGTTGTTTTAGCTATGAAAAATGGTTAATATGGGTATGTTGTCGTGATGTTACATGCACACATGCAACTTCAATCCTAGTATGGTAAGTATCAACTTCTTAGCATTGTGTTGGTGATTTAACAATATTTTGGGTGGTTATTAATGATTTCCCCCCCCCCTTTAATCATCTTCTTGGATGCCACATCCTTCCTTGAGTTAGGCATTTGGAATCATTCAAAACAAGTTGATTGGTATTTCAAATTTAAACAACTATCACTTTAAATTTACTTAGCATTTATTCATCCTATGTGTCATGTGAGAAAATATTAAATAAGTGGTCTTGTCCAAGGCATACGGATTACTATACATCATAAGACACATCTCAAAAAGTATTGTCTAGAAAATGCATTTTTTGTTCTTTAGACAGAAATTGATTGATTTTGTGTTAAGTTTGAAACTATCTATTTTACACTCACAAGAGTTGAAGTTGTGGGCACATAGGATCCTAGGATTCCATCAACTATCATTAGAGAGAGATATTTTTCATGCTTTTGAGATAACAGTTTCAAATACAATTCTTTCATCTTTTATCAAGACTTAATTTAATTATCAATCTTTTAGGCTTTATGTTCCTTTCCCATTGGGCATATATCTCCTTCAAAAGGACAGGAAGGCATGAAGTCCTAAAAACCCTAAAATATTGAGTCCAATAAAGGAAGTAAAATAGTTTTCTTGAAAGGAATTTTTACATTAACATGTGTCCCATGTCTATTTATCGTCAAGGTTTGATGAGATTTCCCCTCCATATCTGACCCTCTGGGTGTTGTGACATGGGAGAGTGCATAATGAGGGTTCTTCTACATGCAAGATTTTTAGCATGGAGGGATATTTTTGGCTAAATTAAATACCTACTCAAAAATATCTTTCTATGAAGCACATATCTAGGTTTGAGATCCCCTCTCCCTATGGCTTGGTTAGGTGAGCTTGTATTATGCTATAGTTGGCATTAAAAAAATCTATATTTGTAGTTTCTAGAACTTAGGTCCTTCTAATATGTGGGTGGGTGCACTGGAATTCCTTCTTAATCTTTCCTTCCACCATCATTATTGTGTGATAGACTTACTAATGATACAACAAATAGTTAATGATGGAAGATAAAGAACTCATTTTTATCAAATAAATTTTTTCTTTTGTACCCAATGCATTTAAGATTTTTAGAGGAGTGAACTGCTCTTATTAATCAATGGTTCATTGAAGAGATAACTCATAGAGATGTGATATAAAAGTGTGCAAATATTAGCATTTATAAATTGGGTTTTCTTTGGAAAATCCCCTCTTTAATTCTACACTTCTTTCTATACCTCTATTATGTCTTTTTTGGGTATAATTTCCTCTTCCATAGTTGTTTATCTATAAAGTTAGTAATAGATCTTGTAGATTTAGGAAAGAAAAGTGACAGGTAAACTAGTTAGGGAAATGACTTGGTTTCCTATCCAAAGTTATAGATAATTTTCTATCAATAAGAAGAATGTCAACTATGCTAGGGTTGGTAAAATTGATGATTTTATCTTCCATTTCATTGTTAGACCATCATTATGAATAAAAATAGTATTTTCATTTCTTCCAATTGGCTTCCTAGAAGCATTATCTTTGTCTCACCCATTGCATGTTGGTATTTATAAGTTGTGTTTTGAGTAGAAGAATCTTGGAATGATTTCTATGGGAATAATCTATCTAATAAAAAAGTGAGATCTTTCTTCTTCTTTTCTATTATCTTCCTTGGCTTGGATAGTAATAAATGATCTTACCTACTTCAATACTAATTCATTTGTAACATTTATTTATGCTAGATTTCTTGATTAAGGTCATGTATTTAAGTTATTCTACCATTCAAACATGTATTATTGATAATAGTAATGAAAAAGTAGACTATATGTAAATTAAATCTCTAACCCTATAGTCCTTTTCCTTTCTATTATTTACTTTTTGTATTCCCCTTAGTCTTATTGTAAGATATCCATCCAACCCAATTCAAGTGAATTATTTTCCAAAACAATATGCATAGAGAACCATTCAAGATTTTACTTACCTTATTATTAATATAGTCACCTCCTTATCCAACTTTTCTTATTCCTTACATGATCAAGACCCTTTCTATAGGGATCTTGGGAGTAGATATTTTTCTTTGTTATCTTTTTGGTGATATTCGCAGAACATTCTAGTATAGTGATAATTGTTACTCTATTGATAGTTCACAAAAAAATGTTTAGTTAATAGGATCCTAACAAAGTCACACCCTTTCACAAGGATCATATATATGAGTACACTATCTTGTGGGTTTTTGGAAATATTCAAGATTATGCTAAGTTACTAAGAGGGGAGGGGTAAATCAATAACTTCTAAAACTTTAACAATTTCAATTCTAAATCCAATAATCCCAATAGCAATTAATTCATCACATCTGATATGCATGAGAAACTGAAAAACATGAAAGCATCCATAACACCTAACATAAAGATTTGGTGACCCAAAAACCTTCCAAATATAAAGTAGAATTAAGGTGGGGATGATACCCACAAACTTTAATACTATAGCTTAAAGTTGGCCTATTAAGGCTTACATTGATCACTTCTGATGATCTGCCTTGTTAGGAGCAATTACAACTACAAAGTCCACCTTTTTAGAGGTTTTACAAACATATAGTGAAGCATGCACTCGGTAAAGATATTTATGAAAGGATGTTAGGTCTACCTTGTTAGAGGATTTTGACTGGTTCACTTGTTAGGATGAAGTAGTAGATCTTTGATCTATAGCTTGATTTGCTGAATGAGATTCCTTTGACTATTGATCATCTTTCTATGATAGATATGTAACTTTTTCTCCTTATATTGTTATGGCCTTCACAATTTTCTCTTCTTCTATTGCATAACTTGCACTTTCTCATGTATCTTCATATTACATTATATGGTACAATACATTATATATATATATATATATATATATATATATATATACCAATCCAAATACATAATTATAAAGTTTTCTATGATACAAGTTAACACAAACATTATAAAGTTGACCCACATGAAGACACTCAAGTTCTGAAGATTGACTAGGTGAGGTTCTGATACTCGACATCCACTATCAATGCTCGACATTGTCATGCACCCAATAGATGTAGAAGCTCAGTCCATATTGATCACCTCTAAGTAGTCTTAAACTCAGTCTACACTGGTGACTCGGTAGATATTGTGCAACTTGGCATAAACTAAATCGCTTGATTCTCATTTACCACTACGAGCTTGGTGTAAACTTAATCACTTGGTTAACATAGAGTAGCTTGGTTAACACTAGATTCATATCACATAAACTACAAACTTTATAATCATTAATTTGCTCGGTTTACACTCATAAACTAAACATACACTAAAATGCATCATTTATACTATTGGACTTCACACTGATTGAATCTACTTAGTAACCATTGAGATTTTTCCAAAGGACTCAGTAGAAACTGTAGAACTCAATAGCAACTGAAATGCTTGGTAAACACTGTTAGCTATACAATGAGCTCGGTAGAGTCTTACAATTTGAATAAGTGTATTGTCACTAATAACAAACTTTATTGATATGTCAATAATATCCACATTTGGCATTAGTGACAAAAACACTTATTAGCCAAAACTAATTTCAAAAGGTTTCCTAAGTACCATTATAATGTGATTCTAGCTCAGTGGAGTATACTATTTTTGAGATTTTTCAAAATTTGTTGTGTAAGTATACTAAACATTCCCTTGTTGTATGTATTTTCTCTTCCATTTCTTTTTACATCTTTATATATTTTCTCCTCCATAACTCTTTACATCCTTCTCCATCTACTTATTCACATTATATACTCCCCCTATACATATATCTTTCTCCCCCTTTTTGACATTAATGCCAAAGATTTATTCTATATATTTTCATGTTAATGCCAAAATGAGATAGGAAATCTAAATGTACCTTAAGGATTATTTTCAAGGTCTTGTCCTAGTCCTTTTGCAAAACATTACTTTTATGTAGTGCAAGTTGCACTTCTATTGATAGCTCAATCATATGGTCTGCAATTGAGAAATTGTTGTCATGGATGAGAGTTTTAGAGTGTCCATGTTGGGAAGAATCATATTTTGAATATCTACTAGTGTAGATATAATCCTTGCATCTTCTTTAAGCAATTCAGCTTGCATATCTATCAAAAATCTAATTTTTGTGAAATGTGCAAAGCTTGAACTAGGCTTGTAATGTCTCATTTTTTGGGCATCTTTAGATTTGACTTTTATTTATATCAATTTTATAATATTTCTTATGATCCCCTATTCAATAAGTGATATCTCATATATATATATCAGTATTTCATAGAGATGTGTCTGTTCATTACTTTAATAGGTAGTTATATTATTTAATTATATATGATTATATATATTACATATTAATTATTTTAATTAAATATTATTTTAATATATAACAAAGATATCATATAGTATGCTATTGTCATATAGATATATATTAATTATCTATGACATGTAAATATCCAATTAAATATATGATAACACTCATGTGTGTGTGTGTGTGTGTGTGTAATTAATTTTTATAATTATATAACAATTCATATTTGTATCTTATATAATTACAATATTATCAATTATTAATATTATATACACTTTATAATAAATTTATATACTGAAATGGGGATATCATAGTCAAGTTGCAACTACTGAGAACTAGCCTTTAGATCAAGATCTATATGTATTTTGGACAATTTGTCCTTTATTTCCTTGGTAAAATTTGGAACATCACACAACTTACCAAAAAGTAGTGATACATTTGTACAGGATGTTTTCAAAGGACCCAAAATTATAGAGAGTTATACTTGATGAATGGTAATTTGCTAAGAAATGTACTCCATTACTTTATTATCAAATTTATTTCTAGCCTTTTCAACTAGCTTGTCTTGACCATCAATGTCCTCATTGAATTTTTGGATTTCTTCTACTAGTTGATACAAAATAGGTTGAGAAGAATCAATCTCAACTCCTACTACCTCTGCCAAAATGTTTTGTGCACCATCAATTATCTTATTCTCCTTATCTATCTCCTCTCTTAGTCTTTGCTACTTGTCTTTTTCTAGAGGAGTTCACCAAATGTCTACATTTGGTCTGCAGTACGCTTGTAAATATCCCAATTGGGGATTACTATTTCCTCATCTAAATTAATATCTTCCTCTATCTCCTTTCCTTTTGCCAAAAATTTTGTGCTCAGTTGAACCATAGGCTCAACTATCCTTATACATATTCCTTTTCTATCTAGAATGGAAATAATGGTAGACATACTGGGACTCATAGTAAAAAATGATACTATACTAACTAAAGGAGTACTTATACAGATATTTGAAGAGCTCAAAATGGATGAAGACAAAATTTTAGTACCCAAAACTAAAGTAGAAAAAATTGGAGTGCTTGCTACTGATGTACTCAAAATTGATGTAGTCAATGTATCCATAGCTAATGATATCAACTCAGTTGATGAAGAAGGAGTCTAAAACTTAGTAGATGAAGTAGAAGTCACTTCTATCATGATGTGTTGAGTTGAGTAGGGGAAAAGAGTGATTGGACATTTGATGTATCACTAGTGGTCATAATCAAACTTGTTGAAGTTGTCTCCATACTTGATGTAGTTAATGATTTTCTCAGGGAGTGAGGAAGAGAGGCAATGACTACTATAGCTATCTTGACAGTGTTAGCCTCCTCATCATCTTTCTTTTCTTCCTCAATAGCCTCTTGCTCCTTTAATTCTTCATAATCAACTATAACAAAATGAGTTGATCCTTCATCATCCTCTTCATCCTTTTCTTCAACATCTTTTACTTCAACTAGAAATTCACTTGGCTTGTGAAGATGATAGACATTTTTCCAAGTATTTTTTGTATTCTTCACAACATGTTCAATAACTTTCATCAAAATTAGACAAGTGTTAAACTTAAGAGTCATCTTATCTTCATTTTTGTTTAGTGACTCTTTCACCTTAGCATCTATCATGCTCAGTAATAGTTGCCTCAAGGTTTGCCCATATGTGTCTTTGATAGTTTTCTTGGCATGTTCCCATCTCGACCTAATTTTCTTGATTAAAGTATTAGAAAATTGAGAAATAGGTTGGTTAGGTGAGTACTTCCACTTACCCATTTTATCCCTGACCAAGTCTTCTATTTGCTTCTACTTTGCCTCAATTCTAGTATCATACTTTAATGCCTTAAAGTTTTTTATCCCTACACCATCTTGTAGTTCCTTTAATCTATCATGGAAGGTGGGTGGAGGTCTACTAAATATGATGTCACCTCCTTCTTTTTCATCCTTTTTCTTTGACCTCCTTGTGAAGACTGTAGTGGATGACTTTACTGGCTTGGTGATGATCACCTTGCCTTTCTTTTTCAAAGGTTCTTCTTTCTCTGATTCTTCCTCATCCTCTACTTCCTCCACATCCTCACCTTTTCCCTCAGTTAACAAGAGAGGTACACTTGATTTCAGCTTTGTTCTATTACTAACCACCTATGGGAGCTTTATCTCAAGTTCAATCCTAGACTTTGGTTCATCATATGTTATAATGTAAGAGGCCTTGGGATCAACTAGTTCATTGAAAAGGACTTCAATGATATCTTTGGTTTCATCAATGTTAACCTCATAGCCATGAGGTTTTACCCATGCAATTCTAGGCCTTACTACCTGAATGTATACCTTGTCACTATCAACCATGAAACATACATCATCCTTATAGTCCTCAACTAATTTCTTTGGAATTCTAAACCTATTGTTCATTTTCTCCTTGAATGCATCAAAGTAGTTGTCCATGATGTTGTATTTTTCACCCATTTCTACAATGTACTCATTTATTTGGTAGATTGTAGGCACATAATTTCTCCATACAATAGTGCTTTTATAAGGAAAGAATTTTTTCACATAAAAGAATAGGAAAGTTAATAAAGAACCAAACTTACATGTATTGTTCTTGGATGTTCCTATGCTTTTCATATTCTTGTTGAACTATTTCAACAATAACTTGGCAAGGTCAAATGATAAATTATTCTTTACTATCTTGTATACCAAGTCCATGGCTTCACATGACACACTATTCAACCTACTTGAACTATATATTTTGTGTGCAATGATGTGAATGCCAAACTTCAACTTTGCATCAATAAAGCTACTGATTTTCATTCCCTTGTTGTCCCATTCTACTAGGGTTTTATTCTCAAGTTTTGCTTGACCTAGGGTTTTTGTCACTTTGGCTTTGGCTAGCATATGGAAACTAGTGATTTGATGAATCATATTCTTTGATATCAAAATTGTTTTTTCAATCCATAGATGCCCATTATGCACCTACTAAGGATAAACCTATTCCATTTGATTTGAAACTCATGGGGCATATGAGGGATATGAGTAAATCCTTTGGTTTCTAGATTTTGATGCTTGGGTTTTAAGATTTCATTCACACATAGCTAACCTAGGGCATCATCCATTTCTAGTTTACCAATTTCTTGAATGACACATTTAAAATGAGTGTGAATATCATTGATTAGAAGTACCTTTGGTGTAATCTAGGATTGCACACCACTTGGATCTAATGTTTTAGCAATCATGAGAGTGAGCTTGAAATCTAACACTTTTCATTCAACTCCATGAACCAATATGTCCGAACCTTGCTTTTCCTTGTTGATGGTGGATGCCATCTTTACTTAGTAGATTGAGAGAACTCAATAAAACTTTTGCTGGAAGTTCACTCAAATCATTTCATCACACTAAAAATCTCTTCTTCATAATAGCACTTGAAAATTCATGATAAGAAATGAATTCAATTCCATGCCTTTTGATAAAAAAATTCCATTCATGCTTAGTACAAAGGTAGATGTGTTAACATCATGATTGATAGATTGTCATCCAATATTCTACTTTGATCACTCGGTGAAGTCTTTGTGACTCAATATCCATAGGTATCTTTATTACTCCCAACCTTGCTCAGTAGTGTTTATGAACTGACCTTACTCAGTAGAGAAGGTAACTGATACTAATCTTTCTCAGTAATCACTTTGTATCTTGTATACAAATTTGGATCTTTCTCACCTTTCAACTGGAACTATTTTGGATGTCTTCTTTGATAGCCTAGTTCCAATTCTCCCTTGAGAGCTTAATTTGAAATGGTAGTCTCCCAATTCTTAAGTGACTTGACCATCATTTCTTGGAATAATGTCCTTAGTGGAATAATGTCCTTAGTATACTTAGTAATCCATTGCTATCTCATCTACTTTTGGATGTTGTCAGCTTTTACCTTCTTTTCATCTTTAATTCTACGAGTATTCATGCAATTCTTGGCAATACGGCCAAGTTATGTACAAGTGAAACATCTTTTGGTGGTATCTCTTTTCCTCATATAATGTTTAACACAATTCATACCAATGTTTCCAAATTCTCCATAGTAATGACATCTACACTATGTATTGTAATCCCAACCAAATATTGCTTTCACAATTTGTTCTACAGAATTCAATATCTTGGTTTTGCATTATGATGCCTTGTGTCCATGTTTCTTACATTTGTAACAATTTCCTTCAAATCTTGGTTTCTCTTTGCATTCATTAGCCCTATGACCATGCTAATTGTAATTATAAAATTTTCCATTGAATTTTTCCTTTCCTTTGCTCCAACATTTATTTGATGTATGACCTATCTTACTATAGTGATTGCAAGTAGGTCTTTCATTCCTTTGAGCACCTTGTTTGGAGGATTCACCTTCTTCTTTGTATCAAATTCATGGTTACCCTTTTGTTTGTAGAGGTTTTTCTCATTCAACTAATTCATGTCTGCTTGGGATTTCATCATTCTTTCATTGAGTTGCCTTTCAAAATTTAGATCATTCTATAATCTTTCATTCTCTAATCTTGGGTTCATGATTTCTTTATTTGCATTGGTGAGTTGACTAATGAAGTCAGTCTGCTAGAGGGATAGATGTTGAATCTCATTGTCTTTTCCTTCCAACTCTACTTTTACTTTGTTTTTCTATTCCATGATTTCACATAGCCTTACTAAATAGATTTCTTGTTCTCTTCTTAGTTTTCTCACTTCTTCTTGTAGGGAACCATTTTTTTCTAGGAGTTCTTTGATTGCACCATTTGCTTCATCTAAGCTACTTGAAGGATGAAAGTCATAAATTCAATATTCAATGTACTAATGATCATTCATTTGATTTGTAATTTCTTTTCTTTTTTTTAGGGATTGGGAGGGTTTATCTTTTTCTTTCTTGAGTTAGGCATTGGCCATTTCTAGATTCAATATTTCATTGGCAATAGCTTTGTCAAGTCTAAATATCTCCATATCCTTGATCTTTGCTCAAGCTATTAAACTTTCTCCTAAGAACCAAAAGGCTCTGATACCAATTGTTGGAAATATTCAAGATTATGTTGAGTTACTGAGAGGGGAGGGGTGAATCACTAACCTCTAAAACTTTAACAATTTCAATTCTAAATCCAATAATACAAATAACAATTACTTCATCACATCTGATATGCATGAGAAACTAATAAACATAAAAACATCCATAACACTTGGCACAAAGATTTGGTGACCTAGAAACCTTCCAAATAGAAAGTAAAACTGGGGTGGAGATGATACCCACAAACTTTAACATTGCAGCATAAAGTTAGCTTGTTAAGGCTTACATTGATCACTTCTAATGATTTGCCCTATTAGAAGCAATTAGGACTACTAAGTCCACCTTTTAGAGGTTTTACAAGTGTATAGTGAAGTATGCATTTCATAAAGAGATTTATTAAAGACTGTTAGGTCTACCTTGTTAGAGGATTTTGATTGGTTCACTTGTTAGGATGAAGCAGAAGATCTTTGATCTACAACTTGATTTGCTAAATGAGATTCATTAGTGTACTAATCACCTTTTTGTAATAGATATGTCACTGCTACTCCTTATATTGTTATGGTATTTACAATTTTCTCTTTTCTATTGCATTTATAACTTGCATTTTCACAAGTATCTCCACATTACATTGATATGGTACAATACATTATATATATACCAATCTAAATACATAATTACAAAGTCATCCATGATACAAGTTAACACAAACATTACAAAGTTAGCCTACATGAAGACACTTGGGTTCTGAAGACTGACTAGGTGAGGTTTTGATACTTGGCATCCACTATCAATGCTCAGCATCATCATGCACTTGGTAGAAATAGAATCTTGGTCCATACTAATCACCTCTAAGTAGTCTTGAACTCGATCTGCACTAGTGACTCGGTAGATACTATGCAACCTGGCATAAACTAAATTACTTGATTCTCATTTACCACTACAAGTTGGGTGTAAACTGAATCACTTGGTTAACATAGAGTATCTCATTAACATTGGATTCATATCACATAAACTACAAACTTGATAATCATTTATCTACTCAGTTTACACTAATAAACTTGGCATACATTGAAATGTATGGTTTATATTGTTGGACTTCACACTGACTGAATCTACTTAGTAACCATATATTTTTCCAAAGGACTCGATAGCAACTGTAGAACTTGGTAGGAACTGAAATTCTTGGTAAACTTTGTTAACTGTATAATGAGCTTGGTAGAGTCTTACAATCTGGATATGTAATGTCACTAATAACAAACTTGATTGATATGTCAACAGTGGGTATCATCCTCGCTAGAGTTTTTCCTCTAATAAAGGGTTCCCCTAGTCAACAAATCATCATGTTATGGTGTACATATTTATGTTATTATGCATCATTATTTTAACTATTGGAGTTGGATTTAATGCATTTGGATTTAAGTTTAATTTATGAAATTAAGTTTTTGTCCCCCTTCTTTGTTATGTATGAGCTTTACTTCTTAATAGAAACATGGTGACCAAGTCAACATCTTCCAGAGACCCAAGAAAAAAGGAATTTTCTAGGTTTTCCATGTTGATCACAAACCTGTAGTCTAATATTTTTCTACAATCCTAGATTTGGAATTTTTAGAGAAAAAATTCATATTTCATTATACATTTTGAGATAAGTACACTATAATTTATTTAAATTTTTCAAGCAGACCTATTTCCAAATTTAAGTTAGCTTGATTGTACATATTTTGTCCCTAAATCTATCTTACACTTCAAAATTCATCAATAAGTTCAATTTTTAATTTTATATAAAATATCTATAGTCAAATTTTAGCATGCAAGAAAGAGACCTTTCTAGTGTACCTAATATAACTTGGATTTATAATTTGTATCCCTTATCATAATTTTGGGTTTTTATAATCTCATCTTAGTCATATTGAATGTTAAGAATGGGAGCCCCTCTTTCTCTTATATTGAATGGGTCAGGGATTAAATTTAGACAAGTGTTATAGCTAGATTGCATCATTAGAGTCATTGATATCATTCTCCCCCTTAACATTTATCATATATACTTTATTTATTATTAATTTATTTATATAATGTATATGATACGTATCATCTATTCAATACATATTGGGTACACAAGATATGTATTAGATACCTAATATGCATATGTAGGATCCATCTGACACATGTACCTAAAAATTTACTTCAAGATTTTCCTCAGGTATCTTCTTTGGGAAAAAAATATGTTTTCCATATTTCCTTCGACCTCTAGAATCTTACCATGTAACCGATGACATCTTTTTCACTCAAATTTGATGAAATAGAAGTTTTTTCTAAGGATATTCCTAGCTTTCATCAATATAACTTGTGTCAAATTTTGAGTTAAATATTTAATTATTATTTATTCTCTAATTGAGTTACCCTTTAACTAACATTTGGTAGAATAATTTAAAAATAGCTATAAATATAAAATAATGTAATAATTTTTATATCTGAAACATGCATCACATTTTATGCTTCATATAATACAAGGAAAAATAAAGAATTTTCATTAAGTTTGGACTAAGTTATAGTGGTAAGACACATGCTTTTATACTCTAAAAACTTTATAGAAAAAATATCACAATTCAAATTTTTTTTTTTTGAAAAAAATTAGAAAAAAATGTGTAGATGTGTAGATGCACCACATCTACACATGAATCTACTACTTATATCTAGAATCTAAAGGATTAGAGCAATACAAATCCACAAAGCCCAAAAAATACCTACATGTAAATGCCCATCATAGAGAAGAAAAAGATGAGGAGGCAAGGGTTTTTCTTTGAAAAACATGCAAATTTTATTCTCAAAAATGAAAAAGATAAGAGATAATTACAACTGATCTATCCTTATAGAAGGAGATCAAAACCCAAAAAGGGTAACCTAAAAGGTAAAAGCCATTTAATAATTACTAATTAATTATTAAATGTGAATTATGCAAAAGTGCATAAAGTGAAATATTAAGAAGGGAGAAAAGGTAATTTAATAAATTAAATGAAATTAACCTTTCTCTCTATCACCCCCATTAAGATGAGCAACAATGCAATGTAGAAAGAAAACTTGGATCTTGAAAACAAGGCTTGATAGGTACCCAATCACAATCAAATCTCTATGAAACAAAGAAATGGTGAAAACCTAGTGGGAAAAAGCCTATTCCAAACAAAGATAGAAAATCATGCACAAATAAAACATCTCAAGAGAATCTCTAAGGACCACAAGTACGCTAAAAGCCTCCATGATAGAAGCTTGAGACCCCATAGCCCCCCATAATGGTAGAACTCTTGTGTTGATGAACATACTAATGTGGCTTCAATCTAAAGAAAAAAAATGAAAGTGGAAAAGGATGATAAAACCCATGTATGTAAGGTACAATTAGAAGTCCTAGCTGATACTCAAAGGAGAAAGTATGATAATCTTGAAATGGAATCTCCAATGGAGGTGGGATAATAGAAGTGTTGAATCTATCATTTGAGAGGATATGTGTGTCCTCTGATATACCCTCAATAGCTATAGTAGGTGGCTTGATGACTAGAGCTGCAATAGTAGGCAATGCTAAAGAATAATCCTTTGCAAGATATGGAATTTTAATTGGAGGTGGAGGTGTAGAAGTCACAAAACTGGTCTCAGGAACAACACATAAATTCAAGTGACCCAAGTTTACCTCAATAGACTCTCATGAGAAAAAAGAGTGTCTCTAATAGTGCAAATAGTGGACCAAAATATTAGAAGTAATATAGGAGGAAAGTATGATCAACAATCCTTATAGCGATAATATTTCTTGTCTCGCTATTTCTAATGTGCACTCAATCTTGTGCAAACCTAACTATCTTCCCTATACCATTGTGTGTAATCTAATAAATAGAGAGAAGGTTAAAGAACAAAGATAAAACATAAATTACATCATTAAATGCACCATTATCAATGTCAATAGAACCTTTCCCACATACAGTCGTAGTAGTGTTGTTCACCATAAAAATGTGTGGAGTAGGAGAAGCCTCAAAAGAAGAGAACAAATCCTAAGAAGATGTCATATGGTGTGAAACATTTGAATCCAATAACCATCTAGAAGAATGAGGAACAATAGTCGTACATAGTTTATGACCCTCTCTTGTATCTTTACCATTTGACTAAAATGATGATGATGAAGAAGATCTATGAGAAGTAGAAGGAATATCAATGTTCCTCTTCTGAAGGAGAATAGTCAAATTTGAAACCTATTTGGCATAGCTATCTAACTTCTTCTCATAGGAATGAGACCGATCATGAGTAGGCTTATTACAATAAGCACATTTTAGCCTTTATGGCTTTGGTTTACCCCCTTTAGGAAGAGGTGGCCCTAATGAACTATGAGTGCTATAATCAATCTAAGACTCTATAGAATGAGATTTATATGTATTCTCCTTCATCCTTGAAGATGGATGAGCTACCAACGCATAAGTCTATGAGCCTTTGAGAGAATCCAATTAAGAGATCTTAGCTCTCTCTTGAGTCAAACGATCACAAAAAACCTCAAAGGATGGCATGGTAAATCTATTACCCAAAGCATATTTGGTGGAATAGAAGGTAGAAGCAAAAATCTAAAAGTTTCCACTAAGCTTAGAAAAAATTAGGTAGATACACTTAGAATCATTGTTGGTCTTCCCACAACCCTACAAAAAAGATCTCTTTTGATTGAAATTCATCAAGAAGTCCTCAATGGAAGGAAAAGAATTTGGTACAAGAGAGGTAAGCTCTGCCTAAATCTAAAGTGCCCTAAACTAATTCAGTATACCAAACAAGCCTTCAAGCTTGGTCCACATAGCTAGAGTGGTATTGCACCCAACAAGATGAAATTGTACATTTTTAAATACCTATAAAACAATCAACCCCATTGCTTCATCCATCTTGTTCCTATGTTGGATGACATCAAAAGGCCTTTGTAAAATTGGTTGCACAACATTTAAACAAGACCATGACTTTTTTGATTGGATAAGCCATATCAAAAAGGTCTTCCATGTTTGATAGTTATGAGTGTTGATCTCATATTGGTTTTGACAATTGAGTGTCAACACACTTATGAAACTTTCTAAGTTGATGCCAAGTATAATATAGCTACCAAGTTACAATATGTAATGAGTCATTTAGATGCCAAGCATATAGATAGTGCTGAGCAAGTTTCAACTACCAAGTGACTAATAGATGCTAAGCTAGTATATGTGCCGAGTAAACTATAGGTGTTGAACAAGAAAAAAATTCTATTTATACCAAGCATCAGTAATCAACAAGTGTTGAGTGACACAATATTAACATATGAGTTTGTGTCTTCACAAACTCAGATGCAAATCTTGTTGCATGACAACTAATATACAGATTTTGAATCTTAAAAGATAAGATTGAATCTATTAGATTTCCTATGTACTTTGCATACAACCAATCAAAGAATTGCAATGCTAAAGAGGCAAAATGGATGAATCTCACCCATAGATTCATACCTAATCCTAATTCATGAAAAAAAATTCATAGGGACAAAGCTCCATAATTTAAGAATTGAGAAGGAGAGGAATGATAGAGTGAAAGAGAGTGAAGAATAGAAGGGTGAAGAGTACATTCAAGGTGACTTACTAAAATAGGGGAATTGTCAAATCAGTTTATAATAGAATAGAGTATCAACACTTCATACAGAATCATATTAGATCAAAGAGGATCAGATTAGAATGCACTAAACATCGATATGAAATCAACAATTGAAGATTGCAAGTGATTAGGTCAACACATCCTACTATACTTTCTAGCAATTGCATTAGGAGAATGAAAATCCTATGAAGATAGGTTGGTTTAACAACCATTTTGTAAATCCTTTAATAGGGTGACATTGCAAGTGAATGATTTGTAAATCCTTTACAAAGCTACACTTTTAATAGGGTGTTGGAGCCTTTAATAGGGTAGGCCTCTCATAGGGCAGACCATTGTTGATGGTCAAACTTTGTAACCTTGACAAGTTACATATTACTACAATGATAAGTTGTTGGTGTCATCCCCACCCCAATTTTACCTTCTCATTTTGGAGGGTTTCTAGGTGATCAAATATTGTGTTCTCTATTTTCATGCATGCCTTTACTTTCATGTTAATTAGAAATGTTACATGCATGTAATGATTTCAATTAAAAGTTTAATACTTTTGATTCACCCCCCCCCCCCCCCCCCCCCCCCCACCCGCCCTTGCTCATAAGTATTATTCCCAATTGTAAATTCTAACAATTGGTATCAAAGCCAAATTATTACAAGGAAAAGCCTTACAACTTGAAGAAACGATCTATAAATGGATGTGTAAAAGCTTGGGAAGATTATAGAGAATTAGGAGATTGAAATACATCTCATACTACATTCTCTAGAAGAAGCTAGGGAAGAATTGAGGAAATCCTTAAAGAGAAGAAAAGACATCGCCATAGCTGAGAATGATACACAATACAAGGAGATTAACACCACTAAAGTGTTTTCCAATAGAGATTCTAAGGAGTGTGATGCAACAATTGTAGACCTAATGAAGAAGAAAAAAGCTCAAGTAGAAGCCATCATGCTTTGTAAAGTGACTGAGTAGAAGAAGAGAGCCATTGAAGATAAAGCTATGATAGAAGATGACAAGAGAAACCTTGCCAACATACTAGAAGAAAAGTCAAGTGAGCTTGCAAGAGTTTCCACATGCAACTAGACACCCTAAGCCAAATGATGAATGTTCATCATGAGCTAAATGTCAAGGACATTAAGATCTCCACACTAAAGATGCAGAATGAACAACTACAAAATGACTTGAGAAGAGAAAAAGAAAGTGAAGAAAGCTTCAAAAAACCTAATGAAACCATCAAGAACTTTGAATAACTAGTAAAATCACTAGGATCTAGTAATGACACTTTAGGACTAGGATACACCAGCACTAAAGAAGGAGAGCCATCTAAGACTATAGAAGAAAGAAGTGATAAAGGTAAGAACACAAAACCCACTTGTCATTTTTGTGGTAAAAAGGGACATATGAGTATATGTAGGATAATGGTGTGCCAAAAAGTGGTGATGTGAAAAAAATAGAGTTTGAAAATGTCTAAAAGTGTTTCAAAATCCGCTCTGACTTATTTCAATCCATCATGATACCAAATCTAAAAAATTATTGGGTGTCCAATTTGATATCGGATACCTAATATTATCAGATATCCAATATTATATCAGATATTTGATAATATTGGGTATCTGATATCATATCCAATACTTGATAACTATCACTATTATTTAAAAAAAGCACAACCCACAGGTTGTGTTTTCATAGTGATATTAGATTTTCTTTCTGGAATATCCATTTTTCGATTGGATACATGATAAGAGGTGAGCTTTTCTTTTTTTCTTTTAATCAATTTTAGTATTATTTTTTTTAATTTTATTATAAATTTGTTAGTTTTAGTTGAATTTGTTACAGTTTAGGTTTTTTTTGATAGAAATTGTTAAAATTTGGGTTTTTTAAATATAAATTATGTTTTGCAAATTAATAGGTATGGCTGACCAAAATGATGATACTGAGGCAAGGAATTTTTTTCCTTGCAACCCCCCACCAAATGATCTAGTGCCCCCACAAAATCATCCACCAAATGATCTTTTACCCCTCAAAACCCTCCTCAAATTGAGGATTTGATCTTCGAAAATCTCACTAAATTGAGGGCTTTGTGAACAACATATCATAATGTACCCATATTGGCTCCTATGATATCCACGCAAAACACCATAGTGGATAACATTGAAACACTTACTGAGGAAAAAAAATACTACTCTTCATTGGCATGATGAAATGCATGAGATGTTTGGTGATGGGTTGGACTATGAGATTGTGACCCTCAATATATGTAAATATAATTTGGTTTTTCTTTTTGTGAACCCAAAAACTGATTCACCAATCAACCACAAAAGCCCAAACTATCGATTAAATGGTGCACAAATGATGCCATACGTGCAAACTTTTTTGATCATTAGTGGATGGTTTTTGACATCCCTCCACATAGCAATTTTGAGGTGCCATTTTATTTCCTTAGTAAATTGTATGCAGAATTTGTGTTGGGCCTCAAGGTAAACTATTGGAGCATGAAGCCCAACATGGGTGTAGGACTAGGAGCTCCTCAAGATAGACCCTCTTCCTAGTAGAAGAAAGCTGACACTTTTTTCCCCTTATTGATGTCTTCCCCCCTCCTTGAGTACAACATCTTGATATTGTCATAGAGGCTAGCTCTTAGACCATTAAAGCCATCCATAGACTAAGTAGCCTATTGATATCTCAAGCTAGGTCAGTCTTGCCTACCCCTATTGATGATGCTAGCATGAATTAATCATTGGCTAGCTCATCACATGTTTGTGTGCCTCATACTTGCATCACATGCAAGAATATCTGTCTGTGTCCCATAGGTGATCTTCCTAAGTATTATTTTATATTAGATGAGGATACACCAGATGCACATGTATAGGCTACATACCCTAATGCAAGAGAGGAGGGGCATGCAGAGGCATGGACTCCTTCTATGTCGATATGTGTATACATTTTTTTTTATGACATATGCGATTCAAAGTTCATTTTTATAATAGACTAATTTTAATTTTTAAGCCATACTAACTTATACATGTATGTGATCTTCACTGATGTTTAGTTGATGACTGAGGAGGAGCTGAGACAGGTTGACAATGCCATGATCTCGGCCATTTCATTTGGCCTTGAGACATCTACGGTATATTATGTTGTTTTCTCATTATTTTTTCTATTTGATATTGTAGCATATATGGTTTCTAATCTTTCTTTTATCTTGCAGGTACCACTTGTCCCTGGGGGAGAAAGTGTGGGGGCTAAGCCAGAACTGATTGACAAAGGAAAGGTAATTAGGTGTTTTCTATTTGATTAATTATCAATGCATTCTTGTAAAATTTTTGTGATAATTAAATTCAATTACATTCTTTATTGTATAGGGCATCGCTACTAGTGATGAGCCCATGCAGATTCTGCATCGTAGATGCTCAGGCATTTCTATTGACACTGAGAGCCTCATCATATGTATAAGTATCATTTATTTTTTATTTTCCTTATCTTCATAAATAAATTAAAAACTAATTTTCATTATAGTAACAACTACTATTTTGTATCTCATAGGAAACTCCTAGTGCACACGAGGTTAGATGGGAGAGTTTTGGATCGTTGATGATGCAACCACTATATCCTGAGGAGGAGCTTACACTAGTAAGTTGTAGTTTGAATTCTTCATTAAATATGTTATAAATTTAGCATGCTATGAATTATTATTTTATAGTTTAAGTTGCAAATTCATCTGACAAACAAATTTGAACATACACAGGCCACAATTAGCAAGGTACAAGCATTGCTTAGGGCATACAAGAGGACTCTTGACTAACATAGGAGGTCAATAAGAGAGGTATTTATTATGAAAGTTTAATAGTATAAAATATGATTTAAAAAAATTTCATTATGCATTTGAGTAATTCAATGTTAGATACAAAGAATCATATAAATTCAGTAGTTTAACTTTGGGTTTTCCTTTTTTGTTTATGTAGGAGGCATCTAATCCACCTAGTACAGTAAAGAGAATGCATTTTGATCATCCACCAACACCCTAGGATAGTATAGTTTTCATAAGATGTGTCATGAGACATTTTGAGATGGCATATGCCACATTGTTTATAGAAACATTGATATTATACACATTATGATGACATGATCAGCCATATTTTGTAAATGGATCTATGTATTTTGATATATATTTGTGTAATTTGTCTATGGATACATGAACTTTAATATATATATTTGTGTAATTTTTCTATTGATACATGTATTTTGATATATTTTTTTTTCATTTATGTCCACAATGATATACATATTAATTTAGTATCTAGTATTGTTTAATTTATCATGGATCATGTGTATTTTTCATGTTTATGGAATATCATTAATTTTGATCATGTTTGTTATATTTGATTCAAATAAAATAATTTTTGAATAACATTTTAACAACATTTATTATCAAATTTGGATGCAATGTTTTATTTGAAGTGCTATCATGAAACAAACATACTTGTTAACCTCCTACACAAGGTTCACATAACCCCAAATTTGATTTTAAGCTCCACCTTCAACCTTGAAACTAACTCTTGACTTCAAATCTAATCTCAACATACTTAAGGACTCCACTCCTCAACCATGGATTCTATTCCCAGCCACGAACGCATTCCTAGACTCATAATCTTTGATAACTAGCCCTTCACTTTGTTACTATCCTCATACTACAACTTTCCAATTTCAACATAACTTCAAAATATCCCAACTTAAGAGACTTTATTGGATCAAACCTTTTTAACTTGGTTCCCCAATACCATATCCATATGAATAACATCTATACATTTCTCACATTGATCAAATTACCCATACTAATCCACTTAACAAAACTAGATTCATTAATGCATGTTATCATTTCAGACCTTATATAGGTGTTTCCAACCTTTTATGGTCATGCTTAAACCCCTAACTAACTCTTTGCACTCATTTTCACTTTGCAAGAAAAAGTTACAAAAGTTGCAGAAGTTGTAGAATTCCAATTTTGCACATTTGCAACTTTTGCAATTTTGCAAATTTTTCAATTTTGAGCAATTTTTGCTATAACTTTAAATTCTTAATTAGATGAGTTTACTAAACTTTGTAAGGGGTTATCAGTAGCCCACATGAGCTTCGAGTTATGACCCTCAGAAGATTGACCTCAAAATGCACTTAGAGCACCTTAGAGTCTCCTCAATATAGGGTGGCCACAGATGATGGATGGTCTCTATGGCTAGAACAAGGGTGTCACTAGTGTTCACCTACCCATCCAAAGCTAATGGTGCTGACGATTCAATGCCAAGATTAGAGATTTCATAGTTATGTTGTGGTGCACCTATGAACTGAGGCACACTGTAAGTTTTGGAATCAAGTGAGATCATTGAGCTGAATCCAAATAGAACATGATATCTCAAAAATGAGATAGGTTATTTTAGGCCTTGGCATCACTGTCTTATAGCATTTGACATTTCATCGATAGCCCATGCTAGTTTTGAGTTATGACCCTCGAAAGATCGACCTCGAAATGCAATTAGAGCACCTTGGAGACTCCTTGGTATAGGGTGTCCATAGATGATGGAGGGTCCCCATGGCTAGACAAAGGGTCTTACTAGGGTTCACCTACCCATATAGAGCTAATGGCATCGATGATTTGATGTCAAGATCAGTGGTTCCAAAGTTACACTGTGGTGCACCTATGAACTGAGGCACACTATGAGTTTTGGCATCGAGCGAGATCACTATGTCAAATCCAAATAGAATGTTATCTCTCAAAAATGAGATAGTTTGTTTTGGGCCTCCATATCACCATCTTTTAGCATTCAATGGTTCATCAATAGCCCTCATGAGCTCCAAGTTACAACCCTCAAAAGATTGACCTCAAAATGCACTTAGAGCACCTTGGAGACCCCTCAATATGGGGTGGCCGCAAATAATGGATGGTCTCTGTGGCTAGAACATGGGTGTCACTAGGGTTCACCTACTCATCCGAAGCTAATGGCATTGACAATTCAATGCCAAGATCAACAGTTTCAAAGTTAAGCTGTGGTGCACCTATGAACTAAGGCACACTACGAGTTTTGGCATTGAGCGAGATCACTATGCTAAATCCAAATGGAATTTCATCTCTAAAAAATGAGATAGGTTATTTTAGGCCTCAACATTTCTATCCTTTAGCATTTTGTATTTCATCAATAGCCCTCACGAACTTTGAGTTACGACTCTTGAAACATCGACCTCAAACTACACTTAGAGCACCTTGGAGACTCCTCGGTATGAGGTGGCCATGGATGATGGATGGTCTCTATGTTCAGAACAAGGGTGTCACTAGGGTTCACTAGCCCATCCAAAGCTAATGGTGTTGATGATTCAATGCCAAGATTAGTGGTTTCAAAGTTATGTTGTGGTGCACCTATGAACTAAGGCACACTGCGAGTTTTGGCATTGAGCGAGATCATTGTGTCAAATCCAAATAGAACGTGATCTCTAAAAAATGAGATAGTTTATTTTAGGCCTCAACATCACTTTCTTGTAGCATTTTAAGGTTTATTGATAGCCCTCATGAGCTCTAAGTTAGAACCCTCGAAAAATTGACCTCAAAACACATTTAGAGCACCATGGAGACTCCTTTGGATAGGGTGGCTGCGAATGATGGATCATCTTTGTGGCTTGAACAAGTGTGTTAATAGGGTTCAATAACCCATCTAAAGCTAATCGCCTTGATGATTTGATGCCAAGATCAATGGTTTCAAAGTTACACTATGGTGCACCTATGAACTGAGGCACACTACAAGTTTTGGCATTGAGCAAGATCGTTGTGCTGAATCCAAATAGAATGTGATCTCTCAAAAATGAGATAGGTTATTTTAGGCCTTGGCATCACTATCCTATAGCATTCAATAGTTCATTGATAGGAGCTCTGAGTTATGACCCTCAGAAGATTGACCTCAAAACCTAGTCAGAGCACCTTAGAGACTCCTTTGTACGGAGTGACTGTAGATGATGGATGGTCTCCATGGCTAGAACAAGAGTGTCACTAGGATTCACCTGCCCATATGAAGCTAATGGCACTAATGATTCGATGCCAAGATTAGTGGTTTCAAAGTTACATTGTGGTGCACCTATGAATGGAGGCACACTATGAGTTTTGGCATTGAGCGAGATCACTGTGCCTAATCCAAACAGAACATGATCTCTAAAAAATGAGATAATTTATTTTATACCTCAGCATCACTATCCTATAGCATTCAATGTTTCATCAATAGCCCTTACAAGCTCTGAGTTACAACCCTTGGAAGATTGATGTCAAAATGCACTTAGAGCACCTTGGAGACTCCTTGGTACAAGGTGGCTGCAGATGATGGATGGTCTCTGCAATTGAAATAAGGGTGTCACTAGGGTTCACCCACCCATTTAGAGCTGATGGCATTGATGATTCGATACCAAGATCAATGGTTTCAAAGTTATGTTGTGGTGTACTTATGAACTAAGGCACACTACAAGTTTTGGCATTGAACAAGATCACTGTGCTAAATCCAAACAGAATGTGATCTCTCAAAAATAAGATAGGCTATTTTAGGTCTTGATATTACCATCTTGTAGAATTTGATATTGCATCGATAGCCCTCATGAGCTCTGAGTTATGGCCCTCAAAATAGTGCCCTCAAAATGCACTTAGACCACCTCATAGACTCGTCGGTATGGGGTGGCCACGGATGATGGATGGTCTCTATGGCTAGAACAAGGGTATCATTAGGGCTAGTAGTAAAAGAAAAAACATTATTTTTTACCTCTCTCAAGTTTTTGCATTTTGCATAGTGCAAGTTTGGTGTTAATATGTATTAAAATCATTATTTTTAGGTCCCACCACATAAATTACATTAAGTAAAATCATCTTTGTTTCTTACATTAAATCAACAAGTTCACATTTACTATATATCAAGTGTTTCATCATTATTATATGAATAGACCACTACCAAAAATCATTATGTCATAAATAGTAGTGTCGAAAATTGTAGTATCAATAAAAGTATTATAAAAAATTGTAGTGCCAAAAATAGAATAGATTTTTCCTCATTCTACTCCTTATTTAGCTTTTTATCTTCATGCCTGGCTATTCTTCATGATGTACCTACATTCCAATATCATAAAAAATATTAATAACTTATTGTATTAAAAAAGATAATCATCGGTTCACTAAATAATTATGAAGAAAATAATATAAGAAGTAAATATACATAGTCGAGTGTTCCGGTAGGGTCCTCTCTCTATTTTAGGGTCTCCAATAGGGCTTCATGATCAGCATTAGTAATAGTAAAAAGTTCTTTTACTTTTGGTCTTCCTTGATGCTTTAACAACTTTACATTTTTATTTATGATAAGATGCAAATATATGAGAATTATTTTGTGCTTCTGATAGTCTTTGAGTGCAAGAATTCCATTCCTTCTAAGCATGTAGGTCCACAACCATGTTCCAATGACAAAAACTAAACTAGTAGGATATGTGAATCCATCATCATCTATGATCAGTTGTGCAAGCTTTTATTTACCTCTTACACAATGTGCTAACTAATAATTAGATTTCTCATCATTCCCCTATGGTGCAACTAATGCAAAGAAATATCCATGCTGAAGAAGATCTGATAGATGGTTATGCTCAAGTGAACTTTCCATATCGTCATTTCTAATAGAGGGTATGATAGACAATGGAGTGAGATAATGTGGAGCCTAGTGTCCACCATCTCATTTTTGACTCATACCGATCCCAATCACACTAAAAACAACTAGAACAAAAGAAAGCTAGTTGTTGTGTCCAAATAGTCCATATACTAGAATCAAAGCTCTAGAATGAATGCAGTTTTGATGAGTCTCTCACTATAGCACAATTTGATCTATCACATATGGACCCTTCCTAAACCAACCAAAAGAAATTACATACCACTGAATCAAGATGCCTCCCCATGATAATGTTAAACTACACTAATCAACAATTCTATGAGCATCAAGATGCTTTGCTCCTAAAATCTTCAATTTCTCCTTAGCTAGAGCTCTCTTCACACATGCCCCTACTCCATCATGTTCCCCTTTCCCATGGCCAGACTTAGAAAAACTCCAAATATGAAGCACCCAGTCTCTACATGCATCCTACACAACCAATAAGACATGTGAGAATTCTTGAATTGACCTATACAATTATTTGACCAACTGATATGTCTATCCATAGCAATTGCATGCTCTTGTAAGATATCAAAATAATTTTCAAAACAATGTTGCACAAACTCATGAGAGTGAGATCTATCATCACTCATTTAAAAGTGATACTCCCTAATAATATTTTGATTATCTTCCGTACTATCAAGGGCATATCTATATGTTATGTGGATGAAAATAGCAATCTAAATGGAGTTTTAATACTAAGATCATGTCTCATTTTGAGGTTGCAATGTGTAGTTCTCACAAAAGTCAACAACTTATATAATAGTGCCAATGGGAAAAGTCTCCTTACATATTCTAAATTGTTGATCCAACCACTGAGATCTATGACTATGTCTTGCATACTTGTAGAAAAAAATTGTCTTGAAATCTAAAATAAAACTAGCCACACTAATTTCTTTTGCAACCAAGTCACATCTAGAGCCCTCACCCCCACTCTTCAATGTGTATTTCACCATTTCATATACCTCTTTTTTTTACTATTGTCTTTCCAAGATCTTGTTCGAACCCCTCACGAAAACATGTGTCAAACTTGGATAAGCCACCACATTCTGAACACTTCTCATTTAAGCAAGCATTTCTATAAAAGAAACAATCATCAACTGTATGACATAAAAATTGATCTAGCAAGTCTCTTGATGATTTTGGAAGCCCACTAGCATCACAATTCTCCAACATTTCTTTACTATGAAAAGTAGAATGGATGGAGCATAATAGATCATGTTGCATAGAAAACTCGACATGATATTTGCAACAACATGTATTTCAAATTTTAAGTGGCACACAATAAAATGATTTCAAAGATTTAAAAGCCCTTTGTGATATATGAAGACTTGGATGACTCTCTCTAAATTGTTTGAACAACATAGTTTGACTTACCTCCAAATAATGTTTAGGATGTGGTGTGTGGTCTCTGATGCTAGTTCTCAACTTTAACACGTCTTTAGCATTGGGTGATACTCTTGAGCTAGAGTGCCAAAATTGTGTAATTTCTTCCTTCACATCATCAGATAGCTTCTTATCAGAACATTAAAGTCTCCCACCAAAAGCCCATGTTTCATTTTGAAGAGGATCATCAATTCTCTCTCGTCTACTAAGTGCTCTTCGCAAAGTAGTATGATTTAGGTTCAAGTCAATACAAGTTTGTTTCATATATCTACCTTTTCTCAAATGATGACTTACCAAAGAGGTTGTAATAACCTTTCAAGTAGCTCTCGTATCCTTCTCCCTACTATTTTTTCCAATGCTATTGAGAGCATTGAAAAGATTCTTCACAATAATGGCATTTCTTTCCAATTTTTTATTGACACAAATCTTCAATTTGGAAAGCATAGGCCTCATCTTTTGCATCTTTAATAAGTGCATAAAAAGCTGACATTGCTCCACCACTATCTTGTTGCCGAAAAACATCTTATATAGTCTTGAAGCCCATAACTGAATGGTTCTTTCTAATTTTTTCCCTTTTAAATTTTTCATAATTGTTTCATCAATTTCAATTATCCATTTTAGTGTTCTAAAACCTTCATGTCAATTATAATTAGGAGATATGTAAGGTTCCTGTGCATTGTCATGTTCGGCATGGTCAATCGTGCAATTTACATTATGGCCTAGTAGCATTTAATCCTCCAAATTTTTATTCTTTGAATTTTCATTCTCGACATGATCATTTTGAATTGGTACATTTTCATTCCCTAATTACACATATTCATTATTGGACTCTATGATTTCACCTTTGACTAATTCATTGTTAACTTGACTCGTATTTAACATACTTTTCTTTTCCTTCGGTGATTTACTTTGTCCCTTTCACTAGATGTCGCAATTCTTCATTGGATACCTTCCTTTTGCATTTAGCCTTTCCATGACTACTACTCCCCATTCAGATGACAATATCAAACAACTAATGATATATGATCAAATTATATTTTATCGTTTGGGCCCCAAAACATGACTTTTTCAAAAACCCATGAAAATGGCCCACAAAAAGCGATGTTGTGAGGTCTACAGTCACAAGGAATATTTTGGGAAATCATGCCAGCATAATTGGGTATCCAATAATAAATTGGATATTCGATATTCATGCCAAAATTTTGGAGAGAAATAAGGATTAAGATTAAGATTATAATGTATAATGAGTTATGTATTATATATTATTAATATATGTGATTATTATATTATATTATTATTAAATATAATAATATATGTTATTATTAAATTATAAAATATATTAATTTATATATGAAATTATTATATGATATTATTATTCTGACCTATGTTATTAATATATAATAATATATTATGTTATTATTATTATAATCTATAAATATTATATATATATATATATATATATATACGATTATTATATTATTTTATTATTATTTTTACTATATTATTATTAAATATAATAACATAATATATTATATATGTTATTAATATATTATTATTATTATTATTATTATGACCTATGATCCATTTGGTTGGTTCTGAGATGTGTCAAGAGGGGTCATAGGTTGACTTATGACCCCTCTCGATGAAATTCATGAGAACATATGTCCCTAGGTGCCCTAGGATCCCTAGGGATGCATGTGTTTGGTTTCAATGCATCAAGAGGGGTCTTAGGTTAACCAAAGACCCCTATTGATGTATTTCATGACAACCTATGTCCCTAGGGCCCCTAGGACCCCTAGGGATGCGTGTGGTTGTTTCCAATGTGTCAAGAGGGGTCATAGGCTAACCTATGACCCCTATCAATGCATTTAATGACAACCTATGTCCCTAGGGGCCCTAGCACCCCTAGGGATGCATTTCATTGGTTCCAATGCATCAAGAGGGGTCATAGGTTAACCTATGATGCCTATCGATGTATTTCATGACAATGTATGTCCCTAGGGGCCCTAGGACCCCCTAAGGATGCATATGGTTGGTTCCAATGTGTCGAGAGGGGTCAAAGGTTAACCTATGACCACTATTGACACATTTCATGACAACCTATGTCCTTAGGGGTCTTAGGGCCCCTAGGGATGCATTTGGTTGGTTCAAATGAATTAAGAGATATCATAGGTTAATCTATGACCCCTCTCAACACATTTCATGATAACATATGTCCCTAGGGGCGCTAGGACCCCTAGCAATGCATGTGGTTGGTTCTAATATGTTGAGAGGAATCATAGGTTAACCTATGACCCCTCTCGATGCAATTAATGACAACCTATGTCCCTAGGGGCCTTAGGAACCCTAAGGACGGATGTGGTTGGTTCTAATGCATCAAGAGGGGTCATAGGTTAACCTATGACCCCTATCGATGCATTTCATGACACCCTATGTCCCTAGGGGCCATAGGACCCTTAGGGACACATTTGGTTAGTTCCAATGCATCAAAAGGGGTCATAGGTTAACCTATGACCCCTATTGATGCATTTCATGACAATGTGTGTCCCTAGGGACCCTAGGACCCCTAGGGATGCATTTTTTTGGTTCTAATGCATTAAGAGAGGTTATAGGTTAACCTATGACCCCTATCGATGTATTTCCTGACAATGTATGTCCCTAAGGGCCCTAGGACCCCTAGGGATGCATTTGGTTAGTTCTAATCCATCAAAAGGGGTCATAGGTTAACCTATGACCCCTCTCAATGCATTTCATGACAAACTATGTCCCTAGGGTCCTTAGGACCCCAAGGGACACATTTGGTTAGTTAAAATGCATCAAGAGGGATTATAGGTTAACCTATGGCCCCTATCAACACATTTCATGGCAATGTATGTCCTTAGGGGCCCTAAGACCCCTAAAGATACATTTGGTTGGTTCTAATGTGTCAAGAGGAATTATGGGTTAACCCATGACCCCTCTTGACATACTTCATGACAACCTATGTCCCTAGGGGTCCTAGGGCCCCTAGGGATGCATTTGGTTGGTTACAATGCATCAAGAGTGGTCCTAGGTTAACATATGACCCCTATTGATGTATTTCATGACAATGTATGTCTCTAGGAGCCTTAGGACCCCTAGGGACATATTTGGTTAGTTATAATGCATTGAGAGGGGTCATAGGTTAACCCCTATTGACAAATTTCATGACAATGTATGTCCCTAGGGGCCCTAGAACCCCTAGAGACACATTTGGTTGGTTCTAATATGTCAAGAGGGGTCATTGGTTAACCTATGACCCCTCTTGACACATTTCATGACAACCTATGTTCATTTCATATGGTATAGGATTTCATTGTGCCCTACTTGAGACAAGGGTGCTATTTATTTACCCCCTCCTATGCTATGCTACTTGGTTCTTATAACTGAGGAGTTTTGACACATGTCTATTCATTAGGTTCATTCATATTACATTTCCATATTTACATATTAGGTTTGACCATTTCACTTTTCATTCATTAGCATCCTTTTCTGTTACACCTTAGGACCCCCAAGGACACATGTGGTTGGTTCTAATGTGTGGAGAGGCATCATAGGTTAACCTATGACCCCTATCAGTGCATTCTATGACAATATATGTCTTTAAGGGCCCTAGGACCTCTAGGGACACATTTGGTTGGTTATAATGCATCAAGAGGGATCATAGGTTAACCTATGACTCCTATCAATGCATTTCATGACAATGTATGTCCCTAGGGGCCCTAGGACCCCTAGGGATGCATGTGGTTGGTTCTAATGCATTGAAAGGTGTCATAGGTTAACCTATGACCCCTCTTGATGCAATTCATGAAAACCTATGTCCCTAGGGGCCCTAGGAGCCCTAGTAAGATATGTGATTGGTTCCAATATGTTGAGAGGGTTCATAGGTTAACCTATCACTCCTATCGACATATTTCATGACAACCTATGTCCCTAGGGGCCCTAGGATCCCTAGAGACACATGTGGTTGATTCCAATGCATCGAGAGGTATTGACCCATTTCATGATAATGTATGTCCTTAGGGGCCCTAGGACCCTTGGGGACACATGTGGTTGGTTCCAATGTGTTGAGAGGGGTCATACATTAACCTATGACCCCTATCAACATATTTGGTTAGTTCTAATGTGTTGAGAGGCATCATAGGATAACTTATGACCCCTCTCAATGCATTTCATGACTACCTATATCCCTAGGGGTCCTAGGGCCCTTACGGATGCATTTGGTGTTGGAAATATTCAAGATATAATAGGTTACTAAGAGGGGAGGGGTGAATCAGTAACAATAAAACTTTTAAGTCAATTCAGAATAACCATATACAACATTTACTCATGTAGCCTGCTGCATAAAAGAACTATTAAACATTTAAACCATATATGCATAGAGATTTGGTGACCCAAAAACCTTCCAAAATAGAAAGTAAAACTGGGGTGGGGATGATACCCACAAAGCTTCATTACTATAGTATGAAGTTGGCCGGTTAAGGCTTACAATGATCACTTCTGGTGATCTGCCCTGTTAGGAGCAAAGAGGATTGCTAGATCCACCTTGTTAGAGGATTTACCAACATACTTTACAAGTATGCACTCTATTAGGAGATTTGAATAAAGACGGTTAAGTATACCCTGTTAAAGTATTTACAAAAATGATTCACCTTTTAGGATGAACCAACAGATCAACTTACAACTTGATTGAGTTCTTTATTGTAGATCACCTTCTGTGATTGATGAAATCATTTCTGCTCTTGGTAGACCTTGCTGAGTATTCTTTTCTGCTGATGAATTCGCATATCATATCTTATGTCCCTCCTTTTTGAAATATTCTTTATCTTGTATGTCTTTCTTGTATCTATCTATATATTTCTTGAATGATATAATACATTACATATATATACCATTCCAATAATTATTCATGCAAGGTTGGCCAAACACAAGTAAACAAAATATAACTGAGTCGGCCAAATGGTAAAATAAACTTGGGTTCTTCAGACAGACTTGATGACCTTTTGATACGTGGCATCCACTACATTACTCAGCATCATCATGCAATCAGTAGAGGTAGGGGCTCAGTTCATATTAATCATACAACGTTGCCTAGAACTCGATAACCATTGGTGACTCGATAGATATAGTGTCACTCGGTAGAAACTAACTTCTTCGTTAACCTCCTCAGCTCGGTTATAACTAAGTGCTTCCTCACTCGGTTAATACTGAGTGCATCTTTACTCGATTGACACTAAGTGCAACTTCACTCGGTTAATACTGAGTGCATCCTTACTCGGTTAACACTAAGTGCAACTTCACTTGGTTAGAGCTGTGTCTTCGATGCTCAGTTTGAACTGTGTCTTCAGTGCTTGGTTTGAACTGTGTTGCCATCACTCGGCCTACACTGTATTACTTAGTTTGAACTGTGTTGCCATCATTCAGTTTGCACTGTATTACTCAGTTTGAACTGTGTTTCCATCATTCGGTCTGCACTGTATTACTCGTTGCTTGGTTAGAACTGTGAGTGTTGTCACTAATGGCAAATAACTTTATGCCAACATTTGGTTATTTTGAGTGCATCAAGAGGGGTCATAGGTTAACCTATGAACCCTATCGACACATTTCATGACAATGTATGTCCCCATGGGCCCTAGGACCCCTAAGGATACATTTAGTCAATTATAATGCATCTAACCTATGACCCCTCTCATCACATTTCATGATAACCTATGTCCCTATGCGCCCTAAGACCCTTAGTGATGCATTTGGTTGTTTATAATGCATCAAGATGATGCATTTCATGACAATGTTTGTTGCTAGGGGCCTTAGGACCCCTGGGGATGCATGTGGTTGGTTCTAATGCATCAAGAGGCATCATAGGTTAACCTATGACCTCTCTTGATGCAATTCATGAAAATGTGTGTCCTTAGGGGCTCTAGGACCCCTAATGACACATGTGGTTGGTTCCAATGCATTGAAAGGTGCATTTCATGACAACCTATGTACCTAGGAGCCTAGGACCCCTAGGGATGCATGTGGTTGGTTCCAATACATCGAGAGGGATCATATGTTAACTTGTGACCCCTCTTGATGTATTTCATGACAACGTATGTCCCTATGGACCCTAGGACCCCTAGGGACACATGTGGTTGGTTTCAATGGTTTGAGAGGGGTCATAGGTTAACTTATGGCCCCTCTCAATGCATTTCATTACAACATATGTCCCTAGGGGCCCTAGGACCCATAGGGACACATGTGGTTGGTTCCAATACATCAAGATGGGTCATAGGTTAAACTATGACCCCTCTCAATGCATTTCATAACAACCTATGTCCCTAGGGGTCATAGGGCCCCTAAGGACACATTTGGTTGGTTCCAGTACATCTAGAGGTGTCATAGGTTAACCTGTGACCCCTATCGATGCATTTCATGATAATGTATGTCCCTAGGGGACCACTAGGGATGCATTTTCTTGGTCATAATGCATCGAGAGGGGTCATAGGTTAGCCAATGATCACTCTCAATGCATTTCATGACTATGTATGTCTCTAGGGGCCCTAGTACACCTAGGAAGCCATTGGGAATGCATTGAAAGGGGTCACTAGGGGCCCCAGGGACATATGTTGTCATGAAATGTATCAAAAGGGGTCATAAGTTAACCTATGACCCCTTTCGATGTATTTTATGACAATATTATATTTAATAATAATAATCATACATCTTACCATATATAATAATAATTATAATCATATATAATAATAATAGTTAATAATAATAATCATAATCCTATGTAATAGTAATATCAATGTCCACACTTCCCCCAAATAATTTTCCCTTCCTCCAAAATTACAATTGGAAAATCTTCCCTCTCAAATTTGCCTCCAAAATTGTAGTTAAAAAATCATGCAGTGATCAAATACCTGATTTTAGATCAAATACCAGATTTTAGATTGGATACCCAATTTTATTTTGGGTATCCAATTAGGCTCAGTATTTACCAAGCCTATTGGGTCAACCCAAAAAATGTGTCTAAGAAGGGTTTAATTAACACTTAGACTTTAGGTAGCCATCTCACAATGTTATTTTCATTGAAATTGAATGAAACAAAAAGGGTTTTTTGATAACACTCTCAAGATTCCATTGAGATAATTTTTGTCAAATTCTAAGTTCGATAAGTATTTATTACTTAATTTTCAACGAAGATGATTGTCAAGTGTTGATTAACACATTGATTGAAAAATAGCAATAACTTTCAAACCGTTTAACATTTTTTAAATCAAAAAGTTGTGTCACATTATATGCTTCACCTAGGATAAGGAAAATAAATAAACTATTTGGTAAAGTTTTCTATTAGTTAAGGTGGTTAGACATAGGATTTTTTTTTTTCCAAAAAATTTTTAGTAGAAAATTCATATTTAATTATTTATTTGGGATAAAAAACTCAAAAATATGTGTCACATCTAGGCATGAGTCTACTTTTTATATCTATAAAATATATTATAAAATATTATCATTTGATTTTGATTAAGGTGGTTAGACATACACCTTCTTTTTATTGTTGTCTTGAAATTTTCATAGTACTACATTAAAATCCAAACTTTTGACCAATCAAATATTTTTTTCTCCAGATAAGGACTAGTAGTTTAGAAACTACATTCAATTTTCAAAAGATTATTTTCTTACAACTTTTTGATATAAAGTTCCAAACCACTTTAAAATTATGTGTCAAGTTGACATAACACTGATTTGTTAGCTTTTCACTGCCACTTAAGGCCATAGTTTGGTTGACCATGAACCTACACATATCCATACCTCTAATGTGTGCAGAAGCAAGAATGCCAATTAGAAGACAAACCTAAAAACATGGGTCACTATCACAAGTGAAACAAGCAAGGTCATTAGGCACATGACTGGAGGACTAGAACCATCAAGACACCAATATTTGAAGGTCACTACTACAATTGCAAGAAGTATGGACATAGAGCCTTTGAATGCAAATCCAAGCCTATATGGACACTAAACCAACTATCAAAGACAAATAGTCATGCACATCACTACAATTAGGACTACAACACTAGGCAGAGTTGTCACTACTATCAAGAATAGGGACACATTCCTAAGAACTACATAAGAACACACTTTAGTGGCAAGTATAATAGTTGGTTGAATCAAAACACTTGTTTCAACTACCTAAAGATAGGACACATCAACAAGTATTGTCCAACTAGGTCAAAGGCACCCAACTTTGAGTTCAACAAAGGAAAAGGAAAATTTTATGTTGAACACATTAGAGGAGAGATGAATAGGACATGGAAAAGAAGAGATGGAAGAAGCACATCTAATGGAGGGATCACTTCATCTAAAAGGTCAAGTGGTCACACTTCATCCAACTACGAAAAAGAAGGTATGTGGGACTAATATTTAAATGCTTTATCATACATTAGTTCCAAGACAAGTCAATACTACAAAGGATAGAAATAGCATAAATAAAGATGCAAGTTTATTCTCAAAAGCTTTCATATTGTTGTCAAGTATTAAAAGTTACCTTCAATTGCTAAGTGAAATCATAGTATGTGTCGAGTTGTTGGATAGAACTAGTGGAAGTCCAGTGATTAGTTTCTACTGAGCAAAACTGTGCTAGTTGATGCTTAGTAAGGGTAAATCCTTCAGCTACTGAGTAAAAGGTAAATTGCATTTATGTTGAGTAACACAAGAAAATGCATACAAGTTGAGTTAATGGTTGAATGAGCACTAAGCATTTAATGCTAGGTATTGAAGGGTATTTGTTTGATTTTTTGACCATTTTCATCATTCTAATGCAGAGAAAAGAATGAGTAGAGTGAAGAAGCAATTTCAAGTGAAGTCAAAACATTCAAACAAATTTGAGTAGAGATTTAGAGTAATTTCATTGATCTAAAGGTATTTATTTGAGCCAAGCTACATAGTGTTTAAATTCATTAAACCCTAGTTTGTGAAAATGACATATCGCTCTAGAAACCCCAAGGATAAGGAGCCATTTGAAGTTCAACTAGTTAGTGGGGAGGTAAAATAGTTAGAATTCAAACCAATCCCTAAGGTAGCCTACAAGAACAATCCAACCAGCACCCTATCAATCATTCCCCCTAAAGTAGTCATGGTTCAAGACATTTGAGAATGCTATAATTGTAAAGTAGGTGGGATAGGAGACATGGAGATTATGGAAGCATATAATAAATTATGTGACAACAAAATGTAGAAGGAAGAATATAGCATAGTTGAGAAAAAGGGACTTACCCATACCCTAGACTTCACTACAATCTTTAAAACCAAATGGATTAGACTTGTTCTAAGAAAAATTCATGATGGCTACTTATGGTTAGAAGGAGGACCAGTAACGATAACCAAGAGAATCATTCACCAAGTCATAGGGTATCCAACCCTAGATTGGCCTAAAACCTTAAGAAGTGACTCAAAGGAGGTCATTGAAAATAACATTAGCACTCAATGGAATAAGAGGGATATGATAATTGAAACAATTAAGGACCCTCTCATAGAATTTTTTGTTAGAGTTATCTCTCACAAATTCTATCAATCAAGCAGATTGAATAGTGTGTCGTGCATTGTAATTGATGTAGGATATAAGATTGTGAAGAAGGATCATACATATGACCTTGTTGAGCTACAACTACAAAAAATCATGGAGAACTTGGGAGCCATAGGAAGGTCCAAGAGTGCCCAATGCGAATTTGGATCAATTTTGATATGCATATTATTTTATGTTCAGAATGAATATCCTTCCTTTGTCGAGATGGGCTAGAAAACAAATAGATCAACTACTATACAGATCAATGAATAGATAGAGCAGATGGGGGAAATTTTGAAATAATTTTGACAAGCTATTTTGAAGTCTTTAAGAAGTCTATGCAACAGAGGCTTAGGATACCTATTTCCTTAGTTGAGCAGCACATCAACGATATTTATTTTCTAGTTGACATTGATTATACATATATTCAAGTAGTAGTGGATTAGTAAAGAAGCTAAAGACTAGATCTTGTGAAGGAATAGTAGAAGGTGAAGAGGATGATGAAGGAGAAGATGAGGAAGAAGAAGAGTAGGATCAATGACCAAACTAGCTACGAAGCCCAAGAAATTTGCTAAGCCAAGCCCTTCCAAGCCCAAAACAAGAGCAAGCACTAGGGCACCACTTAGCAAGTCAAAGAATAGGCTAAGGAGAAGAAGAAGCAATAGAGCAACAAGGGCCAACAAAGAAAAAGTTGAGAAGAAAATATATTGCTCAACCTAACTCTGATGAAGAGAAGACCAAGTCAAAGGATATTTGTGATAATATTAAGGATAATGTTGACTTGACTAGCTTGAAAAGTGCTGATTTTGATAAGTTGATTAGAGAAGAGAAAAACATGGTGAAAGAATTTGTCTACACCATGATGTCCAAGTTCAAGAAAACTCCACTTGAACTTGACAACTCAATACCAAAAGATTTCTATTTAATTAGTGAAAATAAAAGGCATTACTACCTAAACATGGAAAAGGAAAAATGAGAATCTACCTTAGCTAGGGTAATGCCTGAGCTAACGAAAGGTCATATCACTAAAGCAAGCAAAAAGCATGGGAGAAAATTCTCTCCCAAGTATAGAGCCTTCAACATTCTTCATAATAACATTGAAGATGTTGTAAATAAATCAACAAAGATATGGAAGTTGATATATGGATTGACAACAGTGAGACCAAGAGAAGAGGATCCCCTTGAAGATAAAGATAATGAAGAAGAAGAAGACAATGAAAAGGAGGAGGAAGCAGAGAAAGAGTCAAGGGAAACATAGTAGAGGAGACACAAAAAAGGATAGATAAATTGGCAATTGTTGAGGAGTAGCAACAAGAACAGAGTGTGCAAGGTACACAACTGCCACCCTTGAGCCCTCCACATGATACCACCACACCTATAGATACAATAACTATAAAGGATGTCCCTAACAACTCTGGTTAGAACATCAATCCATTGATTGTAGAGGATCTCAAAAAGATTCTTGACCAAACTACATTGCAAGCACAATTGTGTACAAATCTAGTTTTGGTCAATGTGGAAGAACTACAAAAGGCTATAGTAGGAAAAAAAAGGGATAAGGTGAATCCACAAGAACCACTTTCTCACATCCATATAGCCACAATTGGAAAACCAATGATGCAAATAGCAGTAGACACATCTGCAAAGGTTGACTCCATAGTTCAAGTCTTGATGATTGAACAAAAGACAAAGTATAGAGGAGAAAGAGCCTACAAGGGAGCAAACACGATAGGTAGATACATCTATCTCTATAGCACAAGTACAAAGTGCAGCCCCATATATCATATTAATTGATAAGGAAAGATCTAAAGAGGAAAAGGAAAGTCCTAAGGAGAAGGAGCAAGAGGCAATACAAACATTGGTAAATTTGCCTACAAGAGGGACTTCAAAAATGCTTCAGAAGCCAAGCATTGATGCCATGCCACTACTAATGTCTGCGCTACGATTGAGCTCAACAAGAGTAGCAAGGATACTTCACTATGGAGATCCTATATTAGATGAGGAAACAATCATCCCCAAGTATGACTATGATAATATTACTCTTGAGTAGATCAATCTAATGCAAGAGGCATTAGAGAGAAAAAAGAAGTAGGAAATACTTAGAAATGAGTACAAGCAAAGGAAACTTTTCATGAAATCAATGACATCTTTCTAGATGTCTTCAACTTGGAAACACCTGATGAAACAAGGCTAATTATGGAACAACTTTCAAATATAGTGAACTAGTTGTAAAATGAAGACCTTGATACAAATGCCAAACTACTAGAATGGTTAGAAAGGAAATTTTAGGTGAAGGTAAATGAGAAAATCTCTACTAAAATTGCTCTTTCACAAGTTGAACTGGCTAAGAAAATTTAAAAATTGAAGGAAGTACTTGAGAACATTTTCTCATTGTACACAAAGCTATGTGATCCTTCTAATCTTCACACAAGAAACTAGCCAAAAGATTATGAGCTTGGAAAGAGACTTGAAGTTATCTGCTATGCAACTACTAGGAGATCCATATCAGAGTGAGAAGCATTTTCACACTATGATTCACACTCAAAAGGAACTAGCAATGTTAACAACAAATGAGGCAAATACAAAGGCCAAACTAATATAGATACAATCTGCCATAACCCCATGCATGGAAATGTTGCAAAAAGAACTAGCGTATGATGAAAATGTATTAAAGAAAGACCCCAATCTTTCTACATTAGAAGGCCTAGTTCACCTTGCAGTAGAGTCAGCTACCTAGATAAAATCACTAGAAATTACACTATAGAATTGGGATTCTACTCTAAGGATAGTAATGGAGGTGAAAAAAATCCTTTTTGGCAAAATATTCAGTTCATGTATAGACTCCTTTGACATAAGTGTCAAAAAGGGGAGGATTAATTTTCATGGGGAGATATAGAAAAGCTAAAAGGAAACTATAACTACAAGGGAAGATATGTGAAAGGGGGAGTTTCAAATTTTGAAGAGTTAGAATAGAGAAAATAAAGAAAGAATGATAAGGCAAGGCATAGATAAAGATTATTAGAATCAGAATGAGACAAATCCAGCATGAGAAGTTTTGGATACAAGAAAGGCACACCAACTTAGGGGGAGTTACAAATTTTGAGGTATAAAGTCCTTCACAAAATTTTGAACAATTTTGAAGTTTTATATATAAGCCAAATAGAATGTATATTATACTCAAAGAGATTAGATTCCTCATGTATAGTTAAGTGTTTTTGACACTCATGTCAAAGGGGGAGATTGTTGATCTCAAATTGGTTTTGACAATTGAGTGTCAACACACTTAAGAAACTTTCTAAGTTGATGTTGAGTATAATATAGATCCTAAGTTACAATATGTGCTAAGCCAGAAATTCAATATGTGTTGATTCATTTAGATTCTGAGCAGATAGATAGTGTCGAAAAAGTTTCAACTACTGAGTGACTAATAGATATTGAGCCAATATATGTACCAAGTAAACTATAGGTAGTGAACAAGATAGAATTTCTATATGCATCAAGCATAAGTAATTAACAAGTGCCAAGTGACACAGTATTGATATATGAGTTTGTGCCTTCACAAACTCATGCAAATCATGTTGCATGACAGCTAATATACAGATTTCAAATCTTAAAGATAAGATCGAATCTATTAGATTTCCTATGTACTCTACATACAACCAATCAAATAATTGTAATGCTAAAGAGGTAAAATAGATGAATCCCAGTCACAGATTCATACCTAACCCTAAGCCATGAAAACCTTTTAAGAGGGACAAAGCTCCATAATTTGAGAATTGAGAAGGAGAGGAATGATAGAGTGAAAGAGAGAAATGAATAGAAGGGTGAAGAGTACATTCAAGGTGACTTAGTAAAATAGGGGAATTGTCAGATCAGTTAACAACATAATAGAGTATCAACACTTCATATAGAATCATATTAGATCAAAGAGGATCAGGTCTAAACGGACTAAACATTGATATGAAATCAGCAATTGGAGATTGTAAGTGATCAATTCAAGACATTCTATTATACTTTCTAAAAATTGTATTAGGAGAATGAAAATCCTATGAAGATAGGTTAGTTTAATAGCCATTTTGTAAATCCTTTAATAGGGTGACATTCCAAGTGAATTTTTTGTAAATCCTTTTGAAATGTACACTTTTAACATGGTGTTGGAGCCTTTAATAGGGTAGACCATTGCTGATGGTCAAACTTTGTAACCTTGACAATTTACATATTGCTGCAGTGATAAGTTGTGGGTGTCATCCCTACCCCAGTTTTACCTTCTCATTTTGAAGGGTTTCTAGTTGATTAAATATTGTGTTATCTATTTTCATGCATGCCTTTACTTTCATGTTAATTAGAAATGTTACATGCATGTAATGATTTTAGTTAAAAGTTTTATAGTTTAAAGTTTAATACTTTTGATTCACCCCCCACTCTTAGAAGTATTCTTCCAATTGTAAATTTCAACAATGAGGGCTTATAAGTTCTAGACAAGAGAGGTCTTGGTCATTTTTTTAGAAGGTATTGGATTGTTTTTTGCAAAAAAGGACCAAATGCTTAAAGTTCTATGTCCACTCAAAATTACTCTAGATTGATACCGGATTTGGAAAGTAGACAAAACATTATGAACTTCAAAAAAATAGCACCTGAATATGTGTCCATTTGAGCTCGAATGAAGTCTTTGAAGCTACAAAATTGGGATTTTCAATTTGCACAAGAAAATAAGGAAAATAAATTACAAACAACCTGCAACAATGTGTAGATCATGGAATTCTATAGCAAAACAAAAAAAAATCTCAAAAAAAGGAGTCTATATGAGTGAGATATTGTTGTTTGAAAATCACCTCTATAATTATTTTTCTAAATTGCCACTATCACACCTCTAAAAATAAAACAAAAATGTCTAAAAAATGTTAGATTTGTTCTATCAAACCCTTGTTCTCCTTTTTCTCCAAATACCAAACAACCTACAACAAATCTGGCTCTGATACTATGAAGGATATGAGCAATACAAATCCACAAAGCCCAAAGAATACCTACATGTAATAACCTATCATAGAGAAGAAAAACACAAGAGGAGGCAAGAGTTTTGCTTTGAAAATGTTCAAATTGTATTCTCGGAAATTAAAAAGATAAAAAATAATTACAAATGATCTATCCTTATAGAAGGAGATTGAAACCCAAAAAAAGGTAACCTAAAAGGTAAAAGTCATTTAATAATTAGTAATTAATAATTAAATGTGAACGCAAAAGTGCATAAAGTGAAATCTTAAGAAGGGGGAAAAGGTAATTTAATAAATTAAAATAAATTAAACCTTTTCTCTAATAGAATCATGTAAGAAAATGTTTTCATTGATTGTGTTTAATGTTGTGAGACATAAACCTACTTTATATCTTTTTTTGTCTAACAATATTGTACTACTACATTAAAAATTTCACCATATAGATTTTTTTTTTTAAGAATAAGGCTAGTAGCTAAGAAGTTGCTACATTCATTTTTTCACATATTCCCATTTTTTACATTTTTTTATATATTATTGATATCTTGTTCATTTTTTTGGTCAACTTGCCTAACCCTATTTTTCTAAATTTGTTATTTCCACTTAAGGGTCTATTTTGGCATACCATGATCTTGTACATGCTAATAGAACATATAAAACATATATAGACAAAAAAAATAAAAATTCTAAGATACATTGTGGGAAAAAAAAAATTGTACAGGATCACACTATATCAACACACCCAAGTCATTGCCTTAAACTTTGCATGCAACTATAGAGACCCATACTACTTGATTCATCTCTAGAGGATATAATTGCTAGTACAACCTAATCATACAAAGTTGTGCCATAATACAACCTCTAGAAAACCTTAAGATGCAAAACATAGCAATGTTTAACACCTAATTTTTTTTTGAGAAGCATTAGAACAATCTTCAAAAGGAAGAGGAATGCAACACATTGTTGCAAATATGTATATTATCTCTATATTTATTCAAATTAAAAACACCAAAATTTATACCATATAATGATTTAGAACTTGATACTTATCATATAACATACTTTTTCATTCACTGACATCATATCAGAACTACAAACCTAGAACAATCAATTTGAAGCAATTCAAACCATATTACTAAAACCCATCAATAATAATATTTTCTTATGAAACATCAATTAAAAATAAAATATGACATGCAACAATGGTTTAAAGAACTATACCAATGCAATAAAAATAGTTTCTACGATATTTTATCTCTAAAGCTAGTTCAATGTATATATTATCTTAACATCTCATACAAAGGACTAGTTTTGAAAGATAATATTTCAAAAATACAATACTATCCATTAAAAAAAGCCAAATACTCTTTAATCCTCAAAATGTTTATTATAAAAATAATAATTTATTTATGATATAATATAGAATAATTTATATTTCAAAGAAGAAATAGAATATTTAAATAAACATTTCATGCAAAGTTCCTGTTAAAAAAATCATATATATATATATATATATATATATATATATATATATATATATATATATATATATATATATATATATATATATATATATATATATATATATATATATATATATATATGTATGTATGTATGTATGTATGTATAAATTTGTATTGTGTAGGGTAAAGTTGATAAAGTTCTTATTCCTTCTCAAAATACTTATAACAAATATGTAAATATATGATGGATACCTTTATTTTCTTTTTATTTTAATTTTTATTTAATATAAATCTTAAGTTCATTGCTCATTCTAAATTGATACCCACTCAAACTGAAATATTCAAAAGACAAATGTTGCCAAAGACTAATACTCATCTCTTCAAAAAATAAAAATGAAATAAAGGCTCAATTATGTGAATATTTGTAAAAGGGGTCCCAAGAGTGTATGGTGACAAAAGGGGGAAAGGAAAGAAACAAAATAAAACCTCCAATAAATCATATGAAATACTTTAAGATGTTGTCTATAACTATAATGCCATTAGAGTATATTCTTTAACAATTATCTGGCATGGAAGGCATGCATGATTTTTGTTTGTTTGTCTACTTTTTCAAGAGCGTGTCTCACATCTCATCTCACAAACAATTTTACAAGCTGTCCAGAGAGCTGCAGATGTCTTGTGTATATTGATATCCCTTGATACACCTATCACAAGATCAGATCCATTGTCGTGTTGTAATGTTTTCAATTGAGAAGCGAAATAATTCTTTGTTGCATTTTGCATGAGCCCAAAAGCAGTCTGAAATATTCTATATCCATACCCAGACAAATATATATTCGCATGTGTCATGCCTCAGTTATTCCCTGAATAAATAAAACCAGTCATCACGTCCTTTTACTACTTTAGAACAAGAAAATAAATAATCTCTCTCGCAAATTTGAAGCAAAAGGAATCCTTTTTGTTTTATTTTTTCTGTTTGTTTTGTATACTATGGATGCTCTTATATCCAAAGCTTTACAGCTGCATCTGCAAATGATCAAAAAACGAAGAGTTAGATTCGAATAGAGCCATCCGAAAAGCTCTGTCCACGCAATATATTCCGCTGCATAACATCTCTAGGGTTCTTTCAAAAGCACTTGCTCACTTTATATCGTGCCCATATTGTTTGTCCTTTCTTCGCCTCTGATTTTTTCCCTCATGCGACTCTTTGGCATCCCCATGAATAAGTCACATATCCGTTCATGTAAATGTTTTTGAGATGTTTACATCGAGGTTGGTTGGTTTTTGTTTTTTTTGGTTTTTTGGTTTTTTTTTTTTTTCAAAAAGTTGCTTTCTATTAATAAATTAATGTACTAGTTACAAATTCATATGGATACAAGATCAACTTGCAAAATTTCACACAAACAACTATTTGTCAAAAATAGAGATTTATTGTTCTATCATTTTATCAAAATAAAAGAAGAAATTATTCTTTTGTCGTCAATAATATTAAGCCATTTATATATAGATCTATAGATGACTTGCAATAATATAAGACTGTCTTCTATTTCTTATCAAAGATCTTACTATGTTCATGTTCTAAAAGATAGTGCAAGCCTTACACCCTATGGAAATTGAACTTATGATTTCTTGTGAAAGAGAATAATACATAATTTTAAATTTTATAATATATAAAATAAAATATTATAAGTTATTCTTTATATAAAACATATTTATATCATGTCTATTATGTAAAACTTTGTATTTTGATCTTACTAGTGATTATTTTTAACATATACTTAACTCTATTGAATAACATTGTTATCTATAACAGAATTGATACATGTGCTAATAAAATGTAGATAGTCATATATTCCTTCAAACGAATCTTTCAAATTCCTATTTAAAAGTCATATATTTTCCCATCTTGATGTTTCTCTTGATTGGATTTATATTTTAATAAAATAAACATGCATTCTTTTGTAAAGGAAATAACTTGCAGTATTGGAAAAAAGTACAAAGAATAAGAAAATATATACATTGTTCTTTATATAAAATATATTTATATCACATTTGTTTTGCACACATTTGAATTATAGTCAAAATATTGCTTAATTATACATTATTAATCCTATTGGGCGGCACTAGCATTGTCACATCCTTCAAAGAATTCTTAGGGAACAATGTACAATACAAGTACAATATCATATTTTTTTAAAAATACCAATAATTTATTGAGAACGATATTGACATGAGTGCACTATCATGATGTACAATATGATCTTAAAGAAGAATATGTGCTAATAAAGATTTACCGTACCAATTTAATATATCACAAAAGAATTCAAGGTGATAGGAATATGCATTCCCAAGGGCCTCATGGCCATGTAATGTAAAAAATACATCCAATAAGTTCCTAGAGAACTCCCAAAATAAATTATGAGCCCCTCAACTTTATTCATATCTATAAACCACATTCATCAACTCAATCAATCAAGATCAATTTAGGGACCATCTATGCAAGATCTAAATTTAGGGAAGTCAATCAACATACATGGTAAAAAAATGTCAAAACATGGATGTGGTAAAATAGAAATGACTATGAGGATAATGGGCATCAAAAAATCTAACCAATTTTTGCATAGCTCAAGTAGAACATCAATATATCATAGATGTATAGTTCTGGAGGGATGCATGTGTAGTAGAAGAGTACATATGTGTAGGAGAAGACAATAGATATAGAGAATTTTTTTCTCATAAGCATATCTGAAATAAATATATGTGTAATTCTACATATAGATGAACCATTAGTTATGGTAAATGCATTGGAAATTGCAGTATGTGTGCAAAAATAAGGAAAGAATGGTGACTAAAGGAAACAATGAGCTAACTTCTAAGTTTGATCATCAAAAGTTCATTTTTCATTACAAGAGGTATTAGGAGCTTGCACAGAGGCAATGTATAAACTATTGAAGGTTGATGAACCTTAGTTGCATCATTTAAAAGAATAAATCTATTATGTAAAACATGGAGTCAAGCAAGATACAAAAGTTCATAATGCATCTAACTAAAATCATTAAAGTTCTAATAAATCATTACATTTATAAAATAGAATCATAGAAATTTATATACACCATCATATATTTATAATATATTTAATCTGAGTATAAATTAAAATCCAATTTACAAAGGAGAAAGTACCAAATTATTATAATTTAACATAATGCTATTAGAAATGCTTTAGAATAATTGAGAGGGGGGTTGAATCGGTTATTCAAGGTCCAAATGTCCTATTTCAAACTTTTTCACTAAGTACAGTGAGCCCATTCAACCATTCATTCATCCAAGCTTAAAACATTCCTATTCAGTAAGTTACTGTAAAGCAAGTTATTGTAAATCAACATGCAAACATAACACATGAAACGATCAACACATAACGCAGTGATTTACGTGGAAACAAAATTTGGGAAAAACCACTAGTAACATGCTACTCAATTCTCACTCTTCTAAAGTGATGCCCTATGAAAGGCCTGCCCTGTTAGAGGCTTACAACACACTGTTAAATGTGACTAGGTTAAAGGATTTAACCACCCTGTTAGAAGTAGGCCTAGTTAGAGGACTTTAGAATGTTCACTTGGAATGCCACCCTATTAAAGGATTTACAAATGGCTATTAAACCAACCTAAGTCCATAGGATTTTCCTTTACCCTAACTAATACAATTGCTAGAGAGTAACAATAAGGGGTTTTGACCTAATTACAAAATACAACTTAACTTGCAGATTTCAAATCACTTCTCAACTCCTTCACATTGCCTAGCTTTCAATCTCTTCAATTCTGACAACTTGCCCTCCTTTCAAGCTTTGTCTCCTTGAGTCTCCATGCTCAATGTATGAGTGCAATCATCTTTCTCTGACCACTTATTGAAGTAGAGTCTCTATGCTTTGGTCTTCCTTCTCCTAGATGCCTTCTCTTTGACACCCTTTAGCCACTTTGCAATTTGGCACACCAGTAGCTCTTGCTTCTTGGTTTATGACTCCTTAAATAGAAGTCTAGAATCCTCTTTCCCGCTCAATTCTTCCATCCTTTAATTTCTATTTGAATGGATTAGGTAGGATTCATTGAATCTAACCCACATTTTGTTTCCTCTAGAAAATTCTTGAATAATCCTTTTGAATTCACTCAAAAATAGTTTACATAGAATTCTATACCATCATCTCATCATCTTTATCCTCCAACTGGTTCACAAAATTTAAGATAACAACTTTGTTGGTTCAGATTTGGCAAATCTTTGACATTTCCAATAATGCAGCAGCTCAACACTATTGAAATACCGGTACTCAACACATACTATGTTACTTGGCATCAACTATGTTTTCCTGATGCTTGACACCTACTATGAATTCACTTGGCACCTACTAAGATTTTCTGATGCTCAACACCTGTTACTTTGCTCAGCACCTGAAGTTCACTTGGCACACACTAGATTTAACTTTTTCTTGGCTCCAACTAAGAATTTTTTTGGCTTAAACTAGCTTGCTTGGCACCCACTAATGAACTTAGTTTAAGCTTTTCAGTCAACCTTGTTACAACTTACACTTCTAATGTTTCTATGTGTGACCAACATTTGTATCTTTGAGTATGTTATCAATACATCATTTGACCATTGTCTTAACTGATCCTTGCACTTCATTACAACATCATAACTCAACCTTTCCCTTAGGTACTCTTATTATATCTTGTTGATCAAATCCTCTTCATCAATCAACTAAGTGATAGTGCTTGGATCTTATAAGCAATTGTCATTCCTACAAATAGAAGGTTTGACATTAATGACAAAAAAATGATTGAAAATATTCTTTTAGCAACAATCTCCCTCTTTTAATCAGATTTTCAACAATCTCCCTCTTTGGCATTGATAGCAAACCAAACTGATCAACCATCAGACCAAACTATTCAACCATGCTAACTAAGTTAGAATAGCAAGTCAAATGCCAAAAAGAAAATTGGATTACACAATTTATTTCTCTCTACTTCTCCCTCTTAGTTGTTGTATCCTTTTTCTTTGTTTTCCTCCTTCTTACATTCTCTCCCTCTGTATGCATTGCTCATCTTCTGCTATTCTTTGTTCTAATCAACTTCTTGCTACTTCTCTTTTTCTTCCTCTAGATTTGACAATCTCCTTCTTTCTCTAGATTTGATCAATTTCTTCACTTTCTCCCTCTTTGACAACAATGCCAAAGACATACTATTTCAGCATCTTAATATGCAAGTGTAGCTTTTGCAAGTTCTTTCAATTTCTCCCTCTATCACCTTGCTTGTGACTAATTTGGAACTTTATCACTTCAATTACTTCAGGCATAAATCCTAAAGTAAGTATCCTCTACATCAATGTGTAATATTTCAACAATCAATTCATTTGATGCAAGGCAATCTTGCTTTTGCTTCAAGTAGCCTTGGCTAGGGGTATCACCCCTAACTTACCTCTAAGATACTCAAAAGAATCTTTAGGTATTTCTTTTGTGAAGAGTTAAGCAATCTTTTCCTTTGAGCTAACATATTCCATCTTTACTTGTTTGTCTTCCACTAATTCTCTTACATAGTGATACTTGATTGCAATATGCTTGGTTTTGGCATGCATTGTAGGGTTCTTTGATATGTTGATAGCACTTGTATTATCACAATAAAGTATCACAGGCTCAGTTACTTCTTCTTTCATACCTTGCAACAGATGTTTGATCCATACAATATTGGTGCAATTGATAGTAGCTGCAACATATTTAACTTCTACTTTTGACTATGAGGTACTACTTTGCTTTTTATTGGTCTAAGTAATCAGTCTTTTCCCTAAGAAAAGTGCTCTTCCACTGGTGCTTTTCTTGTCATCAATGTTACCTCCCCAATCTGCATTACTATAGGCTCTTAGCTCAAAATTTTCACTCCTCTTGTAGTACAAACCAAAGTCATCAGTTCTTTTTAGGTACCTCAATATTCTCTTTACTGTCATCAGATGATTTTCTCTAGGGTTTGCAAAAAATCTTGCCACTATTCCAACAGCTAATGCAATATCTAGTCTACTATGTATGACATACTACAACATTCCAATCATTGATCTATACATTTTTTGATTCACTTCAGCAAACTCATCATTCTTGGATAACTTATGTCTTGTTACCATTGGTGTGCTAACTAGTTTTGAGTTTTCTAATCCAAATGTATTGAGTATCTCCTTGATGTATTTTGATTGGGTCACAAATATGCCATGCTTCAATTGATGTACTTGCAAACCAACAAAGAATTTGATTTCTTCAAACATTGACATCTCAAACTCATGTTTCATTTGATCAGCAAAATCTTTGCATAAAATATATTTTCCTCCAAATATTATATCATCAACAAAGAATTCTGATATCAAAATATCTTTAACTTTTTCTACCTTGATATACAAGTTGTTGTTGTCATCTGTTCTCTCAAATCCTATCTTCACAAGATATTTGTGCAGTCTCTCATACCATGCTCTAGGTGCTTGCTTCAAATCACAAAGTGCTTTATGTAGTTTATAGACCATATCCTTGTTGTTGTCATCAACAAATTCCTCAAGTTGTTCTATTTAGACTTCCTCTTCCAGTATACCATTTAGAAAAGAAAACTTGACATCCATTTGGTAGACTTTGAAACCTTTATAAGTTGCATATGCAAGTAATGTTCTTACTCCTTCCATTCTTGCAATAGGTACAAATGAATCCCCATAATCTAGTCCTTCTTCTTATGCATAGCCTTTGCAAACTAGTCTAACTTTTTTCTTGTTATCTCACCATTCTCATCAAGTTTGTTTCTAAACACCTATTTAGTACCAATTACATTCTTGTCAGTTGGTCTAGGAACTAGGGTCTAGGTTTTGTTCTTCTCAATCTGGTCTGTCTCTTCTTCCATAGCTTTATACTAGTCATCATCTTGTAGTGCATCTTTCATTGTTTTAGGCTCAACCTTGCTCAACAGACATGATTCATTTCTTAGTTTATTCCTTATCATTGCTCTGTTACCCTTGTCACCAATGATTTGATCTACAGGGTGATGTCTTCTCACATACTTGGCTAATCTTGGTTTTTTCCTTCTTTCCATGTTTGTTTCTTAAGCTTCAAAGTCATTTTTTTCCTCTCCATATGGTATTTCATCATCACTTTCATCTGTACTATTTCTAGAATTAGAATGTGCATTTCCTTCATTTTGCAACTCAACTTCTGAATGCAGCTCAACATTCACTGGGTGTGACTCAGCTGATACTAAAATTTGTTGTTGATTCCCAACTGGATTGGTAGCATCATCTTCAATAGTCATTCCTTCATAGAAGTATACAAAAGATCTATAATCTTCTGATTTCCTGGAATAATCAACTTGGACTTCTACATGCTCATCAAAATTTACATTTTCCTTCCCCACAATCTTGTTAGTGTTAGTATTCAAACACTTGTATGCTTTGCTTCTAGTGGAGTATCCAAGGAATATGTCTTCATTTCTTTTTGCATCAAACTTGCCATTTCTATTGTCTTTAGGAATATAGCATTTACATCTAAAGACTTTGAAATGTTTCACATTAGGCGAGTATCCATACCACAGTTAAAAGGTGTTGCATTTGTACCTTTCTTGACTTGGACTCTAGTCAGTGTGTAGACTACAGTACTTACAACTTCTCTCCAGTACTTTAGAGCAACATTTTTCTCCATCATCAAAGTTTTGGCACAATCTATTACTGATCTATTCCTTCTTTCAGAAATGTTATTCTATGGTGATGTTCTTGATGCTAATTTTTTCCTTTTGATACCTTTTTCATTGTAGAATATCTCAAATTCTTTTGATGTAAACTCACGTCCTCTATCTAACCTTAGGCACTTCAGACTCTTTCATGTTTCCTTATCAACTCTAGCCAAATGCCACTTAAATATTTGAAATGCATCATATTTTTTCTTTAAAAAAATAGCAGTCATCATCCTAGAATAGTCATCTACAAATAACATGATGTATCTATCTCCTAGGTAGCTTTGCACTTCTATTGGTCCACATAAGTCTATATGGACTAGTTCTAGTACTTCTTTGGAAGTGTATGTCTTACTCTTGAAACTAGACTTAGTCATCTTTCCTAGTTGGCATTGTTTGCATATTGTGTTTTTAGGTTTCTTTAGCTTAGGAAAACCTCTGACTTTCTTCTTTTTGCTAATGCTAATTAGATTGTCAAAGTTAACATGATACAATCTTTTATGCCATAACAACACATCATCAAGTCTAACAACAAGACAAGTTGCATCTTCCATATCTAGGTAAAATAGATTACTCCTAGTTTGTTCACCATTTCCTATCAGATTTCCATCAGTGTCATAGATCTTGGTAGATTTGTTTCCAAATTCTACTTTGTAACCTACATTACCTAGCTATGATACACTCAACAAATTGTAGTTCAATCCTTCAACATAGTATGCATTATCACATGAAATTTTTTCTTTAAGTTTAATTGAGCCTTTTCCTTTGATTTGACATGGAGTATCATTTTCAAATCTAACACTATTTCCATCATATTGAGTAAAGGTAATACACTTACTTTTGTCTTTTGTCATGTGATGTGAGCATCCACCATCTATGATCCACTTGTCATTCTTGTTTACACAAGTCACTAGTGATATTGCTTCATTTTCATCTGATTCATCCTTCATGGCCACATAGACTACTTCATCATCATTATCATCAAAATCTTCTTCAACAATGTAGCATCTTTTTCTTTTGTCCTTGTAGTCCTTGCTATCACCTTCTCTCTTGTTCTTGTACTTGTTTCCTTCTTTGTAGTTCTTATTCTATCTACACCTTGCAGCAATATGACCTACTTCATTGCAATTGAAACAAATGATAGGAAGCTTACCTTTAAATTTACCTTTGCCTCTATGGAATCTTCTAGTCAGTAGTGCTTCCAACTATTCCACATCTTCCTCATTTTTGCTATTGTCATTGGATGCATGTTTTCTTTTTTTACTCTTCTTCCTTGATGTCACCTCCTTAGTGTCTTTCAATGTCAGCTTGGCCTTGAAAGTAGATTCAAGGTTCTCAAGTTTGTAATTATCAAAGTTGGACAATTCAAATGTAGTGAGTCTTCTCACTATACCTTCAAAGGTTAGTGTGTTTCCTTGCACACAACTTAGCTCTTGGATGGCTAAAACTCTAATAGCATAGATAGGAAGCAGAGTTCTTAAGTATTTTCTATTGACAGTCTCTTCTTCCAATTGATCACCTAAACTTCTTATTGCACTTACCACTTCCTTCATTCTAGATCCATATTGAGCAGCATTTTCTCCTTCCTCCATTTTCATGTCATCAAAATTTCCTCTGAGGCTTTCTCTCTTTTCTCTCTAAACATTCTGATCTCCTCCATAGATATTTGACAAGGCTTTCCACATCTTGAATGCAGTGTCACATCCTTTGATGTCATCAAATTTAGCATAATTGAGTGTAGAGGTAATCTCCAACATTTCCTGATTGTGCTCCTTCCTTTTGTTCAAATCATCTATAGTAAGAGGTTTTTGCATAGTCACCTATTGATCCAAGGTGCAATTTCATCAGACTCTGCCATGCAACAAAGTTTTCTTTGTTGAGCTTGAGAACTTCTCCCTTGGACATCCTGATCTTCCTGCTTCTAGTACCTTGAAACTAAATCAGTAGATGGCTCTGATACCAATTGTTAGAAATACTTTAGAATAATTGAGAGGGGGGGTCAATCAGTTATTCAAGGTCCAAATGTCCTATTTCAAACTTTTTCACTAAGTGTAGTGATCTCGTTCAACCATTCATTCATCCAAGCTTAAAACATTCCTATTGAGCAAGTTACTATAAATCAACATGCAAGCATAACACATGAAAAGATCAACACATAACATAGTGATTTACGTGGAAATCCAATTTGGAAAAAACCACCAGTAACATGCTACTCAATTCTCACTCTTCTAAAGTGATGCCCTATGAAAGGCCTTTCCTGTTAAATGCTTACAACACACTATTAAATGTGACCTGTTAAAGGATTTAACCACCCTGTTAGAACTAGGCCTGGTTAGAGGACTTTACAACATTCACTTGGAATGCCACCCTGTTAAAGGATTTACAAATGGCTATTAAACCAACCTAAGTCTATAGGATTTTCCTTTACCCTAACTGATACAATTTCTAGAGAGTAACAATAAAGGGTTTGGACCTGATTACAAAATACAACTTAACTTACAAATATTAGATCACTTCTCAACTCCTTCACATTGCCTAGCTTTCAGTCTCTTTAGTTCTGATATCTTGTCCTTCTTTCAAGCTTTTTCTCCTTGACTCTCCATGCTCAATGTACCAGTGCAATTATCTTTCTTTGACCACTTATCGAAGTAGAGTCTCTCTGCTCTATTCTTTCTTCTCCTAGATGCCTTCTCTTTGACACCCTTTAGCCGCTTCACAATTTGGCACACCAGAACCTCTTGCTTTTGTAGAATTTGAGCAAATATTCCAATTAAATCCATGAAGCCCAAGAATACCTACATGTACAAAACCTATCACGGGGAAGAAAAAGACAAGAATAGGCAAGGGTTTGATCTAAAAAATATGCAAAATTGTATTTAGATGAAGAAAAAATATTATTCAATGGATTCAATAAATTACAAAGAGATCAATCCTTATAAAGGAGATCAAAACCAAAAAAGGGTAACCTAAAGCCTAAAAAATCTAGGTTGCACATTATAATTAATATAAAATATTAATTATATGCACCTATGAGATAGCTTAAGAAAACTAGAGTAATAGGCAACTTATTTAATTAAATCAAAGTGATCTAATTAATAAGTGAAAAAAATTAATTACTCAAACACCCCCACTTAAGTGAAGCTCAGGAGGTAAGCTAACCTAGCACAACTATGAAAGTAGGAAAAAGGGTCCCAACAACAAGGCCTGATCAGGTACCCAATCACAAAAAAATCTCTATGAAATGGAAAAATAGAGAAAACCACATGGGAAAAACCCTACTCCAAAAAGAAATAGAAAAGAATGTTCTAGAAGATAGGAAAAAACAGAGATCATGAAGAGAACCATTGAAGCATGAAGAAGCTACAAACTCTATCAAAAGGAAATTTCTTATCTGTAGAACCTCCATGGAAATAGAAGGCATGAACTAAGAGTGTCTATATGGTAGATGATCCATCTCACCAAAATGTATAGGTAGGTAGCCACTATAATTTCTTAGTATATAGGATTAGGTACTAAATACATAGCTCCCACTAATGAACCATCGAACCAAGGAAGCATTAGAACAATAGAATAACCCCCCTTAATGCAAATGGGGTGAGGTGATAAGCAACTAAAAAAGTGGGCTAAAGAACTCCTACAACACAAGAACCAGGCACATCAAGAGTGAGGTATAGACACCTATAAAGGCACGTGTCACTAACACATCATGGGTCTAATATCGTAGAAGGGACACTCACTTGACAAAGGAAGAGGGCCTAAATGGAAATCAACTATCCCCCCATGGCACTTTATAAAATAGTGTGAGTACAACGAATCACAATGATCAAAAGGATCTTGAAATGCAGGGAGTGGCACTTTATCTCAATGTGTTTGTAAAAATATGCTTACAGATGATATCAACAATGATAAGAAAAAATAAGAGATTGATACAAAATATAGTACAACAGAAAACAAAGCATCTAAAACAACAAAATTGATCCCCAGACCTGAAACAACTAGGATATCCACCAAAATGCAAAAATAAAGAAGACTGAATAGAATGTGCCTAGAGTGGAATTTGGAACAAAAACTAGCATCACTGAAAAGAGTGTAAAAACAGCTTTCCAATGATATAAAGAAGGCACAAATTGGAGATTGGATGCTCAAGATACGCCTACTGGAGTGCAAAATAGAACATCCAACTTTGACTACCAAAATAGGCAACCAAACTACATCAAAACCCAAAAAGCCTATATCAATATCTCTATCTCAAAACTAGCTTTCCAACATATTTTTTGGATCAAAAAAGTATGTCCATATGCTCAAGTTACGGAGAAAAAACCAACAGGGCCTCCAAAATGCAAGAAATTTCTTTTTTAATATAAAAAATAATAATAAAATAAAACTCCCTCACCACCACTGCACCACTGGCAGACCAGCAGCCAAGTAGTGATTGAGTAGAAGGAGGGTGGAGAGGTGCCTCCATGGTGGAGGTTGAGCAGAGGGTGGGAGGTCTGCCACCAATAGTGGAGCCGCTGAGGACATTGAGCCACTGGCGGTCTACAGGACTGCTGGCAGTTTACCGTAGACACTAGTAGTTTTGGTGACTGCTAGTAGTTTATGCTAATCGTATTAGAAAAAAATTGCATCTTTTTCAATTTTTTTGTGATTTTTGTAATTTTTAGCACCTTGGAGTGCGTGCAGAGGCCATATGGCCCTGCTTGGCAAAATTTTTTTGCCTCCCAGATCAACATTGTCCAAATTGAACAAAATTTATATGGAAATGGGGGTTTTGACACCTTCTAAATCCATCTATGATGTCCATTTGTCCTCAAACTACTCCAAAAATTGGTGACCTTCTATTTTCTCAAAAAAACACCAGATCTAATATACCAAACACTTGTTCTCCCTTTTTTTCAAATACTAAACAAGCTACAATAGATCTGGCTCTAATACCATGTAGAATTTGAGAAAATATGCCAATCAAATCCATAAAGCCCAAGAATACCTGCATGTACAAAACCTGACACGGAGAAAAAAAAGACAAGAAGAGGCAAGGGTTTGATCTAAAAAACATGCAAAATTGTATTCAGAATAAGAAAAAATATTATTCAATGGATTCAATAAATACATAGAGATCAATACTTATAAAGGAGATTGAAACCCAAAAAGGGTAACCTAAAGCCTAAAAAAGCTAGGTTGCACATTATAATTAATATAAAATATTAATTATATGCACCTACGAGATAGCTTAAGAAAACTAGAGTAATAGGAAACTTATATATTTAAATCAAAGTGATTTAATTAATAAGTGAAAACAACTAATTACTCTAAATGCTTCTTGGTTTATGACTCCTTAAATAGAAGTCTGGAATCCTCTTTCTCACTCAACTCTTCCATCCTTTAATTTCTATTCAAATGGATTAGGTAGGATTCATTGAATCTAACCCACATTTTGTTTCCTCTAGAAACTTCTTGAATAATCCTTTTGAATTTGCTAAAAAATAGTTTACATAGAGTTCTCTGCCACCAGCTCATCATCCTTATCCTCCAACTAGTTCACAAAATTCAAGGTAACAACTCTGTTGACTCAAATTTGACAAATCTTTGACATTTCCAATAATGCAATAGCTCAACACTGTTGAAATACTGGTGCTTAGCACATACTATGTTACTTGGCATCAACTACATTTTACTAATGCTCGGCATCTACTGTGAATTCACTTAGCACCTACTAAGATTTTATGATGCTCAACACCTGTTACTTTGCTCGGCACTTGAACTTCACTCAGCACCTAAAGTTCACTTGGAACACACGAGATTTATTTTTTGTCAGCTCTGATTGAGAATTTTCTCAGCTTAAACTAGCTTGCTTAGCACCTACTAATCAACTTAGTTTAAGTTTTGCAGTCAACCTTGTTACAACTTACACTTCTAGTGTTTCTAAGTTTGACCAACCTTTGTATCTTTGAGTATGTTGTCAATACATCATTTGATCATTGTCTTAACTGATCCTTGCACTTCATTACAACATCATAACTCAACCTTTGCCTTAGGTACTCTTGTTACATCTTGTTGATCAAATCCTCTTCATCAACCAACTAAGTGATAGTGCTTGGATCTTATAAGCAATTGTCATTCCTACAAATAGTAGGTTTGACATCAATGAAAAATAATGATTGAAAACATTCTTTTAACAAAAATCTCCCTCTTTCAATCAATCTTCTTCATCAATGATCTTTTCAATTAGATTTCCAACAAATGATACAATGAAAGCACTGGTGTAGAAGCACATAAGAGTTATATATTTTCAACCCTCAAATTTTGGTCTATAAGATCAAATAAGGATCATGGTGTGCATAAATACTAGCCAAGATTCTTCTAGGTGAATTTTTAGGGTTTATAATTTGTCTTATTTGTCTTTACTAGGGTTAGCCAAATGGCATTAAGATATTGACCAAAAGTTGACATAGAGGCCAAACTTCAACATAGCATGGAAACTAGCTTAGAAGGGCCTAAAATGTCATGTTTTAAATGTAGATATGTTTGTTATGCATTTGGATTCCATTTTTCATCATTGGAGTGTAAATGTGTAGAAGGTGCCAAAAAGTTACATTGGTAGAAAAAAAATCATAACTTTTACATCTTATAATGTTGTCATGACATTATTTATGTAACTTTATGAATTTGACCCAAAATTAGTTATGGGTCTTAACTAACACTTAAAACATGATGAAAAGAAATATATAAGGCCTTCAAAGGTATTTTAAAGGGGTTGGATAAAATTTGGCACAAATTTTAATCATAAGGAGTTAACAATATTCTAGTAAACACCCTCCAGACTTATTGCATCTAACACAACTCATGCCAAATAGATTGCATCTTCATGCTTTTCATTATACATAAGTAGAATAGATTTTTGATATAAGTGATTGTATTACTGATAGGAATTTTAGTGTCTTATTCTTAGAATGTCTAGAATAACTGGTGGGGGGGTGAATCAGTTATCCAAGGTCTAGATGTACCAATTAACAAATAAACACTCAAAAAACTTTATAGCTTAACATTCCATAGCTTGGTCTCTATAGTCAAATTTAGTAATGCAAACCAGTAGTCCACTATCTTCAATATAAAAAACTTGCAAAATGTAAGCATTAATAAGTAAAACACCATAAATAACATCCAAAGTTTGACACTAGGATTTAACATGGAAAATCAATGTGGGAAAAACCACAAGTGACATGTCACCAATTTTTCATTCTTTTGAAGTGAGCTCTACTAAGAACCAACACTATTAAAGGTTACCAAATACTCTATTAAATGTGACCTTGTTAAAGGATTTAACCACCATATTAGGAGTGGCCTTATTAGAGGACTTTAGAAAATTCTATTAGAATACCACCTTGATTAAAGGATTTCAAATACTAATACAATGGTTAGAAAGTAACAATAGATTTTGATCTCTCAAGTACAACTCACTTTGCATATATAGATCTTAGTTCATCTCACAAGTTGATTAAATTTTTGGCCTTTTGATGCAAAACCCCACCTTGGATAACTTGGGAGGAAATAAATCACTCAACTTATTCTACATCAAGAGGTTTGTGCACCTTCAGGATTGATTATTCCACTTAACTTAGATTGATATCTATCTAACTCTCTTAGTACCAATTAATGTAAAGATATGCAATAGGAACCCATTTGACTTCCAATAGCAACATTGACTCTCCTACATAGACTTAACTTAAACTGACCAAGTTCTTCTTTATTGAAATTGAAATACATGAACAACATTAACCAAATTCTAATGAAATTGGGAACCAAACCAAATACAATTTTCCTATCAACCAATATTTAAACCTATTCTGATCAATACCACCTTTCTACATGCATGGGTTTAGAGCTTGATAACATATTGGCCACCACTCATGAAATTCTTGGTTGCTTACAACATCTACAACTTCCATATGTAGATCATCTTTTCCCTGTACCACATATCAATTATGTGACTTCAACACATTGGTGAATACATGAAGATATTCACTATGGTCAAGAGTTCCCCTTCTATGTAGACATAGACTAAATTGATTGAAACAATAAAACAAAAGGAAACAAAAACAAATAATAACCCACTACGATCCTAGAAAATACATCTAGAGAGTCGAAAAGACTCCCATCTCCTATCGCAATCCTTAAGACTAAACTAGTTATGTACAACAACTTAGAAAATCTAATTTTCTATAATAAAATTCAAACAAAAAACTTGTTTTGGAATCCAAACTAGCCAAATAGATCATTATTCTACAACTACATCAATGATATACTCTCAGAACTTTAGTGTTTCAAATTTTTGGAAGATAATAAGTAAAACACACATTAAAATCAAAGACCCACAAAAAAAATTAAAAAGAACACAAAACTCTTTATATTCTCTTCTATTGTATTCAATCTCCCTTTTCAATTACAGAATCTTCCTTCTTAAATACTTTCCCCTCTATGATATTGGTAGATGAAATCTGAACACCAAAAACAAGAAAGCCAAAACCATTTTCAAATCATGAAGGGATTGGTCAAGCATCAAAAACTACAACCAAATTTTCTATTTGTTTGAAACTTCATGTAGCTATTAGTTACATAGCTAACCTAATTATTTCAAACACTCTTTGACATGCTTAGAAAGAAAATTGACCCAAAACTAAAATGAAATTAACTTTGTCGTAAGTGGTTATAATTGGAGAGCTTATAGAATCACTATTCCATTTATGACACCACATCTTAGGACTTTATTACAAACATCAAAATTTTAATACACACTAAATCATGACATCAACTTCCTTCATAGTTTTTGCACTTCCTATAGCATCATCTTTTTTATATCTTCCTATCGCACCATTCTGAAGTATTGTTTCATCCTTGTTTGTTCCTATAG